>CM061153.1:30443907-31043907 GCA_030710495.1 Labroides dimidiatus
GACTATTTATTAACGTGTTCCAGTGCATACGCTGACCTGGCTGTACTACACTCAAAAAAAAAGAAAGAAAAAAAAGACCGACTTTAATTAAATTTATTATGCCAACCAGCCCCTTGTAAATGTATGAGGTTAGTTGAAAATAATAATTTTTAGGCCCATCTAAGTTGGACTTGAAAATATTTTTTGAGTGAAATGAATTTAATTGAAGTCAATTTTTAATTTTTTGAGTGTAATGAATTTAATGAAGTAACTGCTTTTCTTTTTGAGTTAGATGAATTTAATCGAAGTCAATGTTTAATTTTGAAGTGTAATAAATTTAATTAAAATTAGTGCTTCATTTTTTGAGTGTAATAATTTTAATAAAGTTAGTGCTGAATTTTTTGAGTGTAATGAATTAAATTGATGTCAATTTTTAATTTTTTTGACTGTAATAAATTTAACTGAAGTTAGTGCTTTATTTTTTTGAGTGTAATGAATTTGTTTGAAGTCAATTTTAAATTTTTTGAGTGTAATGAATTTAATTGAAGTCAATTTTTAATTTTTTGAGTGTAATTAATTTAACTGAAGTGAGTGCTTTATTTTTTGAGTTTAATGAATTTAATCGAAGTCAATGTTTCGTTTTTTTGAGTGTAATAAATTTAATTGAATTTAGTGCTTTATTTTTTGAGTGTAACGAATTCAATCGAAGTCAATGTTTCATTTTTTGAGTGAAGTTTAGGATAAACAAAGTTGAGCTAACATGTTGGTATTACACATTTCAAGCAGTTATACAAATAAAAACAAATATTTTACATTTCGTTCTCAGACTGTGATTAAAATGTTCTTTTGAAGGACAGAAATAGTTCCAACATATCAGTCATATGCTAAACGTCTTAAATAAGACCTTGTGTTATTGAATCCTCAGTGACTTGAGTAACTCTTGAGGTTCCACCTGGATCTATGCTCAGGCTTGTACTTTTTCGCTCCTCCTCTAAAAGCCTCTTTTCCTGGCTTAATTAAAAACTTGTTTGTTTGTTACAAAACGTTAATTTATTATTCATGGTAATTAAAGGTCACTCATAGCCGCGTCAGGAAGCTGTCAGTGCTGCATTTCCTGCTTCGCTGAAGAAGGCCAGTGAGTCATAGAGGTCTGAATGTACATTTAGCTCTGAAAATGCCAATGAAAGCACCTCTGAGAACATCTGAGATTCATTAGATTAAAAATACATTAAAGCTATACTCCTCTTAGAAGAGCAGTGTGTGTGTGTGTGTGTGTCGGGATTCTGATCTAATGGATTCAGTTATTAAATCAGGCCGTTTGTTGTTCTCCACATTATAATGCCGTGTCTGTTTCCCTGTTGATATTCTCGTCACTTGCAGCAGCTTTAAAAAAGGACGCGCTACTCTGTGACATTCACAGCTTTCTCATCTGTAAACGAGTGTATGTGTGAATAAACATTGCATAGATAGTAGCGCCAGAGCTCGTTTAAAAACAAGTAGCGAGGATTTAATCAATGCAGCTTCCTCTGTGTTTAATAAGAAAAGATGTGCTTCGACACGTTACGAGGAACCGGGGGGAGATAAAGTCAGCTATGTCTCATAAAGTACCTCTATGTTTTTGGTGATGTCTTAATTGCTCGTGATAATGTTGCAAAAATGATGAGAGGAGATGTAAACACGCAGCTGGGTTGGTCCGCATCATTAATATGCATTTCCTGGCATTCCTCTGGAAAGGGTGAGGCTTTTATGTTTCCCTGCAGAAAGACTTCCTCTGGGTGTAAAGATTGCAGATAGGAGAGCATTTCAATTAAAAGCAGGGACGTGCACAATTCCCCAGACGGCCGAACCCAGCATGCACCACTCATTATCTCAAGTGGGTGCAGCAGGTCTCTGGATGGCTGTCTTCCAAAATTAATTGAGAGAATTTCTGAGTGAACTTGAAGGAGGTCCTGTGGCACAGGTCTGTGTTTGAGTCCTAACTCTACTAAAAATAGGCAGTCTGGTGGCTGTGCAGGGTGGTGACAGCTTGGGCTGCCACTTTTTATTTGAAATTCCAATCACAGTTCAAACAGCGGAGAAAGAGTTCATGTTTGGAGGAGTTGTATAAAAGCTGCAGACTGTTTGAAGTAGTTCGCCTTGTGATTCAGAAAGTGAGGCTGTAAAACTTCAGCATAAGCCTGACCTCTTGTCCCTTCAACCCGTCAGTCAGCTTTTGTGATGCTGTTTGCTTTAAAAAGTGGAATACTTTGCAAACAGTGCCATCCTGAGTGAATCATCGTCTCACCAAAGATGCAGGTTGCAGATTTATTTTTAGTCCCAGCTGGAGGTGGCAAACAAACCCAGAACAAAGTTCAGGACGTTTGTCACCCCCGAAAAGTCACAGCAGTTTCACTCCTCTTTAAAAACAGATCTGCAGACACGTCGGAAACATTGCAACCTGAGTAAGCAGGGTTGCAAAGAGGTGGAAAAATTCTGGTACATTTCAGGAAACTTTCCTAAAATTTACCAGAATTTTTCCACTTCTTTGCAACCTTTATTTCATGAAAAATTCTGTTTTATTTTTATGGAAATTTCCTGAAATTTCCATGGACTTAAGGATGCAATTGGGAGGAAAATTTCAACAGGAAGTGACTGCAGAAATTTGGGAAATTTTCAGGTTTTTGTTGCAACCTTTATGTCATGAAAATTTCTGTTTTGTTTTCAAGAAGTTTCCTAAAATTTCGATGGAATTAAGGTGGAAAATTGGACAAAAATTTCAAGAAATTATCCTGAGAATTTCAATAGTAAGTGACTGCAGGGACTTGGGAAATTTTCAGGTTTTTGTTGGAACCTTTATGTCATGAAAATTTCTATTTTATTTTCATGGAAGTTTCCTAAAATTTCCATGGAAGATTCCTAAAATTTCCATGGAATTAAGGTTGAAAATGGGAGGAAAATTTCAAGATTTTTTCCTGAAGATTTTAACAGGAAGTGACTGCAGGAATTTGGGAAATTTTCAGGTTTTTGTTGCAACCTTTATGTCATAAAAATATCTTATTGTCATGGAAGTTTCCTGAATTTCCATGGAAATAAGGTTGAAAATGGGAAGATAATTTCAAGAGGAAGTGACTTCAGGAATTTGGGAAATTTTCAGGTTTTGATTGCAATCTTTATTTCATGAAAATTTTTATTTTATTTTCATGGAAGTTTCCTAAAATTTCCATGGAAGTTTCCTAAAATTTCCATGGAATTAAGGTTGAAAATGGGAGGAAAATTTAGAATTTTTTCCTGAAAATTTTAACAGGAAGTGACTGCAGGAATTTGGGAAATTTTCAGGTTTTTGTTGCAACCTTTATGTCATGAAAATATCTGTCTTATTTTCATGGAAGTTTCCCGAATTTCCATGGAAATAAGGTTGAAAATGGCAGGAAAGTTTCAAGAGGAAGTGACTTCAGGAATTTGGGAAATTTTCAGGTTTTGATTGCAATCTTTATTTCATGAAAATTTCTATTTTATTTTCAAGAAGTTTCCTAAAATTTCCATGGAATTAAGGTGTAAATGGGAGGAAAATTTCAAGAAATTATCCTGAGAATTTTTGGGAAGTGACTTCCCAACATTGGGAAATTTTCAGGTTTTTGTTGCTGTCAAATTAAATGAAATTTGAAAAAAAAATAACTTTGCCTCATTTAAAAGGAAGAGATATTAAGACTGATGAGAAATGATTCCTAATATGTCTGATTAGAGGGAAACAAAGAGCACACGGAGCTGCCTTAAGTTTTCATCATCACAGTCAGCGCTGAGAGAACCGCTGAATAAATGAAGTCGAGATGAGTTATAGAAAGTTATTCCCCGTGTTCTGCCAGCAGTGCAGTAATGACTGTGTCGTAATTATCGTGTGCTCCATATGGAGGAGAACAGATGACAGGAGGAATGAATGCATTTTATGACATTTTATGAAGAAACTTCAAGCAGGCAGGTAGACGGGCAGTCAATTAAAGTCCCCCAGAGCACCTGAGAGGCTGAACACTTCCACTTATATATTAATTAAACTTTCCTCTTTTGTTGAGATGCAAATGGCCGTCAAAGTTTCACACTGACAGAAGAAAGTTGGACGTTTTACATATATTTATAAGACACGAGCAGCCTCAGTCACTGTAACTACACTCACTGTATTAGATTAATTAACACTGCAAACCGTCAGAAGTTCCAGGTGGAGAGTGAACTCACAGAAATAAACCTCCATAGGTGTATCCACAGTATAGATTGATCTCGAGCAGCACGGCTCCAAATTGTCAATAATCCAATGTGTGTGTGATATTCATCGAGAAGGAGCTATTAGTCAGGCATCGATTTTTAGAGCTGTATTCACAATTTCCCTCTGAGGTTGATGTTCAGGGTGGGAAGCAAAAATGCATTTATGGTACCACACTGCTGAGTGTGAGTCTCATAAATATACAACCCCAATTCCAATAAAGTTGGGACGTTGTGTAAAAATTCCCAACTGATAAACTTTATTGTTTTTTTGCAAATATTCACTCATTTTGAATCTGATGGCTGCAACACGCTCCTAAAAAGCTGGAACAGGCTCATGTTTCCACTGTGTTCCATCAACTTTCCTTTTACCAACACTCAATAAGTGTTTGTGAACTGAGGACACTAATTGTTGAAGCTTTAGAGGTGGAATTCTTTACCATTCTTGATTGATGAACCAGTCCAGGCCAGTCTAGTACCTGCACTCTTTTACTACGAAGCCACGCTGTTGTAACACGTGCAGAATGTGTCTTGTCATTGTCTTGCTGAAATAAGCAGGGACGTCCCTGAAAAAGACGTGGCTTGGATGGCAGCATATGTTGCTCCAAAACCTGTATGTACCTTTCAGCATTAATGGAGCCTTCACAGATGGTCCAGTTAGCCATGCCATGGGCACTAACACACCCCCATACCATCACAGATGCTGGCTTTGAGACTTTGACCTGAGAACAATCCAGATTGTCCTTTTCCTCTTTGTCCTGGAGGACACCACGTCCATGATTTCCAAAAACAGTTTGAAATGTGGACTCGTCAGACCACAGCAGACTTTTCCACTTTGCGTCAGTCCATCTCAGATGAGCTCGGGTCCAGAGAAGCCGGCGGTGTTTCTGGGTGTTGTTGATATATGTCTTTGTCTTTGCATGGTAGAGTTTGAACTGTCACTTGTAGATGTAGTGATGAACTGTGTTAACTGACGATGGTTTTCTGAAGTCTTCCTGGGCCCACGTGGTAATATCCTTTACACAATGATGTTGGTTTTGAATGCAGTGCTGCCTGAGGGGTCAAAGGTCACGGGCATTCAGTGTTGGTTTTCAGCCTTGCTGCTTATGTGCAGAGATTTCTCCAGATTCTCTGAATCTTTTGATGATATTATGGACTGTAGATGATCAAATCCATCAATTCTTTCACATTGTACGTTGAGAAACATTGTTCTTAAACTGTTGGACTATTTGCTCACGCAGTTGTTCACAAAGTGGTGAACCTCGCTCCATCCTTCGGGGATGCTCTTTTTATACCTAATCATGACACTCACCTGTTTTGCAGGAATCAAATTCAAAATGAGTGAATATTTTAAATCATTGAACTGGAGTTGTTTTATAGAGCTCGACATGAGTGAAGGGAAATGCAGGAACCCCTCTGTAGATTTCTATCAGTTTGCTACCTGCAAGACTGAACACGCACAGCGTGAGCTGACGGATGAGCGAGCAGGCAGTGAAAACTTAATGAAACAGAGGCAGAATGGACACAGGCCTGGTGTGTGACACATCATAACACGCCTTCACGTGTTATTACACTTGTATAGTGGTCACAACGGTGGATAAGATTCAGCCCACCTTTTTAGATGAGATGAAAAAAGTACCGACAGTGTGTCTGAAACAGCACGAGGATTAAAAATAATAATAATAAATTAAACTTCCCACTCTTAGCATAGATTAAGATAAATGAAAGCTGGTAAAAAAATTGCAAATGATGCATTACCATAAAGTAAAACACTTTTTTTGTACTCCCTGCAAAACTGTATGCAAATGTAAAAGCCAAAGAGCAACAGAGAGATTAATCTATTTAGGTGAGAGTGTGTCAGAGGAAGACTGAAGGGGAACATCAGGACACAGTTTTGTACATTTTTGTTTCAGAGAGCAGCAGACTGCAGCGTCTCCAGCTTCTACAAACAATCGATACGAGCAGTGAATGAGCCGTTCCTTCAGCACACGGTGCAAAGCTCTTTCAGTTATGTTCAAAATTATACCCCAGCACATTTTCACATCTCCTGCTATCTGTCCGCGGCAGTGCTGTTTTCATCATGCACGGAGAAAAGCTGAGAACAGTCGATGAACTCTCTTTGACCTCAGGCTGCTGCTGCTGCTGCTGCTGCTCTCATCCGGGGTGTCTACACATGGCTGCAGGATGACTTTCCTCTCCGTCTGTCAGATGCGTCAGCTGTCTGACAGGATGCAGCACGGTACCAAATCTGCACGGCTACAGCGCGGCCTTTCATCAGACCAGTCTGGGATTCTTTGCTCGTCTTTAAAGCTGCAAACAGGAGCTTAAACCTCCAACATATACCTGTCACAGGTAGTATTGGGTCTCCCTGTAATGGCCAGTGTGTCACAGCCTGGTTCCCTGTCAGGGTTGCTTCCAGGGATTGGCCTGAGGTGACGTGAACCCTCCCTAAATTTTGTTTGCTCTCCCGTCAATCCCGAACTGGTCATGATCCAAACATGTTTGGCTGTTTGTCTGATCATAGGTGAGACTTCAGTTCAGACCCAGCTTTGTTTTTCTTGTGTTTACTAGAGATGGGAAATGATTTTCATATATTTGTTGATATAAAATAGTCATTAACCCTGGAAAAAGTCAAATAATTCATGCAACAAGACTTTCGTTTTACGGCCCAAATACCCCTGATGCATCTCTGGTCCAGCTCCACTTCGTCACGCTCGCAGATCAGATCAGTTTCCATTCAATTCAATAGGTCGACTCTCGATCCTACTTTGGATGGATGATGGAGCCGTGACACGTCAGTTAGCATCCTAAAAATGCAGATCAAGCTGGACAGGAAGTCGTGCGCAGAAACCACCTAAAAACGCTCAGTGACTTTCAAAATAAAACAAACCGCAGAGTCAGACTAGAGGAGTCAACCAACTGGAGGTTTTACAGCCCAAACAAGAGGTGCAAAATGAAGTGCAGTGCAAACTCTGCAAGGTGAAGCTAGCGGGACTCCAGTTTAAGATATTTTAATACATAAAGGTTTGAACCTTACCGCAGCTAGAGGTCTGAATGAGGCCTTACATGACATTACCAACAGCTCTGGTCCAGTATAATCCAGCCATCAGGATAGCTGCACCAGGAACTGGTTAACATGTCCGTAAGAGATCCTGGGAGTCCTGGATCTATCTGCATTTCCACTGGTTTCACTTTGGAGAATTGCCCTTTAGAGCCTTGACTGGTTACAATCCTACATATTGATTCACTCACACACACACAGACGCACACACACACAGTGATAATCTGTAAAAGCCCATTCTCTCTTAGTTTCAGTTTTTTTCTCAGGAAACTTGCCAAGTACAGTCATTCCAAAGCCTGCATGAGCCTCTGTCTGTCATTAGCATCAGCTGCAGCAGCATCCTCCCAGTGTATTGATTGTGATGTGTAGCAGCGCTGATGGAAACCTGTTTACTGCTGTTAATAGCTTTTATGCTTTTTTATGGTTCATGTTTTCTCGCAGCCCTGTAAAGCTTATCACACAAATGGTCCAGCTGCAATTAACTAACTGTGTGTACAGAGACAATTAAATTAAATTAGCAATTACATTACTGCTACATCAAAGAGCGCTGTGTTAAGTGCGCTCTCTTAATAATGCAGACTGCAGCTTTATAAAAGGTCAGGGCCAAATGGACTTCACAGAGCGCAGCCCTGAGGGCCTGTGTGTGGGGGTGGGACTCATACGATGCCAAAGATGAAAACAATCTTATTTGGTATTTAACTTTTGTTGTTTTTCTATAATATGAGAGTACATAAAGGCACAGAATGCCCCACAGCTCTCTTTAAGAAGTCTCTCATTTGCATTTTGATAACTAAAAAATAAATACAGCAGCAGAAATACATTTAGCTTTCACCAGAAGACCAATCACCAATGTTGGTGATTTCACTACAGAAGCGTAAAATGGGATTTTTAATTAGAAAAGACCCTCTCAACATTGTTGTCGCATGTTCACTGAGTTATTCTCATTATGCGCTTTTATTTTGAAGGAAAAATGTCACAGATTGCAAAATTTTGCTGAATTATTTATTGAAGCTGGTGTTATGAAGATGCAACACGTTGTTTACATGCATCAGTGTTTAATCATCCAGGTCACTGATACGGTTGGTGTTTGAAAATCACGCCTTGTTAGTCCTTCTCTGTCTACGATGTACTGCGTTAGTTTTTCTTTATCTTTTTTTCTGTTGTGTTGTTTTTTCAACCCTATAACGACTCATCTTGTATATTATTAGTATTATTATCATCATCAACATCATTATTATTATTATTATTATTATTATTATTATTATTATTATTATCATCATCATCATAATCATCATCATCAACATCATTATTATTATATTATTATTAGGGTTAGGGTTAGGGTTAACCCTAACCCTAACCCTAACCCTATTATTATTATTATTATTATTATTATTATTATTATTATTATTATTATTATTATAATTATTATTATTATTATCATCATCATAATCATCATCATCATTATTATTATTAATATTAATACTATTATTATAATTACCACTTTTATAATTATCATTATTATTATTATTATTATTATTATTATTATTATTATTATTATTTTTATTATCATTTTTATCATTTTTATTATCATTATTATCATTATTATCATTTTTATTATTATTATCATTTTTATTATCATTATTATCATTTTTATTATTATTATCATTTTTATTATCATTATTATCATTATTATCATTTTTATTATTATTATCATTTTTATTATCATTATTATCATTTTTATTATCATTATTATTATTATTATTTATTTATTTATTTTTTATTATAGTTATTGTTATTGTCATTATTTTTGTTAGTGATGATGATGGTCGTAATGAAAACAAGTAAAATCTTATATTGGTATTGCTAACATTATTACAGTATAATAGTATCATTTAATATTATTATTTATAGCAATATTTCAAGGAAGTGAGTTTTAGTATTGGGGGTGGGATCTTATAAGTCTTGACTTCCTCCCACTCCTTTTGAACGTTATTTTTTTAATATATTGTTGTTGTTGCTTGTTTCTTTTGTTTGTTTTTCTTGTTTATTTTTTGACTGATGATTCTAATGTTTGAATAAATTTAACCTAATCCAGCCTTCTTAATGTTGCTGAGTTTTACTCATTAGGCTGACCTCTTCATGATGACCCAGTTAAAGCTGATTCTGGCTCTTATTACACAGGAAGTCTTGTGACATGTGGTTTCTGAAGCCCCCCGAGGAACTCTTTGATTGGTGACATCAGACTGCACAAGTAGGATTTTTACTCGACCTGACTTGATTGTTCAAGTTAGCAGTCTGCTGTCCTATTTTTCCTTCATGTCATCAGGTTTTTTTGAATTTCTCTCTCATCAAAGACGGTTGTGTCAGCGCTGAGGAACGTCGGAGGCAGATTTCATTTCTCTTATTGTAAATCAAAGAAGTAATATCGCAGATGAAGCTTCTCCTTGCTTTCCCTTTTTCTATAATTAGTGCTTTGACATCAGCATTTCATTCATAACACAGACTCTTGACTTACATAAACAACACTTGAGTAGAAACAGAATGTTCTCTGCTGCTTTAAGACGTCTCTACTTTCTTTGAAATCCCTCAAAGACAAACAAGCTGTGGAGAATTTACTGGGGTAAAATAAATCTTATGAGAGCACGTCTGAGGTCTATACCAGTTTACTGGATCCAGCCCATCCTCATCTGTTGGACTAAAGGGCAGCTGTGAATCATAACTGGAGACCCAAAGGGTCTCAAGTGGACTGGGTTTAAGTCTGGGGTGTCAAACTCCAACTAGAGGGGAGGGGGCCTGCATTTCCTCGAAGCAAAGGCTGAATGTTGAAATGCTGAACCCTAACCCTAACCCCTTATGACATCATCAGCTGTGTGGTTTCCATGGTGACGGATCATTTCCATTCATTTTAAACTTTTTTTGGAAATTGCTCAATGTTTTAAAAAGTACAAGGGTATAAAATTCTACTAATACACGCACACTCCTGCCGAACATGCTGAACATTTTACAGTTTGAACCGTGAAAATCTGTGATAGTTTGTGGGGTCGTTTAGCATCGAATCTTGTCACAAGTTTTTCTGCTTCGCAAAAAAGAAAAAAAAAACTTCAACTGTTGAAGAACTTTTCTTTCAAACGTGAATTATTATTTTACAGTCAGTCAGTTTGTCTTTTCTTTTGCAGCCAGACACCTGAGATTGCTTCTTCTCAGACAGCTGAAACCCTCAGTCTGTCTTGAAGATGGACGTCAGTCAGTCTGGACCTGTTCTTTGATTGGCCTCCTTTCTTGCTCTCTGAATTCATTTTGTTGTGTTGACAGCTCTTTGTGTCCGCTCATCTCCCTGCTGCTACACGTTTAGCTGAATAATGCTGTGGGAGGTTAAACTCCTTAAGAACAGAAACTTTAATTCCACCTTAAAGTCCACAGAAATAATCACTCTCCCACTTCTCCTGAAACACTTTGGGCCTGACATCAACCTTTCTGTTGGCCTTTGAAAGAGACACCTTGCTTTAAGAACGTTTCCAGGGCTTTGGCAGTGTGATAAATGTTTTCTAACTCAGGAATCAGATCCCTGGTCCCAACAGCAATGTTTCTGCAGGCCGTATAAGGTCCAAGGGCCATGGGTTTGAGACCCCTGGTTTGAGTCAACAATAAATAACTCATCCTCCGTGTCCAGGTCAAGTCCCGAGTGTTAGCTGGATCATGATCCACTAAAATCTGTGAGAGAAACCATGGAGTCATCTGCAAAAAGAGAGTTGATTTTAAAGTAACTTAAAAGTTTTTAAACATTTTGCCTCCAGAAAGTTCTGAGAGTCATGATGAAACCATAGACTAGAGCCAGACGGATAATCGGCCAGCTGATTATAGCGTCATCAGTCAACATGTAACCGATGTATTAACTGTTTTGCTCCAGTGTGTCTGTGCTGCAATCTGCGAGATGGTTCGTCCACGTCAAGGACAGCATTCTAGTTTTTTTTTTTTTTTTTGTCTTCAATCAGATTTTGGGTTTTATAAAAAATTTTCTTTGTATACAGACAGTATATATTCTGTCTATATCAACGTTTTCATTTTATATTTTGGCCGATGTATCGGTTATTAGCAGATTTATATAAAGATATGTTGGAGCGGCGTCAGCAGTGATGTGGACACCATACCAGTCTGTTGTGTTGAGAAGGGGAGTTGATCCAGAAGGCAAGGCTCTCAGTTTACTGGTCAAACTATGTTCCAACCCTCGCCTATGGTCACGAGCTGTGGGTAGAGACCGAAAGTCTCCCTGGGGAGGTGTTTCAGCATGGGTAGAGACCCGGGGTAGATCCATGACATGATAGAGAGTAGGGCTGCCAAGATTAGTCGACTAGTCACGAAATCGTCGCCGACTTATTTAATAATCTAATAAATTTTTTTAAACTTTATTTTTCCCTCAAAACTGCCGCTGTACTTTCACCTGTCTCGTCTGCCGCAGAAGTGGTAACCGGGGTAACCCGTGATGTCACCGGAAAAGTTATGCCGAACAGTATCATGGCTAGCCGGCAACAGAGCTGGAAAGTTTGGGAGCATTTTTCCAAAATAAAGGAGAAAAGTGTGCAATGCAAAATCTGCAAAGCAGAAATGTCCTTCCATGACAGTACGACGGCGATGCACGAGCATCTGAAAAGACAGCACGCCGTGGCTGATTTATTTTCTGACGAAGAATGACAATCTCGGTAAGCTAATTGGCTAGTTAGCTGCTAACATTAACATCAACAGGGAGCTACCTACTTGAAAAGAAAATTGGTACATTAAAAAAAAAATGTCAGAAATGCTGCTACAAGCTGCAAAGTTCATTAAAAGCTGAATGAACTATGATATTAACTGTCTTCATTTTTAGTTAGCACATACCTTAAACACTTGAAGCTGGAAGCTAATGATGTTAGCTGTATGCTGGTGCAATAAGCTGCAGTTTATGTATGATCCGAATAGTCGATTATCAAAATAATGGTATGTGGCAGCCCTAATGCAGAGGTTGTATCTCTGGGCTGACCTTGGGACGCCTCGGTATCCCCGTGGACAGGAACAGGAACCACTGGTCTTTGATTAAAAGAGGCGTTCAAACGACTGACTCGTTGGCGAGCCTCACATCTCTAGTTTGTCGTGTGAGTTCAGACTCAGCTTTTATTCTCGCTCTGTAACACCCACAGCCACAAAAATGTCTTGATATGGTATTTTCCCTCTATGGATATAGCATTTAGCAGTTTCACGCAGTTTACTTAGTGAAAGATTTATATAACACCATACTGTGAGTATGATTATGAGAAATTATGCCGTTTGAGATGATTACAGCCTCACAGTGCTTTTATCAGCTCTGTGGGTGTGAAGAGGAAGCATTGTGCTGTGAACTTCTGGCATATTAAAGAATAAAAAAAACAGTTAAATATAGATATTTGATTCTGTTAAAACCTTCTTTCAAGCCTCACGGTGTGTTTTAAACGTTTTATGCATCTAAAAGAAGAAAAACTGTTTAAAAATCAGAGAGAAAAGAAGTTTTTGTTGCTTCTTACTAATGAAACTTGAATCCTGATGTGATGCAAAGAAACAAAAAGCCGCTGTGAGCGTCGTTAGCTCGGAGGTGTCTGACCTTCTGGAAATGGTGGTTGAGGAAATATTGATCTTCAATTTGCTTTTAGTGTCAGGCGTACTGCTAACTACGATTACACATATACACGTTTTCAATTATCCATGAGTGCTCCAAAAGCACTTAACACACAGCCATCCTCTCACACTCAAACACACACACACACACTCACACACTCACATAGTATCGATTTTAAAACAGGAAACCAGGATAAAGAAACCAAAGAAAGGCAGCATTACACAGAGCTTAACGTGGCACAAAAGGTGATGGGTGGAATCTGCGGGGACTAAAGACTTACCCTTAAATTGGTTTTGCACTTCCACCCACGAAAACACACCAACCATGAAGGCTCCTGTGGGAAAGCAGCACTTGTCATGGGCAGCAGCAAAGCAGGCAAAGCCCACTCCAAAGCAGTAATGGATTTTTTAGGCCCGGGTCACTCTGGACCATCGGCAGTGAAGATGAAGGGTCAGTCAGTCAATGGAGGCGTTTAAGCCGGGGTCAGCCCCAGAGAAATACTCCACCAACGATACAGCCGGGGCAATTAAGAGTCTCAACATGAGAGGGACTGAAAGAGAAGTGATGCTTTTATTAACATACAATTAAACACAGGCTTTCATCTGCTCTGAAGCTTCGCACCAACATGGAAATCAGGGGTAAATGGGACTTTGGGGATCGTTTGAATGTCCTGTTTTCATAAAAGGCTTTTGTGTTCAAACATTCCCTGATGGAACTCTGCTGCTGATGCTGAATGGGAAGTCCATTTAAATCCTGTAACATACGTCTAGTTTAATTCCCCGTTTAGATCAAGTTGATGGACAGAACTTTACAACAACAGCACATAATGAAGAGTAGTGACAGAGAGACGGGGGTGGACAGAGTGCTCTGTTAGAGCCTGACTGATGCGGGAATGTTGGGGCCGATGCTGATATTGGGGACCGGAAAAAGTATGAAGACAAATTCTTCTAACACCCAAAATCTGATTGAAGACAAAGAAGCAGAACTTTGACAGACGGTGAACAACTCACAGGATCATTAAAAAGCAGTGAGTGGATGGAAGATATCAACAAGTAGACTGATGTTTTTTAGTGTATAAGTCCAGACCAGACTGTGAAATATAAAGACATGAACTGTGTCAATAAACCAAAAAGAGCTCACAGAGAGCTGAGTCTGAGACCTGGGTCAGAATAAAGGATCCAGAAAACCAGGTCCAGACAGAGAACTGCTCCAAATCTATCAGAATATGAATGCTTTGATATTTTCAGATTACTAATCAGACTGATTCATAGTTTGATAATATACCACAGTTCAAATCTGTTTCTGTTCATCATCATTTATAGCTTCACTTATTATTTCCTCTCCATAGTGAGTCCATATTTGGTCATAACCTCGGCTCCAAACCAACTTTTTCATCAAACACTCAAAGTAAAAACTGGATTTAGAATATCAGCAGTTAATATTGATTATTGGTGCTCAAACCTGGTTAACTGAGGTTGGATAAAGAAGACACTTTTAATAACACAGCTGCAGACGGCGCTGGTGTTTCAGTGGAAAGTGTGACCCTGTTAACTGGAGACTCTCAGCCGACCATCACTGACACGTTCAGCTGAGAGTCACCAGTTAGCACGGTCACTCTTTACTCCAAAACACCGGTTGACTCCATGGTATAGTATCGTTTCAGACAACAGAACAACTACATATATATATATATATATGTGTGTGTGTGTGTGTGTGTGTGTGTATGTATGTGTATATGTATATATGTATGTGTGTATATATATATATACATACATACATATATATATATATATATATATATATATATATATATATATATATATATATATATATATATATATATATATATATATATATATACACACACACACACACACATGTATATATATATATATATATATATATATATATATATATATATATATATATATATATATATATATATATATATATATATCGAGTTCATTCTAACGCAGCAACACAAATGAGAGTATCACACAAAGCGTCATCACACAAAACTGCAAACAACCTTGGGTGTCTTTCATCAGGACTCACATTTATTTCTCCAGAGCGAAGATCTTTAAAAGGCTTTAAAAGCATCCAAGTTTTCCTGCTCTCATGTTTAAATACTTGTCATAAAAGAACTGCAGTGAAGAAGGAGAGTGTCAGTGTCCTTGCTCCACTCTAACCAATAAAATACACTCTCACTGATACGTTTTTTTGGTTTTGTTTTTAAAGGAACAGTGCACATTAATAAATTCAGTGAAGCATCCATGTTTATATGTCAGAGTTAGCTTGAAGGCTTGTTTTAATCTGCGGTCCAGGGCAGGTCAGAGCTGAGCTCACTACAATAGAAGGAAGGAGCGTTCAGCATGTGTGTGTGTGTGTTTCCTTCGCTCTGGATTTGAGGAGCACAGACTTCTGCAGACATCTCCTCCTCTAACACCTTGCAGCGGGGTGTCGATGTGGGTTCAGTGAGAAGTTAATGGATCAGAGCATCTGTTATGCATTGTGGCGATCATCATTAGGAGCCCGTGGGTGGTGGAGGATCAGCAGTTTGTACGGCTGGAAGGACATCACCATATGTTGTAGCATTGTGACGGCAGCGTTAACTCCGGGGCCACTTTCCCCTCAGCACGACACAGATCGGCACATTTGCACACGGGAAGATGTTTTGTTTTCGTGATGTTTTCTGCACTGTAAAAAAATAACTCTTACCAACATGTGACCGCCTGCTGCCGTTTACTCCCCCATGAATCCCCTGACATCTCTGAGTGTACAATCAATCAATACCTCAGGCCTGACTGATGCTTTTTTAAGACGACATGCATTCACTGTCTGGCTCCATACATCACTCTCTACCACATGCAGCACACACGCTATGGGAGGCTTCTGCATGTCATGTGAAATCCCTCCGGACTTTATATTTTATTAGCAGACAGTTGATTCCCTGAGCCACTTAAAGCACTATCTTTCATTTACCTCTGCAGAAGGAGAGATTTTCATGTCGTGGTCCTGCTGTGTGGACTTGATTCACTCTGTTTTAAGTGGTTTTCTCTTCTTCTGTGAGTCGCGACGCTAAGATTTCTGTTTCCATCCCTGGATGAAGCAGAAAGCAGGCGGCAGCTATGGAAATGATCCCCTCAGGGATTCAAACTGTACATTCGGTCTTCTCTCCTCTCTCAGTGGAGGACACTCAGCTTCCTTAGGTTTGATAATGTAAAAAGATAAACAGAGAGCACCTCTGTTTGTGTTCACATTTGAATTGCTCCATGAGCCTCTGCGTATGAGTTTCACTTGGTTAACAGAGCAGTGAGTTCACTGGAGCTCTTTTCTCCTTGAAAAATATGGAAAAACATCACCGCTCTGAACAAACTGCACAAACAAACAGAGGCGTGAGTTCTTGCTGCAGGGTTATAAAGACTTTCGCTGGACTCTTTTTTTTCTCTTCCTCTGAAAGAAGTCAGATGTTGCAAGAAACGCAAGCAGTGAGGCAATCGGAGTCCCAGGACACATTAACCATCACCAACATCCTTCACGTTTCACCGAGCAGCGCCGGAGTAAACACTGACCTTCAGCGCTCGCAGCGCAGAGTGTTTTTCAGCAAAGACCCTTATTTACTTTACGTCCACTTTTAAGTTTGACTCCAGAGTTTAAGCCAACTTTTTCCCCCTTTAAAACTTATTTATGTTCAACAGCTCTGGAGGAATGATGTGAAAGTGGAGATAAGAACTCTAAAAGTTAAAAAGTGGGGTCAATCAATCAATCAGACTTTATTAACAGAGCAACACGAACAGAAGATGAATGATAATAAAAATCAAATTAAAGACGCAAGCGGCACCAGTCGGGGCGTGTTGCGTCTGCCGCATGTGCAGCAAGATCTGCATATACACGTGTATACGAGTCCTGAGAGGGACGGTGATGGTTTGTGTTGGATCTGAAACGGATCGGTCAATATATGTTCAAAATACTGCCATGAATTTCCAGAGGGTTTTCATTTAGCCGAAAAAATCGTCAACTTTGGCGACCTCCCCTGGCTACGCCGATTGAGTTACGAAAAATCCTTTGACAACTTTTAATGCTCAATGTGTTTTGTACACACACACACACCAAAAAAAAGAAGATCCTAAAAAAAAAAAAAAACCAGGACGATCAAATACGTAATCTATAAATCGTAAAAATCAGATGTTCACCTCTAATTTTCCGAACTTCCTGTTTAGAATTCCCGATGGTCGTAAGAGACTTTTTTGTAGGTCTTGGCATGATAGATATGCACACCAAAAATCAGGCCTGTAGCTCAAAGTAGCCTGAGGGGCCTGCAGTTTTTATCCAACAGGGGGCGCTGTGGAGCATGTATTGGCACAAAAGCACTGCAGTCATAAAATTTCACACGGGACTGAATTTTGTGGCATGATTTGTGTTTAAAGTGGCAGAAACAAAGGATAATCCTTCGGGTTCCATGCCGGCCTTCGGGCCCCTGATAAAGTGACAAACTGATGAAAAACACAATCAGATCTTAATGAGGAAACACCAGGGCCGTCAGAAGCTTTTTTAATGTGTGTGGGGGGAGGCACACTGGTATGGGTTTATGTTAAACATAGGGAAAAAATGGTCACACATGCAAATTAGTCTAGAAAAATCAAAGAATCGTGATAAACTCGTGATTATGATTTTATATTTAAAAAATCGTGATATGATATTTTTGCCATGTCGGCATCGCCCACTCCTAGCTACAATGATCATTCATTTATACATACAGTAACTTTTGATCTGGAGCCCGTGGAAACTAAATACAAGAAACTTCATCTGATCAGTGATCACATTAGATGTTTGTAGAGCCGTGTGGAGTAACGTGACGTCATCTTGCCCAAATCCATGCTGTAACTACCAGCCCAGCACTGTAAATCACTCACCTCCATGACTGAAGTCTCTGCACTGTCCCTCACGTCACAAGCTGCTGACTCTGCTCCTGCTACCGACTCAATCTCAGTATCAATCTGCTGTCAGAAGGGATCGGGATGAATTAATTAAGAATTGTTTTTTTTTTCTATCAACAACTGAAATAAGTCAGCTAACGTTTCCGTTAGCAAAACACCTGTACTGTGGGGACATTTTGACTTACTTCCCGCTTCTTTGTTAGGAACTGTCTGATGTTCATTATGTCTGGGGAAGGAGCAAATATTGCGTCAGTTCATTAGCTTACTTCTAGTTTTCATTTCTTAGCTGAACATTAATATAACGTGGCCTCGTGTTAATATTGAGGGCTAACAAACGTTAGCAGCCTGCTGATTCACTCACTGCCTGAGATGCTGTCACTCATTCGCTTCATGCTGCGGCAGTTGAAGGCTGTCCGGAAAACACGGAGTGGATTCACAAGTTGAATATGTATTTTCTATTAGCGATCAAGTGGAATGGATTCTTTTACGAGGCAATAGAAACGACACTGGATGAACCAATATTTTCTGTTAAATGTGGAAGGGGGGGTGGCGACGCCCATGGGAAACACTGAAGGTAGAATAAGATGTAAAAAACTCAAGATAAGAGGATAAAACAGCCGAATTAGACTCAAAACTAAAATCCTGAAGCAGGAACAGAAAACAAGACGGCATAATTAAAAAGCTGGTGTAAGTGGTAAAGTAAATAACTTATATAAAAAAAAAAAAATAACAGATAAGATAAATAAATATATAATATCCAAAGCTAAAATTCTCATGGAAATTTTCCACCCCTGTGCCACCCTACTCACGAGTCATACAGAAGAGGTTCCTGTGTGAATCCACATTTGACTGAAACATGGCGCCTCTCTCTCTCTCTCTCTCTCTCTCTCTCTCTCTCTCTCTCTCTCTCTCTCTCTCCTTCTGCTGTCTAGGTTTGGCAGTGCGGAGGGAGTATGGAAGTCCTGCCGTGTGCCAGAGTGGCCCACATCGAGCGCACCAAGAAGCCCTACAACAATGACATAGATTACTACGCTAAGCGTAATGCCCTGCGGGCGGCTGAGGTGTGGATGGATGAATACAAATCCCACGTCTACATGGCCTGGAACATTCCCATGAATGTAAGTTTCTCTCTCTGTCTCCCTGAATCCCTGAGCTCGCCTCTCTCTCTCTCTCTCTCTCTCTCTTCCACTCTCACTTGCTCATTCAGACATGCAGCCTCGCTCTCCAGAGACACGAGTCAATAGAAATTCAAAATTCAGATTTCATCCCGGTTGACCTTCACACTGGCAGCGGAGGAAAGGCAGAGCGAGGGAGCAGAGGAGTCTGGCTCCAAATGGATGAGAGAGGAGCTCCATATCTAATCAGTCTATTTTCATACACATCACTTTGGCTTAATTGCTTTCAGGGGTCTTTCAAGGCAGCCTGCAAAATAATAAACAGCTCCTTTCATTAATAAAGAGTTTAATATTCAATCCTAATTGCCTCTTCAGCCATGCAGAATGGGATGATTGTCAGTGAAGGACATCAGTGAAGGCCCAGATCAACACACTGCTGCTCAAAACGAAATAATAACCCTCTGTAGCGTGGCTCAAAGGTCTGGAGCATGGCTGAGGCCTGGGAACCTGGCAGAGACATCATTACCTGAGAGCTCAGAGAGAACAGGTAGGAAGGAGGAGGAGGGGGGAGGAGGGGGTAAAACTTTGACAGAGTAGCCAATCAGACCACATCACCTCTGCGGTGTAATTACAAACACAGCAGTATGGCACGTCATTACCGCCGCCGTCCTGTGGCGCTGAGTTATTTTGTGTACAATACAAAAACCGAACGCAGCCATTACTCCATCTACCACTGAGAGCACAATTACTGTAGGGGGGCGGGGAGGCGGGGGGGAGGGGTTGCATGACTCCCAACGACGGCGAGCCCCGAGTCCAAATCCAAAACAACGTCTCAGTGTTATTAAAACCATTTGTTTTTGTTTTTTGTTGCTTTACGGCACAAAAGAAATGAAAACTTCCTGCCGGAATTATTTTGAACACACGTCAGAATTAAAGTCAGCAGCTGGCTGCGACTCCAACTGTGAGGGGAAACGATAAGGAAATCTGCCGTGAAATATCATCTGGCCATGTATGTGTGTGTGTATGTGTATGTGTGTGTGTGTGTTGACTTCCACAATAGGGCCCTGCGTACATATACATTGTAGATTATATCTTCTGTTGCTGCACAGAATCTGTTTATTTGCATATTAATGCACGCTTAAGCAGTGCCCTCTATATGCACATACTGATTTAAGACGTGTGTGTGTGTGTGTGTGCAGAGTCCCCCCAATCAATCTAGGAAACCACCTCCGTGAGGGCTCATAATCACAGCTGATCATGAAGGTCTCACGTGACAGCCGTGTCCGTCCATCTCACTGCGCATCAACACTCTCACATCTCCCTTTGCTCCTGCTCTCACGCTCTCACCCCCTTCTTTGGCGAAGCGCCGCTGGCTAAGAGTGTTTTTCTCCTTTCGTCGTCTTTGTTTTGTGCTAAATGTTGACAGAACCCGGGGGTAGATTTCGGGGATGTCTCGGAGCGTTTGGCCCTGAGGAAGAGGCTGCAGTGTCGGAGTTTCCGCTGGTACCTTGAACACGTCTACCCGGAGATGAGGATCTACAACAACACCATCACATACGGCGAGGTGAGAAATGTTCCTGCTTTTGAGCTCTTTCTTTATTACGCAGCTGGGTTTCAGGAGGAAAATACTGTGACAGAATTTCTGATTCTAGAGCGGAAAACATCAGAAAATGTGTGAGAACTTTTCTGCTTCTGGACAGATGTTCCCCCTCTTAGACTCTTATCTGTGTCTTCATTATTACCCAACTCTCTCGGAATGCCGGTCAATCTAAGTTCCACCCCTCACCTAAGCAGCTGAAATGAGCTTTCTCTGAGCATCTGGTGAGGATGCCTCCTGGACACCTCCCTGGGGAGGTGTTTCGGGCATGCTCAGTTGGGAGGAGACCCAGGACATGATGGAGAGATTATATATCTGGGCCAGGCTGGGAACGCCTCGGTTTCCCTCCACAGGACCTGGTGGAAAAGGCCAGGGACAGGGATCACTGGTCTTCATCGATGACATTGCTGCCCCGGACTCAGACCGGAATGAATGGTGGAAGATGGATGGATGGGATGGACGTGTGTGAAGGAAGCACTTTTCTCCTCTTCCTGTTGACGCTGTGGCAAAAACACTGGTCTTTATTGGGATACTTACATAATGGTGAAAGCATCGGCTTCAGTCTCGTCCTCTCAGACCTGCTCGCCAAATCATTCCTGAGAAAGTTAGTACCAGTTTTATCGTAGGCTTTTATAGAAATTTAAAATACGAAATCTAAAAATTTGGGGGAAAAAAATTAAAATGAAAAACACAAACAAACTTAACGTACAATGATCCTAAATTTGAGGCAAAACTTTTTAGAACCCAACCACAGAAAGTGTTTCACACCCAAACAATCGAAAACTAAAAACGGATCTATTTCCTCCAGAAGTTCCCCAAATCCAGTCCGGGTTTTCAGTTCAACAATCCAGAAAGAACAACTTAAACCCCTCAAATAAAGGCACCTTTATTAGTCCAGCTTAATTTATCAGCCAACATAAAACAACACTGAAATAAGGTACGACGGAGGATTGGGGCCACTTTTTTTTCACGGTTTTGCGCGTCCGGTTGAACGTTTTGTTTACGTCACCATGGAAACCACAAAGGGGATGATGTTAGCCTAGCTGTCATACTCGCTTTAAAAAGCAAGAAAGCGACAAAAATGAACAAAAATCAGAGGAGGAGTCATGGGGTGGATGTTTTTTAAAAAGTTTACACTGAGCCCTGTTTAACATGAATGATTTCACGCGAGTTGTTTTGAGCTAGCCCTGCTAACGGGAAGCCACTAACTGCAGGCGGAAGTCAACATCCACAGGCTTCTGAAGAAACAGGTGGATGCTCTTCAGATAGACAAGCTATAGACTAAAATAACCAGATTATTCTCCTGAATTTATGACTTTATTCTATTAAATTTATAACTTTATCCTCATGAATTAACTTTAAAAAAAAAAAAAAAAACATGGCTCTAATCCGCCATCGTACAAAGGAAAAGGGAAATAAAGAATGAAAGCTAAAAAGAAAGCCTGTTAGTGCTCACAGTTTTCTGTCAGTAATCCACTCACACACTGGTTGCAAACTTCACAACTCTGATCTTTTAAATTTGAAGAAAAAAAAAAGACTTAAAATGTGTGAACGACTGGATACTGTAAGCGGTGCGTCCACAACGTCGCTACAAGTTTTTTATCAAATAAAAAAAAAAGTTTTCAAACTCATTGGGGGTCAAATAGAAAGTGATAAGTGTTTCAGGCTCATTAGTACCTAAATGAATCTGAATACATTTACCCTGGCAGCAGCCGTCTGAGGTAAAGGTACCTCGTCTCTACAGCGATGCAGCGTCACCGCGCAGGATTAGCTGTAATTTCCTCGGAATGAGTTTTAATTAAACACTTATTAGTTTTCCATTCTGACTCTTGATTGTTCTGGGCTCGGCTCGGCTCTTGGCACAGTGGGGGAAGAAAACAGGATTATGACAGGTTAAAGAATCGAACGCACTCAGGACTCAGACACCATTCAGAGGTTTGCTGAGATACACCACTTTTTTTGTCTTATCAGTTTCAACGATGGAAAACAGAAGAGAATCAATCTGCTCTGCAAACACAGTGTCAGAATTCATCAAAATTAAACTCAGAGCTGTGTGATTTTCCTCTGCCCTTTCTTTCTCCTGCCGCCTGCTTCGGCTGCGGCAGTCAGCTAATGGATTCCTCGGAGCGGCAGCCGCCTAAGTGGCACTATTTCAGATCTGTCGACAAGCCTAGTGTTGCCACAGAGCCGCCGCAGGAGGAGTGAGTCTCATCTGTCACTGAGCATCAGCGCTGCGCTCGGCCGTGCCTGACCGGACCGGCCAAGCGAAACCTTCCCTGACAACAGCACATGATAGATGTGTCACAACCTGGAAATAAAGCTGTGCGCATTCAAATCGCACAAGAGTGAAGCTCCGTGCACACCAACGTCTGGAGGCCGGGAGGAAGAGGACAGAACAGGGTCAGAGCGGGGACAGAACAGGGTCAGAACAGGGACAGAGCAGGGTCAGAACAGGGACAGAGCAGGGACAGAACAGGGGCCGAACAGGAACAGAACAGGGTCAGAACAGGGACCGAACAGGAACAGAACAGGGTCAGAACAGGGACAGAACGGGGTCAGAACAGGGACAGAACAGGGACAGAACAGGGTCAGAACAGGGTCAGAACAGGGACAGAACAGGGATCGAACAGGGATCGAACAGGGACCGAACAGGGATCGAACAGGGATCGAACAGGGACCGAACAGGGACCGAACAGGGACAGAACAGGGTCAGAACAGGGAACCAACAGGGACCGAACAGGGACCGAACAGGGTCAGAACAGGGACCAAACAGGAACAGAACAGGGTCAGAACAGGGACAGAACAGGGACAGAAAAGGGACCGAACAGGAACAGAACAGGGTCAGAACGGGGACAGAACGGGGTCAGAACAGGGACAGAACAGGGACAGAACAGGGTCAGAACAGGGACAGAACAGGGACCCAACCGGGACAGAACAGGGATCGAACAGGGATCGAACAGGGTCAGAACAGGGACAGAACAGGGACCGAACAGGGACAGAACGGGGTCAGAACAGGGACAGAAAAGGGACCGAACAGGAACAGAACAGGGTCAGAACGGGGACAGAACGGGGTCAGAACAGGGACAGAACAGGGACAGAACAGGGTCAGAACAGGGACAGAACAGGGACCCAACCGGGACAGAACAGGGATCGAACAGGGATCGAACAGGGTCAGAACAGGGTCAGAACAGGGACAGAACGGGGTCAGAACAGGGACAGAACAGGGACAGAACAGGGTCAGAACAGGGACAGAACAGGGACAGAACAGGGTCAGAACAGGGATCGAACAGGGACCAAACAGGGACCGAACAGGGACCGAACAGGGTCAGAACAGGGACAGAACAGGGTACAAAAACAGGGACCCAAAAGGGTCAGAACAGTGTCAGAACAGGGTCAGAACAGAGACCAAACAGGGACAGAACAGTTTCAGAACAGGGACCAAACAGGGAGCGATACCTGTACGATGAATCAAGACCACTTTGTGAACAAGCTGCATGAATTTTCGAGACAGGAGGCAACGTAACATGATGTCAGAGACTTATTTGCATTCAGGTTAAAGGTTTCACTCATGCAAACCTCTTCAATAACAAATTAGTACGAAGTTTAATATGTCGTGATTAATTTAGTTCTTATTTGAGTTGTGTTCGTGGCATTTAAAAAAGGTTTATATAGTCATGTAGCCCGGTTTGTTTCTAAATAGCATCTTTTGTTTGTTTCTGCACGGGCAACTCTTGCCATTCATTTTCTTCCAGCTCTCTCTGAGTAGACAAAGCGTGACGTCCCTCCTCCCTGCAGGGTTTCTGAGTATCTCCAGAGATCCAGTCTCAGAGGGGATCTCCTCACCAAAATCAAAAGCTTTGCCTGCTGGCTTCCTCTTCATCATATCACACTGTTACACTGTCGCTTCATTGCCGATGCTGAGTCAGTTTGTCTGTTCGCACCGTGTCACCGTGTCCCAGGTGGGAACAAGCCACCATGTTCTCAGCAAATAACCGTGGCCTTTCTGATGACTTATTCCAGACCCCGCCACGCGCAGCTGCAACTGGGGGTCAGGTTTAGATGAAGCCAGAATCACATTATCTGCAATAACCAGTGGTGTATTTCCCAGATGGAGCGCCTCTTTTCAGATCCAGCGCATGAATACGACACATGGACACAATGGCAATGCACGACCCCGGAGGTGTGGAAACCAAATAGAACTCTTTTGTTCCAAAGGAACCCTGCAGATGCAGAGTTCGGAGCAGTTTCTAGGCTGAGAAGTTTGTTAAACTGACTTTCTGTAGACATGGAACCACTCTGGTCTGCCACATCACAGGCGCTCTCTAAGGCCTTGATATGACACTGGAAAGGCGTGAACATTTTGCGAACCCTCGCCTTGCCACTTGGAATCTTTTGGACGACCTTGAAGACGTCTGCCCACACCGAAGCTTCTGCAGTCTGATTATGGCCCCACTTACCATGCAGAGTTCCTTTTACAGTAACCAATCGCCTCTTAAACTTCTCTCTAATCCATGATTCAGTTTCCATAACCAATGATGGTATGGTCCACTTATTATCCAATGCCTCAGACTAGTCTGGGCTTGCAGAACCTAAAGTCCTCCTTCATCCTGTACCATCAATTTGTGCCATAAAGACCAAAGTCCATTTTGATCTGGAGTCTCCAACCTTCCTAAAAAACTCACATGCAGGTTCTCCTGATGCTGATCACAAACAAGGACCTCAGTCCCCAGCAGAGGATATACCTGGAGGCGCTGTAGACACAGACACCTTCCCTCTGATATGGGAGGACCCTGTTTCCTGTCTGCCTGCTTTTGTTTTGTTGTTTCATGTTGTGCAAACCTCCATTTTTCTTCTGTGTTTTTCTCCAGGTGAGGAACAGCAAAGCCAGCGGGTACTGCTTGGACCAGGGTTCGGAGGACGACGACAAAGCCATCCTCTACCCCTGCCATGGCATGTCCTCTCAGGTCAGAGCAGATTTATTTATTTATTTATTTGTCTGTTTCTGAATTAGATTTTTTTTTGTTGTTAGTGATATAAATCCTGATACTTGAATTTGAAAACCGTCACATACTGCGTTTTAACGTCGGAGAACTCTCCTCGACTTATCTTGGTGAAAGTAATCCTCTTCCTTCTCCATCCTTGAATTATAAACATTAAGTGGTAGAAGAAACAGAGCTGTAGAGGGAAATGGGTTCGTCTGACTGCATCTCATTTCATAAAACTATACGGCTTATAAAACCAAACACATTCCAGTTGAAGAGTAAACAAGCACGACACACTGAGCGCCGGCTTCAAAATGTTAACCAGCAGCAGCTGCGTGAGGTCGTCGTTAGAAATACACTGAAGTTAAATCTACATTTGAGAGCAGCATGAGGTGGGAGAGAGAGGTAGTTCTCAGAATTAAAAACAGACAAAAAAACAAAAGGTTGAGGTGAGTACACAAAACATTTCTACATTAATCACATCATTAGCCTAAAAGCATATTGTTTTTATCTTATTATTTATTTTTTTATCCATTATTTGGTCTTTTTATGAGTTGAGCTGAAGTCATAAATTTTATTTTTTTCAGAATGGAAGAAAAAATATTTTTGTGTATGTTTTAATTTTTTTATTTATAAAATTATGTTTGTATTACCTATATTATCATTTGTTGACGGGTTTATTTTAAATATGTTTCTTTGATTTAGGAGTTTGTGCTATGAGGCTCGCAAAATAATCATAATAATAATATATTTTATTTATAAAGCTCTTCTAAACACTCAAAGACGCTGCACAGAGGATAAAAAAGTCACATAACACAATAATAAAAACATGAATAATAAAAAAAACATAGAATGCATTTTAAAGCAATCATATATTAAAAGCAGTTCTGAGGAGGTGGGTTTTAAAGTAGACATGTTTGGGAGCTTTAGATGTGTCTCGAAGGTGACCCAGAGGGTGGGGGCCGCGACACTGAAAGCTCTGTACCCCCCCAGGTTTGGTGCTTGGTGTCACGTCATAGGGAGAGCAGGTGGGCTTCAGAGGAGGGGAGGTAGTGGTGGAGAAAGCTGGAGAGGTAGGAGGGGGTCTGGTAATGGAGGGGCTTTGTGGGTGAGGAGGAAGATCTTAAAATATATATTCTGATCTCAGGAGCGGGTGTGAGTGAGCAGGCGGGCGGCAGCGTTCTGGATGTGTTGCAGTTTGTTGAGTTGTTGGGAAGGAAGGCTGTAGAAGACGCTATTGCCGTTGTCGAGTCTGGAAGTGATAAAGGCATGAATGAGGGTTTGGGCAGTGGAAAAGGAGAGAGATGGATGGAGATGAGCGGTATTTTTTGGTGAGCTGATCGACGTGATGTTCCAGAATAATATTGGAGTCAAGAATGATCCCGAGGTTGTGGACACATGAGGTCGGGGTGAGGGAAACATCGACTGAGAGGTTAAAGTTGTTGGTGATTGTGATGAGGGATTTGGGCCCAGTGATTAAGAGGTTGGAATTTCCACAGTTGAGTTGGAGGTAGTTTACTTGCATCCAGGATTTAATGTTGGTCAGGCAGTTGGTCAGGGACGAGAGGGTTGGAGCAGCGAGGGAATTGTTGGAGATGTCAAACTGAATGTCATCAGCGTAGCAGTGGAAGCTGGGACCGTGACAATGGTAAATGGAATGGTAAATGGTAAATGCACCAGTACTTATAAAGCGCTTTACACTGCCAGCCACATTCCCCCATTCACACTGCATTCACACACTGATGGCAGGCTGATACAACGGCAGAAGCTATCAGCTATATCTAACACATTCACACCACATTCATACACCACTGAACAACAGTGGGAGCAACTTGGGGTTCAGTGTCTTGCTAAAGGACACTTCGGCATGTGACTGCAGGAGCTGGAATAAAACCCACGACCTTCTGATTGTGGGGCGACAACTCTACCACTGAGCCACAGCCACCACGATGGATGATTTTACTGATCGGGAGAATGTAGAGAATAAAGAGGAGGGGACCAAGCACTGAACCCTGGGGGACGCCTTGGGACATGGGAGCTGTGTGTACAGTTGTTGGCAGAGTTGATTGTAGATAAGATAATTGAATAATTAAGGTCTGGGAATGTTCAGGAATAATTAATAACTTAAATGTATAAAATATATGACTTAGGCAGTTATGCTAATTATGTTATTAGACTGAGCATGTGCAGATTTTCAAACCTCTACATATTCATATGTTGTCTGCTCTAAAGATTGGAAAGGATGGGCCTCCAACACCAAGGTTTGCCCATAGCTCTGCCCGAAAGAGGTCTCCAGAGGGCTGGCCAATCAGAAGGAAGGGGGTTGGTGGAGCAGGGAGCCTTAAAGAGACAGCAGCTAAAACAGAGGCCGTTTTCCAAACCGCCTACTACACTAGCAGTGCCTACTGATTTGCCCGAAATTCAGTATGTAGTAGTTAGTATGCGAACACTGGCAAAATCTGCAGTATGCCGGACCAGTCTACCTGGCATACTGTTTCCCACAATGCACGGCGCTAATGCCGTTTCTCTATGGGGTTGGCACTCAGGTTTAGGTGAATTGCCGCCACCTCCTGGAATGAGTTGAAATAACAAGTACAACACAACACTTGAGTTAAGTGGTCCGTGAAAAAGAAGAGCAGTTAATGCGAAAGAAAAGCTGTTAAAACTTCACTTCCTGTCTTAAAAGAGGCGTTTAATTCTACAGATTTATTAATCATTATATTGAAGTCATTTTTACCTACTTTACTTTTACTTAAACAAAAACTTTGCTGAAATATAATAACTATTCTCTTCCCTAGCTCAATAACATTTTTTTTACATTTATATTTAATTATAAATTCAAACATTTAAAAAAATCCATCAGCTGTAGTTTCATTTTCCTAAACTGAAAACCAGAGTAGCTACAAAACAGAGCAGTCATACTACATACTACATTAAAAGGTAGTAGGTAGTATGCAGTGCCTACTACATACTAAATTCACATGTAGTATGTAGTAGGCGGTTTGGAAAACAGCCAAAGTGTTTCAGACAGAGGCTGAAATAAGCGGTTTACCAAAATACCAGGGAGAGAAAAATAGGGAGTTTTTTTTTTAGCTGTAAAGGGACTAGGGACAGTAATAAGCCTTAAAAACACATACTACAGTCTCTTTAAGGAAGAATGTAATCACTGGGGTAATATTTAGTGAGTGTCTTAAATACCTATGTTCACTCATGTAAAGGAGCTTGACGCTGCAGGTTCTGGAAATGTATATTTCATCACTCTGAGAGAACATTACGGAGCTTTCCTCTCTCTCCTTCCATCAAACAAAATGAAACACCAGCCGGCTGCATCATCACGGCAGATTCACTGACACTCATTCATGTGTAAGTGAGTGCTTTTTTTTTCTACGAAGTCTTTATGTTTATCTGCCAAACAGCAAAAAAAAAAAAAAAAAAAACCCTCACAGCCCAACCAAAGCACTTTTAATTGGCCGTATTTCTGTCCAAATGCTCGCTTTAATTGTCAACATGGAGCTAAATAACAAAAAATCTTTCAATTCAGAAGCAGATTTATCCTCTTGAAGTATCACCCACCAAACCTCTCAGTCGGTTTGAAGGCGGTCCTGTTTGAAAAAGCAGAAACTGTCACATCCGCAGTCAAAGCTGCTCAAATGGAAACAGTGGGGCACGAGGCCACTCACGGGTGATAAAGTGTTCTGTTGTGTTCAAATGCAGAGAAATTTGTGGAAAAACAGGCAAAAAAAATGGAAAAAGCATGCTCAAAACAACAATTACTTTATTTATTTGAATACTGGAATAAATGGTGCTGTGGGCGGAAGAGACGCAGTCCTGTTTTTGTGTCTCTTAATTCCTCCTCATGCTGTGAAACTAATACATTACCCTGAAAACAAATCATGCAAATGCTCCTCCTGCATCGCTTCTCTTACATACTCCTCCTTTCATAGCGGCTCCTCTTGCCGGTGAGTGACACGTTCATTATTTGTGACATGAGGGACGCCGGCAGCTCTGCAGCGTTTCTGCTTCATCCTCCTCACAGGGGTCCAGTAATGTAAAGCTCCACCGCCTCTTTAAATCCTGGACCCCGGGGGGGGAGAAACAAACAAATGAAGACGAGTTTGCGTCTTTGTTTCATTTCAGTGGCCACACTTAAACTTGCTGGGATACTCTGATTTTTGCATTTGTGTTTGAACTATTTGCATATGACGGCGTTTAACTGGCCAGATTAAATCTGCGTGGAGCGTTTGATAATGAATGATAAATCTCTGCTGGCTCTGTGTCATTGGCATGTCCTCCCTCTGTTTGATACTCTTATGCAGTAAAAGCAATCATCTGAGCTCAATTTAATAAAGAATGTGCAGACATTATCTGTAATTTCCTTCAAACACGTTCAGAGCACTGCCCAGTCTGATGTTTGTGGAGGCGTCAGAAGAATAAATGCACAAAATTACTGTATGATGCCAGATTTAACTGGACTGATCAAAAGATACAGAGAACAACCTAAAATCACTCAAAGGAAAGTTTCAACCTGACCTGATGAAATTATCTCGTCGACGTCCCTTTCGCCCCTTTTTGATGATAACGAGACGGTGGCGAGCTAAACGTGACTCCAACGTGACGCAACGAGACTGGAGGAAAATGTTAGTGAGTCATCCGTCAGACATTCATGACATCTCTGCCTACTGTGCGTGTGATCTGTCTCACACAGCTCTTCGCGACTTCCGTCATCATAAAGATGAGCACGTATTTGGAAAGCAGAAGCGGCGTTTAGCTCCGTTCATTCAGACGAGTTATTTAAACATTAAATTCAAACTGTTGGCAGCAAAAAAATGTCCGGTTGTTTTGTGGTCGGTTGTCAGAAACGATACTCAACCAGTTCAGAGTGTTACAGAGCAACCGGTGCTTTGGAGTAAAGAGTGACCGTGCTAACTGGTGACTCTCAGCGGAATGTGTCGGTGATGGTCGGCTGAGAGTCTTCAGTTAACAGGGTCACACTTTACACTGAAACACCAGCGACATTTGCAGCTGTGTTATTAAAGTCCTGGACCCTGTGGACCCTGTGGACCCTGTGGACCCTGTGAACCCCATGGACCCTGTGGACCTTGTGGACCCTGTGGACCCTGTGGACCCTGTGGACCCTGTGGACCTTGTGGACCTTGTGGAACCTGTGGACCCTGTGGACCCTGTCATGGTGTCTGACATGAGAGTTTTGGCCAAGCTGACGTCTCTGATGGACTTTTTTTTTCTAGTTGACATTTATTATATTATACTTCTTATATACTTTGCTGCTGCGACTCCTGAATTTCCCTTCAGGGATCAATAAAGTATATTCTATTCTATTCTATTCTATTCTATTCTATTCTATTCTATTCTATTCCGTTTTATTCTATTCTATTCCACTTGTTTTATTCTATTCTATTCTATTCTATTCTATTCTATTCTGTTCCGTTCCGTTCCGTTCCGTTCCGTTCCGTTCCATTCTATTCCGTTTTATTCCACATTTTTCTATTCTATTCTGTTCTATTCCGTTCTATTCTATTCTATTCTATTCTATTCTATTCTATTCTATTCTTTTCTATTCTATTCTGTTCTATTCCATTCCATTCTATTTTATTCTATTCTATTCTATTTCATTCCATTCTATTCTGTTCCGTTCCGTTCTATTCTATTCTATTCTATTCTATTCTGTTCTATTCCGTTCCATTCTATTTTATTCTATTCTATTCTATTCTATTCTATTCTATTCTATTCTATTCTATTCTATTCTATTCTATTACGTTACATTACGTTCTATTCTATTCTATTCTATTCTATTCTATTCTATTCATGTATTTTAAGCCTTCAGTCAGAAAAAGAATCAGATCTAACATCACACAGCGTTCCTTCACATCGCAATGCATGATGGGTGACCTCTTTAACAATTTCTCTGAACTTCCTGGTGGAGCGAGGTCACAGCAAAGGTAGAAATGTAGCGATTACAACCCAACACGAGGTACAAGCACTCCATCTTCCACCGACATGCTCACTACGCTGCACCGCTAATGAGCCGGTTAAAAAACTTGTGATTAGCTTGACCTCCAGACAGTTGCTGCAAAACTTTCTCCACGCCAAGAAAGCAATGGAGCGTCTCATGCTGCTTCATGAGGCACAGGTTAATTGGCTTGGCAGAATCATTTCCTTACGTTGATTATTTGTTATGGTCCCATTTTGAAAGTATTAGTCTATAAAAGGCTGCCAGCCTGAGCGGTAAACAGGTATTAGTGGGGATTATTTCAGCGCTTTCTTCTGCCCAGTCATAGTTTTACACCGGGGATAAATCTGCTTAGAGTGTTACAACCCTGCACAGAAACAAAAACAGAGGAACAGAATTCAGTCCCCACTCAGACGGCTTGTAAAAGCAACCTTTGGGCTGAAGTCATTCTGACACAAGATGATCATCAGCCAGCTCCTGTGAACTTTGAGTGACTCAGCAGGTGGTGCCTCATTTTTTGTCTGTTAGTTCTGAGCGGCTCTTTGGGGCAGAACGTTGCATTAAAAACCACCTGCCATCGATTATCTGCCCTGGAGCTTCACCCACTCAGGCCTCCTGCTGCTCCGCTGGACTCAGAGGATCTCATCTCTGACGGAGTTTAAATCAGAGCGGAGGGATAACTCTCACTTTGGTTCTGTAGCAGGAGCTACGTTTCAACGGAACTACGGAGGAAAAAAATGTTTAGGTATTTTGCTTTTTCTTCTTCTGTTTTATCATTATTATGATAGATTGTAATTATTCATCCATTCATCATCTACCCCTCTTATCCTGTTCAGGGTTGTGGGTGTCTGGAGCCTATCACAAATGTCTTGGGGCGAGACGCAGGGTACACCCTGGACTGGTCACCAGCCAATCACAGGGCTCGATTGTGATTATCTATTTAATTTTTTGTTTTTGTTTTTTCAATTTATTTAGTTAATTAGTAATTTTGGTTATCATTATAACCAATTACTAACACTGGGTCAACTACAGGAGAGGACTGTAGAGCTGGACCAGGCTGACAGGGGTGGGGGGGGGGGGGCATCCAGTACACTGCAAAAACTGAAATCTGAGGGTTTTGTATTACTTTTATCAAAAATTGTCCAAACAAGTCCAAAAACATGTCTTATTTAGAGCTATTTAAAGACAAAAATATGGTCAGAATTGTCTGTAACAAGTAAAAAAAAAATCTGCCAATGGCACTGAAAAAAATTTCTCATAAAGTTTAAGTTAGAATAACATTTTAATACAAGAAAAAAAAGGTCTCTTGTATTAAGAGTTCAGGTGAATTTGGGTCATATTACTAAAAATAAGACAAAAAGACTTGCTTGGATTTCATTTTTTTTGCAGTGTATCTGGCTAGCTGGTGGCGTGGTGCAACCTGCGGGTGAAATGAAGTTGTTTTACTGAGTAAAACAAACAAGAATCAAAATATTATGAATTAAATGACATCTCTGCTCGATAGACAGACCCCTTCCCATTGGGTCTGGAGGTTACTTAGGTATTTTGGGGGCCTACTAAGCCAGCAGTCTCATCTTGGTTTGGTTGTGGCCCAAGATAAGACAGCTCTAAATATTTTTAAAAAAAGAAGAAAAGAAACCCAAAAAGACTAAAATTCAAAGATAAAATAAGGAAACAAGAGGGACCTTGGCTGTCCTGTCCAGCCCGTCTTGGATGGGGACCCATTATTGCGCCACTGGGGGCTGAGCTGGGTGGTCTACTGCTCTCTACTTGGAAGACCTGGTCTGGCCCCGCCTCCCATCAAACTACCAATAACTGATGATTATATAACATGATATAAATTTTCTTTCAATAACACATCATGACACTCTTTATCTCTCTCACACACAAAGAACATTTTTTCCTTTCTGAATTTGTTTAAAAAAGCAACTACATTTTCCATCATGCTTCATTAACCCTAACCCTAACCCCTAACCCTAACCCTAACCCTAACCCTGTCTATATCCTCTTAGTTAAGAGGAGCTGCTTATGTTATGTGGTTCAGAGTTGTTACTTCAGTTGTTATGTGTCTTCTAAACATTTAAGACCGATGAAATGATGTTCCCCGAGAAAAATCTGCCGTTAAAGATTTTCTGACAGAGCCGACAGAAGAGGAAGACGCATATTTTTGCATCAATACATCATTTTCAGCCGTCTGGAATCTGAGGCTCTCTGTTATGTTTTCTCTTCCAGATCTGTAAGGAACAAAACAAAACTGGCTCCTCTCTGCTTTAACAGAAGACTGTTTGTATATATGCGTGTGTGTGTGTGTGTGTGTGTGTGTGTGTACGTGTGTCCCCATCAAAGGGGGGCCTCTGTCGTACTAAAGACCTCCCTATCTTTGGCATCTCATTTTTCAGAGAGGATGACTCCTATAAATAATAAATGCTATCTCTACTGTATCCTTGCGTAATAGATACTTATCTGACAGAGTCTTTCATGTGCAGGATTAAACAGTGAGGGATCAGGTTTTGGTTTGGGGGGATGCTGTTGCATTAATGAGCTGCTCGCTGTGGTTTCCACGCAAAGAAACGAAAAGACATTCTGGCATCTTTTAATGCAGGAAGTTAGAAACAAGTGACTTGTGATTTTAAAAAGTTGAGACTAAAATCCTGAAATACTTCCTCTAAATTTCATCTTTGAAAGTTTTTAAAACTGCCGGAGCACCAGAAACCACAAACACGCCAGTTTGAAAAGACTAGTTTTGTAATTAAAGGTCGTGTCTGTTTGGAGTGACAGGTGGACACTGTGTTGCTGTCTGAGAAGAGGCTTGAGGAGTTCAGCTTGTTCCAGTAGAAAAGGAAAGTGTTTATTGTCATTGCACGACTCGCACGCAATAAAATATGAATTACATGCCAGAATATGCCACAAGCTGCTGACAGGCTTTAAAACTCTGGATCAGAAACAAATGGGTGACATCACAGAAACTATGACAAGATATTTTCCTGTCTGTGGGTTAAAAGCAAAGCTTTGCTGCCTGGTTAACAGTTCCACTGTATGCCTAATTATATATATAAAAAAGATAGACTAAAAAAGATAATTAAAAGATGAAAACCCTGTGTAGTTGACATTAATTAAGAAATGAACGGTGATGACTGAAATCTGTTGGACCAGGCTGTGGACATGTTCAGTTCTGCTTTAAAGTTGGGCCGCAGTCAGCCTCATGTGGACCCAGAAAGAACTGAGTTTTTTTGTTGTTGCTTTTTGTTGTTTTGTTTTGTTTTGTTTTGTGTTGTGTTGTGTTGTGTTGTGTTGTGTTGTGTTGTGTTGTGTTGTGTTGTGTTGTGTTGTGTTGGTTTGGTTTGGTTTATGTTTTGTTTTGTTTTGTTTTGTTTTGTTTTGTTTTGTTTTGTTTTGGTTTGGTTTGGTTTGGTTTGGTTTAGTTTGGATTTGGTTTGGGTTTGGTTTTTCACCAAAGCAAATCAAACCATAAATCTTAACCACAAATAAACTTTGAAACATGTTAAAAAAAATCTGGGTGAAATTTATTTCTTCAGGCACACTTTTAAAGGGGCATTGTGCTTTTTTTAAAGTCTAAGTCTTAAGTCTTGTCCCTCTGGTATCCCCATAGTAGCTTTACATAATTTACAATTTTAATTAAAAAAAATAGGAAAAAAAAGAAAACTCTTATTTCAGCCTCTGAAATAAGCCTCTGTTTTGTTTTGTTTTGTTTTGTTTTGTTTTGTTTTGTTTTGTTTTGTTTTGTTTTGGTTTGGTTTGGTTTGGTTTTGGTTTGGTTTGGTTTGGTTTGGTTTTGGTTTTGGTTTGATTTGGTTTAGTTTGGGTTTGGTTTGGGTTTGGTTTTTTCACCAAAGCAAATCAAACCATAAATCTTAACAACAAATAAACTTTGAAACATGTTAAAAAAAATCCAGGTCAAATTTATTTCTTCAGGCACACTTTTAAAGGGGTATTGTGCTTTTTTTAAAGTCTAAGTCTTAAGTCTTGTCCCTCTGGTATCCCCATAGTAGCTTTACATAATTTACAATTTTAATAAAAAAAAAAAAAAAAGGAAAAAAAAAAAACATTTCTCTTTGGTGTTTTAGAAAACTCTTATTTCAGCCTCTGAACTAAGCCTCTGAGACACTTTGTTTTAGCTGCTGTCTCTTTAAGGATCCCCGCTCCACTAACCCCTCTTTCCTCTCATTGGCCAGCCCTCTGGAGGCCTGTTGGGGGAGGAGGTAGGAGCTATGGGCAGATCTTGGTGTTTGAGGCCCTCCCCTTCTAATTCAATGAAACAGTTTGGAGATCCATATGTGAAGACCTCATCATTTCTGCAAGTGTCAGCAAGATCTCGGAAAGATTTTTAGAACGGACCATTTTGAACATTTTTCAGTGATTTTTACAACATATGACTATGTAGAGGTTTGAAAATCTGCACACGCCCGCTCCAAACTTTATATCCATGTTTAAAATATGGGAAAGCAGAATACCCTCTCTTTAAAGTTCCAAAGAAGCTGTAAGAACACAGAAATACGTATTTAAATCTCCTCCTTGCATTCCGCTGTGTGAGGACAAAGCTGTTAAACTACTTTGACGCATATTTACATGTTGTGTTTTACATCTTTTGTTTTGCTGACGTTGAGCTGCTCGTTAGAAGGTCAACCGGTCTCTGATTTTATGCTCGCTGCCTGTTAACACCTGCTGCACGTTTGTGCTCCTGTTTCGCAGCTTGCTCGCTACTCCACAGAGGGACTGCTCCAGCTGGGACCTCTGGGGTCAACCACCTTCCTGCCTGACACGAAATGCCTGGTGGATGACGGCCGAGGACGAACTCCCAGGCTAAAAAAATGTGAAGCGGTTTCGAGGGTTTCTCAGAGACTGTGGGACTTCACGCAGGTAATTAACGCCGATGTGATTTAAATACAGAGCCTGTCATCAGTATTCAACCCCCTTGGATGTTTGACACTTTTACTGCTTTCATAAATCAGTCATGGTCAATAAAATTTGGCTTTTTTCACACAAAAATTTAATCGAAAAAACTCTTAAATGTCAAAGTGAAAATAGATTTCTACTAAGTAAGGTCAATGAAACAAAAATTAGCGAAAAGAGCATCACCTGAGAAGAGTGTGTGTCTCTCCAGTGATTGAGTGGCTGATCAGTGTTCCTGGCTGCCATCACACCACAAGGACAGAAGAAGACCCCAAGCAGCTCAAGGAAAAGGTTAGTGAAAAGTACAAGTCAGAGGATGGAGACAAATGGAGTTCAGTGAATAAACCATCAAGACATGGAAGGAATGTGTCTGAATCCTCCTCCATCAGGACGTTCTCATAAACTGACTGACCGTACATCTAATGAGAGATGCCACCGAGACCCCTACAACTCCTCTGAAGGAGTTACAAGCTTCAGCTGCTGAGACGAGAGAGACTGTGTACACCGCAATGAGAAAAACACTGATGAAGGAAATTCAAATCAGATCTGGACTGGAGTTCACCAAAAGGTCTCCATAGCCAAGAGGAATGAGGTTCTCTGGTCTGATGAGACCAAAACTGAGCTTTTTGGTCATCAGATGAGATGCTATGTTTGACAGAAACCAAACACGGCACATCACCAAAAACACACCAGCCGCAGAGTGAAGCATGGCGGTGTCAGCATCGTGCTGTGGGGATGTTTTTCAGCAGACGACCTACAGTGAAGCATGGTGGTGTCACCATCATGCTGTGGGGATGTTTTTCAGCAGACGACCCACAGTGAAGCATGGCGGCATCAGCATCATGCTGTGGGGATGTTTCTTGGCTGCCAGCCCACGATGAAGCATGGCGGTGTCAGCATTATGCTGTGGGGATGTTTCTCGGCTGCCGGCCCACAGTGAAGCATGGTGGTGTCAGCATTATGCTATGGAGATTTTTCTCAGGAGACAGCCCCACAGTGAAGCATGGCGGTGCCACCATCGTGCTGTGGGGATGTTTCTCAGAAGACAGCCCCACAGTGAAGCATGGCGGTGTCAACATCATGCTGTGGGGATGTTTCTCAGCTGCTGGCCCACAGTGAAGCATGGCGGTGTCAACATCATGCTGTGGGGATGTTTCTCAGCAGACGGCTCTGGAAGGCTTGTTAAGGTGGAGGACAGGATGAATGTTTAAAATACACCCTGGAAGAAAATCTGATTCTGTCTGCTAGAGAACTGCGGCTTGGGAGAAGATTTATTCTCCAGCAAAATCTACACAGGGATGGTTCAAAAGGAAGCAGGTAAATAGGGGGGTCGAGTCAAAGCCTAGACCTCAGTCCTAAGAGAATTTGTTGCTGGACCTGGTTATTTTTCCTAGATATATTTGTTTCATAGACATTAAAGAGTTTTTATATAAATTTTGTGTGGAAAAGCCAATTTTTTTTTACCATGATTGATTGAGTGAAGGGGCTGAATACATATGATATGCTCTGTGTGAAGGTTAGTCTGAAAATCAACTGTTTGTTGTCCCGAAGCTAAATGTTTATTTCTTCGTGCTTTTTGCTGCAGAACGGTCCAATCATCAGCCGGGACACGGGTCGATGCTTGGAGGTAGAAATGTCCAAAGATGCCAACTTCGGCCTCCGCCTGGTGGTCCAGAGGTGCTCGGGTCAGAAGTGGATGATACGAAACTGGATTAAGCATCCGAGGCACTGAAAGCCAGAAAACAACCGCTGAGACAGTTCGGGCAGAGTTTCAAGTCGCAGTCGGATCTCAAACTGTGGACAAAGCGTGGAGCGGTGGTGTTAGTGTGTGGTATTTCACACTACAGACTGCAGCACACACACGCACACACACACACACACACACACAGCTCCCCCTCAGGCCGCAGAGATTTTCGAACGCTGAACAAGATCGACTGCGCTGTGCGTTCACAGAGACCTTAGAGCGTGCTGCTCTGTGTGAAACGACAGACATCTCTGACATTCAGCGACGTGTATAAAACAGAGAAACATGAACCTCCACTGCAGACCCTGAAGGCCGCTGAAGATCCTTGTAACTCTTTTGTTTTTACTGTAAAACTCAGATCTTTGAAGATGAGACTGTGTGTGTGTGTGAGCGAGTGTGTGTGTGTGTGTGGGTTTTTTTCCAGAGTGCTTTGAGCAAATCAAAAGAAATGATTGCCATCAGTTGCTCCATCAGAGTGATTATCTTGGACTGAAATGGCTTTGGACCCATCGTGCCGCCGTCTTCAGAGAGGGCTGCTCGTCACCTGAGAGGATCCAGCTTCGCTCAGACCTACAGCTCTTTGTTTCTTTGGACTGTATTGCTCACTGTGGACGGGAGCAATCACGTGCCTTTTTCCTCATTTTTTTCTGCTCATTCTGACCAGGGAATGTCCCAGAAGCATGTACAAAATTATTTGAAAGTTATTAATATATAAAACAATGTATAAATCAGTCTAATGATAGTAATATATTGTAAAAAGTGAAGAATTGATATCCGTCCTCTGATAACAATTAGGATAATAAAATCATTTTTAAGATGCGACACTTTTCTGCCTTCTCCTTCACGTCACCCTAAAGTCTGTTGATGTCCATGCTGCTCCAATCTGTGCATTCAAAGCAGTCCCCCACAGCCTCAGGTGTCCATCTCCTGACTGTGAGGGTAGTTGCAGGCTGCCTCAGTACACAGGGTCCATAACAGGTCTGCAGGAAAACCAGGCCAGTGGTGGTACGGCAGTAGGGCTGCCACATACGATTATTTTTTGTGATTAGTCGACTATTCAGATCATACATAAACTGCAGCTTATTGCACCAGCATACAGCTAACATCATTAGCTTCCAGCTTCAAGTGTTTAAGGTATGTGCTAACTAAAAATGAAGACAGTTAATATCATAGTTCATTCAGCTTTTAATGAACTTTGCAGCTTGTAGCAGCATTTCTGACATTTTTTTTAATGTACCAATTTTCTATTCAAACATGACATCACTACTAAGTAGGTAGCTCCCTGTTGACGTTAATGTTAGCAGCCAACTAGCCAATTAGCTTACCGAGATTGTCATTCTTCGTCAGAAAATAAATCAGCCACGGCGTGCTGTCTTTTCAGATGCTCGTGCATCGCCGTCGTACTGTCATGGAAGGACATTTCTGCTTTGCAGATTTTGCATTGCACACTTTTCTCCTTTATTTTGGAAAAATGCTCCCAAACTTTCGAGCTCTGTTGCCGGCTAGCCATGATACTGTTGGGCATAACTTTTCCGGTGACATCACGGGTTACCCTGGTTACCACTTCTGCGCGTATGCGTCAAGGACAGAACGGCAGACGAGACAGGTGAAAGTACAGCGGCAGTTTTGAGGGAAAAATAAAGTTTAAAAAAAAATTAAAAGGACGACGTCGATTATTAAATAAGTTGCCGACGAATTTGATCGTCGACGTCATCGTGACTAGTCGACTAATCTTGGCAGCCCTATACGGCAGTAGTTCTGTGTAATTCCAGTCAGGTGGGAGGAGAGGGTAACATAACTATTATTATGAGAGCCTCAGGATGTCCAGTCCGTATCTTGGCAACAGTTTCATGGATGTCATCCCCATAGACTGTATATAGAATGGACAGTGTGGCTCCGCTTTTTAGAATGGACAGTGTGGCTCCGCTTTTTACCGTTGAACAGTTTTGAAGCCAAAAACCTCTGTCACGGGAGCCGCCATTATGCAGTCAGAGTCTGCCCAGTAGAGACTTACGAGGAACTGTGGGAAAATCTGAGTGGAAACGGGTGACAAATTTTTTTTTTTTCTTTCGACAGTCTAATCTCTTCTCAACTCTCCTTCCTGATGTATTTTATTATCCCCGAAAAAACTACACAAGAACGGCGGCTGTCAGTCACCGTTAAACGAGACGTAAAACCCCGTTTTTAACCTCTAATAACAAATGAAACAGAAACATTTCAGATAAAAGAGGACCTGAACACAATGCAGCCCAATAATATCTAATGATTTTGTAAAGTTTGACCACAGCCCATCTGGAATGAACAGAGAGGCAGAGTTTTTGTCTTGTACTGCAGCCAGCCACCAGGGGGAGCAGTTTTTGTGGTGACCTCGGTTTGAGCTGAGTCTATGGTCATCACATGGAGCTTCAGCAGCTGCTTTGGGTGGGATGTGTGTATGACTGGTCTCCCACCAACCGTCAACAGTTCAGTGTCTGACAACACATCTTCTTTTTGACAGTGATGTGAGAATTCCGAGCCATCTTTTGCTCCCTGAGTGTGCATGAAGCACAGGGTGGATCTGACCCCCTCAGATTCACCGTGACCCCGATCCGTCCTCCCTACTGTCTCCCTCCAAAAGGCGACAAACATCACCGGTAAAACAGAGGATTCGTGTTCTGTTGGTGGTTTTGCTGAATGATGTCATTCAGCAACTTTTAACGACTTCCTGACTGAGGAGTTGGAAACACTGCCTGTCCATCTTTTGCTCCCTGGGTGAGCTCCTTCCTCAGTGTTACATAAATTTCTGATGTTCACTTGGAAAGTCAGCGCTCACAGCACCAGAACAATCTCCTGTCTTTTGTTTTGCTTGTAACCACCCCGAGCCTCCGTCAGGTCCGTGGCCCTGTGTGCCGTGACTGTTCCAGCTCGCCCACTAACAGGTCTGCAGAAAGAAAGAACCTGAGAGCTCTCCTGCTATTCCTCCTAGAAAGACACATATTCACTCCCTCACTTTCTCTTCAAGTCCAGCCAAAAATGTGTCAGCGTGGAAAGAAAGTCACGAAAGTTTCTTTTGACACCTTTTCATCTTAAATATCAAACTTGTTTGAAAGACGCCCACACTCTTCCCCTTTTATGTAACACATCTCTTTGAATGACAGCCATTATATGAAATTTAATAACAACTCCTCACGTTTTTCTGCTCTGTTATCCCGCTCTACGAGCTCTGGATTTAGAAGCAGTGTTTGAAGCCTGTGTGTTTCATGTTGACAACAAACACAAAAGCTCTTTGAAGGATGTGAAGTATGAAACGGTGCTTAATGTGTGCTGCAGTCCAGAAACGTGGAGCTGGACATCTTTCTAACCAGAGCAGTAACCACTTATTACTTCTTAAAGCAGGAGCAACAATAAGTAAGTGAATTGATTACAGGAAACAGATGGATTGGGAGATACATTTTTTCTATCAATCCAAGTGTCCTGCACATTGATCTGATTGCATATTTAATAAAAAGAATTGAAAGATTAATTTAAAGTTCATTGAACTCTGGAAAAATATCATTTGTTGTCTGTCCCCGCTTCCTAAAATTAGACTTTACCATCAAAAATAATCATTTAAATCCTTCAGAAATCAGTTTAGTATAAATTCAGACTTTAGTGGTGTCCCCCTCTGAAAAAAAATGGAATATTCCAGGTGTCACATGGTCCACAGGAAGTAGCATCATTCAGATCCTCTGCAGGCCATGGGAAGGCCCACAGTAAGTTGACTCCTTTATGTTTCTGTATGTTGGATGATATTTACACTCTGACTGAGGGGCTTCAAATCTCAGCTCAGTCCTCTTACTGAAATTATTTTTTTCATCTTATTTCTTTATTTTTAAAACACAGTTTTTGTTGAATCACTGTGATGAGCTAAGTGTCAACATGCTGTTACCATAAACGCCATGTGGCTATATTTCATGTGTTTGCTAATTCTCTGCTAAAAACTCATTCCTGTTACTTTCAGTCCTGTTACTCAAATGAGGAGGACCAGGACTGAGGACCAGGACCAGGAGCCAGTAGAGTCCTCTAGTCCTCTAGTCAGTTGATTTATTAGTCTGAATATTAGTTCACCTCATGCTGATTTTTAGCATTTTGACATTTTAGAGTTTTAATGACTTCAGTTGTTGAGATTTCAGATCAGTTTGACGATGTGAAGATAATCCTTACAGGGAACCAAGCCTCACATGAGTTTAGGGAACAAATCAAAAAACAGTTGCAACATTTTGAGTCGTTCCATATGTGTGTTCTCAGATTAATAGTTGAAAAAAGAAATGTACTTTTTTTTTTTTTTTAAATCAAATGGCACCAATTTGGTGAAATGGCAGATTTCCAACCTCTGCTTTGAGGAGCTACGCTGTGCACAATCATACTGACAGAGCTCAGATGAAGAGCCGACGATGGACGCTCCTCATCTGTCTGTTGAGGATTTATGTCTGTTCATGACACATGAATAGGGTCGCAAAATTCTAGGAATTTTCAAAGTGGGAAACTTTCCATGGGAAACTTTGAGATGCAAAGTATTTGCATATGCATGCCAATATTTTTAATGCAATATTTCAAAATCAAATTGGTAACAAGAAATTATTAAAAAAAAAAAAAAAAAAAAAAGAAAGAAAGAAAAATTTTAAGATGAAATTTCCCCAGAATTTTTAGATAATTTCATTTAAGTTAACAACAAGAAAACCCTGAAAATCTTCAGTATTCCTGAGCAAAAACTCCCATTGAAACTTTCAGGAAACGTATCAGATGACGCTGAAAATCTCATTTCAAATCGTGGATCATAAGCGGATACAAAGTATTTAAAAGTGAGGCTAATTCAAGATGACCTGTAAAGTCCTCACTGGGCCTTTTAACTGCTATCATGTCAATATAAAGGGATGAATCAAGCGCTGATACTGTTGTCAGGCTCATTGGGAAGTCTGAGCGTAACATACTGTATTAATACTCTCAGCAGATGGTAATCATGTCTCTCTAACTGTGCCTGGAATATGAGGATTTTAGCAGTGAGGCTCATTGCACAGAAATTAGCCCACTTATCCCTAAATTGGTGCATAATGGCACATTTAAATATATGTAAGAACACTCTTGCATACAGATGCTGTTTGCCCTGCAGCACAGCCAGCACAGCTTGTTGATACTTTGTGAAGGAGATGCTGTGTTTTGGTCTAACAAATCAGAACGGCAAGCAGTCCCTGAGATCTCCGGTTTTATTGGTGCTGTTTGTTGCTCTTTTCTTTATTCTGTCCTGAAAGCACTGATGATTTCGCTTTCTTTGAGTGAGACAGCCTTAAGTCTCCTCTAACACAGACATCACGCAGCAGACTATGAGCTAAAAGTGCTGTCTAACCTGAAAGCACTGATTTGTTGCTCTCACAAGAGGCTTCCTCGTGTGTCCAATCTATTCCCCCACTATCCTAAAGCCCAGATATAGCCAGTATTTTAGGATGCATTGGGAAATGAAAGCCCTTTCTCCTGTGGTTAGCCATGCTATCCTGCCTGCATGTTCCAGAGGCTCTTTTTAATTTGGTTTCCAGCTGGTTTACTCTGAGAGATTGCCTGCACTTGCCTTCATGTCATGCCTCTTTGCCTCTAATCATTTCACATAAGCAATGAATCATCTGTGTGTCCTCTAAACCAGGACCGCCTCAGCCCCCACAAGGTAATATCTTATTCTGGTTCCCGGCGAGGTTTACAAACACACCGCTAGGGCGATGTCTCACAGCCTCGATGTCAGGAACCCGGAAATTATATTGGTAGCAATATGAGTCTCCCTCACCTCGAACTACGCAGAAAGAAACGTTAGCCCACCTGAAAGAAAGTCTGGATTCAGCGTGGACCACTCTCCGCCTCTCAGACTCACCTGTCAGGTCCAGAGTCCAGAGCTCATAAAAACCACTTATTGTGTGTGAGACCTACAACCCCCAATTCCAATAAAGTTTAGCCTAAATTCAACTGAATACACGACAAAGACAACACATTTATTGTTCAGGCCAGTCTAGTACCTGCACTCTTTTACTACAAAGCCACGCTGTTGTAACAGGTGCAGAATGTGTCTTGTCATTGTCTTGCTGAAATAAGCAGGGACGTCCCTGAAAAAGACGTGTCTTGGATGGCAGCATATGTTGCTCCAAAACCTGTATGTACCTTTCAGCATTAATGGAGCCTTCGCAGATGGTCAAGTTAGCCATGCCATGGGCACTAACACACCCCCATACCATCACAGATGCTGGCTTTGAGACTTTGACCTGAGAACAATCCAGATTCTCCTTTTCCTCTTTGGCCTGGAGGACACCACGTCCATGATTTCCAAAAACAGTTTGAAATGTGGACTCGTCAGACCACAGCAGACTTTTCCACTTTGCGTCAGTCCATCTCAGATGAGCTCGGGTCCAGAGAAGCCGGCGGTGTTTCTGGGTGTTGTTGATATATGTCTTTGTCTTTGCATGGTAGAGTTTGAACTGTCACTTGTAGATGTAGTGATGAACTGTGTTAACTGACAATGGTTTTCTGAGGTCTTCCTGAGCCCACGTGGTAATATCCTTTACACAATGATGTTGGTTTTTAATGCAGTGCTGCCTGAGGGGTCAAAGGTCACGGGCATTCAGTGTTGGTTTTCAGCCTTGCTGCTTACGTGCAGAGATTTCTACAGATTCTCTGAATCTTTTGATGATATTATGGACTGTAGATGATCAAATCCATCAATTCTTTGACATTGAGAAAAATTGTTCTTAAACTGTTGGACTATTTGCTCACGCAGTTGTTCACAAAGTGGTGAACCTCGACTGAGCCTTTCAGGGATGCTCCTTTTATACCCAATCATGACACTCACCTGTTTCCAATGAACCTGTTCACCTGTGGAATGTTCCAAACAGGTGTTTTTGGAGCATTCCACAACTTTCCCAGTCTGTTGTTGACCCTGTCCCAGCTTTTTAGGAACATGTTGCAGACATCAAATTCAAAACGAGTGAATATTTATAAAAGGAATTAAAGTGTATCAGTTTGAACAATGAATATCTTGTCTTTGTAGTGTATTCAGTTGAATATTGGTTCTACGTTTATGTTTTAAATAACATCCAAACTTCATTGGAATTGGGGTTTTTTTCTAATACATTAGCTTAACTGATAACTGACCATTTATTGAGATACATCTGTGCTTGTTTAAGAAAAGGATGCCAAAACCTAATATCACATTTTTTTTTCTTTTGCTGGATCTGTTAAAAACTCAGAAACTTGTTTGAATGTCATTATTTTAATCGTAATGTTCAGCCCGGCCATGTGTTCGTTCTGCTCGCTTCTCTGAACGAGCCATCTTCTGCAGAGCCAAAATTTTCTTTGGCTTGAATTCTGCGTTTTGAATCTCCTTCGATTATTATTTGAATATATGGTTCGAGTCTATTTCACAAGCAGAAATGGAAAAGCTCAGCCTCTGTGGATTCGAATTCAGTACTTTGCATGTTTACAGAGCCTCGAGGCTGTGATCATCCTGGATACACAAAAGTCCCAATAAGTCGTTGAATCCGTGCCCGCGCTCTGTGTGAAGAAGCAAAGCATGAGTGACAGTTTAATACCAGGAGAGTGCATTTTGGGTGAGATATCATTTGAAGTTTGGTTTATGGATTAAAGATTAAGGTTAGTGCATAGTGTGGCTGTGCATGTGTGTGCAGACAATAGGCCGTGAGCCCGCTGCAGCAGGTGAAAGGGAAGGTTAGCCTGCATCAAAGGTTTCATTTTCCCTGGGATTGGATGACACGGTGACAGTGAGTGATGGGCTGCTGGAGGGTTGGGAGGGGTGAGGGTGAGACGTGTGTGACAGGGAGCTGGAGGCGGGTTGGATAGACAAGGACACCACATCCGTCTAACAAGCAGGGGACCCTCATTCATTTTCATTGTGATACTGTTTTTACGCCTGGGCTGCAGCCAAGAGGAAGAGGTGACTTCATTATTCAGACAGCTGCAGGCCGAGCCAGAGGAGGCTGGGATGAGGGGGGGGGGGGGGTGCGGAGGATTGTGGCTTTGCTTTCAACAGTATCTGATTGAAGTGTTGCAAGAGGCAGCATTTCCATTGTGAAGCCAAACTGATGCTAATACCCTGGACCCCAGAGGAACGGCTACGGTTTGCGCATATATTCATAACTGCGAGGGAGCCAGGAGAGGAAACGCAGGTTTGTTTGTCTGCAGAGAAACCGTCGGCAATTACCGTCGCTTTGGAATGCAGAGAGATCCTGGAGGGATAGCGAGATAAAAAAAAAAAAAAAAAACGCAAACCAAAGTTTTAACAAGATAAGTTAGAGCCAAAACAAAAACAGCATTAATTATTTGATATTAGACACAAAAGAAGAGTCCTCGTATGAAAATGTGTGTGTGGATTAGTGTGAAATGCAGATATTTTTTTGACTGTGGAACAAACACAAATAAATTCATCAAAGCAGGAAGAAGAAAAAAAAAGAGATCCGCTCTGATTTGCTACACAATAGAATCAAAACTGAATCCATCAGTTGGAGTTATGAGAGAACAAAGTCACATTTTCCTTTGGTCGGGATAACAGCCAAGTTTATGAGTCTGCGCGGGGTCATTCCAGCACAAACTAATGTCATCCACTGTTTACGAGCCTTTCTCCAGATAAAGTGATCATTCCTCTTTATTTCACCACTTTAATGGGCCCGGTCCACGACCGGTGTCGGATCTCATCCTAACAGGAAACATTTCTTCTGGTGATATTTTTGCCTGTTTTATTGTGTGCTGTTTACACACACACACACACACACACACACAAAGTGGGAATATAAAACAGCACTCATATAAAACTGTAATATCAAAGTGCCATCCAGCGTGGCTCAGGCCGTGCTTGGTTTAAAGTTTGAAGAGAAAAATGCCGTCGGCTGATTCACACACAAACATGTGTCCTTGGAAAAAAAAATGAATGTCTATGTGTGTCTCAATTATATACTTATTTATCTATTTATATGTACACTATTATTATTATTTATTATTTAGTATCTCTGTTATTTCATTCTCCTGTTTATTTCTTTAAATTTGTTTTTTATTTATTTTCTTTCCTTAAGTTTTAACATCAAATTCTACCTTCAGCGTTTCCTCGTTAAAATCTCCAGGTAGAGTTTCCTCAGTTCGTCAGCACTCACTTTAATTATGTTGTGTACTTATGATGCAGGGGTGGGTGTGGGTTTGTGTGTTTGGGGTCTTATTTTATCATTTTTCTGTTTGATAAGCGCTTTGTGTCTCCACACTGTGTTTGAAAAGTGCTTCATAAATAAAGTTTGATTGATTGATAATTAAAACCAAATATATATTCAACAAAGACATGTTTAACCAGATGAATGTTTTAATAATTTTGATGGAATTTATGATACATTTTTGCAGGTGCAGCTCATATTTTTAAAGAAGTCAGTTTAAAAACCATAAGAAGGAAAAAAAAACGATGAAAAATTCGTTTTATATCTGTTGTATGTTAACAGCACAGTGACCACCTCCCAGTCAGTGTGATAAGTACTGCTGCAGGTCCTGGATTTTAGGTTAATAAATTCTATAAAGTACTGATCATATAAACCTGTAGGTTCCTTGTGTGGTGTTTGGGTTAAATTGACCCTTTTTTATATTTTTACTTAAAGAAAAATGTGACAAGATTTAAGAATGAATCCAACCAACCTATAACTCCATGGCCATCACTTATTTTGGATGGATGGATGGATGGATGGATGGATGGATGGATGGATGGATGGGTCGATGGATGGGCCGATGGAAGGATGGATGGATGGATGGATGGATGGATGGGTCAACGGATGGATGGATGGGTGGATGGATGGGCGGATGGATGGATGGATGAGTCGATGGATGGGTTGATGGATGGATGGATGATGGATGGATGGATGGATGATGGATGGATGGATGGACGGATGGACGGATGGATGGATGGATGGATGGGTGGATGGGTGGATGGGTTGATGGATGGGTCAACGGATGGATGGATGGGTCGATGGATTGATGGAAGGATGGATGGATGATGGATAGATGGATGGGTCGGTGGATGGATGGATGGATTGATGGATGGATGGATGGATGGATGATGGATAGATGGATGGGTCGGTGGATGGATGGATGGATGGATGGATGGATGGATGGTCAGACGGTCTTCAGGCTGTTCCTCGGCCTCCCTGTGGGTCTTTCTTTCTTCCTTTGGTCCTGTTAAAAGTCCCCAACCTTAAGACCTGAGGGCTCTCATAGCCACATGATAAAAGAAATCAGATAAATAAGAGGATGAAAAACCATTAAGAGGTTTTAAAAACCAGTTAAAGAACCTTAAGACCAGTCCTAAAGGTACTGGCAGCCAGTGCAGAGACTCTGAGTCAGAGGAACTGACGTTCTTTAATGAAGTTCATCAAGTGATTAAAAAAACTGTTTTTAACCAGATTTTTAATGTGTGGCTCAAAACTTGGATCTGACTCAAACGTTACGCCAAGATTTTTGACCTGCTGACGCTGGTTTAGAGCCAGAACTTGAAGTTTGGTGTTCAGTTTCTCTCTCTGAGATCCAGTTCCAATGACTAAAACCTGTTCTGTCCTGGTTGAGCTGTAAAACGTTCTCTGCAATCCATGATTAAAAGGTGTAAGCTGGCCAACATTTACCTCACAGATTCTCAGCAGCCCTAGAAAGACGCATCAGGACAGATTAGATTATTCTTGTTAAGCTGAACGTTAACTGTATAACCTGCGAAAGAGAAAACTGTGACGGGTGAAGGAATGAAAACAGACCGACGACTTGGCACCAAATCAGCTTCCTCGCGCTTTGGGCATCTCATCAGCCAGGTCTGCTGTCAAACGGACAAAACTTTGCAAAGACTTTGAAACCCACGCTGCTCTCTCCGCTTGGATCAGAGCTTTTTAACGAGGCACTCGCTATGGACGGCTAACGGCGAGATCAAACACCTCGCAGAGCGGTTTATGTCTTTCTCTATGCCTTTCTCTTTAGGTGCATGGTTTAATTTCCTAATCAACAATAATTGTTCCACCCTGTCGATACCACAAAGCGGGGCGGTGGAGGTTTCAGACGGTTATGATGTACAAGCTGAAGGGATGAGAGAGTGAAGAGCTGGGGTACGTGCCTGAACAGCTTGTGGATCTTATAATGAGATCTCCAGAGAAGAGCTGTACTGTAGCTCCAAGACACAATTAGGCCCAGCGCTGCTCTGCCTCCAAGACAACGCTGTATAGGCAGCACAGAGGAGGAACATGAGGGAGAGTGTGTGTGTGTGTGTGTGTGCATCGAGTAGTATGTTTGTTGAGCATGCAATAAATAATTGACTGTTTTGTGAGATACCTGAAGAAAATGGCGATGCCTTTCCTCCTGTGAATAGAACGTACAGTTGGTCCATTTTATTCCCTGTGCGTCATGTCAAACCGCAGTAATGTTGATGATCAGTTTCATAACAAAATGTGGCTTTAATGTACAACCTCCAATTCTAATGAAGTTGGGATGTCGTGTATGTTGCTCCAAAACCTGTATGTACCTTTCAGCATTAATGGAGCCTTCACAGATGGTCAAGTTAGCCATGCCATGGGCACTAACACACCCCCATACCATCACAGATGCTGGCTTTGAGACTTTGACCTGAGAACAATCCAGATTGTCCTTTTCCTCTTTGGCCTGGAGGACACCACGTCCATGATTTCCAAAAACAGTTTGAAATGTGGACTCGTCAGACCACAGCAGACTTTTCCACTTTGCGTCAGTCCATCTCAGATGAGCTCGGGTCCAGAGAAGCCGGCGGTGTTTCTGGGTGTTGTTGATATATGTCTTTGTCTTTGCATGGTAGAGTTTGAACTGTCACTTGTAGATGTAGTGATGAACTGTGTTAACTGACAATGGTTTTCTGAAGTCTTCCTGAGCCCACGTGGTAATATCCTTTACACAGTGATGTTGGTTTTTAATGCAGTGCTGCCTGAGGGGTCAAAGGTCACGGGCATTCAGTGTTGGTTTTCAGCCTTGCTGCTTACGTGCAGAGATTTCTCCAGATTCTCTGAATCTGTTGATGATATTATGGACTGTAGATGATCAAATCCATCAATTCTTTGACAATGAGAAACATTGTTCTTAAACTGTTGGACTATTTGCTCACGCAGTTGTTCACAAAGTGGTGAACCTTGACTGAGCCTTTCAGGGATGCTCCTTTTATACCCAATCATGACACTCACCTGTTTCCAATGAACCTGTTCACCTGTGGAATGTTCCAAACAGGTGTTTTTGGAGCATTCCTCAACTTTCCCAGTCTGTTGTTGACCCTCTTCCAGCTTTTTAGGAACATGTTGCAGGCATCAAATTCAAAACGAGTGAATATTTATAAAAGGAATTAAAGTGTATCAGTTTGAACAATGAATATCTTGTCTTTGTAGTGTATTCAGTTGAATATTGGTTCTACGTTTACGTTTTAAATAACATCCAAACTTTATTGGAATTGGTTTTTTTTTTTAATACATTAGCTTTACTGATAACTGACCATTTATTGAGATACATCTGTTCTTGTGTAAGAAAAGGATGCCAAAACCTAATATTGCTTTTTTTTTTTTTGCTGGATCTGTTAAAAACTAGATGATCAAATCCATCAATTCATTGCAATTTACATTGAGAAACATTGTTCTTAAACTGTTGGACTATTTGCTTACGCAGTTGTTCACAAAGCGGTGAACCTCGCCCCATCCTTGCTTTTGAATGACTGAGCCTTTCAGGGATGCTCCTTTGTTTCCAATGAACCTGTTCACCTGAGTTTGAACAATAAATATCTTGTCTTTGTCGCGTATTAAGTTGAATATAGGTTAAACAAGATTTGCAAATCATTGTATTCTATTTTTCAAACTTCATTGGAATTGGGGTTTTATTTACTCTCCTTTAGTCTGATCGCATTCTCCCTGCAGTAGAAACTCTCAGCTGGTTTGGAAACTCGACATAAAGTCAACCCCCCACACAGGGTCTCTGGTTTTTTCCATAACGCTGTGTGAACCAACCAAGGCCAGAAATCGCTCCAGGGTTCAAAATAACTGCTGTAAACCAATGAAGTTTGTATTTTCCTTCAGGCTATGATTTAGAAAATGAATAAAAAAACAGGCTTGATTTGTTTCGTGGGCTTACATTTAACAAGACAGTGTACAAAAAGTCGTCTGCAGAGGGAAAAAATCGAACAGGAAGATGCCGCCGTGGCTTATAAAACGGATGTTATTCAAACATGAAGCAACTGCAGCTTTTAATAGGACTATAAATAGAGTTAAAGTTAAGTTCAGGGCCAACCAACCACAAAATACTCTCTGACCTTTAGAGGGCGAGGAGAAGTTACATCAACATTAATGGAGCTTGGCTTCTCCTGCGCAGAGCCTTGGCATGCAAGTCTGATGTGGAGGGAGTTCTTCTTATTCCCTCGTAACTCCCCGCTGCAAAGTTTGAAGCATCTGCTGGAATTATTAATGAGACTCCTGTATGATCGGTTACTTTTCCCTGATGCAAACATCAACACCAACAAACTCACACCGCATCACATTCACAACCGAGGTAGCTCAAGTTTTATCCTGGTTTTCTGCTGCACCCTGAGTGAGGCAGCAACACAGCTATGAGAAAACTCAACAAGAAAGTTTTACAAACTTCAGGCCTGGAGCTGGTAAACTCTAAACTTGTTACTTTAAAATAATTACAGGATATTAAAGTTTGAGTCTTCACAGCTCCTCCTGTGATGAGGTTTTGTCTGCTTGCAAGAAAAGACTGAAGCGAACTGTGATGCCGTTTCATGACGACAAACAGGAGCTGGCTTTATTTGAAAGGGTTGATCATCGAGGCAAATTAAGAGTTTTATATGCTGACATAACTGTTCCAGCATGTGGCAGCTAATTCTTTTGGATTTTATAGCCGACAGCTTAACTTGCACAAAAATAAAGAGCGTTTTCTTCTTTAAAAAAAAAAGTGTCCTCTTTCCATCAATCTTCTGACTCGAAGAAACTAAAGCAGGATTCACACGTGAGGATTTTTTAAATGTGTTAAGAGATGTTTTATCTGTTAGAGAGCTCACACATGAAGATCAAAACTCAGGCATTGAACAGTTTTGACCGTAATTCCGGAACCAAAAAAAAAGAAGAAAAGACTGTGAAAAAAATCCTGGAGAAAACATGGACTTTCCTCACATGCCTTCCATGTCAGGTCAGCCATGCTTGTTTTTGTTTATGTCTGCTTCCTCCTTCTTCAATCAGCTCGCCTCCTGATTGGCTACATTCCATTCTTCACCGAGTCATGACTTGGGAGTCGTCAGCTTTCCCCTCACACATGAAGATTTTTGGTTGTAAATATTGAAGATAATCTGGCTTTTGTTGTCCTTGGTTGGAAAGGAAAAGTCAGGACAAAAACAGTCCGATATACATGTGACTTTACATCCATATGACGATATGTATATTGCTCTCTTTTTTTATGTTTATACTGTTTATATTTTCTTATTCATTTATAGATGTTGTTGGCCCTGTTGGAATGGTGAGGCGGGGATGTTATATTGTTTTGTAACTAAAAATGTTTATAAATAAAGTGCTTGAAAAAAAAAAAAAAAAAAAAAAAAAGCCCGATAATCTTTTTGTGTGTACCCACCATAGACGGTATAATTAATGGACGTAGTCTCCGTGACGTCACCCGTCTGTTTCTGAAACTGACTTTTGAAGCTAAACGGCCGGCGCGGCCATATTGGAAATGAGGCGTGCTGTGAGTCTCCACAGTTACAACCATAGGACGCTCCACAGTCACATGAGCTGAGCTGTGCCTCTGATTGGACAAACTGGAAATTAGCGATTCAGACGGGGGACATTCTTTGTACCAGGCTGTAAATAGGCTTATTTTGGCCGTGAAAACGGCTTTTTTTTTTTGGCTTGGTGTGTTTGTGACTTCCGGTACTTCCGGAGCCAGCCTCAAGCGGACACTCGAGGAACAGCAGACTTTAGCACTTCCGCATCACCTCATATTTTCAGACTGGAGGTTGCCGCTTGGTACCCGCCTTTACCGGTCGACTACAGCTACACCCAGAGGCTGGAAGGTTGCAGGTTGAAAATCAAGACAAACATATTTTTAATTAATTTGTTGTCATGAGAAAACGGAAATACATATCTTTTTTTGTGAATTGCTCTTGGAGGCCCCCTGGTGGCTGAGGGGCACTAAGAAGATGCTTAGTTCTCTTATACCTCGAGCTGGCTCCTGTGTGGCTCCTGTGTGGCTCCTGTGTGGCTCCTGTGTGGCTCCCGTGTGGCTCCTGTGTGGCCCTTGATTAAAGCGACTCATCTGTTCATCACGTTGTCCTCAGATGACGTGAAACCTGAAGGATATCATCGTTTTACTCCTCTGAAAGTCGTACCATCCTCTGTGTTTTTAAAGGCTTGTATACCACAGGGTTATGTGAGCAGCCAGCAGAGCTGATGAGACTTGACACACACACACACACACACACACACATACACACACACACACCAGCACCACCATGCCGGGCCCATCAGGCTGCTTTATGCTAATGAGCTCCATCAAGGTCAGCCCAGTCTTTCCGCTGCGCTCACATCCCCGTGTTCTTTCCACATGGCAGACAGTGATGACTTTAATGGCACCATTTCCCAAAACAGCACGATGACTTGAGGGGGAAAGCATTACCCACAGCAACATTTGGGGTTGTTTGCCACAGCGAGGTTCCCTCAGCCCCTGAACTCTTTCCGCAGCTTTATACCATCTGAGATCTCTCACGGTGTGTTTCATACACTACCTACTTTTCACAGCTGCCTTCCTACAGAAAAATTGCTCTCGCATTGCAGCATCCTGAAGTTCCATCTGGTGAGATCAGCTACATCAAGCCTGTTTCAACCGCGCAAAGTGAGTTTCCAAGCCGTGGGTTGGTTCAGTCTCCAGATGATCAAAGTGTAAATTCTGTTTGTAAGTTTAGACAAGCTGGGGATAGTTTGAAGTCATGTATGATCTGATACTTTCTCTTCAAGTGCAGGATTTTGAGCTGTGAACTCTGCAGTGATGTGGGAGGAAAAGCGCAGCAGGAGTCATCCACGATCAAAGAGCAGAGTCCAGCGTCGGTGTCAGGGATTACTGGGACTGCTGTTCATGTCACTTGCCCAAAGCCCTCTCAGAGACACATGGCAGCGGGCAGAGTGTTGATCTGTGCTGCGCCCACAAACACGTCCTTTTCAGAACCATAAGACACTCCGTGGAGAGTGGCCAGTTTCACTGTCCATCATTTCTGCAGAGCTCAGTGATGTCCTCACCAGACGACGAACAAATTCAGGGTCGTGGGTGTCTGGAGCCAATCCCAGCTGACTTAAGGCGAGAGGCGGGGTACACCCTGTTATTTTTGCACATTCTTGTTTCATCTTTTTGGTTTCCTGTTTTATTTTGAAATCTCTAACCCTTGTTCCTGTCTGTCACACCTGATCCCTGATTGGCCTCCCCAGCTGTGTGTCATCACCCTTCATTACCTCTTGTATTGAACCTCATGTCTCTCACTGTTTTATCGTCAGTTCGTCGTACTTCATCGTCTTCGTCCCAGCCTTGTTCCATCGTCTCGTCATAGCCGTTTTTGAAACTTGCCTGTTTCTTGTTGTAAGTCTTTCGCCTCACGTTTGCTGGATACTTCTTGTAACTTGTACTTTCTTTATTTAAAAGGGGACAGCGCAATTTCATAAAACACAGGATTACACAAGGTGAAAAAAGCCAGAATTAGCCAAAAGGCTAGTTTTCATCTGTAGTCCCCCGGCCATGATGTAAAACAGGCAATGAAATTACATTTTTTAAAATGAATGAAAAAAAAAAAAGGAAAAGAAATGAAGAAGAGAGAAGAAAAGAGAAAAAGAAGAAAAATTGAAAAAATTGAAAAAATTAAAAACAACATACAAAAATAAAAAAACACAAAAAACATACAAAAAATAAAAAACATACAAAAAATAAAAAAACATACAAAAAATAAAAAACACAAAAAAACAAAAACGTACAAAAAAAATAAAAAACATACAAAAAATAAAAAAACATACAAAAAATAAAAAACACACAAAAAAAACACAAAAATAAAAAACACAAAAAATTAAAAAAAACATACAAAAAATTAAAAAACACAAAAATTAATTTAAAAAACATACAAAAAAATAAAAAACACAAAAAAATCATACAAAAAAAATAATACAAAAAAAAAAAAAAAAAAAAAAACATACCTTCACCTGATTGGATTGTTTACCTGTGTACTGACCTCTGCCTTATGACATAGTGAGCATGTTTTTGGACTGTGGGAGGAGGCCGGAGTACCCACGCATGCACGGGGAGAACATGCAAACTCCAAACAGAAAGGCAAAAAACTGTGTTTTAAAAATAAAGAAATAAGATGAAAAAAATAATTTCAGTAAGAGGACTGAGCTGAGATTTGAAGCCCCTCAGTCAGAGTGTAAATATCATCCAACATACAGAAACATAAAGGAGTCGACTTACTGTGGGCCTTCCTATGGCCTGCAGAGGATCTGAATGATGCTACTTCCTGTGGACCATGTGACACCTGGAATATTCCACATGTTTCAGAGGGGGGGTGTGTGTGAGAGTAACAGGACTGAGTCAAAACCAGGGACACCACTAAAGACTGAATTTATACTTAACTGATTTTTTCTTTTTTAAAGAAAATAAACTTAAAGTTTAGTTGGGATAAGGAGGAACACAAATATGTAAAAATATGACATTTCTGAAGGATTTAAATGATCATATTTGATGGTTAAGTCTAATTTTAGGAAGCAGTGACAGACAACAAATGCTGTTTTTCCAGAGTTAAAGGTCCTTTAAATGAATCTGTTAAATTATTTTTATTAATATGAAATCAGATCAATGTGCAGGACACTTGGCTTCATACAAAAATTTATTTTATAGTTAATTTTATCAGGAATTTATACATTTTATTCCCTGGGGACGCAAATGGCTCTGATTGGCTGGAATGGCCCAAATGCACTCATAACAATGAGGTGATTTTTCTTTAGAAATGAGTCGAAGAGCTGCAAGTTCAAGTTCTTCTCATTACTTAAAGTGTTGCTGGAGTTTTGACCTGTTTTTGACTTCTTATTCGTCTCTGTGCACTTTGGAAGTTGGTGAAGCTGTGCCAGGATCCTTTACTCAAATTCTGCTTCAAGCCAAAGAACAAACTGGCAAATTTTCTGTCTTCAAACCAACACCAAATCCTGTTTCACGGACTGGTGCGAAATAAATGATGCAAAATGCATCAGTGCTGTTATTGCATTGGGTGTGGAGCATTTGGAAACAGAGCATTTATAAGTTAGGTTAGTGTGAATACGCAGCAGATCTGAGGTCAGTGATCCAGCCTTACTGAGACACGCTGAGGTGGTTTAGAGCATTCAGCAGAAATGAGCCACAAGCTAATCCCATAACACACAAATGGAGGAATAAAATTACAGGTTATATGGAAGCGCTGCAGCTGCTGGATAAATGAGAACGCTCACTGATAGCGTGCCGGTTGGATTCAGAGAGAATGGAAGTCAGAGCTGTAATTTGGATGAGCTTTTGTGCGTCCTGACAAAGAGCCATGGTTGAATCTCTGCATTTAATATGCTGAAACCAATCTCTGAGCTGAAAATAGAAAAGAGGAGCCCCCTACACGCATCGCATTAACCCACAGTCCCCTCAGCCAATCAGCATGCTGGTTGCAGTGCAACAAAAAGGATGCCTTCGCTTTACCTCGGTTGATCGTCAGCAAAAACTACTGATGCAGGTCGCGTGAAGGTGGTGCAAAGATGGAGGTGGCTAATTGAATTGTCAGCATAGCTGTGCTGTGCTTTACTGTACTCTCCTCTCTGGCCGCCCTCCAGGCCTCTAATAACACGGATGAATGGAATCCATCTCTCCGAACAGCGAAGTGGTAATGGGACATTCAGACATTCATGTGCGCAGTGTGCAGCGATCGAGAGGAGTCAAATGCCAACCAGTGGAGTGAACGCAGCAGCCAGGTGATCTCTGCCATCGTCCTCTATCTCACATCTGAACACAGTTTCTTTTTCCTCAGCCTCATATTTTCAGCATACACCTGCTCTTTCCCCTCCATATCCCTGCTAAAGGAGCTGGGACTCAATCTGCTCAGGCGAGCATGATGCAAACACACGCAGAGATACACCTGTACACGGCGGTCTGCATCCATCTGGCTCGGAAAGAATGAAAACAGGTTACCTGACTTTACCTGCACTTTGTAAAATATGACACCCAGACACTCAGGACCACTCTTCATGTTTGCATGCGTTATGTTCGACTCTCAGGTTTCAAAGCAGGGGAAAATATCTGGTAAATTTTGGAAAAGTTACATGAAAATTTCCATGAAAATTTTAGCACAGGAATATTTTGTAATTTTTCTTTTTTATTTTCTTATCAACTTAATTTTAAAAAGTTGCATTTGGTTTGTTACAAGCACACGTTTGCATTCATGTCTGCTTATATCAAACCAATACGTTTTATATTTATACATGTATACGACCAGGTAAATACACTTGATTAAAATTCCCCACAAAATTCCTGTTAACCCCTTGCTGCCTGGGGGGGGGGGGCATTTCCTCGCAGAAAATGCTGAATGTTGAGATGCTGAGCCCTAACCTTAACCCTCTATGACATCACCATATGTGTGGTCTTCATGCTGATGGAATGTAAACAAGCAGGTTTCCCCTCTGTCCCCTCTGACATTATCACCTTTGTCCCTTATGACATCATCATTTGTGTGGTTTCCATGGTGATGGATCATTCCCATTCATTTTAATGGGTCGAAGGTTAGAAATGTGAAACATACACGCTCATTCCTCCTGAAGATAGATGGATGGATAGAAAGATAGATAGATAGATAGATAGATAGATAGATAGATAGATAGATAGATAGATGGATGGATGGATGGATGGATGGATGGATGGATGGATGGATGGATGGATGGATGGATGGATGATGGATGGATGGATGGATGGATGGATGGATGGATGATGGATGGATGGATGGATAGATAGATAGATAGATAGATAGATAGATAGATAGATAGATAGATAGATAGATAGATAGATAGATAGATAGATAGATAGATACGGACGGACGGACGGACGGACGGACGGACGGACGGACGGACAGACAGACAGACAGACAGACAGACAGACAGACAGACAGACAGACAGACAGACAGACAGACAGATAGATGTGTAAAATATGAACTTTACTGCCATTAAGGGGTTAATCTTTGTCCCGTTCTGTGACTTCCTGTGGAGTTTTTTTGAGAATTCCCAAACCTTTGCAGCCCTCTTTGACTCTGTTCTGGGAGCTTCCTCCCTGCCTGCCCTTCCACTATGCCCACACCACAGACAGGGAGAGACTAACATGTTGCCAGCACACTTTCATGTGCATACATGAAAGGCCAAGGCAGGAAGAGCAGCAGCAAAGACCCCGGGGACAGAACAAAGCGAGCATCAGTGATGAATCAGATACAACATAAAAGGAGGAGCTGATGTGGTTGACAAGATGTTGTTTTCCATTTGGACGCATCGAAGAGATCAGCTGAGCTGTCAGCTGATTGGTGCCGTTGTTCTGTGGCCTGCCTGCATTAACTCTTAAAGTACGGCTCTCTACCTGACCTGACCTCCTCCTGGAGCTCTGTGATGATTCTCACTGAGAGGACGAGGAAGTACAAACATGACTTGGTTGGATGTTTGCATGTATCTCTGAAATTAAAGACAGGGTGTACTCCACCTCTTCCTAATTTACTGATTAACTATATATGGGACACTCCTTTTGAAAATTAGCTTTTGGCCCATTATCTTTCATCATTCTTTTTTTTTTTTTTTCAGCTGCGCAACAGATTAAAGCTGAAAGAAAACCAAGGCAATCTCCTGGTAAAGAGTAAAAAAATCTTTCATTGTGGAACGCTTAAACATGGTAAAAAATAAGCTGAGAAGCAGCCCACACAGCCCTCATCCGGGCGTAGAAGCCTTTTTACTTTGTGCTGGAGGTGTGCCTTTGTTTTTTTTTTCCTCTTTTTGAACTTTTGTGTTTTCAAACAAAGAGTTCCTTCATCACACTTTGTTTGAAGTTCTTCACACCCCAGATTCTTTTCTCTTCAGTCAGAAACAGACTGTTCCAAATGAAAGGGGTCCTTGTAGTGATGAAACTACAGGGAACAATCACTGACTCTGCTCCATGGTGAACTTTTGGTGTCTTTCATCTGCTCATCTTTGGTCTCACCTGTGTGCATTAGCATCTCATGAGCGTAGCTTCTGGCCGTAAAGCTCTGCTTACTCACCTCTATACTAAAGTAGAGACACGTATAACATGCGGAACAATGATGAGTATAATGCAGCTCAAAGACCAGACACAGAGAGGATGACGGAGTCTTATCATCAAAGAAGATGCAGACTGTTTGAGGTTACGTTACGTTCAGGTTACGTTTGCTCTGCTTGGTGAGGTTGGAGCTGGTAGATGAGCGCTTTTTTTTGTTTATGCTAGGTAGCACTCAGTTTTAGGAGCATTACCGCCACCTTCTGGGATGAGTAACCACTACAACTAGAACACTGTTGTAGGAAAAGGAGACTCATAAAAAAAAAAAACGGAGCGGCTTGAGAAAACACACAAAATGAGCAAACGGATGAGAGCGCATGGGAAAGGGACATGATAGCCGGCTCCCGGTAAGCCGTCATGTCTCCTCATTAGAAAAAGCAAAAATATAAACTGCCTTATTTGAAGCCAGTGAACTTTGACTTGTTCCTGTTCGAAGAAATTATCCGTGTTAAATCGTCCAACATTCTTTGACGACTAAAGGATGAAGATTAACGTTAAAACGTGGCTGAAAAAGTTTGCTTGGATCATTATTTGAGCTAAATATGGTTTAACTTAATCTGATTAAGTTGCATAGAACATGTTAGTTAAAATATAGCCGATTTTGCTAATGTAAAATTTGAATAAAAAATATTTTATTTATTTAAAATTAACATTTTTTTTTCTTGTAAATAAAATAATAATAGAAAAACTGGGTAAAATGTAAAATAAAATTACATATTTCTCATGAGTTAAAGTAAATGTGTGTTTAATTAGCATTGTGATATAAACTAAATATCTAAAAAAAAAAATTGGTTAATTGAAGACTATTTATAAATTTAAGGTTGAATTTATTAATTCAAAAATGTTTGTTTATTAATTACTTTGATTGAATAAATGGACTTTGTTTAATGGTGAGTTAACTCAACTCAACTCAACTCAACTCAAACTTTATTCATAGAGCACATTAAAACCACCTCAGTTGGCCAAAGTGCTGTACAAACACAAAGCAACACATAAGGATAAAATGACCATATACATAAACACATATCTGTATTAAAATGCACTCAAATACATTAAAATGCATTAAAATACATGCACATATAAAACTAAATGGAAACTTAATAAAACATTCTCAAAGTGACCACTCAGCTTTGATTAAAAGCCGGGGAAAAGAGATAAGACTTTAAGAATGATTTAAAAACCTCAGCCGAGCTGGCAGAGCGGAGATGTGTTGGCAGGTTGTTCCATAGTCGGGGGGCAGCCGCCATAAAGGCCCGGTCACCTTTAGTTTGAAGTCTGGTTCTTGGGGTCACCAGTAGCACCTGGCTCGATGATCTCAATGTCCTGGTTGGGACATGAGGTTTGAGAAGCTCGGTCAGGTACAGGGAGGCCAGGCCGTTAAGAACTTTAAAAACAAGCAATAAAATTACATCATTTTATCTTTTATGTTGTCGTTGACAATGACAGTATAAGAATAAGACGCAATTAAAAGTCTAACAGTCGGACATAAAAGACACAAAACACATGTTAAACTAGCATTGGGCTGCATTTAGAATGTTACAACAAAAATCAAACATCATATCATGAATCATAAAATTCATTCATTCATTCATCTTCTATAGCAGTGGTTCCCAAACTTTACTATGTCAAGGCCTCCCAAACAGCATTAGCTTCTGGCCGGGGACCCCCTTCACAAACCAACCAATCAAAATATGATAGAAACATCAACTTTTAAAATGCTTTTTTTTCTTACTATTATTTACTTTTCAATAACTATTAGATTTGATTAGCATAGAAGATTATTTAAAATAATGTGTTTTTAGCTCTGTATATTCCCAGTGAGTAATAAACTTTTCAACAAACTGTTGACAGATAAAACCAAAACAAAACAAATAAAACTTCTCTCTCATGTGTGTATTTGTGTGCGCCTGTGCATGTGTTTGTTTGCTGGGTGAGACAAATTACACCAGTGGGAGGGACAGGCTTGGTGGCCTCATATTTTTGAATTCCTGTTGGCCATGAGTTCTTGAATTTTTCTGCAGCAGAATCAATCAGAAACATTTCCATTTTGTGCTAGCTAGCTACAAGCTAGCTTGATAACAGGCGCAAACCGCGAGGTCGACAAAGAGGATCATCGTCATGCCCAAGTTGGAGCCGTCACATGAGGTTTGGTTAGGTACAATCAGAAACTTGACGAATTGTTACATGAAATTAAAGAGGAAAAATAAAAATAATTTGATGCTATTTTTTTCCTCTTTTCTCCAATTTTTAGCATAGTGCCCCCTGGTGGCCCCCCAGGGGACTGTGGCCCCCACTTTAAAAACCACTATAGCACTTATTCCATTCAGGGTCACGGGTAGCTGGAGCCCATCCCAGCTGTCTTAGGATGATAACAGAAGAAAGGGGAAGCATGACTCATGCAGGGGACGCAAATAAAAAGACAAAAACAGAATAAACAACATTAAAAGAAACATCCTGACAGGACTGCACAAAAAATAATAAATAAAAAAATCCAACCCATGGTTAAAACTGTTTAGAAAAACGTCACCTCGTCTGCAGCGTGTGGGGGCTCAGTATCCGTCTCTAAAGGCTGTAGTGAGTTATTAAAAGAGCCGACAGAACAGTCTCATATACTGAAGAGATATTTGAAAAGGTCGGACTTTCCTCACAGGTCTGTTTCTGTTATCAAGACGGCAAGCTGCTGAGGCCTTGAGTTCATCCACAGCTGGCCTGGTGTGTCACTCCAAATTGCAGAGGAGGGAGGAGGGAAGGAGAGGGAGAAAAAAAAACAACAAAAAAAACCCCACGGCAACGCAAATGTCAATCCTCCCCGGACTTCTTGAAGCTTTGTTTAAATGCCATTCAGAGATTGGATGAGGAGGAAATGGAAATGAAAGCTTAGAGAGCAATTCTCTGCAGAGGGAACTCATCACGGACGTGAATGTAGATTATTATTATTAGACTATTCTTTCTCACAGGTTCCTGTTTGGATTGTGTCACCTTTTATCTCAGAGACGAGCAGGAGATCGAGGAGTTGCTGTGTGTGTTTGCTCTTTGGCGTCTTTGATTTGGTCCTTCGACGCCTTGTTAAGCTGGTAAATGTTATTAAAGACAAACAGCTTTGGTTTGCCACTTACAGTATTACTGCTGACATCTTAATGATTTGACCTGTGGGTTACTTTCATTTTCAAGTATCGGTCAACCCAGGCGTGAAGCACTAACTTCTCTACAGTCACCTCTGCATACAAATGAGCGTCCTTTTATCTGTCTAAATAATCAGCCAGCGTGCTCAGCTGCTGATGCCCTTGATGTAGTCCTTAAAGGGGACATTTGCACAACAAACACAGGTGACAACAGCAGTCCTTACCTCTGCAGAGGACATTCAGTCCAAAGTCAAAAACAAACTCTGCTCCTGTCTTCAAAATGATACAAAAGAAAGAAGTCTTGGAAAGTGAGCGACGCTCCGTCGAAGGTTGTTTCCAGGAGAGAGAGGAGCTTTTATGGTCCTCTCAGATAACCTTTGCAATCAGGCCGTGAATCTCTGTAATCTGGAAGGGTGGGGTAAAAACACATCACTTGCTACCTCTCTGATAGACAATCACCAATTAATCGCTGTTGCTGGGCCCTGCTGCAGATGATTATCATCAATGGGAAGTGTATCGCCATTCGAGAAGAGCGGAGGACTGAGACACACCAATTCATTACCTGAGCTCTGTTGGAGAGGGGGCGGGGGGATAATCCAAGGACACATAGTACCTGGACAATCACACAGCTCCACAGTGGGCACCATTATTTTAGCCTCTTTCGGAAATGCTGACTCAGCATTGCAGCATATAAAAATCCAAATTTTATTCTTCCCCATGTTTTTTGGCCTTCAAATTTGCACTGATTTTCACAGTTCAAACTTTAAAATGTTCAGCACGTTCAGGAGAATTGCGCTTGAACTTTTCACATTCCTAATCCTTGTACTGTTTTTAAATATTAACCATTGTCCCCCTTTTGTAGCCCATTTAAATGAATGGAGATGATCTGTCACCGTGGAAACCACATTGCTGATGATGTCATAAGGGATTTTGAGGTTATAAATAGATTTTAGATTTAGATTTATTTATTTCACACATTAGCATAAAATAAGAGGGGAAAAAATCCCAAAGTATATATATATATATATATATATATATATATATATATATATATATATATATATATATGTGTGTGTGTGTGTGTGTGTGTATATGTATGTATATATATATATATATATATATATATATATATATATATATATATATTTACATGCACACATATACACATACACACACATACATATACATACACATACATATACATATACACACACATACATACATATATATATATATACATACAAATACACACACACATACATACATATATATACATGCATATATATACATACGCATACATACATACATACATACACACATATATACATACATATAATGAAAATAAGATTATTTACGCATCAGTAGAGTTTAACTCTGCATGAATCCTGGGTTGGAGTTTGATCAGTGTGCGTCTGGTTGGGACTTGAGCGATTCTCCTGCTTGATTAGATCCAAATCCCACATTTATCTCCCCTATTGAAATGAATGGCACCACACAGCTGATGATGTCATAAGGGGTTCCAAGGTTATAAATAGGACTGATGTGGTTTGGGTTAGGGCTCAGCATTTTGCTGCAAATTCCCTTTGATTGGCCAGCCCTCTTGAGGCCTGTCAGGGGCAGAGCTGCCTTGATGTTTGAGGTCTTCAACGTGTCATAAACCTGTGAAGAGATCCTTATGTGATGACCTCATCATTTCAACAAGTCTCATGAAGATCTGGTGCTATTTTTAGAACGGAGTGTTATGATCAGTTTACAAACATTTCTTATGAGCATTCAGTATTGTTACTTCATCTCTCCATCCCTCCCTCCCAGAGCTTTCAGCTGCTCTGCTCCCCAACTCTGGAACTCACTCCCACCTGACCTCCGTAACTCTGCCACCCTGCCATCCCATCTTCAAATCCAAACTCAAAACTCACCTGTTCAGACTTGTACCTGCTTATATCATACTTTCTGTACAGGGACGTTAGGTGTCCTGAAAGGCGCTTTTAAATAAAATGTATTATTATTATTATTATTATTATTATTATTATTATTATTATTATTATTATTAATGTCAAGGAACCAGTATTAATGGAACAAATGTATTAAAAGACCTGCTTACAGCCTAATATTCTCAAGCAGCAGAATCTTCTTTGACTTAAGAAAGTTCATTTATTCAGACAAATCCTTTCTCATAACAGAAACCTTTACGGATAATCCAGAATACTCACTCGATGTCTGACTTTAATAAATCAGCTTCACTCTTGACATTTACATATTCACTTGTAAATTTGCCTCACTAATGAGAGTTTTGGTTTCCTCGTAGCGTCCGTGGTGAACCCAGCGCCGTCCAATCAGCTGTGATTTATGGTTTGTTTGTTGCATGAGACAGAAAAGGATAGCCTTTGATACACACAAACAATCGGCGGTGCTGGTTGCTCTTGCTTCAAATTGATTCTCTTCTGTATCTGCTTTGGAAAATGCACTTGCTCAACCTCAAAGATCAATTGCTTCTCAGCCTTACGGTCTTCAGACAAAAATGGAGGGCGAAAAGCCTGTGGATAAAAAAACAATTACAGCAACAACAGAGTGTGCATTGAATCATATTTCCAGTGTGTTAGTCTTTTTTTTTTCTGCTGTGTGGAAAAACTATTTGAAGCATGGCTAACTTTGAGGGTAAAAACAGCACAACAAGACATGGTGATTTGTATACAGCGCTTCTACAAACACAAAGTTCAAAGAAAGTACTTCAAAAAAAAAAAAAGCTACTATCTGAATACAGCGCAGTGCAAAGCTGAAAAGAACATTTCTCACTTTAACAGCAGACTGACTAAAGTGATGACTGATGTGCTGCAGAGAGAAAGAGAAGTTTATTTCAGGCAAACTTTCCTTGAAGTACATCTAGAAAAAGCACTTCTTACATAAAGAGCTTTTACCTGAGAGCAGCGCAAAGTGCTTCACAATGCCTCCTGTCCCTCCATGCATACGCTCTGACACAACAACAAGGCAGCCTGGGATTATTGCAGCAGCACCGTCTGACTCCTAAAGGTGGAACATTTGTCTGAAGTCAGAGATCAGTGGCTGCGTGACGTGCACTCTGAACAGCGCTTTCAGCTGATTGAAAACAGTCTAAGAGGTCCAAATGAAGACTTTTGGGAAAAACATCCACTAAAAAAAAACAAAAAAAACCACTGAGACTGGATGTGGCAGCAGTGACATTTAGAAATGGCTTGTGGGCCGGGTGAATGCACAAAGTCACAAAACAATTTAGAGCACAAAGGACAGAGTTCTGAAAGAAGCAGACACGGTCTGATCGTTCAGACCGTTTACCTTTAGGAAGAGCTGAAGCATGTCAGCATAGGCCGGATTTACCCTTTGCACTGCAAAAACTGAACTGTAACCCCTAATTCACACATACAGCGTCAGCGCCGCGGTCCGTCAGCGCCGCGGTCCGTCAGCGCCGCGGTCCGTCAGCGCCGCGGTCCGTCAGCGCCGCGGTCCGTCAGCGCACTTCGCTGTACTTCCCTCCCACTCTAGTCAATCAGTGCGTTCACACAGCCCGCGCTGCGGTCCGTCTCCGACGCTGCTCGCGGCTGTTCCGCTGTGAATCTGTTTTTGTCGGAGTACGCTGCAGAGACGCGTCAGTCTCCGCACAGCAGATCGTACCAAACAGGAAAACAGACACGAGAAACGATCAGAGTTTCCGGTCTTTTCAAAATAAAGCACCATGTTCAGACTGCCAATGGTCAAATTATCCTCCTATATCAAAACCACATCACTGGCATCCACTGACGGACCGCGACGCTCACGGAGTATGTGTGAATCTGGGGTAAGCAGTTGGCGTTAACTTATTTTTTGCTAAAAATGTCCTGAACTTAATGTGGCCTCATTGACCTGAAATATCTCATTTAAAGGTATTAAAAGACAAAAATGAGGCTTGAATTGCTTAAAAAAATCTGCCAGCAGTAAGAAAACTTGTTAAGTTCCTTGAAAGGAGAATGAGTTTATTTTTTATCCGGTTAGCGTATGGAACAGACTGCTCCCTCTTGTCTCCTCTCATGCTCTCTTTCTGGCTGATGCACACACTGCTTTGCCATGTCAGGAGTGCTTTTATGAAAACTGTTTACAGCCTCCAAATCACAAAAAAAAACCCGCATGAGCAGAGAAGCACATGACCTCAAGTCTTTTAAAAAGAGCTCAGCGTTTAAAGATCTTTGTAAGAACATGACGCAAATCCACCTGAAGTGTGGTCCATTATCCAGAATTCACTATCCTCAAGTGATGCAGTGAGTCATCGCTAATACATCATAAACGCAGACCAGCCTTCGCAGCTCGGAACATGCATGAGCTGAGGATTGGTGGAAAATTTATGAGCAATGAAAACAAACAATCTGCCAATAAAATCCAGATACTGGGTTCTACAGCTATTTAAAGGTTGCTTTCTCCAAAGTCAATGGTTTCTGCGGTAAAACTGCAGATTAGCCTCTAGAGTGCTCTCTGCTGCCTCACTCCATTGAGCTCCATTTAGTGGTCAGTTGTTGGAACTGCAGGTCATTTTTTTCTCTGTCAGAAAGCCACGCTTGTGGAGTAAGCAGTGAATTACAACAAACCATGAGCTCACTGAAGTGGACATCATGCAACACCGAGTATGTTTCCATAATGAGGAGATGTTTTCTCTGTCAGAGAGCCCACACATGGAGATCAAACATCAGCCATTGAACAGTTTTGATCGTACTGTGTGTGTGATCTAAAATCTCGTCTTCCAAAACAGAAATCTCACCTGACCAAATGTGATCTAACAAAAATGTAGAAGAAGAAACATAGCAACAGATAGCAGCAACCGGGTAACGCCAAACGCAACATGGAAGAGGACATAGAAGAGGGAATGATGGTGGACTTGGGACTATTTTTAACGGAAAATTCCAGAACCAAAAAAAAAACAAAAGTCTGAGGGGAAAAATCCCGGAGACAGCGAGAACACGGACTGTCCTCACAAACTTTCCGTGTCAGGTCAGCCATGCTTGTTTTTGTTTACATCTGCTTCCTCATTCCTCAGTCAGCTCGCCTCCTAATTGGCTACATTCCATTCTACGTCACAACTCACAGAGTCATGACTCGGGAGTCGTCGGCTTCCCCCAAACACATGAAGATTTTTGGTTGGAAATATTGAACAAGTTTAGTATTTACAGTTGTCGGTCCCGACTTGTTTCACAGCCGATTATCGGGACAAATTCACTCTGAACACCTCCGACCACAGGATGATCTGATTGGATAATCTGATAAGACAGAAGATAATTGGATGTTTGCCAATAGAAGCCGGATAATCTTTATGTGTGCACTCCGCTTAAGGCCACGGCTCGTATTGAGCTCTCAAGATTAAAATCAACTTCTCCTGTCAGCAGAAAGTTTCTCTACGTCTTATTTTATTTCAGCATGTCGTAAAAATCCGCGTCCCTCTACTTTTTCCTCTCGGATGTTACAGCTCCTGTATTTTTAGAGGAAGTTTTGCCGAGCAGTGAAGCAAGATTTAAGGTGACGTCAAGCAGCAGGAATCTAACTCTGCTTTAATCTCGGCCTACGTTTTTGGCCGGGTTCCTACTGATGCCTGCACGTCCCGTTCAGCAAAGACCTCTCAATGTTACTCGCCCTTCCTGTATCGACAGCCTTTAGATTGCTTTCCATGCTTGATTGATGAGGAGGTGGGAAAAAAAAAGCACACATCGTTCACTCTCGTAGAGAGCTCTATCTCCTGTGCGAGGCACTCCATCATTTATTCACGTTGCTCTGAAGACGGCGTGCAGCTCTGCACTTAAACAGCTGCTGTACTGTCCTCGTTGCGTTCTCTAGCGGGCTTCCTCCCTCTAGGTGCTGCTCCCCTACTTAAAAAATGGGATCATGAGTCCTATTTTCCATGTTCCAGTTTGAGAGCCAGTAACTGAGCCAGCAGTTCTGTTGACGCCAAGTTCCGCTCTCTTGACCTGCTGGCGTCCCACCAACGGAGCCCTCCATTAGAAAAGTGGCGGATTTCATTAATGAGAGCTTTTTAAATGCATGTACAGTGATAGCAACGTTTCCAAAGACAATAGCAAGTGGGCTGCTATTAATTCTCTCCTGTCGTGATGATATGTAAGACGATGCTGTTTTAATTTGAGGTCCTCTGGAACGCTCATTAATCTTTCTGAGACGCTGCTCGGCGCTGGAGGCCATCTTTTCTGTTTGTGCGTCCTCATACCTACCGCTATATGTTGTCTTGGTTGTTGTTGTTGTTGTTGTTATGTGCTGTTTTTATCCATCCCTGCGTTCTCATGTTTTTTACTCTTTGATTACACAAAAGCAAACATTTAAAGAGACGTGAAGTCATTTTTTTCCCCCATGCGTGGTCAGTAAGTAGGACACATACATAAACATGCTGCGATGGAAGTAAAACATGAGGAAATGCTGAGCGAGCACATCAGCCCGTGAAGTCAAAGTGCTTTTTTTTTTTTTTTTGTCCTCTTTTTCTCTCCGTCCCTCCCCTCGTGACGAGATGGGCTTTGGCAGTCCTGCGCCGAGCGTTTGATCCTCGGGCTCTGAGGCAAGGAGTGAGGGCCCCCGGGTTTGACAGCGCTGGGGCTGCAGAGCCCAAGGGAGCAGGCATCAGCCACCGCTCTCAGATGTGAGCCAAGTAATTTTTTTTTTTTTTTCCCCCTCTCGTATCCAGCAGACCTCCACACCCCTCCAACAAACAATGCACACGCTGTATGCATGTCGGAGAGGAGCAGGAGCGACCCCCGCTGCTCCCCCGTAACTGCTCACGACAGAGACGAGCACTCGGGCTCTCTTGATTTGTTTTTCTGCTGTTGTTTCACTTCAGATGGAGATTTAATTTTGTTACCGTGTTTGTGTCTTTTCTTTTCAGCGCTGGCTGGGAATACTAATTTCCATAAAAGTACATCCTGGAAGCATGAAATGGTTTATTGATGCTAACCAGAAATACAAATTCTTTGCAGAGGATGGTATCAAAATTACAACAACATCAGAGCCGGTTTACAGGATCCGTCCTCGCCTGAATACCAGTAATCAGTCTTAGAGCTCGTTGAGATACAAAGACTGTGGCTCAAGTTGAAACATTTCTTTGAGGCAGTGAAATAAGAAAAACAGGAAATCATAAACTGAAAAGTTTCTACAGTGAGTCATGCTTCATGTAAAGCAGTGTGACAGCGATGTTAGCTGCTCCGTCAGCTACTCGACTACTCTCATCAAAACATCAGGCCTATTAAAACAACCGTCCATTATATTTTTATAACAACTAAATATTAACGACCTCTGACTAATCAGCCTCAGCTTTGTTTACTTTTCCTCACGTGAGCCGCGCAACAAACTTTACGAAAGTGGCTTTTGAGGTTCAGCTAAAAGTCAAAAAACGACGATGGGCCGACTCCAGAGCTCAATAACACGAGACCTCAAGTCCCGTCTGGAGCTGTACGACAGAATCACGACCACAGACTGTAGAATTAATGGATGTAGTCTCTGGGACATCACCCATATTGGAAATGAGGCACCTGGGTGAAGCTGGCCCCCCACCCCACGCAAAACTTGGTGAAAATAGCCTTAAACGTTTGTGCTATGTTCGTGCTGAAAATATTTTTGTTTGTGCTGCTTTGATTTTTGATATATAAAACTTGTTATATCTTAAAAATCAAAGTAGTACTAACAATTTTATTCAGCACAGACCTTTTGCGTGGGGTGGGGGTCCAGCTTCATGCAGGTAAATGAATCAGGCTTTTTAGTTTCAACAGTAACAGCCATAGGGCGCCTGTCAGTCATGTGAGCTGAGCTGTGCGTCTAATTGGATGAACTGGCGATCTTAATATCTTCTAAACTGCTGAGTTGGAAAAAAAAAACACGAAATTAGCGATTCAGACGGGAGACATTTTTTTTTGTACCAGGCTGTAAACATGTTTATTTCTGCTGTGAAAACTTTTTTTTTTTTTTTGGCCTGGTGGACACTCGACAAACTGCAGATTTCAGCCCTTCAGTAATGTCTGATATTTTCCGGAGGTTTCCGCTTGATCACAGAGAGATTACATCTCATGACTCTATTTTTGGTCTTTACCTTTAGGAGGGAAAAGTGATGTGGGTGCTTCCGCAGCAGAAAGCTCACGAATCATCTTCAGCCAGTGTGTGTGTGTGTGTGTGTGTGTGTGTGTGTGTGTGTGTATGCCTGGTTTTAGCCTTTGACTCAGTAAACTCTGATAAAACTTGAAAGTTTTATGTTACAGATGAAGACTGAAGGTTGTTTTAAATCTTTCCACCTGTGGTTTCTTCTCCAGGGCTAATACCTGTACGGTAAACCCAACCTGGTGACTGACACTATCCTCCAGGATGTTGAGTCCACCCTGAGTATCTGTGTAACTGTCGGGGCTGGTAAAAGATGCCCTTGATGGATGGAGTGAACATTGAGAGATGGGAACTATACAGCTGCTTTTAAGAGCGCTGCCTGAGTGCTGGAGTGCTTCTGCCATTTAAAGCTTTGGTCCCAGCTCAGCTCTCAGGACTGTAAAAGCAGGATCATCTCGAGTCTCTTCCACAGACGCTTTAAAAGATGTTATTGGGTCAGATTCTTGTTTACCGCTTTGACCCAAAGCTGTGAATGCAGGTTAGACGAGTGTTTTACTTGGATGTGAGGTGATACTGCACTGCAAAAAGTCAAAACTAAATCAAGTTGGTTTTTTTATTTGTCTTATTGCCAGTAAAACTATTTTAAAGGACTCAACTGGAGCAAAATTCACCTAGAACGTTCAGAAAAATCTTATTTTGAGAAATTAAAAGGCAAATGAGGTTCCTGAATTGCTATAACGAGTAAAAAAAATTAAAAAATTTAAAAAAAAAATACCAGCCCATGGTAGTTTTGCCCAGGCCTTATTTTTGGCTTTTGGCTTCTTACACCTTAAAATGACTTTTTTTTCCTCAAAATTTGAAAAAAAAAATGTTTGAGGGTTCTTTTGTTTGTTTGTTTTTTTTGAGTTTTTGCGATTGCAAAATTCCGGGTTATTTCAAAGTGGGAAATTTTACATGGGAATTGTAAATAAGAAATTCAATTAACTCCAATAACAGCCCAGATAACAAAGGTTGACAAACGTTCTGCTGAATGATTCAGTGTAAATACTGTAGCTCCAAACCAACAGAGACTCTCTTGGTAAAGATGGTAAAAAGGAGGTCAGATTTTCCTCCTGACCGATGCTGATCCTCTGTCTTGTTGTCTGAGATGCTGATGGGAACCAGATGTGGTTTATCAGGTTTGCTCTGGGACCTGGAAGTTTTATCTTGTAACTGAAGCTTTTTATGGACTTTATGGACCTTTTATGGACCTGTGGAGTTAAGACCCTTTTGGTGACTTCTAGATGATATCTGATCTTTCTGTCTCCAAAAATAATCAATGACCTCCTGTGAAATGTCTCTACTGCGACACCTGTCATAGCACCTGTAACTGAGGGTTCATTTATTTTATTTTATTTTATTTTATTTTATTTTATTTAATCTTTATTTAACCAGGTAGAAAACCCATTGAGATCGAGATCTCTTTTGCAGGTGTGACCTGACCAAGAGGTCAGCAGCACACGTCAATACATAAATACAATACAATAATGCAATAATTTTAAACGGACAATACTTAGAGATAAAAATTGAAGGTAAAATGCTAAAGCGACTCGCAAAAACAAACAAAACAAGAATATATTACAGAATATAATTAAAAACAAAGTGCTATGGGGGAAAAGTGCTAAAAGTGACTCACAAAACAGGTTCATAAACACAGGCACTGGTCCATGGTCTCTTGTCTGTCATTTAGCATGGAACGAAAGGCTCGGACAGGTTAAAGTCTGTCTGTAGAGCGTTCCATGCAGAGGGAGCAGCAAAGCTAAACGCTTTTTTTTACCCAATTCAGTCCTGACACGAGGAACCAACAGACGAATGATGTCTTGAGAGCGCAAAGCATAAAGGCTTCCAGTTCTTTGAAGAAGAGAGCAAAGATAAGAAGGAACTAGTCCAAGAAGAGCCTTGTAGATGAGAATCATTGGTTGTCTAGGTGAGTGGAGGGGGGCGGGGCTTAGCCATAGCTCAGTTGTCTCTCATAAGAATATACAGTTTTTTCCTGAAACACATTTCTCTTACTCCATTGGCCACTGGATTTTATTTCTTTAGGCACTTCAGGCATCATTTTGTTTTTTTAAATAAGACATCTTCTTTCTGGACTTCTCAGGTAAATGTGGCTCATATTAGCTCTAATAAGACAATCCTACTAAAAAATAAGGCTTTCAGGTTTTACCTTCTAACATGATCTCTTCAGACATTCTGAGACATTCCGTCCTCTCACATTTAACGTATAAAAAGCCTGAAAAAATAACTCTCAAAAAAAATGATGTTGCACAACATAAAGTTCCTCTGAATCAGATTTCATCAGTCGATTACACACTGATAGCCTCAGTTTAATTCCAGCCACAGGGAGGGTGGAGTGTTATCGAAGATGACCTGGGGAGAGTCTTTTAGTTCTTATGGAGTTTTGATGTCTTTCATGTTGCTGTGAGTTCAATGACGCACTGGTTCATTAGTGAGTTCATATCAACTAAAAAGGGTTTGGTGTGATTAACTCTTTGTTCTTTAAAGCAACATTTTACTGAATTTGAATGTGTTTTATGTTAGAGAGTCCTGGAGGGGGATTCAGACCACTCGTTTCTGTTTGCTGCATAGGATGCTACAAACAATGGGTCACGAGCGTCCCTTAGCAACAACATTAAAAAAAATAAATGAAATAAAGTGGTAGAATGTGCACAGAACCTGTAAAAGCATTTTAAGTCATGTGGAACCAGTTACTGTCTTTTTAAGGCCCCGTGAAAGAGCCCAGCACTCCAGAAGCCTCACCACTGTTGTCATGCTGCAAAGCTGTTGTCCTCAATGAACAGCGTTTCTGTGAAACAATGGAAGATATCAAACATGGCTGTACGTTTTGGGCCCCAAATCTGACCCTGAAGGTTCGGAAAGGGACAAAAATAAACCCCACCATCAACAAAGAAACAGAGCGGTGCATTTCTGATTTGTACGTTTCATGTTTTTATGTTAACTTGAACTGGAACTTTATAAACTTTTATAGCCGTTTCGAGCAGCTAAAAGCCTCATCTTGTGATTACTTCAACACACATCATTAGCCTGATAGCATCACTGTTTTAAGAAAAGAAGAAAACAATCATTAAATTCAATAAATTAAACACTATTTATAATATTTATATCATTGCTGACTTATTTATTTCATTTATATTTCTTTGACTTGGGATTTGTGTTATGAGGTTCGCAAATAATCATTTAAATGTGTAGAATACGACTTAGGTAATTATGCTATTAGGCTAACGATATACCTCAGTTTAAAACTGAAACAAAGGATGCTGATGAATATGATTTTTTCCTTTGTGTCTATAGATACACGTCAGATGGTGCAGTGCTTGTTCTGATCGAGACTGTATGTAGAAGGGACAGAGTGGCGCCGCCTTTTACCATCGTACAGTTTTGAAGCCAAAAAACCTCCGTCACGGGCGCCACCATCGTGCAGCCAGAGTCTGCGCAGTAGAGACTTACGAGGAACTCTGGGAAAATCTGAGTGGAAGCGGGTGACAAAAATTTGTTTTTTTCTTTCAACAGTCTCATCTCTTCTTAACTCTCCTTCCTGACATATTTTATTATTCCCGAAAAAACTACACAAGAACAGCAGCTGTCATTCATCGTTAGACGAGACGTAAAACCCGTTTTTTAACCTCTTATAACTGACGAAAAAGAAACATTCAAGGAAAAAGGGGACCTGAACCCAATGCAGCCCAATAATATCTAAATATCACCACAGCATACAGATGTGAGAAACGTTTCTACCAGGTGTAATGATTTTTTAAAGTTTGACCACATCCCATCTGGAATGAATAGAGAGGCAGAGTTTTTGTCTTGTACTGCAGCCAGCCACCAGGGGGAGCAGTTTTGGTGGCGACCTCAGTTTGAGCCAAGCAAGACGTTGTCCATTTTGTTACAGTTTATAGGTCTGACACGCTGACTGCTAAGAGGTCATCAGAACCCTCAGAGAGTCATGATGCTGAGGAGGACTGAGAGGGGGGTTTCCTTTCCACGGTGTCCAGTGAGTTTGGCTCCAGATGGTTCGTACGGAGGACGGAGCAGCAGCTGCTCTTCTTCTGGTCTGTGTGGACGATGACAGTCGTGTTATCAGCAGACTTCAGGAGTTTGACAGAGCATGTCTCCTGAGGTGCAGCTGTACGGTAGATTTCTCAGATTAAATAACCATACCGTACGTTACTAGAAAGAGGTCACGGTTACAAGTATTAACATCTGTCTACATTTTATTCAAGATGAAATACGACTGAATGAAGTCCTCTGTGGCATCTTTTCAGGGATGCACTTCATTCAGCTAAGAGGCACAGTAGCCTTGGGCTTTCTGGTGTTGATGCCAAATGACATCCGTTAATGTATGATTTTATTCTGACGGCTTTCATCCACACTGAAGATTCAGCATCTAAAGTTTGTTTCCTTGGGGGGATTTGTTAGAACGAACAAACTGCATCTTTCTCACTTTATCTTTATGTTCACTCTAACTGTACTCGAGCATAACGGCACTGTGTAATCCTCAACCCTGTCGTCTCTGCACATGTTTCCTTAAACGCCTTCAAGGGAGGGGGGCAGGGGGGGTTGGTCACAAAAGATTTTTTTTTTTTTTTTGGCAGTCCAAAACCCTTCAAAAACTCTGCATGAACTCAGTTTCTAAGCAACGAGAAAATGAAAGCGTGTGCCAAGACCTCATAAAATAGTCCTGATCCACTCCTCTCTGATTTTAAAGCAGATACATGATTACAGGCACTTCTCTCTGCGCTGACCTTTGGAGAGCATAATCACACTCTGTGTAAATGTGTTCTTTAAGAGCTCAGCAGAGGGCCAAAGGTCACCAGCACTCAAAGATAAATCTGTCTCTAAAAGGGGTCTTCCTTTTTTTTGGCTAGATTCAGGCTGCCAAACGAGTTTTGGTTTGGTTTTGGCTCGAGATGTCTGAACAGGAAACATGTCCAGCTGTTTGTGTTTTATCATCTTGTCAGGCTGTATCTTGATTGGTTATAGGGCACGGTAACCGAGAGCCATCTTTGTTTTTCAGAGTACGATCCCATCAGAGTGAACATGAACCATTTCTGGAGAGCTTCTGTCGCTGCACCACAGGATGTATTCCTGCTGGCCTGAATAATGAAAAGCATGTTGTACTCCATCTTGTCATGTAGTGTTAGCTGCAGCTTGTACTGTTCAGCGTGAGCAACCTTAGTGCTACAAGGAGCCACAGCTCTCTGCAGCCCTTTACAGCCCTATAAACCAATGCACAGCCGCCTCTGGTTACAGCTCACACGGGGACGATATAAGATGTTACCATCTTTATAAAATCTTAACCAACACCTCATTCACAGTTTAGACTCTGAAGACGTCATACTCGGGTTTAAATGCAGTCCTGACTGTGACACAGCCAAACCTCAAGTCTGGAAAACTGGTTGATCACTGCTACGTTTCTGAAAGTTGTGTGATATGATGGCAAGAGGTCACAGACAGAGAAACTAACAAGGAAAAATCTGCACTTTCATGAAACAAAAACAGGCCTTTGGGGTCTGTCCCACCACCAAAGAATAATAAAACACGGGACATGATGTCAAATTTGTCCAGTTTGCCAATAGATGGTGCATAGATAGGATCTGTATCTCAGACATGTGGAAGTTGTAAATTTGGGGCACATCATCAGTAGTGTACCTTTGAGTCACTGGGTGTTCCGGCCTTTCAACACTAGACACCCTCATCAAAGGTGGCCAGCTACAGGGTGATCAAACCTGAGCTTGTGCCCCTTGCCCAATTACATTAGGTCAAGCTGGCGTTTTCTGATCCCTCCGCTTGATCCATATCCACTGGCTGCTTCTTTTAGCTGTTTCAGAGACTGATCTAGTTGTCTTCCGCAAAGTCTGTCCAAGGATACCGAGGTCTTTCGGCAGCCTGACCAGCTCTTCCAGTTCCAACCAACAACTGGTGCATCACTCTGTTCTTTTGCTCCTGTGAATGAGGATGAGGTCTCCAGACTTCTTCTGAACTCTAAACCTACCACCTGTTCTCTCGATCCAATTCCGACCAGCATCCTGCAGACCATCCTACCCACAATCAAACCTGCAGTGACACACATTGTCAATTCCTCCTTGGAATCTGGCATCTTTCCCACAGCTTTAAAGCAAGCTCTGGTCACTCCACTACTCAAAAAACCTAATCTCAATCCAGCCCAGGTTGAGAATTACAGACCAGTCTCACTTCTGCCATTCTTGTCCAAAATACTTGAGCGCACAGTCTTCAACCAAGTCTTACAACATGTGCAAGAGAACAACCTGATTGATGCCTATCAATCTGGTTTCAGGTGTGACCACTCCACCGAGACCGCACTCCTGTCAGTCACAGAATCACTGCGACTGGCTCGAGCTGCTGGTCGGGTCCTCTGTCCTTTTACTACTGGACCTGTCTGCTGCCTTTGACACCGTGAACCATCAAATTCTCCTCTCTACACTCTCTGAGCTTGGCATCTCGGGATCTGTCCTGTCTTGGTTCAAGTCCTACCTCACAGGTCGATCCTTCAGAGTGTCATGGCGAGGTGAAGTGTCATAATCACATGGCTTATTGACTGGGGTACCCCAAGGGTCAGTGCTTGGTCCCCTCCTCTTCTCCTTATACACCACCTCACTTGGTGCACTTAATAAGGTTTCTCCGTTTTGTCAAAATTCTTGCTTGTGTTGTACGTCGCTTTGGAAAAAAGCGTCTGCTAAATGAAATTGTAGAATTGTAATTGTAGCCTGGTGGTGGAAAAGGCCATAAAACCTCTACACCCCACCTCAATTGGATAGATTTTTGCCCTCCACCCTCACTGTTGGGCATCTGCTGCCAGTTCTGTGTAGCGCAATTTTTTTTTGCTCATAGGCCGCTTCAGCTGACTGTGAGCTCTGTGATGTAATCAGACTTCAGTGAAGGAGACCAGAGAAAGTCTGGTCTAAGGGGGGTGGTTGCAATTGCAGGAGGAAAGATTAGGTCCAATCTAGAATCTAGTCTTCCAAGACAGAAATCCCACGTGACCACAGGTGTACTACAAAAACGTAGAAGAAGAAAGGAGCAACAGGTAAACACCAAACGCAACATGGAAGAGGACATAGAAGAGGGAATGATGGTGGACTTGGGACTAATTATGGAAAATTCCCGAACCAGAAAAAAAAAAGAAGAAAAAGGGACTGTGGAAAAAATCCTTAATAAAACTCTAAGTCCAATAATGCAACAGAGCAATGTTGAATAAATCCAACTGAATAAAGACGAGAAACAATCAGAGTGGTCGACTTAAAGGGCAACAAACAGACAAAAGCATGAACACAATATGAACAAGTACAGGTGAAGCAAGTCAGAGTTCATCAGTCACATTTGTTTCTGATTCTGAAGAGGTGTTTCATATTTCATTCTCAGTTTCTTATGTTTTTTTATTGACTTCATGAATGAGGACAGGAAGTCTGTGGTGCTATGATGTGAAAAATAAAAAAAAACATCTGAGGCTGAAAATGAATCAGACGGTCGGGAACATTGCAAATATGGAGTTCATGTTTTAAGCATTAAACCAACAGGACGTCTCCTCTTTTCCATTTATATAACTCTTTTAAAAGCAGAAGTGATGCAGAGAGTGTAAGTTTATAGTTTACTTTTTATTTTCCCTGAAGAAATCTGATCCAACAGAACAGTTTGAGAGGAGAGGAGAAATCCAAACAGCCGGCGAACATCTCAAGACCTCAACGGCTCAGACATGTTGGGAGGAAAATAGAGGGAGGAAGAGGAGAAGGAGGAAGAGCGGGCCCATTCGGGCTGCCAGCCAGTGTCCCCCAGGCAACATGAAACACTGATGGACCTGATAGATTGGCGAGAGCGCCGGAGGGGGTGGAGGGTCTGGGCTGAGCTGAGCGCTGACCGAGCTGCGGCGCTGGGAGGAAAAATAAATCTGTCTGACACCGAGAGAGCGAGATCCGCTCCGCGGAGTCTCCGTCCAACAAACCCGGCTTATCGAGGAACAATCAGAAGTTGGACTGTGTTTGGGGATAAATATGGCGTGCGTGGCTGCTGTCATGGTGAGGGATGTTCAACACGGGGGGGGGGGGTGATATCATACGACCTCTGAGTTAATTTCCTGTCACAGCATAAATAAAGAAAGATGGAGGGATATTCAGTCTTTGTGACACTGATTGACACGGAAAATGTATTTTTTTATCACTGCAGACATGCCCCAAGACAGATTTGATGCATCACATTTAAAACGCACACTGAAGCTTCGATACAGGTTCACACCGCTCACACACAAACCTGAAGATCACCCGTCAGCAGTGACATCCAGCCTGAATCTGAGGTGATATTTAGCAGCTTTTAATCAGGGAGAGTAAATGCTGTCTGTGGATCCCTGTGGGCTGCCGTGGAGCGGGAGGATGGGAGAGGATGGAGGCAGCGACAGCGATGCTCCTCCTTACGTTAGCCAATCTCTGTGACACGGAGACAAAGCTAAATCTCCTGATGGAATCTCTGCAGGGCCACAGATCGGCTCCGAACACGCAGCCAGCCATCTCCGTCATCCGTCTTCCCAAATGAAATATAAAGGAGAAAATAGCCAATGGGTGATGGAGATTGATTCAAAAGAAACATGAGTGGTAATCAATATGGTTCCCTGTGCAGCCAAGCAGCATAAGACTCCCACACCACCCACTGCTTACCTCAGGCTGGAGCTGGGTGCCGCCATGCTGCCTGTGTGTAATTTATGATGAAGGTGTCACTCACAGAATGATACGTCACAGCTGAGTGAGCCCGGCTCGTAAGAGGAGAAAAAAAAAGCTTTTGGTCCTCTCAGAGAGAGAGAGAGGAAGAAAAAAAAAGTTGCTAGCGCTGTTAGGATCTGTTTTTTTTGTACATGCGATGATGGATTGATGCGAGGTGTACAAGAAAAAGTAAGAGCTAAGTGATGCATTCAAAGTGCTTCTTCAATGACGAATGATAGCGATTAAATCTCCTCAGGCCTCCGCTGAAAAACAGAGTTTTTAATGCCAGCTTTACGCATCTGTTCAAAGAAGGAGTCGAAAGTTGAACGTTTTTGAAATGCTGTCGTTTGCTCTTTTGACGAAACTTTGAGAAGAAGATCGACACCATGACATCTCACCTGTTTTTGTTTGTTTTAAATGTGAAGCTACATCCAGCAGTAAGCTAGCTTTGCTTTGTTTATCTTATGAACAGGAACTAGAGAGAAACAGAAAGCTTCACCTTCTAGAACACAACTTCTATGTGATTTACTTGAAGTCACAACCTGAGGTGATAAATAGAGGTTGCAGAGTGTCTGATTTCTACAGCTGAATTGACTTATGCCTAAGCCCCGCCCTCAAACGCAACAAGCCAATCACAGTGCGTATATCCATTCTAATACACTCAGACATTCTCTGCCTGGACGTCCATTCAAATGCAGAAAGTTCTTAAGGTTTTATGTTCATGGGGTTCATGTAACTCTGACACAAGGTATCCTGAGAGGCTGGGTGACAGGGTGAATTTTTAACCCTTTCATTAAACCACATCTCAACCCAGAAAAGTCTCTTCTTTGGATAAAGTTGTGCTGTAGACCACAACATCAACTCAACGTGAATAAAATGAACACGGATGTTTACGTTTGTTCTAAGGTAAGTCAACATCATATCTGAAGCAACATGTTCTCACTTTGCTGGAAAGAAATATAAAGTTATCTTTAACGTTAGCTAAAGTTAGCCTAGCGTTAGATCCTTGCTGTGTTGTTCGTTATGTCTCTTTGTTTGTTGGAGTTCTTTGGCCTGTTTTGTTCTTTGGTGATCGTCCATCATTGTAAAGGGGGGTACACACATCAAGATTGTCAGGCTGTTTTTGTCCCAATTTTCCTCCTTCCCGTCCAAAAACAGACAACAGCCTATTATCTTAAGTCTTATAAGATTATCCTGTGTTCTGAGGTTTGTTAAGATTGAATTTGTCCAGATAATGGGCTGGAAAACGGGTCTGGCCGACAATTGTAGATATTAAACTTGTTCAATATTTATTTGTTCAATATTTGAGGAAAGCTGACGACTCCCGAGTCATGACTCTGTGAGTTGTGACGTAGAATGGAATGCAGCCAATCAGGAGGCGAGCTAACTGGTGAACAAGGAAGCAGACGTAAACAAATCAAGCATGGCTGACCTGACACGGAGAGTTTGTGAGGACAGTCTGTGTTCCCGCCATCTCCTGGATTTTTTCCACAGTCTTTTCTTCTTTTTGGTTCTGGAATTTTCCTTTAAAAATCGTCCCCAGTCCACCATCATTCCCTCTTCTATGTCCTCTTCCATGTTGCGTTTGGTGTTAGCTGGTTGCTGCTATCTGTTGTTATGTTTCTTCTTCTATGTTTTTGTTCGATCACGTTTGGTCAGGTGAGATTTCTGTCTTGGAGGACGAGCTTCTCGATCAGTGGTGGGACGGAATGGTTCTGTACGTGTGTACTCCCCTTTAGCTGTTGTCCAAAGGGCTCTAGTTAAACTAATGTTAGCTTCTAGAGCTTAGCTTCGTTAGCTTATCTGTAATAGCCCAGATAAGAAAGGCTGGTAAACATATTCTAGCTATAAGTTCACCTCCACCTTGAGGTGAGGTCAGCGTTTCTAATATGGTTTCCACCATCTTGGGTGGAAACCAAATGGGAAAGCAGAATACCCTCTCTTTAAAGTGCATCACTCCTTTGCTCTCTTTTTACACTGATGGAGTGTTGTCGGGCTTTTCCTTCATATCTAAATTAAAACACCACTTAAAGTTTTTCCAACAGAACTTTCTTCCTCCACACACTTTCATTAACTTCAGTCTAAAAATAGCACAAACAGCATTGATGGATTGCAGAAAGGACTCTCAGTGATTTCCTCAAGTTTCTTCACTCCAAAGATAAAAGCCAGAGATGACCCCAATGTGTCTACAGTACAGCCTCAGCAGCACAGACCGCCTCCTTATCAAAGACACTCTTTTTTTATCTTCTGAACCGCACATGCAAGGAGATTTTTTTTTTTTTTTTGGCCTGCATGAATGCCTTTATGTAACCACGGCAACAGAGGACGGCGATCAGTAGTCGATATGTGGCAGGTCAGAGCTCAAGAGGAGGGTAGTGAAGGGTGAACTTCTCTTTCTGTATCCAATCCAAGAGATGCATACAAAAGACTTTGTTTTTCAGTCAAAGTCAAGAAAAGGATGTTTATATGCCTGACTTCCTGGAGGTCAGAGGTCAACTGGCTATGTTTATTTCATGCGGAGAAAATAAAGCAGCCATGAAAGGACCCGAGAAGGAGAAAATGTGTCAGTAAAAGTGAGGAGGAAAGCGGAGGATGAAGTGGAGTGAGCTGCTTTTACTGTCAGGAATCATTAGTTTGTAATGTATAGTCTGTGTAGCGGAGTAGGGATGGTATGCAGGAAGCGTTTGCAGGAATGTCACTGTGCCAACAAGGCCTGAACAGTATACATGGTGACAGTGCTCTCTGACAGCGTCTGCCCGGCAGGCTCCACTTCATCTACACACTGCATGCGTTCTCCTTTATTTATTCATTCATTTCCACGTGGCCAAGTGCTGTCACTTTGATGAATGGGAGCTGGAACTGGCCGATTGTTTTCACTCGACAGGACAAGTCTCACACGCTCTGAACTCAAACGTCCTCCTGCTCTGATGGGATATGCGTTCTGTCGTTTTATTAAGCTTTTTTGAGGCTCGCGTTCTGCTGCCAGACTTCCCCCCTCCCCTTTCCCCTCACCTCCGCTGCCCCTCACACCCCCAGGGCTTCTCTTATTAGAGTCTACCTGAGGAGTCCGGCCTCTGATGTTGCTCTGTTTTCAGCCCCGGGGCCCAGACTGCCTCCTGTCAGGAGGAGATTATGGAGTCAGATTAAGCATCTCCGTCGAGTCGTGAGGATGTAACCCCTGTGCAGGAAATGTGGCCAGGGCTCGGTGCTGTTTGCTGCCATCTTGTTGGCCTCATTTACAGCCTGTAATTACTTTCTAAGCCTGCTGAAGCTGGTTTGTGGAAGGACAGCTCACTGTGCCAAAGGTTTGAGATGATTTTGGCGTTCTTTTACAGACAAAGTGGTCTGATGGTTTACAGAGACCTCATCCTGTTTTCTGTCAACGGTCAAATCGTACGGTGGCCTACTGGTGCGAACGCGCTTCATTTACAAAAAGACACTCCAAATACACAAAAGCACTGCAGAGGTGTGCTGCATAGACAAAAACAACTGCAAGAGGAAAACGCTTCATATTTACTCACACTCACGTTGCTCAAACTTCCTACCAGTACCCCCAGTTCCTCTCACCATTATCTGTTTTTTTTGGGTGATAACTCACCGCTGCCTCCAGAGGCCAGGAGCTCTTCTGTCACGTGAGTGAATTTGGAATCCAGATGTCCCATATCGCCCCCTAATGGAGAACATTTTCCTTGGTCAGAAGCAGAGTTTTTTCAGTCTGTGATGATGGAACGAGGAGGTTTGATACACTTAGAGACAGATTTTTATCACTCACAGAAAGAGTTAACAAGTAGAAAATTCAAATGTTGCTTCTATGGTTAATAAATATGTCAGGAAGAGGAAGAAACAGGTCTAGACCTGTAAATGGTAATAAAATTTTCTTAACAGAAACCCAACATCAAGACAAGATAAGAAGTCTGATCTCATCTTAACCCACTATGAGTACAGACCTTTGCAATATTTAGTAAGTTACAATGGAGAGGAACAACTTCCCTTTAACGGGCAGAAACCTCGGACAGAACCAGACTCATGTTAGACAGGCATCTGAGCAGATGGTTTCCTGGTTAGAGAGAGAGATGTTGACACAGGCACAGAGTCCATATTTCTGTGTTGTAGTGTTGATCATGGAGAAACTGTAAAAAGCCGTAGCAGCTGGAGTCTGGCAGGTCGACGGCAGCAACAATCCAAAGGAACCTATAGCAGCATAACTAAGAGCTGGCTCAGACCTGATCCAGCTCTAACTATAAGCTTTACCATAAAGGAAAATTTTAAGTCTACTCCTAAAAGTAGAGAGGGTGTCTGCTCCCCGAACCTCAACCACTAAATGATTCCAGAGAAGAGGAGCCTGATAACTAAAGGCTCCACCTCCCAGACTACTTTTAGGCTCCATTTATATGACAGCGCTTCACAGCTTTTCACCCGAAAGCGCAAAAAACGTGGAGAAAAAAAATCTGTGTTTATACGGAAACGCTGAGGGACTGAAAACGCTGTAGTATGCATACACGGCCAGTAGATGGCGATATAACTGTAGTGTCTTTTGGTAGTCTGCCACCGAAGAAGAGGCGGGCTGATCGTCTGGTGGATATATTAAATACGTCTTATCTGAGCGCAGAAGTGGAGCAACAGATGAACGTTTTGTTGAAAGGCAGTCAGCAGATTCAGCAGCACAAGCACAACCCAGTAAGTCAGACATTTAACCGTTGTTGTTGTTGTCCAGCTCACAAAAGTTCCCACAACCAAAGTGGAATGCACATGCGCAAAATTGAGCATGACGTCAGCGTTTTCACTGAAAACGCCGGCTTGCTGTTTATGCAGCAACGAAGGCTGCAGGGTTTCAGAAAAATTCCACTCTGGAGGGCGTTTTTGAAAAAGTTGCGTTCTAGGTCGGCTGAAACGGCGTTTCCGTAGAAACGAGAGGCGTTTCACCCTGATACCGTTGTCGTATAAACAGGACCTTAGAAACCCTAGGTACGACGAGCAGGCCTGCATGCTGGGAACGCAGCGATCTAGACGGATAATGCGGCACGACGATCTCTTTAAGATAGGATGGCCTGGTGCCGTTAAGAGCTTTGTAAGTCAGAAGAAGAATTTTAAATTCCATTCTAGACTTCATAGGAAGCTGGTGTAGAGACGTTAACACTGGGGAGATATGCTCCCTGCTCCTGGTCCCAGTCAGGACCCGGGCTCAGCGTTGCCAGATGGGAAATATAAAATTATCGTACCAGAGCCTCAAAATTATCATATTTTGGGGGAAATTATCGTACACCCGACAAAATAATCAAAATAACTGATAATGATCAGAACAACTGTCTTATTGTTGCTCGAAAATCCCAATTGATCACTCTGTTTAGTGTCCTACAGGCACTTTTGTCGGCATTCATCTGATGTAATGTATTATCTCTTTCCAGAAGGTGGCAGTATAGTGACAGTTCCAGAACAAGTGCATCATAGTTTCAGGACCGGTGCTCATTTTTCTCTCAACTGACTGACTTCCTCCTGACGGAGCTCCTACGACCTCGATTGGCTGTCAATCGTTCTGAGGCGAATGACACTTAAGCTATGATTGGCTGGAAACGTCACATGATATAAGATGCATTTAGGGTTTACGGATAAATCCGTCAGACTGGGGTAGATCTGTAACAACCACACGAAATTGTCAAATTATCGTACATTTAGGCTTTTTTGGAATTATTGATCGTACATCGTACAGAGGGCTAAATTATCGTACAAATACGATAATTATCGTACGTCTGGCAACGCTGCCGGGGCTGCAGCGTTCTGCAAAATGTGGCCCTCTTTAAGAAACGTGTGGGGACCCCAGCTTTAAGTGAAGAAAGTCACATTAATTTAAACTTTGAGCCTGGAATGGTTCCACCTTAGTCTGTTGGATCCCAGTCAGCGAGTATCTGTAATGACTGAAGTGTCCTTGTTTGGACGCCATCGTAATTAGACTGACTGTCTGTAAACAATCAGAACACACTCAGCAGCATTTTATTCTCCTGATTAAAGCGCCTGAAGCCGAGGCGCGGGGACAGAGGTGAAGAAAGGAGCAGGGTTTGAAGAGTGACTCACACTGAGGTGAAGTTCATGAATGTTAGATTTAATCTGAGCACTTACTGAAATCATTTCAGCTGTCAGGCTCCTGCTGCTGTCCCCTTTAATGATGAGTCATACTCTACAAGGTGATGTTTTATATTATCCCACAGAAAGTGGACCCACGGGGAACAATTGACCTTTTTAAACACATCTATGATCCAGGCTGATAACTGCCTCAGAAAACGCTCCAGAAAACCAGCTTTAAATGCAGCTTATCAGTCAGCCGCACGTAAAATGTAAACAGAGGCAATTAAATGTCACCAAAAACATGATGCACGCAAGCTTTACCCTTTCCGTTTCTTCTGGAGCGATTGTGACATTCAGGCTGCAGATTCGCACTCAAAACTCTGATTTGTGTGGATTTGAGCTGGGGCACAAACACGCCAGGCAAACGTGGTTTTTTAAAAGCAGATGAGGAGGGCTGCAGCCTGTCGCTGATGCTAGGTGATAACAGATTTTCACGCTACAAGTAGCCGAGGAAGACGTGTTTAAAATGCATCCGATGTGACAGGCTCCGTAGCTGTTATCAGTGTCTGCAGGCTGCAGAAATTTAACACGTTTACCCTCAGATGATGTTTACCGCTTTTAAACCTCCGTGCCGTGTCAGTACGAGATTTCTGCTTCACAAACTGCTGCTAATGTGACAAAGTGTTTGGATTTCACAGAACTGTTGGAGTAATTATATGTTTTATCATGCAGCGCTGCTACGCCCGTGTGTCGCCTTGTTAGTCAGCGTTGCGGTGTGTAACAATATAATGTAATCCTCAGTTCAGGGATGATTGGATTGTTGGCCTCGGAGATGTTAAGTACTGATGAACTCGGTGACTCCAGCAGCTGCTGTAATCGTGTGAAACATCTCAGAACTTTTTATTTACATCAGATTTCTGCTTGACTGATCCACCAAACAAGCTGATCTCCTCCTCAGACACCAGCCTCATCTATATGCAGGCATGGATGTGCCATTGAGGACGCAGAGTCCTCCCCAGGTGATGGAGAAGAAAGAGGAAGGCAAATTATTACTCCTTTTTTTCCACGACTTCTCTGTAACCATGGTAAGCCGTCAGAGAGGGGGAAGCTGGAGGGAGCTGTCAGTCTCTAACCGCCGCTGTAATCATCTTCCTCTGGTGATGTCTGCGAACAAAGAGCGCAGGAGGGCCAGAGGAAGCTTCAGCATCCTTTTGTCTGAGTCTCACCCAGACGCTTCGACCTCCTCTTTTCTTTCTCAACTCCACCAAATGACGACGACGGGCTCTTTAGCCCGACAGTCATCACGCATCCCTCACAACATGTCTCTGAATGAGTCGCAGCTGATATCTGAGGGAAGCGAAGCAGGAATAAAGATGGCGTATTGAAGGACAGACAAAATGAGCATCTGCTGCTTTTTCTCCTCTCTGAATATCTTCATCTCAGACGTTTACTTTCTTTGTACAGACTTGACCTTTTAATTCATTTATTTATTTGTTTATTGTTGCCGACAACTTTGAAAATAAATTGAAAATCCCTTTGAAAAAAAGTCGCAAGACATTCAATACCATTTGAAGTGTCTTGTTTTAACCATAGACTGCATAATAAATAAACTTAGTGTCCATGACATCACTCATCTGTTTCTGATACAGAGTTTCGAAGCCTGTCATCGTTGGAACCCATACTTGAAATGATAAACGCGAAAATCTGATTGGACAAACTTGTGATCTTAATATCTTCTTAACTGTTGGTTCATGATTGTGGCAACAATTAAGTTGTTTTTTTTATCAACCCAGATGTACTTTCTGTCTTTCTGTCAGCTCTAAATCTGATAATTCTCATATTGATCTTCTCTAAATGTTGAAACTTTGTTTCATGTTTTAAAGCTCCCTGAGCTGAAGGTGGTTTCATGTTTCTCAGTCCTGTTCTCTAAACTCATGTGAAGCTTGGTTCCCTGTAAGGATTATATTCACATCATCAAACTGATCTAAAATCTCAACAACTGAAGTCATTAAAAGTCTAAAATGTCAAAATGCTAAAGATCAGCATGAGGTGAACTAATATTCAGACTAATAAATCAACTGACTAGAGGACTAGAGGACTCTACTGGCTCCTGGTCCTGGTCCTCAGTCCTGGTCCTCCTCATTTGAGTAACAGGACTGAAAGTAACAGGAATGAGTTTTTAGCAGAGAATTAGCAAACACATGAAATATAGCCACATGGCGTTTATGCTAATAGCATGTTGACACTTAGCTCATCACAGTGACTCAACAAAAAACTGTGTTTTAAAAATAAAGAAATAAGATGAAAAAAATAATTTGAGTAAGAGGACTGAGCTGAGATTTGAAGCCCCTCAGTCAGAGTGTAAATATCATCCAACATACAGAAACATAAAGGAGTCGACTTACTGTGGGCCTTCCCATGGCCTGCAGAGGATCTGAATGATGCTACTTCCTGTGGACCATGTTACACCTGGAATATTCCACATGTTTCAGAGGGGTGGGGGGTGGGGGGGGGGGTGTTATGATAACAGGGCTGAGTCAAAACCAGGGACACCGCTAAAGGCTGAATTTAAACTAAATTGATTTTTTCTTTTTTAAAGAAAATAAACTTTAAGTATAGCTGGAATAAGGAGGAACACAAATATGTAAAAATATGTCATTTCTGAAGGATTTAAATGCTTATATTTGTAATGTTTTAGGATTCTTTTTATTAGATATATAATCAGATTAATTTGCAGGACACTTGGCTTCATACAGAAATGTATTTGACAGTTAATTCCGTCGTGCATTTGCCCATTTTCTTTCCTGAGGATGCAAATGGCACTGATTCAGTTTGGAGTACATGCATATCAGTCCTGTGATCCATTTAACCGTTTAAAAGTACAGAAATAAAAGACAGAAGTAAAGAGTTTTATTGAAAGGTACAGACTTTTATTGAAAAGTGGTCTTTTGGATTAAAGACACTGGATTATGAAATTATGAAGTTGTTATTAATACTTAGAAACTCCTCAGGACAGCTGACAGTGGAAAGTCAGACTAATTGAGCCTCCAATTTTTGTTCTTCTCATAAAAATAAAATAAAAAAATTACTAAATTGACCAAAAACACCACAGTCAACTTCTGTTAAACAAAAAAAAGACAGTCTGTAGTCGACATTCAACGTCAGGTTGTTTCAAAAATAAATCCTTTCAGTACCTCCGGCTAACAGGCAAATAAATAATCCACTCCCAAATGAGTCCTTATCCTGCTCCGGATAAATCTCTTCCTGTGAGATTGAAAGGGTAATTAACTGCTGCTCGTGGCCAACATTCACTCAAGTGTTAAGCAGTTTAACTCATGGAGTGAAAAGGTAGATAACATTCACTATTCGGTTGCGACACTTAATGAAAAAAACGATACCATAAGACATAAAGGCACCAGCACGGCCCACGAACGAATCGTTTGGCGGCCTGTTCCTCCAAACTGTGCGGCTTTGACATGTGGAAAGCTCAAGCTGAGTTTTATTTCAGCCATGGTGGAGGTTGACAGCCATGAGAGCTAAATGTGTTTTTTCTTTGTCCTACCAGCTAGAGAGCGGTTGTTTGGGCGAGGTGCGAGGCGTAGTGGGAGCCCCAGCTGCACTTTGCAGATACACAAGCCATAGCTTTCATGCCCAGACCAGAATGGCCCTGTCAGGCTGCTATCTCCTGGGACTCGCTGCTGCAGTACAGGGGGATTAAAGCTTTTTATGGAGCCTTTTCACAGCCAAAGGTGTGCGCAATAGCAGCTTGTTGTGCCATTTTCCTCAACGAGGGGAGACTTACAATTTGCCGGATGTTTAAAGAAGAAACTATGCGGGATGAAACGTTGCATTAAGTTTGGAAACCTAATTGGAAAACAAAGAGAGGAGAACATTTGGAGGGTTTTAACCAACACAAGTGCAAAAAGGCAGAAAGACAATCCTCTTTTTGTAGCACATTGTTCAAAATCCAGTTAATTACGGAGGAGTGTGCTGAACTGGGCCAGACTCAGCTTTGTGAAGTGAGAATATTACATCGGCTGTTTTCTGCTCAACATATAACGTTCAAAACAAGGCAGGAACTGAGGGTAGATAATGTGAATTATGGAGTTGTCATGGAGGCCATTCTGGAAACAAACTGCAGTGGTATTTTCAGCCTTAGTTTGCAATCTGTGACAATTAACAGCCCCTTTGGCTCATGTGTGATAAAACGCCTGCAGCAGAGGCCCATTTGTTCCAGCTTTATCTTAAAAGCTGCTTCTGAGAAGACTGAATTATCTATTATCAGTCAAAACTGGAAATGAGTGGAAACCAAACACAGATTGGAGCTTCAGATTTGGGCTATCTATCTGATTGGGGTGCATTTACATGCAGTTTACCCCAGGACATGTGTGGGAGGCTGGTGCTCAACCCTGGTCACGATAAAAGGGTAAAAGATATATTTTGCTGCAGAGGGCTGCAGAGGTTTATAAATAAGGAGGACTTACTTTGATATCTGGTGAAATATTTCAAAGTAGACTTATTTTTTTTAGACGTAACTAAAGGAACTAAAGGCCGCTGCTTTTATGAGAACGTGTAGATGGACTGCTTGTGATGTAACATGTATTAAATCTTCAGAACTTCAGGCTTAATTTCAAACATTTACAATGAGATTAGTTTAATCAGATTATCCAAATAAAGGTTCATAAAGCATTCAAGCAAACACAGTCCACTTCTCACCTTCATGGTCATGTTTTAACACTTCCCAAATGCAAATTCAGCTTTAGCTCAATCCTACTGTATACATTTTATACATTAAATATTGTACACAGGAGGGAAAAATGCATGGTTTATGTTTTTTGGGAGGGGAAAAAAAACAATGTTCAAAATTTCACCACATTACAAGCTGTAAAAGATTTAACAGCTGTCTGTTTTTCAGAGTATTGCATGAACATTCAGGATTCATGATTCTTGATTGTCCAGCACATGTTTACACACGGATAGCATGACATTATTCATGAACACAGTTATGCTTTTGAGTGTAAAGTGTTCACAGTGTAGATATACTATGTGTGGGGGGTGAGGGGGGATTTGGGGGGAGGGGATGACATGGATGGGGGCGGCAACAGAGCACCGCTTGAACGTGCATGTTTTACCTGGACATAACCATAAAATGATGGCCTATACCAAAAAAAGCGTACGAAAGTTTCAGGATACTGATTGTATAAATAAATGTAGTTTACATCTGAATGGTATCTGTTTTGAACTTTTCTTAAACTAACTGTTACAGCTGCATGTTTCTGTTTTTACCTCCAGGTGATTCAAGTGGTTACACAACAAGGTTCACCTGAAGAAAAAGTTTGATTGGTCTCACCTTTCAGACTACAATAAATACATTACCTTGTTGCTTTGCATCCTGGGAAAAGTTCTCTTAAACAAAGAAAAGTAGTCCTAAAAAGAAAATCTGCTGCTTCACAAGAATTATGTATTTACAACACTGGGTGCTAGTGCTCATGGGAATTGGAGTGTTTATCCCAGAAGAAAAAAAACTATAAATACATTTCTGTATCACTATTTGTGAACAAAAATGTAGTAATTATAAGCAAAGCCTTCAAATCTCCTGTGAATAGAATAGAATAGAATAGAATAGAATAGAATAGAATAGAATAGAATAGAATGTACTTAAACCCAGAATGGTTGTTGGTCTAACTTTGTGGTTCCTCTCCTCTTCCTGCTGTAGAGCTGGAGCTGCTGTCCATGGTGCTGCTGATATGTGACTCATCTGTGAGCGCGCGCTGCCACCCAGTGGCTGAACCGGCGCTCACAGAGAGCGGGAGGAACCAAACAGACCCGGGCATGTGTTCCTACCCGAGCTGCAAAACATGGTGCACATTGAATGCTAGCGTTCTGGCAGTTTTTTGTTTCGTTTTGTCGGTTTCCAATTTTACGACGGTAAGATTGTTTTTCTTTACTATATCAGGAAGTGTGAATATATAAAACCCCGCGTTTAAACCTGAGCTAGCTTAGCTGAAGCCGTTAGCTTCATAACGTGACAAGCACAGGTAGGAACACAGTTAGGCGCTGTGTAGTAACAATTTGTGTTAGCGTTAGCTTACCTGGAGATGCTAACTACAGAATAAAAAGATTTTTTTAATCTACGATTATTCATGACTGTAAAATATGGACAGAAACCCGGAGTTAGCATGTAATGACCCGCTTGATTAACGTTAGTAGAGATATAAACATTTGGTAACCCAGTGTAGCAACCTGTAATTTACTCTGGAGCCTCAGGCAGTCAACAGGAAACATTGTACAGGGCGTTCAAGTTTATATCTGTCTGCATTTTCATAAATAAATGTTATAAATTTGAATATACAGTTACATTTTTCTCTAACAGTCTCAAGAAACCCATACGCAGATCATATTTTCTGGGACTGCCCCATTATCATCAGGCTCTATTAGAAAGATATAATTACAATGGTTAATTTAATAATAGATTTTAACATTAAGCAAGATTTCATCACCAAATATCTAGTCGACATTTCATCAACAATGAGTACTGTTGATAAATATCTGATTAAAATAATAAACATCTCTAAGTTGGGCTGAACCCAAATAAAACAGTAGGAGCTTAGTTAGTTAAAGTTAGGCTTGGTCCAAATCTTTGATCCAAGGGAGGGAAAAGAGACAATAAAGCAATACGTTGATTTGTTATAATAAAGTTGGACCTTGAGACCAACTCCTCAAAATAAGTCTGTTTAAGCACATAACATGAATATCCAACGTATATCAAACACACATTAGCATAGTTCCCAGCAGCCAGTAAAAAAGGTATGACAGGGAGGTGGCTAACTCAGGAGCCCCCACGAAGGAGGAATGGATCGGAGTCATGGCAGACATTAAGAAAACATGGAAAACATTATTTCTCATTGAATCTATGTATGGACAAATTTATTAAGTGCTGGAACAAATGAACAAACCTCGCTTTGACATCCTGACTTCTCAACAGAAAAGAAAAAACTGGATACTTGATAACGCATTGCTCTGATTGTATATGTACAGCACTTAACAAATTTAGACTTGACAATAACTTTAAAACCGCCCAGCATCATGAAGTGCTTTAACTCTGACTCTTTATTTTTCAGATTTTTTTTTTTCACTTTACAATTTTAAAACAGGAGGAAGAAGTTTCAAACTGGTTTTATGTTTTTTATTCCCAAATTTGAGCCAGAAAAAACTTTTTTTTTAAGTAAAAAATTAATTTCTCAATCAAAAAATTCTGATGTGCTTTACCTGTTTTTATTCTGATTTTTGATAAACCAGTACATTTGAATATTCATGGATAAAATCAATATTATATTTTAGCATTACATAGATCAGTTTGATTGAAGAGCTTGCTTGTCAGATTAACCTTTACTACTATCTACTGTTCATTTAGAAGACAAAATATACTTTACCTTTGCAATAAAGACAATATGGTGTATAAAATTCAATTAATAGTTACAATATATTAAATAATTATCTAAACAAGAAGGGTTTTTTGAATTTATGAAATTGTAGAACTAAAAAAAAGAGAAAGCTTGAATTTGATAACATATATTGATTAAATCACTCAACGCTTCATTTTTTGTTTGCTAATTTTTTTTTTGCCTTGAATTTTTTTCTTTTTGTTGATTTTGTTATCTTATCAGGGGTGTAAAACTTGAGGTTAGCCACAGGTGAAAGGACAGTTGGTGGGCTGTTGATGTTGTAGGAAGTGAAGCAGAGAAGTGTCAGCCTTTTTTTATAAGAAATTATGCATAATTAGTTTAACAAAATGTTATATTATGATTATATTTAGTGTCAGTGTTGTAAATCACCAATACCCTCCGTAAGAAAAATAAAAAGTTCTTTATTTCAATTATATTTTGTTAAAGCTGCAGGAAGCTGAACTTAACGAGGCTCCAGAGCTGCAGGTTGCAGACGTCTGATTTAGAGCTGTGGTGGCAAACACCTTACACTGGATGGTGGTCTAATTCATTAGTTGAGCGCTGTATGCGTATACACATGGGAAACAATACCCCCCCTAGTGAGCACCACAGATGCTTGCAGGTGGTTCTTGAAGTACTGTTTTTGTCTATGCACAACCATACAGAGGGTAAATAATACCAGCGTCACCTGCTGACCCTGTTCTCATTGTTTGGACTTGTGCTTCTGTTTATTTGTGCCCTTTCTGTTTCCAAAAATGTGCTGAATTTAAATGAAAATTAAAATAGTGTAATTTAGTAGCTGGATTGATTGGTGGACATGCTTTAAGAAATGCAATTTCAATACAAGACTGCATCATTAAGTGTTTTTAATCCGTGTGATTTCTTGAATCAGTAAAGCTACAGTCATTTCCAAACAGTTTCATTCTTTACCCAGCCCATGGACTGACACCGGCCAGCAGAGATGCTGCTCAAAGATCTTCCCAGAGAGGCCCTGTTGAGGCCCTTGTCCAGGAATGAAGTGGTGGGCATGCTGCTGAGGCTGACCATCTTTGGAGCAGCGACCTACTACAGCATCAAATGGGTCGTGGACGCCATGGACCCCACCGCCAAACAGAAAAGCCAAGCCAAGAAAAGGGTGTGTTAATATGATATTCTACTGACTCGGCTGTTTGTCCAGGTTGTACTTAGGGCTGGGTGTCAATCAAAAAATTTCTATTACTGTACCGAAACCTCCACTTTGATACCAGTTTCTTAAGGATGCTTTTTTTGGTACCAATTATATATATATTATATATTATATATATATTATATATTATATATATTTTAACAACTACCAAAAAAAATTCAATACATGTTATGGTACAAACCTTGATTTTTATTTTTCATCTACATCTAATTTTCTACTCTGAGCAGTTTTTTTACATAAAGGTTGAAGATCAGTACAAGCGACTAAAGATCAAATCTCGCTTTCATTCCATCCCAAACTCCAGGAATGTCGCTAGATTTGTCCTTCTTTGAAAAAAAAGTCGCTAGAGGGGTCTGAAAGACAGGAAATATAAGCTGGCAACACTATCCTGCATACCGCAACCACGTGTAACGTTACAGCCAATCACAGGTGGCATTATCAGGTCTTGATTACGCGATTAACTCTTTGGGTACCAGAATTTGGCACCAAAAGACAAGGCGTAATTCGATACTACCAAAGCATTTCAGTCGGTGCCATAAAAGAACCAAAGTTGTACTAAAGATGTGCTCTCCCTAATACATCCATTCTGGCACCGTCCTAATATGAAACAGATTTCAATGTATCCTTTGTATTTTTTGTTGTCTGTTGTTAAAATCTTGTTGCTTGGATGTCCTTGTTTTGGGAAGGAGAAAAAAAAAACCCAATTGAAACGTGTTTTAAAAAAGAAAAGCTCAAGAAATGTAAAGAAGGATCTTGGCAGCATTCTGCACACATCCTGTTTTCTTCCCTCTGCTCTTGCTGATGTTTGTGACTTATCTCTGCAGGCGGAGCAGCTGATGAAAAGGATCGGGGTGGAGGGGGTCAAACTGACAGAGTATGAAATGAATATTGCTTCCCACCTAGTTGATCCACAGACTATGAAGGTAACATCTTAAATCCTCAGCCCATGTTATTGATATTTCTAAGTCTTGGTACATTTAAACCTTTTTTTTTTTCCAAACAGAAAATTTCACAGTTGTCTCCCATCCTGCAGGTGTCTTGGAGAGATATCGCAGGTCTGGATGAGATTATAAATGAGCTGCAAGACACGGTCATCCTGCCTTTTCAGAAGAGACATCTTTTAGCCGGATCCAGACTTTTTCAGCCTCCTAAAGGTGTGACGACAAACATCATACCTTTAGACTAGACTAATTCTGTGCCGTGTGGACCTCCAGGTGAGACCTGTCCAGGTGTATCCTGCCTCTCGCCCAATGACAGCTCAGATGAGTCCCAGAAACTAGTCGCTGTTGTGGTTCTGTAACAGTAAACCTCTTCAGTTTCTCTCAGCTCTCATCTTCCTGATTGTTTCATGAAGTCATCTGGTGCATTGTGCCTCGATCCACTGCTTCACTTTGTGCCAAAAAAGTATCAGACAGGATTCGTACACTTGGCATCCTGACAGCACATGATCACTTCGAGGAATATTTAACTTTCTGTGTTTGTTTTGATCGTTTGGCACGCAGCGTAACGCAGAGCCTCAGGATGAGTCGACCTCCAGAATTAACTGCTTTTGGGAATTCTGTTTCACTGCTCGTCTCCGACGTTTATTCACATCATTTAACTTTTTAATATGCAGTTATATCTGGGCCAACTCTTCTGTTTGTGTGTGTGTGTCAGAGGGAGATAACAAGAGCTTGTTTTCCTGCAGGTGTTTTACTGTTTGGTCCACCAGGATGTGGGAAGACAATGATCGCCAAGGCGACGGCCAAAGCCTCCGGCTGCAAGTTCATTAACCTTCAGGCCTCCACGCTGACGGACATGTGGTACGGAGAGTCCCAGAAACTGACTGCTGCTGTCTTCTCATTGGCTGTCAAAATCCAGCCCTGCATCATCTTCATCGATGAGATTGGTGAGCTCGAAGAGCTGTGGACGGATTTACAGTATTTATTCTTCAAAATGGATTAGATGTGATTGTTGTTGCAGTGTTTTAAGTTTATAGATTTACTCCATTTGCTCCAGCTTCAACTCGATGATCTCTGGTTTTCAGATGAGTGTATCTCCACCTTTCATCATGCTCCTTGACTTTTTTTATGTTGTAGAGTCATTTCTGAGGAACCGCTCAAGCCTGGACCACGAGGCCACTGCCATGATGAAGGCCCAGTTTATGAGTCTGTGGGACGGCCTGGATACTTCTGCAACCACCCAGGTAAGACAAACACAGCTCTACCTTAAACGGTATGTAAAACCCCAGTTCCAGTGAAGTTCTTTACCATTCTTGCTTGATGTTCACCTTCAGTTGATCAACATGAGTCCCCGCACTCTTTTACTACAAAGCCACGCTGTTGTAACAGGTGCAGAATGTGTCTTGTCATTGTCTTGCTGAAATAAGCAGGGACGTCCCTGAAAAAGACGTGGCTTGGATGGCAGCATATGTTGCTCCAAAACCTGTATGTACCTTTCAGCATTAATGGAGCCTTCACAGATGGTCAAGTTAGCCATGCCATGGGCACTAACACACCCCCATACCATCACAGATGCTGGCTTTGAGACTTTGACCTGAGAACAATCCAGATTGTCCTTTTCCTCTTTGGCCTGGAGGACACCACGTCCATGATTTCCAAAAACAGTTTGAAATATGGACTCGTCAGACCACAGCAGACTTTTCCACTCTGCGTCAGTCCATCTCAGATGAGCTCGGGTCCAGAGAAGCCGGCGGTGTTTCTGGGTGTTGTTGATATATGTCTTTGTCTTTGCATGGTAGAGTTTGAACTGTCACTTGTAGATGTAGTGATGAACTGTGTTAACTGACAATGGTTTTCTGAAGTCTTCCTGAGCCCACGTGGTAATATCCTTTACACAATGATGTTGGTTTTTAATGCAGTGCTGCCTGAGGGGTCAAAGGTCACGGGCATTCAGTGTTGGTTTTCAGCCTTGCTGCTTACGTGCAGAGATTTCTCCAGATTCTCTGAATCTTTTGATGATATTATGGACTGTAGATGATGAGAAACATTGTTCTTAAACTGTTGGACTATTTGCTCACGCAGTTGTTCACAAAGTGTTAAACCTAGCCCCATCCTTGCTTGTGAACGACTGAGCCTTTGTTTTTGGAGCATTCCTCAACTTTCACAGTCTTTTGGTGCTCAAGACTGTGTCAGAACACTAAGGTGTTGGATCATCACAGAAATATAAACCAGTAATGCACTCGTATAAATGTTAAACAGAGGCAAAATAATGCTTAAAGTCCCGTGTTGATGAGTTCAATTCTCCTGAGTTAGACGAGTACTCTGCTCTTTCTTTGGAGCCATGTTTTTTTTTACAGAAAGTTCCTGTTTGAGCCGTTTGTTCCTGTGATTTTTAGGTGATGGTTATGGGAGCAACAAACAGACCTCAGGACGTCGATCCAGCCATTCTGCGCAGGATGCCCGCCACTTTTCATGTCGGCCTGCCGGTAAGACTCACACACAAACCCATCTGTGTAATGTGGATTAATCTGCAGGTTTAACAAGTCAGTTATTGATGATGGATGTTTTCATATGTCTCCATGAATCAATGTGCTGTGCTGTTACTGAGGGATTTCAGCCACATTAATTCAGTATTTAATATCACACACTGAGCCGTCTCTTGTCTCTGCTTAATTGAAATCATGTCTTCTTTCTTTAAATCAATTATCAAACAGTGTTTTATGTCACCAGGCAGCTGAAGCATCACTTTGACAAACGAATGAGAAGCTTGTTGCTTTTTCTTTGCAGAGCACGAGACAAAGACATGACATCCTGAGGCTGATTCTGGCTGGAGAAAATGTAAGGCGTGATTTCTTTTCATCCCGCTTCTCTGCAGCAGAAGTCCCTCTCTCTTCACTGCTCCTTTTTGTCGCTCTCAGAGACCCTATTTCACACCTATGTTTTCCCCGTCAAACCACATTAAAGTCGGTCTGCTCAGCCGTGAAAGCTGGCAGTCGATTGTGACAGCTAACACGTGAATCTTGTGTAACCGTCTCATTTTGCTTTCATGCTTTTTCCGCTCAGCTGAGCAACGCCATTAATCTGAAGGAGATCGCTGAGAGGACAGACGGTTATTCTGGCAGCGATCTCCGGGAGCTCTGCCGCGATGCCGCCATGTATCGGGTCCGTGACTACGTCCGCAAGGAGCAGATGAGGCAGATCGCTCAGCAGCTAAAGGACAGCGAAGAGGAGGAGGAGGAAAAGTATGAGTCACATCCAAACACCCACTAGATCTCACAGTGCCGTGTCCACTGAGCATGTCTGAGCTCAGCTGCTGCACCTGCCCCGAACACTGAGGTTAGAGCAGCGTGGGCTTCTCAAAGCTCATCACAGTGTTATTCAGAGGGCTGCATAAATTTACACTGTTTATCTCAATATTTGACTTCACACCGCCACAACTTAGTCAGTTTTTTGTTTAAATGACATAAAAAGCATCTAGTGTTGGAATATTTAGATAAGGAGAGCTGGAGCTGTGCAAAGTTATTCATTGCAGTGTACAGGATGTTGATTTCAACACCATCAGATATTGTTATAAAAGGCTAAATATCTGATCTGTGTAATCCATGCTTCTGCTGTTGCTAAGCAACAGCTGAAAGCCCTCTTGAAGCACAACATTATTTCAAAATAAGAAGTATTTTTAACTTTTGATTGAGCGCTCTGAACATTCAGAGCTCAGCTCCTGACAGCTGTGAGACAAAGCTTCAAACTTGTTTCAAGTGAATGTTCAAGAAATGCTCAAGGCTGTGGTGGAGATGAGGTCTGGTATAAGTGTGAGGTAGTATTGACCAATGCTATGGGTGATTTGTGGGCGCCGCCATTGCTGTGGTGGAACAGTGGTGTCGCCCACACATGAAGTGTGCGCCGGTAATCTGATAAAACAAAAACGCAGAAGAAGAAACAGCAACAGCTAGCAACAACCAGCTAACATGAAGAGGACATAGAAGAGGGAATGATGGTGGTCTTGGGACTATTTTTAATGGAAAATTCTAGAACAAAAAAAAATCAAAAAAAGACTGTGAAAAAAATCCTGGAGACGGCAGGAACACGGACTTGCCGTGTCAGGTCAGCCATGCTTGTTTTTGTTTACATCTGCTTCCCCGTTCCTCAGTCAGCTCGCTTCCTAATTGGCTACCACGTCACAACTCACAGTCATGACTCAAGAGTCGTCGGCTTTCCCCAAACACATGAAGATTTTTTGTTTTGAATATTAAACTTTGGTGCTTCATAAATATTGAATTATATTGACAAATTGACTCTTAACACACATCAGACCACAGGATAATCTGATAGGATAATCTGATAGGATAATCTGATAGGATAAAGAATCAAGAAGAAGGAAAGTCAGAACAAAAACAGCCCCATACTCTTTGTGTGTGTACCCTGTTTAACCAGACTAAGGATGTTACCCGTGCTATTAAAAAGTAACTTTAAAAAAATGTGAAATTAGGTCCAGAGTTCACGCTCGACTCTCGTAGCTGACCAACCAATAGAATTCACTCATATTCCACTGTCAGGAAGTGATGTTTTTGGAAGCTATCTTAGTTTAAGTCTCATTTTAGTCATTTCTATATGTGTTTTAGTCAAAAACTCAAAAAGGTTTTAGTCAGTAAAAACTAAAAAGAAAAGAAGGTAGTAGTAGAGTTTGACAGAATTATCCGTGGGCTCTGACCAGACTGTGAAATATAAAGACATGAACTGTGTCAATAAAGCAGAAATCCTCCCAAACACAGAGCGCAGAGTTTGCTGGTCTGTGTCTGACCCCTGACCTTTGACCTCCTGTGTTTTTTCTAACAGGCCTGTGGCTGAGGACCGATTGCGGCCGGTCACCCAGCTGGACCTCCTCTTTGGCCTGGACAAGATGAAGGAAGCGAAGCGGGCCACAGCCTACATGTTACCCAGTGTGTCTGAGGTTCCTCTGGACTAAACGCCGGCTTTACATCACTCATGGGAAATTCATCCTCTCGCCGTAGAGTCCGTGTTTGACAAGCAGAGGCTCCTCCAACAGGTCACAGGTGCTGTTAGAAAAGTCAGCGAGCAGACGTATTTTTCTTCATGTTTATTTAAGTAGGCGGCTGTTTGGATCATATCAGTGCAGCCGGTTTACATGTGTACAGTTACAGAGCAGAGACTCATCAGGAGTCAGAGGAGGAAGGGATTTTGATAAACCTCCACAGCTGCTGCTGACAATATGACGAACATTTAAACACAAGAACTAAACTGGAGGAGAAATATTTCAACACAACTCCCTCCTCCTTCTTTTACCCGGTGTTATTGAACCCTGAACCCACTTGATTTTAAAGCAAAGGGATGTTTTCTTGATATTTATGAACATGAACTCTGAAGCCATCGCTGTTCCGTTGCTCCTCATGGTCGTCCCATGTTTTCTTTAACATTTTAATGTTTGTTTGTTTTGTTAAAGTGAGTTCACATCACATTCAGCCAGAGTCCGGTTGTGACAAAAAAAAAAAAAAGTGGTACTGTGATAACCCTCATACGATGAGTTACTGCTCCCAAGGAGTGCAACATCTGAACATTTTCTTGTTTTTTTGTGACGATAACTTCACATAGTTTATTTTTTTATTTTTTGTTGATGCTTACAAAAGAAGAAGCGTCAAGTTAATTTTATCACAGGTTGAATTCCCAAAAATGTATTTCTAATAGTGAACCAGAGGCGTTTGAAACTCCGGTCCTTTAAATTTTACAACCCCAATTCCAGTGAAGTTGGGACGTTGTGTAAATAAAAACAGAACACAATGATTTTCATATCCTAGTTAACCTACGTCCAACTGAATACACGACACAGGACAAGATATTTATTGTTCAAACTGACTAACTTTATTGTTTTTTGTAAATATTTTTGAATTTGATGCCTGCAACACGTTCCTAAAAAGCTGGGACATGTGGTCATGTTTATCAGTTTGAACGGTAAATATCTTGTCGTTGTAGTGTATTCAGTTGAATAAAGGTTAAATTAAAAATTTAAGACAGACATATCGGGCTCTAACAAGCCCTACTGTTACACTCTGTGGTGTGAAGAAGAAAACATTTGAGAGCGTGACCCTCCACTTAGCTTTAATTACCTGAATCAGAGCAGCAACAAGCACACCTGTTATCATCTTTCAGGTAAATTTACTCACCTGGTGAACCTCTGCTCGGTTGCTCCTGTTCGTTAGCATTAAAGCTAAGACTTTTTAACGCTGGTTACGTTAAGCTTCGGAAGCTGCACTGAGACTTATTTTTAGATAACGAAGATTTGAAGGTTCCACAGTTTAAAGTGTCACACTCGTTGTGTTTTCGTCCGTTGTCTCGGGTTGTTTTCTTGATTAGCTCGTCAAATCACGATACGAGTGTCGATCAACGTCTGAAATCACTTCCACGTATCAGGTTTTTGTTTTTCCACTTCACCTCTCACTTCAAGGAGAGCGTGTCTCTGAACTCCTCTGCTCTCGGCTCTCTCAGTCGGCTGTGAAGCTGCGGTGACACGCTGTATAAAAAAAGACGAAGAAGAAGAAGAAGAAGCTTTATTATCTGCCACATGGTCGCAGCATGGATCTCTTCGAAGGTCTCACACGGACCTTCTCTCCCACTCTCCTGCCCAGTCTGAGAACAACAGGACCACACGGTGGCGCTGCAGCTTCACCGTCCTGTTGCTACGGGGCAACCAGGGACACGGACTCCTCACACTTTGATAACATTAGGGTGAGAAAATGAAACGCAGAGCCCAGTTAACTGGATTGTTGCTCTTCATTAGAGAACCTCAGGTGACAGTGAAAGGTCAGGTGTTGCTATGTGAACCAGTAATCGTGTCTGTGCGGCTGACGGCGCTCAGCTGAGCGTGCAGAGCAAGAAAAACTCCTTTCTGAATGCTTCTCAATGCAATATCCTCATCAGGTCATTTAGTAATAATGGAATGAAAATGCTCATATGTAGTTACTGTAAATGAAGCTGTTAACTGTATATGTGTGGAATATAATGTGTACATTCATCTTCTGTAAAGTGTATTTATGAAACTACCCCTAGGAGAGTGTTTCCTGTTCAACCAGCAGAGCTGACCTCGGTTATTTCAGCATGTTTGTTCTCTTCTTGTAAAGTCTGTTAGATGAAATAAATCTCTCTAAAGCACTAAAGCCCGTCCTGTGTCAACATGATGACCGCCGACAGCTGAAGTACCATCAGTCATGTCTTTGGAGCGGCACCCGTCGCTGGGTGGGACACGTCAGACAGCGAGTGATCGTTTTGTCCCTGAAGTTGCTGCGATGACGGCTGAAGGCTGGATCCCAAAATGTGCAGATGTTTGTCTGCAGATCTGCAATGGACCAGTACCAGGAGTGGTCCAAGGAAGGGGAGTTAGACCAGAACTCTGGATGAGTTTTAAACCTCACCTGTGAGATGGATACAGTCGGCATTAAGAGGAACGCCCACGTTCCCACTGAGGGGGAAAACAAACCGCTTTCCACAACGACGAAAAGCTGCTGTGTTCCCATTTTATACCAGAAATAAGATTACAAAAAAAACCTCGATCTTGTGTTTTATATTTTATCAAACTGAAGCAAAGAGCCGAGGAGAAGAATGCAGTGGCTACAAGCGATCCGGCGGTAGGATGAGATAATCGCCTTCGAGATCTAAAATCAAAACCTGTATTTCACATGAATGTTCAGTTGCTAGTTTTAAGAGCATCACACCTGAACGGGTATCTGAGGCAGGTATTTAGTGATGAAACAAAACTCCAAGAAAACCACTTGTAAAAAAAAGTTCTGTGCCTCCAGGGAGCGACAGTTCTTCAGGCTGCTGTGTGTGTAAATCCCTGTGTGATAAACCGGGTTTATACAGGCAGCTCATGGGGGCTGTTTTACAATAACAACCATTGTGTTGAGCACAAATTCACTAATTCATTTTTTCATCAGACGTTGAAATGATGTGAAGTTTAATTCATCAGTAAATGTGATTTTTTCTCTTTTACCAGGTGATTTAACCAGGTATCAGAAGGTGTCAGGAAATGACACATCAGGTCATTCAGGAGGATCATTCGTTCTCTCTTTAATAACATACAGACAAGAAAGAATCTAGCCTTTTGAACTGGCTCCAATGAATGGATGTATGACATTTTAGTAATTGTCATGGAAATCTGATTTTGAAATCGGCGTGTTTACGATGCGAAGCCGACTGTATCTATGAAATAAAAACACTTTCAGACTCAAGGTCAGAGCCTTTATCCTTAGTATGGATTCAGATCAGTGATGGAAAACAGTTCTTTTCAGTGGAGTGAATCATTAGAATCAGTTCAGTCAAGTGATTCGTTCAGCACTTCTCCACAGCTCTGAATCCGAATTTTACAAGCTGAAACATGGCCGACCGTTCAGTTCTGCTCACGATCGTAATCACAAAACGGCTGCAAGTGAATAGGAAGCTAATGAGCTGAAAATTTGGTGGGATAAAGCTACATTTTGCAAACCGAAAGCTGCTAAAACAAACCTTTCTGTTCATCACGTTCAGTTAACGAATCATTTACTGTCTGTCTCACTCGGAGGCGGAGCTGCAGTTCGATTCGTTCAGTTCGTTCAGTTCGTTCGGTGAACGACTTACTGAGCTTGAATTTTGTGTTACACACACACACACAATCACACACTGTAGTGACTGAAACACAATCAAAGCTGAGTAAAATGAAGTTGTTGTTATAAGCTGTTTGCAAACTGACAGCAGATCCATTAAATAGCTTTAAAAAGCTCGGACGTTTTCAAGACACTTAAAAGTTAAATATTTGCTATTTTCTCGACTTTGGAGACATGAGAGGGAGCTGTAGGGGCGGGATTCAACGACACAGGGCTCTCGACAGACTCTGCCCTCTTGCTTCAGTCATTACGTATCACTGACATGAAAGGGGGAGGGAAGATTTGGGAGACTCTTACAGTCTAGAGAGAGAGAAACGAGACGGCAGAGAGGAGTGATTCAGTTCAGTTCGTTCGTCCGGATGACTCATTCATTTTGAATGAATCGTTCACGAACGACACATCACGGTGCCTTTTTCAGGGTTAAGTGATGCCAACGAGAGCAGATATTTTTCTGCCTGTTGCATCAACAGTTGGTCAGGTGGTTTTTTAGACTTCAGCCTGTAATGAGGCAGAGTCTACAGAGCTTTCCTCCAGCAGAGTTCAGCGGGGCTGCATGTCTGATCTTTGACTCAGAACCATTGATTAGTTATTCATGAACCTATTGATGAGTTATTCATGGGGAGGGAGTCACGCCGAAAGTTTCCGTCCCAGCTCTTTTCAATTAGAGGACGGCTCCAGGTCGATAAACACGATGGAAGGAGACGCTCTCCCCCGCAGCACAGCTGGCTGTGGATGTCAAAGACTTCCCGCTGTGAGGTGAGTCCAGACATAGATGGATTTACTTTTGTCTAACTACGCTCTGTGAGTATAGCAGCTCTCAGCGCTGCTCTGATGGTCTCAGCCTCTCTATTCATCAGGCAGCAGCGGTGAAGAGAGTGTGTAATGGCCCCTCTCTGCTCTGTGACAGTCCTCTGAAAGCTTCCACACCATCGGACACGATGGAGCAGGCCCTGACAAATCAACAGCAGCTGTTATCACTGCCATATTTCTCAGCAGGACATCCTTTTTGCCTGCTGATATTCATGGTTTTATTGCTGGAGTAACTCATAAAGCCATATTGCATAAGAATATGAAGGGCCGGGACGCCAGCAACAGGATTCAAGGAGGCCCAGGAAGAAGCTGTGGGTGAGAGAGGAGAGTTTATTCTTCCTGTTTTTGTGATCATTTTATGTTTTTACTTTTTTCAAACCCGAGGTCAGAGCACAGCGGTGCACATGAGGACACTTCAGCCTGAGGTTTTGAGGAGTCTTATCATTTTGCTGTGATATTTCTTCAAACATGTTCCCCTCCAAGCAGCCTGAAGTGCAGCAGGTGGCACAGGCTGCAGGTATGAACTGTGCACAAAGTGACAGTTTTCACATCTTTTTACTTCAGTTATAACTCAGAGAGCTGTCACCTCCAGGAGTTTTCCAGTGATAGGGGGATAAGCAGGAGAACTGTTTAGTGTTCTTCCCAGCCTGCTGCTCTGAGACGTGTCTGTAACGTGTAGCATTAGTGAGTCCTGTTGATGTCCTACCAGAGCTCATCTACCAACTCCAACCTCACCAAGCAGAGCTAACGTGACCTCACTCTTCAGCTCAGGCTCTGTTTTCATCCCGTGCTCTATCACTCTCCCGTTCAGCTTTCTTTCTGCTCTGACTGTCTTTTTCTTTTTGCCAGTTCAGTTCCAGTTTCTGCCATCACTTTAAAGAAAACCTAAGAAATCTTTTTCTTATTGAAAAAAGTGGAGAAAGGGAGAAAAAGGTGGGATCGTGCTTCTCTTTGTTAAACTTTTCCAGCCCTGTGGTGTCATCAGGGAGGGACTTTCAGGCTACATGCTGAAAACAGATTTAGAAACAACTAACTTTGGGAAAATGAGATTTTAAATTGTGGAATATGAACAGGCATATATATATATACACACACACACACATACATATATAAATATATATATATATATATATATATATATATATATATATATATATATATATATATATATATATATGTATGTATGTATGTATATATATATATATATATATATATATATATATATATATATATATATATATATGTATGTATATATATATATGTATGTATATATATATATATGTATATATATATATATATATATATATATAGAGAGAGAGAGAGAGATAGATAGATAGATAACATCCCTTATATATATATATATATATATATATATATATATATATATATATATAATTTATATATATATATTATATATATGTTATATATATATTTAACATCTCATATACATATATATATATATATATATATATATATATATATATATATATATATATAAGGGATGTTAATGGGAAAAAATGGGGGGGGGGGGGGGGAAAGAAAAAAAAGTTTTTTTTAACTTAGATGTTTATGGAAGCCCCTTTCCGCCAGTTAAAAAAAATAAACTTAAGTTAAAAAAAAAAATTGAGTCATAATAAGAAGATACTTAGTCCTAATAATGAGATAGTACCTCATTTTTATGACATCATCAGTCATTGCTTCATCTATCTTATATCATCTCCTCCACAGGTGGTTCTTTTACAGCTTTCTCTCCAGGATCCTGAGGCTGACTTTGATATTATGAGATCCCTCCAAAACAACCCAAAATTTTACTATTTGTAAATCAACGTCTACAGTGGTCCTCAATGATGACATCCATTATGTCTGCAAAGTTTTATCTCAGCATCTTCCAACTGTAGCTATGTCGAAACACATGGACGCCCATTAAGACCTATCTCACAATCACAACTTAGTATCTCACGGTTTTGACTTTTTTTTTTTTTTTTTTGAAGTGGCAGAAACTGGCTTCCATAGATGTTTATTGACCTAAACAAAATCCACAAAAAATATTGCTAGAACATTTGTTTTTGATATTTTTTTGTATCGCATTTGACACATTGGGCGGGTTTGGCAACTTTTATGGGAGAGTTTTTAGTAAATGTGCATTAATTCAGTGCAGAAAATAATTATTTTAAAAAAGAGTAACAATTTCGATGTTATTCTTGCCAAAGCTTCTAGAAAATTAAGGATGATTTTGAGATAGAGGTCTTTGAAACTCACGTATCAAATGATGCGTTCGTTAACCTGTGCTTATCCATGGAGTGTGAAACATAACCAGCACTGCCTCTCTGAGTGTGTTTACAGCTGGACAGATGAATCATGAATTCATTTTAGAAAACAGAAGCTGTTCAGAAACTGATTTGCTTTAACAGAACACTCACCATAAATATTTTTACAGTGTGTTTACGAGACCAAAGAAAGTACGGTGTAAAAGTCTCAGGGGTCTGAGTGAGATATGAAAAACATCACCGTGAAGGAGATGCATGTAGCATCAAAACGTGTGAATTCTGCCACGCTTGCTTCATGGTTTAATCATTCCTGTGTATGTAAGGTTGCCTTCTCCCACCCCCATGTTCAGATCCTGCAGCCGCAGGGTCCTTTCAGCAGCCTCCGTGGGTCTTACCCTACATTAACCTCCCAAACTGGTCTTTGCAGGAGCTGACCCTGAAGGGAACACTTTGAAGATGCTTGCGCCGGCATTTGTATGAGTTCTGCTTCAGTAGCTGAATGAAAGCCTCTCGCAGCCTTCACTGTGCAGCAGTGGAAGTAAACGCTGTTGAATGATGAGATGAAATCTTCTTAACATGTCTTTAGAAAGCACCTGAGCTTTGTGTAACTGTTCTCCGGCTCAGCAACAGCCTGTGTTCATTTAAAGCCTGACATCAGGCTGACATTTGGTTTTATTTCCCTGGAGGCCACGAGGGACACTTTGGGCTCAGGTAACAGCTGAAATACATCAGATTGGTCTGCGATCCGACCGGTTGACTGCCCTCCATTAATGATCCTCTCTTTGTTCATGTTGGGCTGTAAAACCTCAAACCTGTTGACCAAACCTGCTCATTATGTCTGTTTGATGTTTTAGTCAAGATAAAAACCATCTGGTTTTGCTTTGTTTTATTTTGAAAGTCACAGGCCGTGTTAAGGTGGTTTCCGTGCACTACTTCCTGCCCTGCGGTGAGTTGACATAGTGTGAGTCGACCCATTGTCTTGAATGGAAGCCTCTCTGATCTTGTGCTGTGACGGAGCGGAGACGTATCTGGTGTATTTTGGCTGTAAGTCGACGAGGGCTCAGGGCTGTCCCACTTCATTTGACAGGACTTCAAGAGTCCAGATCCAGAAATGTGGTCTCAGGCTTAGTGAAGCAGTGACTGACGAGGAGTTGGTTGCCTTTGTGATTCATGGTCCACAGTTGAATTTGCATTCAGTCATGATGTTTTAAACAAGATCATTTTTGAAAACCTCATTCAAGTTGATAAGAAAAGTAAAAAATTCCAGCCAGGAATTTTTAGGAAACTTCATTTAACTTCATTTTTTGAGTTGCCTTGTGTATGAATTGTGCTCTACAAATAAACTTGCCTTGCCTTGCCCTTGCCTTAAGTTGACGGTAACAAAACCTTAAAAATGTTCAATATTCCAGAGCTAAAATTCTCAGAAATTTTCTGGAAACTTTCTGGAAACTTTCCACCTGTTTGCAGCCCTGCTCATGAGGACACCGTGTGTATCATTGAATACTGCACTGCAAAAACTGAAATCTAAGCAAGTGTTTTTTTTTTTTTGTCTTATTTTTTTTAGTAAGAATTGTCTTATCATACTTGATATGAGCCACACTCAACTGAAAAGTCCAGAGGCATGTCTTATTTCAAGATATTAAAGGACAAAAATAAGTTCTGAATTGCTTGTAACAAGTAAAAAAAAATCTGCCAGTGGGGTAAGAAAAATTTACTTGTCAAGTTCAGAACAATGACTTAATACAAGAAACTTTCTCTTACCCCACTGGCAGATTTTTTTTACTTGGTACAAGCAATTCAGACCTTGATTTGTTCTTCAAATGAATTAAAATAAGACATTTTTTATGAACTGGTCTTGTGAATGAGGCTCATATTAAGTCTAAAAAGACATTTTTACTAAAATTAAGACAAAAGCACTTGCTTAGATTTTAGTGTTTTTGCAGTGTGGAGCAGTTTAATCTGAGTCTTTCTGCTCTTACATGAACAGAGTTCGTGTTTACCAGGTCGAATAAAGCAGTTTCTTTGTCAGAGTTACTTCAAACGTTTGATTCGTCCTAATGTTGGCCATAAAAAAAAAAAACAAACAAAAAAAATCCCCATTTTTTTCTCTTTTAGAAAACTCTTATTTAACCCTTTGTCTGAAACACTTTTTTAGCTGCTGTCTCTTTAAGGCTCCCTGCTCCAAAAACTCTTTTCCGTCTGATTGGCTAACTCTGGAGGTCTCCTGGGGGAAAATCAATGGAAAGACCTTGGTGTTTGAGGCCCTCCCCTTAAATGTGTCATGAACCAATGGCGACCTCATCATTTCAGCAGGTGTTTTTTTTTTTTTTTTTTTTTTTTTTTTTGGGGAACAACAGCATGAAGTTTACTATTTTGGATACAGACTTAAAGAAGAAAACTTGCTGTGGGGCTGACAGTTGATAAACACCATCTGTGACAGCCCTGATTGGGGTTCAGCGGCAGATTTCTTCCCTGTGTGCTGTCAGTTTGGACACAAATGAAATCTTTTGCTTCAAGGAAGTGTGAGCTGTTGGTGTGCATGAGTAACACGGCTGATTACACAGATTGGCTGAAAAATATTCCATTCCTCTCTTTTTGTCTCCATCATTCATTCAGTGCAAACTGACTCGAAACGGCTCAACTTTCTTACATCCAGCTTGTCCATCACCTTTGCCTCCTCACAGCTAACGATGGAAGAGCGGGCTGGAGGAGAGGCTGTGGAGAGGAGGCTGCTCCATTAGCAGATGTAATAGGAGTGTCTGATGGCTGCAGCACACCTAATCAGAAGGTGTGTGACCGTCGGAGCAGGTGTGAAGAGAAGAGACACGGAGCATCTCCTTTTGGACTGAGATAACCCTGAATATTGAAGCAAGGCTCATCTTTGCTGAGAGGGAGCAGAGCAAAGTTTTCAAAACAGGAGTTTGTTTAACCCCAATTCCACGAGAGCTTGGATGCTGTGTGAAATGACAAGCAAAGACGACATGTTAGATTTTTAAAGTGAAAAAATGACATTGTCTTATTGGAAAAAAAAACTTATTTTGAATTTTATTGCTAAAAAAAACAACACATTTTAATAAATTGTAACAGGTATGCTCACCTTGGGCTTTGGAACCCAGGGGACCAATTTCTGGAATTTTAGAAGTGAAATAGAAAAGAATAGAATGTAGTTTATTAATCCCTGAAGGTAAATTCAGGTGTGTGGCAGATAAAATTTTTTAAAAAATCACATAAAACAAACATAAAAAAACATGAACGTAAGTCTGTTGATGTTCATGCTGCTCATCTGTTTCCAGCAGCTCACACTCTTTTCATCCAAAGCAGTCCCCCAGAGCCTCACCAGCCTCAGGTGCCCATCTCCTGGCTGTGAGGGTAGTTGCAAGCTGCCTCAGTACACAGGGTCCACAACAGGTCTTTGGGAAAACCAGACTGTGATCTGACCCGCATAGTGTTGGTAAGTCAGCAGCTCTGTAGGCATCCGATCCATCCAGTATCTCCAGCTCATCACTTTTGTTGGGCAGAGTTGACATTCCCCATGATGACTGATGGAAGAAAGGGCTTATATCGCCATCTCCGTACCTTCACCTTTGCGGCAGCACAGCGTCCCTGGAAACGCTTCTGTATCTCAGCTGGAATGGGGGGGGGTATCCACCAGATTTGCTCAAACGTAGTGCAAGAAGCTCCTCTCTTGAATAAACTCTTCTTCCCACAGATATATCCATTAAAATTTTCAAAGTATATAACAGAAACAGAGTAATCATTGACAGCAGCCAGACAGTGCATCATTCTGATTTCCCAGTATCCATTCTTTGTCAGTATCAATCCACTGTCCTTTGTCAGCTTAGCACCAGGACTCCTCTACTACAGAGCCACGTTGTTGCAGTATGCCTCTTACAGACTCACACCAGGTCTGTGTCCGTCCCGTCTCCACTCCATTGCCTTTTGACTGCATGCTCTCTCATCCGTCAGCTCACATCAGCTGCGCGTTCAGTCCGGCACATAGCAGGACCACCAGACAGCTGGAGTCCAGGGACTGAGGAGTCCTCTCGCTTGTCAACCAGATGTTTTACCGTGGTTTCAGAGCCTGACTTCCTGTCCTACTCTATCTGCTCTGTGCAAATTGATGCTTCCTTTCTCTGGCATGCTGATAAAATAAAAGTCCTGCATATTTGATCTTAAGGGGTCGGACCTGCCAGAGCTGTAGGGAACCCAATGGAGCAGAGCCAGAGTGAGTTAACACCAAGACAAGCTGTCAGAGAGAAGCTGTGTTGTCCAGACATCCAACTACTGGTAGTCGGTGTGAGACTATGGGGTTCCCAGCAATCAGCGTATTCCAGAGAGTTGGCTGACCCATCAGGACTGTGCCAGCCCACCCTGAGCCACCCTGGGACCAGATTATCCTCCTGTCAGTCAGGTATTTCAAATTTCATCTGAACATGTTAACATTAAAGCGCAATTTGCAGCGAGAGCTGGTTTTCCTAATGTAATCGAAGCTACCGACTGCACACACGTTGCAATAAAAGCGCCATGGCATGATGGAACATTTTCATTCAATTCATGTTCAGATCATTTGTGATGCACAAATGCAACGAACCAACATTGTGGCGAAGTGGCCTGATTGAGTAACAGCATGGTTGGGATCAGACTACAAACTGGCTCTGTGCACGATTGGTGCACATTGAGCATGTGTGCCCCCCGATCGTCTGTTAATAAGAAAGCGCAGAAAGTGTGAAATGTCTCAATCAGCCTCACCTTTTCCCCTGAGCACTTCAGCACTCACACACACTCCTCCGCTCACTCCTCTTGTGTTTGGACAGCGAGCCTCCTATTCGCTTTCCGTGAAGTTCTTGCATTTCTTCTTCCTGTCTTAACTCAGTTTTTAAGATTTTTCTGATCATGCAGAGAGAGGAATGTTTAAACGGTGGTGTAGACAAGGAGCGGTCGAGTACTCCAACACGTGCACTCTATTCCACGTTGGTTGGGCTGCACAAAGAAAATGTACTTCTGGATATTTTTGTTTGTACAGCATTTTCTTGATTTGTGTATCCTCCATGTTTCAGTAGGAAATCCATGTAAGTCTTTGTACATGAGGCCCCTGGATGATGGAGTCCACTGAGCTCATCTGGACCTTCAAAGCAGCAGGAATGTTTCTGGACCCTGGATCCAGATTTGTGCCTGGAGACCATCCCGTCTCAGAGGTCTACAGACAGTTCCTTTGACTTAATGAGTGATGCACACTACCTGTACTTAGAAACCCAGTCCGTCTCCGGCGTGTGCCACCAAGGGCTGCTCGCGACTATTAGGCTGTCTTCCGTCTTTTCAAAATAAAGCACCATGTTCAGACTGACGATCGTAAATTTATCCTCCTAGATCAAAACTACGTCACTGTCACAGGGTCAGAAGTCATCAGCAGGTCAGACCCAGAGGAAGTCCAATATTTTTAATAAATTTAAATAAATAAAAAGAACTTATTTTATTTTGAAATGAGTCTGTAAGATAAACTGTGAGTAAAGTGAAGCGCTGTGAAGACGTCTGTGGATGAACTGTATCTAACAGCGGTTTTATGACTTGTAGAGTGAGTTATGGTGAAATAAGAGCTCATCTTTTCTGTATGACCTTTAACCTCTATTTCTCATGTTGACCTTGAGCAAAAGCAGACCGATGACGGCGTTTAATGTCTTTGAGGCTGCTTCCAACACATAATGAGACATTAAACGCATTTCTTCAAGGCCGCTGAGAAGATTGATCTGAAGCTGGAGACAAATTCACGGTGAGGTGAGTGCATTTCATTTCTCTTCTTGATTTAGTTTCTCTTTAACGGTTTATTGTGTGTCAGGCTTTGGCAGGACGACTTTTCATTATCAGGATGTGCTTTTACGATATGATCTGAATAGATTTAGATGAACTCCCGCTCCGCTGTTGAGGTGATGTGTGACCCTGTAAGTCATTTTAATGCTGATTGAAGCGTCAGATTTCCACTAACACCCTCCAAAAGGCTCGTTTATCTTTAGTCCTGCGTTTAAGACAAAGTGGATGAATTTATCAACCAGTCATATCCACTTCACGTGATTTAATCAGCATTAACGCTATTACAGGTGTAATCGCTGGTCGCCCTCTTTGTGTAGCCGATTACACACAGATTCAGCTCGTCAGAAATTTGCAACTGATGCATTAAAAAGTCTGTTTCCTGAAAATGTCCAAGCTTTTCACCAATGTTCCGTAGAAAACAGGCCGACTGGATGTTTTGTAACCAACAGGGATGAGCCGGATATTCATTTCAAACGAGTACCCGTTACGGATAATGCATTTTTGCCGAATCCGAATACAACACGAGTTTTTTTTAGGATTATTCGTATCCGTGCTAAAAGAATCCTCATTGGGTATCAACAACTACTGTCTTCACTCTTCATGCTCTGTGATTGGCCAGTCACACACACAGCACACCCCCCTCCCTGCACCCACATGCTGCAGCGAGGAGGTGCCTGCTCTCCTCTTTCACACACACACAGACAGGCAGCGAGTGACAGAGACTGCTTCTCTTGCTTGCTTGAGTTGACTGTAGTTTACGTTGCTCTAATCTCTGTACTACTCACTCAGTTTTCTTCTGCTCGTCTCTGTTGAGGTTTGTTTGGTATTTAAAGTTACTTCTTTAACTTATTTCCTGTCATACGCTATGCATGTGACAAGACGGGGCTGAAAACGGCTCGTGTCGCGCTGGTCAGTGCCTCTTGCTTCAATTCAGGACCGTTTTTTTAAGGTTTTCGTTGTCTCGCATCTCTTTAGTTCTTTTTTTATATTTAAAGTTACTTGATTAACTGTTTTGCAACGTCCACGCCACGCATTTGAAGGCTTAAAGCTGTAAACTCCTTGTGTCGCGTTTTTTTTTTTTTTTTTTAACTGGCTGCGTGATTTTAGTTTGGCTGGTGAGAAAGAAACAGAAACACTGTGCTCAGAATGAGCAGTGTTTTTGAAAATAAAGTGAAAAACAAGACATATTTTTTAGTTTTTTGCCACTGAATGTTTGCACAAATCACACAGATTATAAATAAAGAGACAGTCTTTCACACCACTACATACACATTTTACCAGTTGTACATAATACATAGCTGATCACACAAAAGCCTTTAAAAAAAAAAAAGCCAGTTTCAGACTTAAAATAAAGTTCGGGTTTAAGCCCCACCCATTTCCGGGCAAAACAAGCCCACTTCCGGTTTAGGCCCCGCCCATACGAGTACGGATACGGATAATATGGATGGGCAAACAGATACAGATACAGATAATATGGATGGGTAAACAGATACAGATAATGGTGTACTCGCTCATCCCTAGTAACCAATGAATATAACTTTCAGACTTTGTCAAGTTGTTTTTTTCCATCAGTCGCTTCTTTTTTCCGCTAAAGCACAATAACACAGCAGCTCACGCCCTCATGAAGGACGTCTAATGAGACCTTTTCTCTCACCCTGCGAACGTTTCCTTCCTTCCCCGCTTGCTTCCCTTCCTCATCCTCCTCTCAAAAGAAAATGTTTAGAAATCAACACAAAACCCTCCAATAGGAGTGTCGGACATCTTCTGCTGGATCGCTGCAACGCACACACACACACACACACCGATATTCCAGAGTCGCTTGGGGTTCAGCTAGCTATGCTAATAAATGCGAGGACAAAAGCACAGCACCCACTGAGGAGAGCGGAGATGGGATAATGATCAGTAATTAATCATGCACTGGGGTCGTGCGGCTCGTCTCTTCACCACCGACAGCAGCAGCAGCAGCAGAGAGAGTGACTCACATCCCGCTGAAGGCTCCTCAGAGGAGGCAGCCTGGTGGAGTGAGACACGGAGACCTCAGCGAGAAGCCGTTTATTAGTTTCAGCCAATGACGCTGACGTGTGAAGAGCTCTAGAAGACACAAATGATCATCAATGCGTGTCCAACCATGAATTAAGTCACACGCTAATGAGATTCAAACTAAATCTCTTACAAGAGTGTCAGAAGCTAAAACTTTACACATCACGCCACGGAAGCAGACGTACTACAGATTTATACACAACTCAGGATCCGACAATCACCTTTAGGTGGAGACATGTCAGCTTCAATATGCGCCCCTGGTAGTAGGACTAATAGAGACACTGGCTTAAAGCAAAACAACAAAACAACAACAATAAGTTGTGATTAATCGTCCATGTTAGAGATAAAAAGCTACTGTTACCAGAGTCTTGGATTGAATTAATGACATGAATTGTACTTTACAATCTTGAATGTTTGATTTTAAAAATAAATCTTTCACCACTGAATTGGTGCCATCTGCGTCTTGTAACTCTCGAAAAATAAAGTTATATTTCTCTTTTTTTCAGCTCTAAATCTGATCATTCTCATATTGATCTCCTCTAAATGTTGAAACTTTGATGTTTTAAAGCTTCCTGAGCTGAAGATGGTTTCATGTTTCTCAGTCCTGTTCTCTAAACTATATTCACACTGTCAAACTGATCTGAAATCTCAACAACTGAAGTCATTAAAACTCTAAAATGTCAAAATGCTAAAAATCAGCATGAGGTGAACTAATATTCAGACTAATAAATCAACTGACTAGAGCAGGGGTTCACAAACTTTACCACGCCAAGGCCCCCCAAACAGCATGAGCTTTTGGCTGGGGACCCCCTTTGCAGACCAATTTTTTTTTTTTTTTTTGGTGCTTGGTATGAGGTTTAGAATGATGCTTTCAGGGACCACCTGGGCAAGGTAGCTTGCTGTGTGAATTCAGCAGATTGTCTGACCAAATGCTCGTCTTTACATCTAAAGAAGTCGACTGTTTTTTTCAGCCTCTGTCGGGTGTTTTTATATCAAGTGGCACTGGAGTTTCAAAGGCTTTAAACATTCGTTTGAGAGGATCTCCAGACATAGGATGCATTTCAGGCAATCACGGCCATTTTTCTCTATGGCTGTAAAGTCATACTTAATGTATGCTGCCTCATATTTTCAAATTTTAGTTGGCCTTGAGTTCTTAGGGGTTTTTTTGCAGCAGAATCCTCCACAGCAGGGCTGTTGGACTGCTTCTTCTGTCTTTTTCCTGTCATAAACCTTTTCATATTTTGCTAGCTAGCAGCTTGATAACAGGCGCAAACCGCCAGTCAACACAGATGATGACATTGTCATGCCCAAGGTCGAAACTGTCACAGGAAGTGCAGTTAAGTACAATCGGAAACTTGAGAATCTGTTGATTACATAATTTACATGTACGTTCAGGACAAATGGTTAAAAATGGTATTAAAAGAATAATAAAAATAATTAACTAAACTGAAAATAATTTTATTTCATTTTTTTCCCTTTCCTCCAATTTTCTGAGGCCCCCCTAGCACCCCCTGGTGGCCCCCCAGGGGGCCCCGGCCCCCACTTTGAAAACTACTGGACTAGAGGACTAGAGGACTCTACTGGCTCCTGGTCCTGGTCCTCAGTCCTGGTCCTCCTCATTTGAGTAACAGGACTGAAAGTAACAGGAATGAGTTTTTAGCAAACACATGAAATATAGCCACATGGCGTTTTTGCTAATAGCATGTTGACACTTAGCTCATCACAGTGATTCAACAAAAACTGTGTTTTAAAAATAAAGAAATAAGATGAACAAAATAATTTCAGTAAGAGGACTGAGCTGAGATCTGAAGCCAATCCGAGTATCATTTGTTCATTTTACAGCTTCGTCTGAGATCTCTAATAATAAATAATCTAAATAAATAATAAAACTGAAATCAGCCTGTAATTTAACTTTCCTTTGTTTGATCTATATTAACAAACGGGATGATGAGAAATGAAGAAATTTCTTTTCAAAAAGGGGAAAACGAACCATTTTTCAATGTTTTGTTTTCTGAACATCAGTTGAATGAACCTCCTCAGTCAGAGTTGAAATATCGTCAAATACACAGAAAAATAAATAACTTCTGTTCATTTTTATTTTTAGATTTTACTAACAAACAGATAATCAAGTCACTGTTTACCGAGTGACTAGATTCCCCCAGGAAAACTATCCGAATGTCTCCTCTGAAGGTAGTAGCTTATATAACACTTTAAAATCATACACACACCATTGATTTGTTCTGAAGAGGAGGACGCGCTCCAACCACAGGACTCTCAGAGGAACGCCGAGCAACAAAACCCACTGAACATGTTCCAGAACACATGAAACAGCACCTGCTCTCACAGTTTGAAGTCAAGAGCGAACAAACACATTTCACTGAGATGATGAGAAGAAAAAAAAAACACACACACGAGTGAAATGTGAGAACTCGTCCTACACATAACAAATCAAAAGGAGCTTTTGGTTAAACATAATTGATTCGTGTCAGCTTTGATGCCGCAACTTTCAGAGCGAAAAAATAAATAACACCAGAAGGAAAAAGAAAGAGAATTAAAGGCTGGCTCTGTCTATCGGTGGGATTCAACTCAGAAAATAAAGCATGACATAGAATACAGTGTAATACAGCAGATAAAGAATGATTTATAAAACATATACACTGAAGTGACATGGAAAGCAGCGTCTGGTTTGAGGGGCTCGGTCAACCTGGACCCAGACAGATGACTCCGACTTGTACGTCTAAGAGACTCTCTTTACCCTGTGTTTATGTCTTCTTTCACGTTCACCTTTAAAAAATTCAGAGAAATGTCTCTATTCTGGTCTTTATCTCCTCCCACCTGACTGGGTTCACACAGTTTGTTGATCGTCCAACCAGAGAGAATAAAAAACTCGATCTGCTGTATGGCGTGTCAGGGACGCCCACAGAGCCACTGCCTTACCACCCCTGGGTGGGTCAAAAACAGGAAAACAGATGACAGCAGCACGGACATCGACAGAATTTGTTTCATGTTTTTAATCTGATTTTTATAATTTAATCTGCCAGACCTGAATTTACCTTCAGGGATAAATAAAATAAATTCTATTCTAGTCTGTTCTAATTTGAAGACAAAAAATGATGATGGAGAAAAATTTGCTCGTAGGGTTTCTTGAAGTGTAAAATAATGTCTTATTTTAAAAAACTGGACCAGTCCATTTTTTCTTACCATTTTAGTGTTTTTGTTATTCACTTCAACCAATTTATCCATCCATCCATCTTCTACTGCTTATCCAGGTTCGGGTCATGGTGGCAGCAATGTCACCAGCGAAGACCAGTGGTCCCTATAACCGTCCACCTTCACCAGCTCCTCTGGGGGGATACCGAGGTGTTCCCAGGCCAGCAGAGAGATATGATCTCTCCGTCCTGTCCTGGGTCTACCACGGGGTCTCCTCCCAGCTGGGCATGCCCAGAATACCTCGCCAAGGAGGCTACCTAAACAGATCCCCAAACCACCTCATCTGGCTCTTCTGGATGTGGAGGTACTCTGAGCCTCTTCTATACTCTGAGCCTCTCTGAGAATGTTCTCTCTCCTTCATTATGAATCGTCTTTTCCTGATCATTTTTAGAGTGTTACACGACTTTCTGCTGGACAATTCTGTTTAGTAATGCTCACCATGAGGGTCTGGTCCCAAGATGTGTTCAGATCCACTTTTATACACACAGAAATGGTTGGCAGGAATCAAGAAAACTTGCGACACCTATAAGAATTGGTAGCACCGACTCTCAAGGCTTGATCGATCGTCATTGCTGCAGAACAGCAACTTTAAGTCGTCAAACAGCCTTTTTGCTTCATTATGAAACATTCGTTATTTTTCAGTTTTGGGTAGCTCTAACTTTTTTAACTTTTGGCTGTTCACTACTTACCTTTGCACCATTTCAAGATATTCACTCGACTTGAACTGCTATATGTATGTTAAATATGGTAAAGGTTGGACAATTTATATGAAAGATACTGCCATGCATTTCCAGAGGGTGGCGCTATTGTACTAGCAGAGATTTGAGCATATACATGTGTTCAGAGGTGACCATTGATAGTGTATGTGAAATTTAAAGCAGAAAGGACCTTATATGAAGGAGCTACATTGACTTCCTGGTTTGTGGCGTGACATCAGAGTTTGACGCAGCGCCACAGATGCACCTTTTAACTACAGGACATTACCTGATCAGTGATGCTTTAGAAGGCCTGAAATACATGTCTGAGTACAATTTAAAAAAATATGTTACAAAGGGGAGGAGTTTTTAATCACAGAGTGAAACATATGACTTCCTGTTGACAGTAAGGGGCGCTGTACTTTAAGATGAACAAACAGCATACACATGCATTCAGGCTGCATTTTGTTGAAAAAATCGTCGAGTTACAAAAAGACCTTTAATATTTTTTCATTGTCAGTGTGTCAAGTATACACATAATGAATTTGAAGATGATCTGAAAAAAAGTGCGGGACAAGTTTATTTAAATACGTACCATATACATCGTCAAAATTTGACATTGTACTCAAAGAAGTTGGAGGGGCTGCAGTCAGTTGAGCTACGCCCTTAGAGGTGTTTAGGGTATAGAACAGCCGCCTTCCTTCTGATGAACAATTAAATCATTTACATTATTAACTAAATGTCTCTGTAAATAAGTTTCTTGGAAGTCTTGAAGGATCTGCTCTCGAAACCAGCTTTGGATGGTTACATTCTTGGATAAATTAACAATAAGCTGTAAAAGGTTCAGCTCCTGACATAATGTATAAAACGTCTTCATTATAACACTCAGAACTGTAATTACCTTTTTTTTCTTTGTTGTTTTCTTCTCCCTCTCTGCCTTCCGACTGGTAGCTTGACGTCTGATTGCTGCAAGTTGCTTTCATAAGCGCTGACAGTTTGACAGCCTCTGTGGTTGACAGACTGGTCTGCACCTTCACCAGTTTGCATATGTATATAAAAAAAAGAGCCAGTTTAAAAGAGACAATAGTGGGATAGAAATAGGCTTGACAGGTCTGTTTGCTCTGCGTATCACAACGTTTTGACTTTAAAGATAAATAATAGGCTTCATGTAATGACAAGAGGCTAAGTTTAGATCCTCAGCAGCTTTCAGTAAACAAGGCCTGGAGCCCACAGCTGCATCCCATCACGCCCATCAAAGCTGTTTTACGCTGTCTCCTCTCTTTAACTCTAACATCAGAAGGTGTTGTTGATTCCTCTTTCGTGCACTCATTTAACACGATGAGTACAACCCACTGCGCTCGATAAGGAGGGGGTTTCCTGAACAACTTCAAGTGCAAAGGTTCACAAATGAATATTCACATAAACACATGAAAGGGTTTTCAGAGGCTGAGCTGTGGTTGTTTATGACTCTGATTGCTGAATATGTATTCTCCATCATTAGCAAATATTTGTGGTTACACTGTGTGGCCTGGATTTAAATACTGGGACATTTTCACAGAGGTAACAGAGGACTTTAAACAAGTTTATGGATATTTAGGAATGTAGAATGACTCGCTGACTCACTATTTGTGTCTGTTTTATTGGTAAAATGAAAAAACATAAGTCATTATTTTGAGGGTTATTAAGGGGACAGCTTTGGTTTGTAGTCATTGTGTGTCATTAGCTTTCCTTGATCAGTGTGAATGAAATAAACTCTTTGAATTTCTCATTCATACATTTAGCCCAGGTGGAATGAATGGGGAGAAAGAGTTTTTGACCTATACTGCAGCCAGACACCAGGGGGCGAAGTTTTGAGCAATACTGCAGTCAGTCACCAGGGGAAGCAGTTTTTGACCTATACTGCAGCCAGCCACCAGGGGGCGCAGTTTTTGACCTATACTGCAGCCGGTCACCAGGGGAAGCAGTTTTTGACCTATACTGCAGCCGGTCACCAGGGGGAGCAGTTTTTGACCTATACTGCAGCCTGTCACCAGGGGGAGCAGTTTTTTACCTATACTGCAGCCGGTCACCAGGGGGAGCAGTTTTTGACGTATACAGCAGCCGGTCACCAGGGGGAGCAGTTTTTGACCTATACTGCAGCCAGCCACCAGGCGGAGGAGTTTTTGACCTATACTGCAGCCAGCCACCAGGGGGAAGGGGTTTTTGACCTATACTGCAGCCAGCCACCAGGGGGAGCAGTTTTTAACCTATACTGCAGCCAGCCACCAGGGGGAGCAGTTTTTGACCTATACTGCAGCCAGCCACCAGGGGGAGCAGTTTTTGAGATGACATCCATTGTTTTTTTACAGTTTTTGGTGACCTGGGCAAATTACGGCCCGTGGCCCACAAAGTCAATCATGAATTAGAACATAAAAAAATGAATTCTGTGCACACAATATAACTGTGTTGCTTTTATTTTGAAAAGTGTGACGTTTGCATCATTTCCATATGGACGCACTTGTGCACATGAGCCCTGCGCGTTAACAGCAACAAATGATGAAGTTCAACAAATCCAAAAACACGTCCACTCCCACTGATGATCACCACTCAGCTCTCCTTCACATATCCTCCTCAGAAATGACTCCAGATTTCAGTGTGCTTGTTCAGGCCCAAGACAGACGAGACTTTTCCCAGTGAAGAGATAAAATGAAGTTTAAGCTCATTGGTATAAAGTTGTTATAAAGTTTTTCAGTATTTGTGGAGATTAACGAGCTAAAAATAAAATAAAATGAAACATTAATGCACTAATTTTTGTTTTTCTGTTTATTACTTCTATGGAGGTACCTTACTATCTGACCTACACCACAGTTTCACATGTTTACAGAATAAAGTTCACATTCCTGTTGGTGTGGCACTCTGACACAATCCAGATTTCTCATGTCTCCCCTCGTAAAAATGATTTTCCCACCCCTGACCTGTGGTTACGGCATCTTTTCTCCATGCATACAGGTGTTGAGCTCAAAGACGGCTCGTACACTCGTTTCAGTGGATTCTCTGTTTGCACCAAAGTCAAGGACAAACTATCAGATCGACATCACTCCCAAACCGCTCTGTGCGGTTCACAAGCTTTCACAGACGAGGTCTGTGACCTCTGCTGGAAATCTTTACTTCAGGGAGTTTGTGTTTTTAACTCATCGCTGCACTTGAGTTTCAGCCTTGAGGTTTATTTGCAGCTGTTTCTATATTTGGTTTTGTATGTGGTGGTCACTTACACAGCCCTGATCCTCCATTATTAATCCAAGATGTAAAAAGAAACATGAGAAACATCCTTTGCCCCAGAGGGTTTTCACCAGAACAAGACATCGAGTGCTGCAAGCTTTCAAGGAGCCTGAATCACGACTGGAACACGGTTTCTATTATTGACAGAGCTTTAATGTCATGTCCACACCCTGAACTCTGTAAAGAACTCTCTGTCCAGGCAGATCTTCACTCTGAATTAAATGTGATATCAGCGCTCAGACACAAGCTCCTCAGTACTGTCTCTTCTGCTGACAAGGATCAACTTCTCAGATGTGATGCAGTCCCATGCAATTCTCCATCACATCCTGGAAATGTCACCCTGCTGCTCCTGCTGCTGCTGCTCTATTTCCTACCAATGCCAAAACATGGTGTCAAAATTTGAACTTTTTTTCAGAATAAAAAGTTAGAGCTGTATGATATATCTGTTTGTAAAGTCATAAAATAAAACATGTACAGTTGTAATAATTATATTTTAGGATAGGAGTCGGCAACTAAGTTTGGCCTTGGGCCAATTTCTTTATGAACAACTCAATGGCGAGCCAAAATTACATCATCATCTGGCAAAAACGAATAATTAGAAAAATTAGGGATGCACCGAAATGAAAATTTGTGGCCGAAGCCGAATAAAATATAAACACTTGGCCGAATGCCGAGTAGGGCTGTCACTTTTTCAAAAAATCATATTCCAACGAATATTAAATGACCCGTCATTCTTCGAATATATTCGAATATCCCCCGTTCCCGCGCGCGCTCTCCTTAACAGTCTCCTTAACAACAAGAGAAAGCTTCGACAGCTTTGAATAAGAAGGTAAAACATATAACTGATACTCAGGCCGAACAGCCCGTCTTCATTTCTTCATTATTTGCCAAAAACACAAATCTATCATCTTGATCGGGATCAAGTGTGACTCTCTTTTTGTTTCCAATATTACCTGCACGGTACAATTCACACACGAGCACGCGCACATGATCGCCGTGACCGCTCCTCTCGACAGTTATTGAAACAATAACGGGGTGTTAGAGGGCTGTGTGGGACCAAAACAACTTAACATGAGCCAAAAAGTCTCTAAAGTTATAATCCTGTTCTCTGTCTCACTCTACTGACTCTGATCAGACCGCGCTGCATGTAAAACGTTTTTGATAGACGCTTCATGGTGACGTAGGCGAGCCGTGCGCGTGCACGAAGTCTGCTTTATGTTGGAGTAGTGTCCGCAGACAGACCAGCGGAGGAGCGGCGCTTGTTTGAACGTGAAGCAGCGGGTTGTTGTCTGCAGACTCTGACATTTTTTAAATATTCCAGTAGCCTTTGCTGTTTGATTGCGCCATTGTGTCACACGCTACTATTCGGCTTTGCTTTTAACTCACTTCACTGAAGGCCGAATGTGGCTTTTTTTACAATATTCGGCCGAACATATTCGGTTACTGAATATTCGGTGCATCCCTAAGAAAAATATATATTTTGTCTAAAACTATTATATATTGTACAAAAACACAATTGAACAAAGTTATTTATTTGATCTGTTAAAACTTCTGCTTTAGCTCCACACCCTGTCTGCATTATGAAACAGACAGTAACCTGGCAATGACCGGATCCGGACAGAGAGTTTTGCACGGACACTAGCGTTTTAGCTAGTCACTGGGTGTTTCAACCCAGTGACTTTCAAAATAAAACAAACCAGTTTAAAACCAGATCGTATTTAGCTCGACAATAAGAAAACAGATCGACATGATGAGCGAAGATAACCGAGTCAAAGGGACCGAGCAGGTTCGGCTGAATTGCAACTGTTGTATTTGAGCCGTTAGGCTGCTGTCTTTGATCACACAGTCACACGGTCTTTTACGACTTCATGGTTAAATAATTAGCATTTTAAACAACCAACACTTCTCTGAGCCTAGCTCATGTATTAATCATTTTAAGGACATTTATTGTTGTGATTTGTTTATCCGTTGGTAAAGCAGCCTTTTCTCACATGGCATCCTGATGCTGTTATTGTTTTTACGGCGAGACATTAGCAAGAGATCGCAGACAAAATGTCACTGTCCAAAGCAATGAAAAGGAAAGTTGACAGCGACGGATGTAAGAGTCATCCGCCCTGATTTTATAAATAACAAGCCACAGAAGCAACTTCAAAGAAACGTATCCACTCCACGGCTGGACATGCACGAGTGGACACACATGGCCAGTGTACATCCGAAGTCAAACAGATGCTGCTTTATTTTGTTTTATAATATTTTGTCAGTTCATGACTTTTAAATCAATGTATGTTTTGTGTAGATCGTTTTTGTGATAGCAAAATTATGGATTTTTTTTTTTAAGCTGCATTTTTCAACGTCATTTTGGGGACCAATTTTGGCCCGCGGGCCGCCAGTTGCCGTCCCCCGTTTTAAGAGTTTCACACTTTTTTTCCTCGTAGAAATTTGTCTTTTAAAGTCATTTAATCCCTCGTGCTTTGTGCTGAGGTTGCACTTCGTCAGACGCTGAGCTCCGGGGCTGGAAGCTGAATGAAAACTGAAAGCTCTCCTTCAGAGGATTTGGGCCGAAGTGTGCACATTACATTTTAGATGCCATGTACAGTTTGTGACAGGCAGAGAGCATCAGACCACCACTATTAATTTCCCGTCCATAAAATACATCACTCAGACTTTCATCCCTTTGTGAGGATTAAAAAAAGCTTAGCAGAGCTACAGTCAGAGTAAAATCAACGTACAGTTTAATGCTGATCCAGCACAGAGAAGTTTTCTGACGGCTTTTACTTCCTGTTTCACTGAAGACTCTCTTCTCTTGTCCTCAACTGTTATCAACAATCCTCTTTATTCCATGAATATACTTAGTATAGCTCTGAGACAGCACGGTCAGTCTGTCAATTGGACAGTTTGTCCACCACAAACTCGACTACTTCATGTACACCTTGCTAGTATCAGTATTGGGTTGGACCCCCTTTGAGCCTTCAGACTGGTCTTAATTCTTGGTGTCGTGGATCCAACAAGCTGCTGAAACCCTCCTCAGAGGTTTTCCTCAGTATTGTCATGTTAGCTTCATTTGTGGTCTGAGAATCTCCCGTTCCACCACATCCCAAAGGAGCTCTCCTGGACTGAGGTCTGGGGACTGTGGAGGCCGTTGGAGTCCAGGGAACTCATGGTCATGTTGAAGGAAGCAGTTTGAGATGATCTGAGCAGTTTGAGATGATCTGAGCAGTTTGTGACATGGAGCGTTATCCTGCTGGAAGTCTCCATCAGAAGATGGTCCACTGTGCTCAGAAAGGGATGGACATGGTCAGCAACAAGACTCAGGTAGGCTCAGGTGGGACTAAGGGGTCCAAAGTGAGCCAAGAGAATCTCCCCCACACCATGAGACCAGCAGCAGCAGGCTGAAGAGTTGATCCAAGGCAGGATGGATCCATGCTTTCATGGTGTTCACTCCAAATCCTGAGTCCACCATCAGACCAGGAGAGGTTTTTCAGTCTTCTATGGTCCAGTTTTGGTGAGCCCATGTGGATTGTAGCCTCAGTTTCCTGTTCTTAGCTGACAGGAGGGTCACCCGGTGTGGTCTTCAGCTGCTGTAGCCCATCTGCTTCAAGGTTGGACCTGTTGTGGGGTCAGAGATGGTCTTCTGCTGACCTTGGTTGGAACCAGTGGTTCTTTGAGTTCCTGTTGTCCTTCTGGACTTTCTGGAGTCCTCTGGACTCAACAAGACCTTCAGTCCCAGAGAACTGCTGCAACCCGGATGTTTGCTCTGTTTAGGTGTGAGGCCTACAAGGCCTCAGACGGAGCTGGTTTACAGTTTTGGTTTTTCGGTATACACTTCTGTTTTGGTGGGGTCATGGGCTCTATGATTTTTAACAGTTTTTGAACATGAGAAATGGACATTTTTGGTGGTGTTATGGATTTTATGGATTATTTATGTCATCTTTTGTTATCCTGTGTATTATTTTGTGGGCACACACTCAAAAAAAGAAGATTTTTTGGGAACTCACCTGAGGGGAAAGACAAAAAGGTTGAGGCACACTAGGACAGAATGTGGCGTCCACAGAGGTTGGCAGGCTGCAGATGGACTGGGGGTTGTTGGACCGGGAGGATTGATATGCTTCCAGCCTGAGAAGGCGTACAGGAGCGGGTTAGAATTCCTTGGATTGGTGTGGCATGACTAAATGCTGCAGAGCTGCTGCCCTGTGATTGGCTGACTAAGGTGAGCAGGTGAACATGAGAGCTATCAGAGGGCTATCCACTGTCTTTGCGCCACTGTTGCAGCAAAATCTGCGACCTGTCATAATTTGTGACCCCAGGGGGGCGATGTTGCATTAATTGTTGCGATTGTAACCTCTCAACTTCCTGGAGGGACTGTGCAATGATTGACTTGAGTGGTTCCAGACCGCAGGGCTCACGCTGTAGGTGTGAATTAGAGGTAATGCAGTCATAACACACGCTGGATTTCTCTACTAAAAATCGTCCGTCCATTTGTTGATCTCTTCCATCCTCTCACTGATTTCTCACAGACCTGGGCGCCGTTACCCATCAGTCAAATTGGTGATATTTACCTAAGAATAACACCCTCTGCAGGACTTCTGTCGCATTAACTGTTCACAAACTCTAACCATGTCTGTAAATGTCCCGTCTTGTGCTGTACATGAAGTCATATCTGCACCAAGCCAAACAACCTTGACTTGACAGCTACGCCAAGCTGCAGGGAAGCAGAGTGAAGCAATCACAGTAATAAGAAGACAGACCGCGAAGGTGTTGAGGGGAGGGAGGCAGAGCGATGGATACAAACAGCTCTCACTGATGAGGCGGAGGCTGTGGGCTGCTGCCTGCTTGTTTCAAGAATGTCAAACAGGGCAGCAGGAGCCGAAGTCACAGAGGTGGAAAATAATCTCAGGCGTTGGAGAAGTCGAGTCACCTGACTCCCAGGACCCGAGAGTCAGCCACATCTCAAAAGGAGCGCAGACCCGGCTGAAACTACCCACACTGCAGAGTCGCGGCGGGCTTCATTTCCTCCTCCAGGATGTGTTTACTCGGCTGAAATGTTCCTCCAGGAAGCGTGACTTCCATTCCTGCCGTCCTTGCTGCTGAGGAGTGAAGTGTATTTGGCTGCGAACAGGAGACCTCGATGTCTTCACACCACAAAGCACAAGAGGAACCGGCTGCCAAATGTCACGTTGACAGGCAGAGATGCATTAACTGATACGTTTCCCTCATTCCTCTGGCCGGCAGCGTGGGAAGGTTGTAAAAGTGAACTTTCAGCTGAGCAGCCAGCAGCAAATCATATACGTCTGTGTTTACTGCACGTCTTGGCTATCGGCGCTCCACCACTGGCAGCACAGCTGGATCCAGTCAGCCATCCAGCAGCAGGCGCGGCGTGGCTGTGGGCGGTGTGAGCGCTGTCACTCTTCAGCGAGTCCAAACCTGGAGATTTATTCTGCAACTTTTCTGGGCTGTAATAACGGAGGGACTCTCTGCAGTCCACGGCGGGAGCGCCTCATCAATCAGTCTCAGCTCCTATCGATCTCGCTTTTCTTCTGTAGCTCACAAAAACAGTAAGTGGATGGAGAGGCCACGAGGAGCGAGGCTGAATCTGTTGACTTTGCTGCCGAGACTGGAGTGCGGTGTCAAGGTCCCGCTGCTGGCCCCCACAGGGCCCGATCAATGACAGGCTAAATCAGTATCTGTCCCCTGACACCGGACCACAAAAAGTGGGATAAAGATCTCTGAGACATGGCCTTTTGGATGAGAACAGAATAAACACGTCTCATTTTGTGTTTTCTGATGCCTGCACTTTAGAAACTCACTACTAGAGGATCTCAGATGAGCTGAATCAGTTTGTCCTCTTTGGTTACAGTCTGATTTTATTGAAGTGTGGCTGTATGAAGCACTTCTCAACTGTGAGGGGCTGATCTACTACTAAAAATATGCAAACTTCATAGTGCACACAAAGCTGTCGGTGTTTTTGCGTCACTATTTAGCACATTTGAATGGCAGGCGCAAACTGGTGCGTCACAGCCAGCGTTGCCAGACGTACGATAATTATCGTATTTGTACGATAATTATCGTATTTGTACGATAATTTCGCCCTCTGTACGATGTACGATCAATAATTAAAAAAAAAAGGCTAAATGTACGATAATTTGACAATTTCGTGTGGTTGTTACAGATCTACTCCAGTCTGACGGATTTATCCGTAAACCCTAAATGCATCTTATATCATGTGACGTTTCCAGCCAATCATAGTTTAAGTGTCATTCGTCTCAGAACGATTGACAAGCCAATCACGGTCGTAGGAGCTCCGTCAGGAGGAAGTCAGTCAGTTGAGAGAAAAATGAGCAGCGGAGCCTCGAGCTGCTGATCAAACGCTGCTGATGTGGGGCAGGGCGATAGATGCCCACAAAAGTTTTGATCGTTATCAGTTATTTTGATTATTTTGTCGGGTGTACGATAATTTTGAGGCTCTGGTACGATCATTTTATATTTCCCATCTGGCAACGCTGGTCACAGCTGAAATACACCGGCTGTGTCTCCGTCACGGCGCCGGATCAGATCAGTTTCCATTCGAGTTAATGTGTTAGGTTAGGGTTAGTGCGTGGCTGGTCCGACAGGTCGCAGCTAATCCAAAGCCATCCTATTTTTGCCGGATGACGGAGCTGTGACGAATCAGTGCAGAGTAGAGAAGATCGAGCGGGACAGGAATTCGTGCACGGAAACTACCTAAAAAGAGCCTGAGACTTTCAAAATAAAACCAAATGTTTCAAAACCAGATCATATTTAGCTTTACCAATGCAAGAAAACATCACAATGAGCGAAGACACGCCAGGAGTCAACAGGTTTAACAGCACAACATGAATGAAGAGAGGTTTATTAACGGAGAGGAAAGCGCGGGAATCCCGCGGTCTCACGACTCCAGCTCAGTCAGTCCTGCGGCTTTCTGCAACGCGGACGCAACCGGTGTGTTTGAGGTGTGACGCACAAACGGCTGCCGTCATTGTGGCGAGACGGAGGATGTTGAAATGTTGAAATTCAACTCCTGTAGGAAACTAAATTATAATATTAAGATAAAAACTGTCCTGTTGTCAAAAAATATGGCAGAATCCTCAGTCAGGAGGATCAGGGAGCTGCAGGCTGAGATTAAATGTGTCCAGCGTTTAGTTCCAAACTTCCAATGTGAAAAGAGCTTGATGTCAGTTTCCGAGCTGGAAAACATAAAAAAAAAAAAAAAAACGGTGTCACACAGTGTGTCAGAAACGCCCTGACTCAAACAAACACTGTATAATCACCACCGCAGTCTTTGTTAAGTACTGTTATTTGTCTCTGTGCCACCGTGTTGAGTGAAAAACTGAATCCATTCTCTGACTTGTGGGACTTCTGCCAGACTTCATCTTGTAGCTCTTAGCAACCGTTTCAGTCCACTTTCATCAGTCTCAGTGCCCGGTCCATCAGCGCTCAGTGGAAATAAATGGAAGACTGATTACTGCCGAGCTTTCAGATGAGATAATAATACAGCCGTCACCGAACAACAGCTGTTAATAATAGAATATGAAATGGTACAAATAAACGTCCTCAGGTCGCCCTGCAATTACCCTCCAGTCCCTGTGAATCTGTCTGATCAGTCGGACTCGGCTTGGTCTGAAAATAGTCCAAATAAAGTGGACACCGAGCCAGCTGGAAGGACTGCACGACCACTCGGCTGCAGCCAGTTTTCTCTGCACAGTCTGCTTTGACAGTAATTACCCAGTGACTGTGTGTGTGTGTGTGTGTGTGTATTAGTGTGTGTTGTTTGTACAGTAAAGTGTGTGCAGAGTGGGGCTGGCAGCCCAGATAAAGCCTGAGGCGAGGCCCCCTCTGAGACGTGTGGGTGGAGGGTCGCGCCACTGCAGAGACGACCTTTTGAATAAAAGCCACCTCTCCACCAAGCGTCCAGGTGGGCACATGATTACATTTTTATGAAGGAGGAACTTTAAATGCTAACGCTTTCTTCATGTTCTGACGATAAATTTAACTCTTATCTGGTTTTCATGCAGAGAGGCAGCGTTCAGAGCTGCTTTTAAAACGTTCTTTATCCAGTAAATCACAGCATCAAACGGGAAAATGGCACTGGACCATAAAATGAATACATCCCTGTTGGTGACAAAACAACAAAACGACACAGGAAGTTTCCCTCAATGAACTCTGTGTCAACATGTGTGAACGGGCTACTTCACTGAATCAGTGCCATTTATGTCTGCAGGAAATATAATGTTTAAATGCAAGATGAAATTAACAGTAAAATACATTTTTGTATGAAGCAAAGTGTCCTGCACATTAATCTGATTTCATATTTGATAAAACAAATTAAAAGATGAATTTAAAGTACCTTAAGCAATGAAAGATAGCATTTGTTGTCTGTCCCTGCTTCCTAAATTAGACTCTACACCATTCTTCAAATCTCAGCTCAGTCCTCTTACTGAAATTATTTTTTTCATCTTATTTCTTTATTTTTAAAACACAGTTTTTGTTGAATCGCTGTGATGAGCTAAGTGTCAACATGCTATTAGCATAAACGCCATGTGGCTATATTTCATGTGTTTGCTAATTCTCTGCTAAAAACTCATTCCTGTTACTTTCAGTCCTGTTACTCAAATGAGGAGGACCAGGACTGAGGACCAGGACCAGGAGCCAGTAGAGTCCTCTAGTTGAGTAGTTTTCAAAGTGGGGGCTGGGGCCCCCTGGGGGGGCCACCAGGGGGTGCTAGGGGGGCCTCAGAAAATTAGAGGAAAGGGGAAAAACTGCATCGAATTATTTTTATTTTTCTATTTTGTTATTCTTTTTATAACCATTTGTCCTGAACAAAAAACACGTAAACTGCCGTAATGGTCAGATTCGTCAAGTTTCTGATTGTACCTAACCACACCTCGTGTGACAGCTCCAACTTAGGCATGACGATGATCCTCTTTGTCGACCTGACCGTTTGCACCTGTTATCAAGCTCGCTTGTAGCTAGCTAGCAAAAAATGGAAATGTTTTTGACAGGAAAAAGACGGAGGGAGCAGTCCAACAGCCCTGCTGTGGAGGATTCTGCTGCAGAAAAACCCAATAACTCATGGCCAACGAAAATTTAGAAATATGAGGCCACCAAGCCCGTCCCTCCCACTGGTGTAATTTGCACAGGCGCACACACAGACACATGAGAGAAAAGTTTGATTTGTTTTGTTTTGGTCTTATCTGTCAACACTTTGTTGAAAAGTTTATTATTCATTGGGAATATACAGTGCTGAAACACATTTTTTCAATAATTTTCTATGCTAAACAAATCTAATAGTTATCGAAAAGTGAATAAAAGTAAGAAAAAAACATTTTAAAAGTTGATGTTTCTTTTATATTTTGAAGCCAGAAGCGAATGCTTTTTGGGGGGCCTTGGCATGGTAAAGTTTGGGAACCCCTGGTCTAGTCAGTTGATTTATTAGTCTGAATATTAGTTCACCTCACGCTGATTTTTAGCATTTTGACATTTTAGAGTTTTAATGACTTCAGTTGTTGAGATTTCAGATCAGTTTGATGATGTGAAGATAATCCTTACAGGGAACCAAGCCTCACATGAGTTTAGAGAACAGGACTGAGAAACATGAAACCACCTTCAGCTCAGGAAGCTTTAAAACATCAAATAAAGTTTCAACATTTAGAGGAGATCAATATGAGAATGATCAGATTTAAAGCTGAAAAAAAGAGAAGTTTCACTTTATTTTGGGTGGAATGGTCCAGCTGCCCGTCTGTCTAACACATAATTCGAACTCATGCCGTCCTGCTCACTCACTGCTTGAAGGTGTGGAGCGAATGCTTGTCCACTCACAGGCTCGTATGCAAGCTGCGATAAATGTGTATCCCATTGGTGTCCACGGTGGTAAATCTGCTGTGTCTAACTGTGACTGTTTGCTAATAGAGTTCATCTGAAGTTCAGACAGCCCTGCAGGGAAACAGGGAACTCACAGAGGTGGCACAGCTGGCTGCTGGATTTAACCTCAAAGACTGAGCGACATACGTGTTCATGTCAATATAGGGTCATCATGGGATAGTGATCCGTGTCGCTGAGCGATGCCTCGAATGAGACTGTTTCATTTAATGTTTCCCACGAACACGATTGTCCACGAGATGAGCATCTCCTCTTTGATTCTTCATTCTTTGTTCAAGTCTCCTTCCACAGGGTGATAAGATAATACATCAGTTTGTGGTCACCTGAAATTATCCCCTCTAGAGTAAACTTTGTGTTATTATTGTTGTTGTTGTTTAGCTGATATAAGGCGATCAGGGGAGCTGGTTTGATGTTTCCTGTCACAGCCAAGGAGTCATGAGTCTAATAATCAAATCCTGTTCATAACTTCAACTTCAACTTCTTTATTTAAAAGGGGACAGCGCAATTTCATAAAACACAGGATTACACAAGGTTAAAAAAGCCAGAGTTAGCCAAAAGGCTAGTTTTCCTCTGTAGTCCCCTGGCCATGATGTAAAACAGGCAATAAAATACATTTTTAAAAATGAATGAGAGAAAAAAAAAATAAAATAAAATAAAAAATAAAAAGGAAAAGAAACAAAGAAAAAAGGAAAACCATTTGTATTCAAACTATTTATAGTCTAAATTGTCTTATTAGACTTAATATGAGTCACATTTACCGAAAAAGTTCAGAAAATTGTTTTATTTCAAGATATTTAAAGATAAAACTGACACCTGAATTTCTTTGAAGGATTAAAAAATCAACGACCAATGGGGTTTGTTTTACATTTCTGACCCCATTAGTAGTTTTTTAAGTTATTATCATTCTTTATAAGCAATTCAGGTATTATTTTTTTCCGTTAATGTCTTCAAATAACACATTTTCTGGACTCGTCAGGTGAATGTGGCTCATGCTAACCCCTTTACAGACGACGACCTGCCCCCGCGGGACATTTTGACTTCGATTTGAAAACAGAGCCTTGTAGATTCTCAAAATTAAAGTCTTTTTGATTGACAACTCATTTGACCAACTGGATCAATTTGTGGTCTCAGTAATATCCACCAAGCGTGACATGGTGTGAACGGATACCCGCATAATCTCATTTCACATTCCAGTCCACAACATCATCCTTCCATCCTTCCAAATAAATATATCCAGGTGAGGACAAAACCTTTTATTTCTGTGTTCTTACTTCAGTAACTACATAGAAATTAGAGTTACATTAAGTTTGACAGCCGAGGTTAAAAGTTCAGAGCGTTACCTTCACAGAGACCAAACTTTGGTATGAACTCCAGCGGTTCAAGAACAGCATCTCATTTCACCAGGGTTTGCCTTTTACAGGCGTTTTTGGCACTTTAGGGGGACGATTAAAGGGTTAAAGAGCATACTGCAGGTTAAAGACAACAGTTTATCAATTTAAAGGAAAATAACTTAAAATAACATTATGGAAGAATTCCTAATAAATAAAGCACAGAATCTCCTGGAGATTCAGAGACAGACAGAGAGCTCTATCAGAGGTCTGTCCACTAATCTAGAGTCAGAAAACTCAAATCCAGACTGAGCTACGGGGCTCAGCTCACGTTTCTGTCAGCTTGAATCTCAGGCTCTGATGAATCCTTGTTTCCATCTTCCACCTGGAGCCGGGCTCAGGGCTGCTGCTGGTCAACCTGCAGCTGCCTGTATTGATGAGACCACACCCACCGTCAGTCCCACCCGGACCCGACTCCGGTCTCCCATCCTGAACTCCATCATATCACCAGGAACATAATCTTCCTGCTGAAAACGGGCTCCACAGACGACCATGTGTTTTTAGTGAGCGATGCAGAAACACAAAACCAACCCGAGCACCAAAGCTAACTCCATTTTTCTTCTTCTGCTGGGTAAAGAGTGGACTACATGTCCTGTTAAGGTGGTATTTAACCACCTTAATGAACGGACAAATTGAATAATACACTGAAGAAACACAATGAAAATGACCTGAAACCCCCGCTCTCACTCTGTTATACACGTTTGATCAAAGCCGACTCAGAGAACGGAGTCCCCTTGGCTACATCACATGACGCCATGTTGGGAAAAAAAAGAGCGTTTTAAACAGCTGTTTTAAAATTCTGTTCAACCACGTGGCCAATTTCTGCCGCCATAAATATGATCGTCAACACATGCGCTCAATTTGATACAGGACCTCGTTGCGCAAGCGTGCACCCATTGAAGACTCTAACCGGGGAGGGAAAGAGGAATTTTGAGGGTCTCGACCAGGTGATTGAAGTGCTGGTGGAAATGGGAAAAGTTCGGTTGATGTGTCTGTTTGACCTCTCAGGTCAGCTGAGTGAAACTTCTTCCTCCTTAAACCTCATCAGCGCGGCTGCTCGGTTCATCCATACCCCTTTTCGACCAAGCTGGTTCCAGGGCTGGTGCTAGTGCTGGTGCTAGAGCCGGTTCACAGTTGGTTCAAGTGTGAACCGGTTAAGAACCGTTTGCTTTTCCACAAACGGGTGCCGGCCATGCTGTTTTGCTTTGAAATCCATTGTTTTACTTATCTTTGTCTTCTGTTTCTCTCTTATCCCAACCTCGTCTTTTTAAAAATGGCTCTCTTTCGTGTTTTGACTCTGCTTTGGTTGGTCAATAATCCCGCCCCCACCCCCCTGACGTAAGCCCGTAACGTAGTTCTTTCTGCTGGCCCAGCAAAGAGTTGGTGCTTGCTAAGCACCGGTTTTAAGAGCCAGCAGTCGGTGCTTAGTCTGTGGAAAACCAAAGAACTGGTGCTACATCTGGCTCTAGCTCCGAACCAGCCCTGGAACCAGCTTGGTCGAAAAGGACAGCCACAGAGCTGAAGAAGGAAAAACCGAACCCGGAATGAAAACATGCATCTTGTGAGAGTGTCGGAACAAGCAGCAGTGGATGTGTAGTACGACTCAAGTATCATCTCCACCGAGGTCAAGATGTCTGATTTATATTTAGGATCCTCTGGCTGCCAGCACGCTTCCTACGTGTGGTTTCTTTTCTCTCATGGCCAGATAGAGTACGTTATCTTCACTCTGCTTTAAATCCTTCTCCTCCCTTCACCCTCGCTCTCTTCACGCTGCTCACTTCTCCTGGAGGGTAGTGAGGAGGTACACAAATCAAACACACTTACACGCCTCCGAGACATTTGTTGGCTCAGGGTCTCCGGAGTGGGACTACATGCCTTTCAGGAGGCTTTTAAATGTTCTCACAGCTACTGTAATTTACAGCTTTATTCAGAGTAACCGCCTGTATCTGTTTATCTGATCACTCATGCACGTTTGATAATTAATGTGCACCGTGAGCCGTGTGTGTACAGTCACTTATGGAGTGTGTTTTAGCTTCACCTCTGGGAAATACCCAGATGATGTTTGCACACAGATATTGCTGCTTCGGTTGATCAGAGCCCTGAATGAAGCTGAGGCCCAATGTGACGTAGATAAAATCTGCTCCCTCTTTCTAAATATTCAATCATGTAGCCTTAAGACGATTCATCCAAGAGAGAAAGAGAGAGAGGGTGAAATTTGTGCTGTCGCAACGGATAGCTGAGAGTGAGGGGAAACCCAGGGGTGTTAAATGTTGCTCACTGTCATTGCAGGAGTCACTAAAAATGTCACGTGACTCTCCCGACCCGTGGAGCTCTGCAGTGTCCCTTTAGAAGCCCAGAGGACTATTTGTGTCCAGTTTGAGGCTTCAGAGTGACTCGACCCTTGTCAGTCATAACGATGAGCTAACCTCCCTGCAGGGTTTAGCCTGAGGCTGAGGTCAACAATGTCTGCACCACCAAAGTGAGATGTGAAATCAAAGTAATGGCTTATTAAATAGACATCAGGAGCACTGATGTGTGATTCACCTTCTTTAGGTTGGAACACATTAAATTTCAGGACCTTCATGTTTATCAGCGACCTCATGATGCAGCTGATGTTATACAACCCCAATTCCAATGAAGTTAAGATGTTGTGTAAAACGTAAATAAAAACAGAAAACATTTTGATTTGATGCCAGAGTCAACAAAAGACTGTAAAATTTGAGGAATGCTTGTTCACCACTTTGTGAGCAACTGCGTGAGCAAATAGTCCAACAGTTTAAGAACAATGTTTCTCAATGTCAAAGAATTGATGGATTCGATCATCTACAGTCCATAATATCATCAAAAGATTCAGAGAATCTGGAGAAATCTCTGCACGTAAGCAGCAAGGATGAAAACCAACACTGAATGCCCGTGACCTTTGACCCCTCAGGCAGCACTGCATTAAAAACCAACATCATTGTGTAAAGGATATTACCACGTGGGCTCAGGAAGACTTCAGAAAACCATTGTCAGTTAACACAGTTCATCACTACATCTACAAGTGCCAGTTCAAACTCTACCATGCAAAGACAAAGACATATATCAACAACACCCAGAAACACCGCCGGCTTCTCTGGACCCGAGCTCATCTGAGATGGACTGACACAAAGTGGAAAAGTCTGCTGTGGTCTGACGAGTCCACATTTCAAACTGTTTTTTGTAAATCATGGACGTGGTGTCCTCCAGGCCAAAGAGGAAAAGGACAATCTGGATTGTTCTCAGGTCAAAGTCTCAAAGCCAGCATCTGTGATGGTATGGGGGTGAGTTAGTGCCCATGGCATGGCTAACTTGACCATCTGTGAAGGCTCCATTAATGCTGAAAGGTTCATACAGGTTTTGGAGCAACATATGCTGCCATCCAAGCCACGTCTTTTTTTCAGGGACGTCCCTGCTTATTTCAGCAAGACAATGACAAGACACATTCTGCACGTTACAACAGTGTGGCTTCGTAGTAAAAGAGTGCGGGTACTAGACTGGCCTGCCTGCAGTCCAGACCTGTCTCCCATTGAAAATGTATGGAGAAATGTATCCAGAATGGTAAAGAATTCCACCTCCAAAGCATAAACATATAAACAATCTAACTGCTACAGCTACCCTTTCAAAATAGAGAAACAAAGAGTTTGTATCCAAGTGAGGAGCTGATCAGAGTCAAAACTCTCAGAGGCTTTTTCAGGTCAGGATGAGATGGTTTTAGAGATTGACAGGTGAGCTGCTGGGAAGTTGATCGTCTTCACACTGAGTCTGTGGATTAAGATGGCTGCCGGTTGTTTTCCTGTAGAGAAATCTGCTGAAGAGACTCTGGAACAAACCCTGAGCTCACTGCAGGTGTAACACACCTGGTTTTCACGGTCCTGAAGGAAAGAGCTGTTATCAAAGCTGAGCCTTTGGCCCATGTTTTCCTTCTTCACAGTATTTTCAGATCAATTCACGGATGAAAAAGTGATTCTGTAGTTGTTGCTCATTTCGCTTCTTTTCCCTTTTCTTTCTTGGTCACATCCATCGTGATCACGGTGCTGCTACCCTTGTCCCGACACCTCCCGTCCTCTTAACTGCTGCTTCAACTCTTTGGGTCCATTAATGGTAAACGGCATCAGATCTGTTCATATTAACACTGGTAGCTTGACTGATTTGTTGTCTTTACAGTTTCCGTCTCACTAACCAGATTTTAATGCTTAAACTTGTCCCCTTGATGCGACCACAAACAGACAGACAGACCACCATATGGTTACTAAGTGCCGCTCTGTTTTTCTTTGGACCAACTAAAAAGCATAAACCTGGTTGAACTTTTGAAACGCAGTTTGACATCAGCACAAAGAGGAAGCTCAGGGCAAACAAAGACACATTACTGTTTGATAACTTTTGGTTTGGGTTTCATAAGCCTGCATACACCCACTGAGGTTGGGTAGAGACTCTTATGTTTCTTAAAAAATGAATAAGTGCAACAGAGACACAATTTTTCATCTGACTGAATTTGAAGGAGCCTGCAGGAACAAAGGAGCTCAAACAGAAATACATGTAAGATGCACGAATTAAGAGTCAGTGGGAAAATAATGTCAACCTTTTTAAAAGAAATTAAAATTTAAAAAATAACCTCAGTGTCTTTTGTGATGCTGGGATGAACTACTTTATATTGCTTAGTTTTGAGCACGAGAAAGACCTTTGTTCATTAATCCCGCATGTATGAAGGCCTTCAGTAACCATAGAAATAATTGTGTATGTCTGGAAATGTTCTGTGTTGAGGTGTTTTTTAATTATAGTGATTTTATTTTTTAGTTATCTTAGTATTTTAAGCTTGTCATGTCTTTTATGTTTTGTTTGTTGGCCATGTGCACCAAACTACTGTTTTTGTACCTGTTTGTCCAGGGATCCTACGTGTCGCACTGTTTACACATAAGATTTCAGCTGTTAGCAGCCTATAGCATTTCAATGGTAACCGGTGCTAGGCCCGATGTCCCCTGTGAGCTGAAGTCGAAGGAGGCGAGGACAACGTGCTGGTACTGCAGTGCGAGCTAAGAAGAGACGCCATTAACCTGTCCTTCCTTTTCGTTGTCACAGGGAATTTAAAGCCCCTTTTCCCCCAAGTTGTCCGTTATGAATCAGTACAGTTTGGTACGGGTAGAATCAGTAAAGCCTGCGTCAGGCCCAGGTCCAGATTTGGGGTTCATTGATTGTTTGTATGGTCTTCTTTACTCCAGTACTTGTTTTTATTTTGGTGATACATTGTCTCATTCCAGAGCCCCATTCGTCGTACATGGTTCAAGTAATCCATGCTAATGTCCTTTAAGCCAGACTGAATTAACCGGATGATTGAAGGCTGGTTAAGTACCGTCCTCCAAGGCTGTATCGTGCTGAATCAATCTTGTTAACTTATTCAGGATACCTGGGTGTGCCCATTCTATTTATTAATATTATTATTTGCCATGAAATTATCCAGCTAACTGAGTTAGCCAGGTACGAGAAACTCGGGCTCTTGTCCTTGACAGCGTGATCCTCTTTGCCATCGCTGCCCTCAATTATCAGTCTATTACTGATTTCCTAAATATTTTTATGTCTCTGTGATAGTTAATGCACAAGTATGTGCAAGCTCTTTAATCCAAATGATATCTTTGATGCTAAGATATAATAATCGTTATTATCCATGAATATTCAAATGTACTGTTTTACAACAAATTAGAAAAAAATTAATTAAATTACTTTTTAAATTGATGAATCAGTTATTTACTTTCATTCCTGAACAGAAACATTGGTTTTAGTTGTTGATTGTTATTCTTGATTTATTTCAACAAGCTGCTTTTCTATGTAAAAATGATCGATATCGGTGTCGATATCGGTGTCGATATCGGTGTCGATATCGGTGTCGATATCGGGGTGTCGATATCGGGGTGTCGATATCGGGGTGTCGATATCGGTGTCGATATCGGCGATACTGGCCCTGTATTTACGGGGTTTCAGATGGATACCAAATTTTGTAGTGTTAAACAAAGAAGTATCTTTTCTTATCTTTTCTTATCTCATCTTATCCTATCAATTTTTTTTGGTTTTAATTGTAGCTAACATTTGCAAACTCAAATTAGGATTTATGTGTTATTTGTAAAATAGAGCTAGATATCAAGGTTGTTTTATCGTTCCAGGTTACAGGTTGTACCTCTGCTCCTCCTATGAATATTGTTTGATGTAAGAATTTGATCAGTAAAGAAAAAATTAATGAAAAAGAAATCGCTTCTGCCCTTTCGAAAAAAAGTAAATATATAGTTGTATTTGATTATAAAAAGCTCTCTTGATGAGTAAAGTGCCTGAATAACACTCAGCTGAGTCCAGAAACATACTGCGATCCGGTGTGTTAATATTTGTATTCCCTGAAATGAATCCCGGTCCAGGGTTAGAAGAAACACACACAGCCTCTGAGGTCCCCCGTCCACAGCAGCTGATACCTGTGTGACTGAGATGAAGTGTCCAGCAGTGATTAGAGGATGGAAATGGTGACAGAAATCTGTTCCTCCAGTCACTTCTGACACCGTGCCCACGCACCTCAATCATGTTTTCCTCTTAGGCAGCGAGCCTCTGGTGGAATATTCATTAAGTCGAACAGAACCGTGCCGGGGAAATGAGAAGGACAATTGGGAGAGGGATTTGCATATCTTGCTGCTCAGATTTTAACCCTTATCAAGTCTGACAATTACATGAATAATTTCTACAAACACAAACCCAAGAGGGCTTCACCCCCCACAGACTCTGTTCATTCGTGCTGGATCAAATGCTGTTCTGTTGCTGTGTCTGAACCACCAACCCCTGCTGTTACTCTATTTTTTCTGGCCCCGTCTTTTAATAAAGGCTCGCAGCAGCAGTGATTACAGCTGCTGTTCTGGTCGGAAGCAATGATTATAAGTCACTTTGCATAAGAGCCTTTCAAAATGACTGTAATGTAAATATGAATTAGCATCAGCACTGAGGATGCAGACAAGACGCTCAAAGCTCCTGAGAGAGCTCCTTTCTAAATCCTGAAACTGGCGTCCTAATATCTGAAACATTTACTGCATATCTGATTTTGAACCTGACGTTTAGTGGGTTTTTTTTGCTCGTAAGGTGAGCAGTTCATCAAAAGCACTTTTAGTTTTTGTAATCTCATGAAAAAAACGGACAAAAACTTTGCCTTGCAGCACCCTGCCTCGCTTCAAAGCAGAAAACTTCACCTGCTCTGTGTGCAGAATTAAACGTGTCCCAGTGTCAAGAGTATGAAGTGATTCCAACACTCACATCATCAGCCCACCAAAAGTGCTTCAATCCCACACTTCTTATAAACACAGCGTCAACAATACAAATTACAGCTTCTGTTAGCTTTAAATAGCTGGAGAGGTTCAGCACACAGACGCTGCTGCAGCGTCGTGATCAAACTATTCTTATTTCCATCGTTCAGTTTATCTATCTGCAGAGTTTAAGGAATAAATGTTGGTGCAGATTCAGATTAAAGATTTTTTTTTTTTTTTGCATTGAATTGCCTTACTTTTTTTTTTTTTTTTTTTAATGCCTGGGCAAAAACTTCTTTGGAGAGAGCTTCTTGGAGTCCTCTCAGAGGGCTCCAAAAGCAGGGTACACACACAAAGATTACTGGGCTGTTTTATGTCTGATACAACATTTATAAATGTCACTAATCAGCTTTTAAAACTTTAATGTTTTATTGCGAAACAATTAGCGATTAGCCAAATAATCAGTCCACTATCCACTATTGTATGGACAAATAAATAGAGAGGTAGATGAAAGCTGGTATTCATAAACCAAGCTAGCTAGCTAGCAGTATAGGCTATGTATTTAACTTAAGATCAGGAACTGACAAATTTTTTTTCTTTCTAGCTAGCTAAGCTAGTGGAGCTAACATAATTCAATGCAAGTTCCCCAAAGTTCAGTTAGCTAGCTATCATTACAATTCATGTATTAACCAATGTTAGCTCACTACAATGCTAATACTTGGTGGTCTAATCTGGCTAAGCTAACAGAAAACATGCTAGCTAACTGGCTAGCTAGCCTCTTAAAATGATCCACATTTTGATGAGTATTTGTTAGTTGAACTTCAATGTGTCCATCACCTAAAGTTAACCCATCAAATATATTTACCTCAGTACGACCATCAGAACTTCACCTGACAGGACTTCTAGAGTCCAGATCCTGAAATGTGGTCTCAGTGGAAATGCTGTAGGCTAGAGAAGCAGAGACTGATGAGGATCAAATGAGACTCATGGGACACGGTTTAATTTGCATTTAGTCATGTTGCAACAAAACGCTGAGTATTTCCGATATTCCCAAGATGCTGATTCCCATGGAAATATTCAGGAAACTTTCCTGAAGTTCAAGGGTAAGGCTGTCCCATTTTGCTTCCCATTTCATGCAGCTCTATTGATTAATTCAAACCAAAGTTTAAACATTTAGTATTGCGAAAACCCTACTTTTTAATAAATTGTGAAAACTTTGAATCAATTAGTTTCTCCTCGGTTACACAACACGTTTCATTCTCAGCTGCACTCTTAAATTTTCAGTACATTAGATGAAGCAGGGGTCAGCAAACTAGTTTAGCCTCAGGCCAATTGTTTTTTCTAAGCCATTAAATAATGAGCCAAAATATAATCACAGGCTAATTAATGAAGTTGATTTATTCATTAAAGATTCAACTGGATTCTCCAACAGACTGGAGCAGAGTCCGTATGAGCCGAGGCAGCCTGTGGTTAAATTTGAGACTATAAGAAACTAATGACCGTGTGTGTGAAAAGTTTGAGTAAATTTACAAGTAGGAGCTGCAGTTCAACTTGTAAAAACGGAAGTTTAAGGCTTCAAACAGAAAATCTCTCGGTGAAAATAAATCACACTCGCATAAGTCTATCACATGATAAAGAAAAAATGCTGCTGTGTTATCTGACAGGTAACAGGTGTTGGGGAGTGACTGATGTGGGTTCAGTCAGCGTTAGTTGTGTTGTTATGGTGCTGATAATTTAAAAAGCCTTTGAGAAAGAGTTAAATCAAAGTCTGCATCTTACAGTCAAAGCTTTCCAAACACTTTCTAACTGTTCACGTTCGTTCTGACAGATTTTAGTCAAATATTCACATATTTGTGAACTCATACAAAAGTAGTTGCCCCATGTGTGGGCCTTCCTTGATTCTGTGCTCTGTTCTCTTTCACCTGCGCTGTGTGCTTCTCCCTCTCTAAGCGGGTTCTCTGCATCCGTCACGGCTTGGATCATTTCTCGTGTGCTCATCACATGCTTTACAAATCCCTGTCTGTGAGTCTGTCTCAGATACGAGGGCTGATTGATGAGTTGTGATCCTTGTATTGAAGAAGTGAAGCAGGGACGTCCTTTTTCAGCTCTACTGTTCCCTGACTGTTTAAGGCTGTGTTCCTGTAGACTGGTGTCATTTGGTCAGTTTATGTTGAAGAGGTAGTTCTCTAAAGTAAACAAGGCAAGAGACTTTTACAAAATGGACAAAATCACTGAAAGAGCAGTGATTGAATATTAGCATCAGAAAGGTCTATCACCTGAGGATATCCATACTGATATGGTATCAACACTAGGGAATGATGCCCCTTCATGTGCTACAGTGAAAAGGTGGGTGGTGGAATTTAAGCGTGGCAGGCAGAGCCTTGGGGATGACGCCTGTCCTGGAAGGCCTGTCACTGCTGCAACTATAGACTGTATATAAAACAGACAGCGTGGCTCCGCCTTTTACCATTGTATTGGCCGCCATTGTGCAGCCAGAGTCTGCTCAGTAGAGACTTACGAGGAACTCTTGTACTGCAGCCAGCCACCAGGGGGAGCAGTTTTTGTGGCGACCTCAGTTTGAGCCGAGTGAGATGACGTCTATTTTTTTACAGACTATGGTTGCAACCCCAGAAATGGTCCATTAAGTCCATGATATTGTTAGGCAGTTAAGAGAAAATATTAAACTCAAGTGTCGTGGAAAAATCAGTAAAGGTGTGTTGTTCCACCAGGACGATGCCCCTGTTCACAAGTCTGTCACTGCCATGGCTGCCATTAATGATGGAGCATCCGCCTTATTGGCCTGATCTCGCTCCATCAGATTTTCATCTATTTCCAAAATTGAAAAAGACCATTTCCTGTACCCACTTTCGCTGGCAGAAGTAAAGAGATACTGAAGGGGATTATGTTGAAAAATAAAGCAATATGTCCGCCAAAAGTCAAACCCTTAAATATGAGGCTCACAGCTTATCAATCAGCCTTCATATATTGTAATACATTGGCCCTTCGGTAAAAAAAGTTTTCCCTACAAAACCCGAAAATGAACTTTTGGGACATTTTTGGCGGAAAATTTTCATTGGCCAAAATTTTGGTCCCTCCCTTAAATTGACCGGTGATGATTAATATGTGATATATTAATCTAGAGAGTGTCATACGATTCGTTCGATCCCTAAATATCTGTTCCCTTCACATATTTCGTCTTAAAGGGTAACGCGTGAGCATGACGTCTGCCATCTTTAAAACAGCTTAGCATACTGCTCATCTTTTTTTCCCCATTTGTACAAACGGTTTGTTTTCATCTCTATTGGTTGGATGTGCATACAGGCCCAAGTCTTCCTCCCATCCCTGTAAATGATGGATTAAACTACCCTGGAAAGAATCAGGGGATTGTCAAACCAATGGGATTTCATTTGGATGAGAATGGTGCATAAATGGTGCCGCTTCTAATAAAAATGTATCTTGGATGAGCTTTCTGATGGACAGCCTCAACATTTGGCTCTAAGGACATCAACAATGGTGCCGTGCTGTTTGTACTGCTGCACAGTCTCTGATGAGTGTCCATCAATCATCCCTGGCACTGGGAGTCTTCCTTCGATCTTCTTATCTTTGGACACATGAAAAGAGATGACTTGGAGCAGTGAATAAAATCTGTTAAAACAGAGTCATGATCAAGGTCGTCATCACTGGATGAATCTGATGAGGATAGAAACTTGGTACTGGAGTCTGTTAAATCTCAAACTATGAATCAGGCTCTAAATGGCCAACCTGAAATTATGTGATTGATTTCAGGAAAGTAAGGAAGAGGTTAAATTATTTTTACTTCCAGAAGCTTGAGCCATATGCTTCCATTCATTTCTGTCTCTTACGCTTCTTTTGTTTGAAGGTGAAGTTTCCTTTCTTGCCAGCAGCTTCAGCGTCCACCACAAGGTTTGTTGTTGTTTTTTTATCCCATGTAATCCCACCATCGCTGTGAGGGAGCTAAATAACCACACGCACACACACAGCAAAAACCAAACTGTGAGGATTTTTGAGCTCCTTTCAAATCTCGCCACAACAAAGTGTGAAAACCGAGGGTGTCAATCAGAGAGGTGTTATTTTTGAGTGATTCATCCCCTTCAGATATTTCTACACTCTTATTCATGTCTGAGCAGCAGGAGCAAACAGTTGGTAGCGAGGGATCAAGGTTTGTAGCGCCTTTCTTCAGAGTGATAATAGGCAAGTTTTTTTTTTTCTTCTTAATAAATTTAATTTTTCTGCTCCATGCCTGCTGGCATCGCTCAACAGATTCCGTTTATAATCGAACCAAAGGAGTCTCTGATAGTTTAAACACCACGAAGAAACTCTGCTCAGCTCTCATCCTGACTGTTTGTCAGACATGTTGAATGAGGACACTGTGTTCCAACGCCCTTACGTCTGCTGAGACGTGTACAAAGCAGGTTTCTGGATATCAGGGTAACTACAGGTGGCAAATCCAGGTTTTAGTTCTTCAAAGGCAGTCCTCTGTTATAAGGGCAGATCACCAGGTAACAAGCACGGGACACCTGTCGCACTTTGAAGGAGGTTATGTCCAAAATAGATCAACTTCAAACAGATCCTGTGATCAAAAAGACCGTTGAGTTGATCGAGAGGGGAAAAGAGCGGGAATGAAGGGTAGAGTCCAGGCGTGACCATGGCTTCCCTCAATGTGAGGAGCGAGGGAGGCAAGACGGCATTCTGTGCTTTCATTTTTAGTCTTTTTACTTTCTTTATACTGTATCCACAATTCTGACACAACCTTTTTATTTTATTTTATTTTAATCTGGTTGTCTTTTGGAAAGGTGACCTGGGCAAGAGGTCAGCAGCTCACATCATGATAAATAGTTTGTTGCAGTGATTATAAGAATAAGATAAAAACAACATTAACTTGGCGGTAAATTACAGATAAAGTGCTGAAAGTGAATGACGATACAGGTTCATAAACACCCACACTGGTTCATAGTCTCTCGTCTTTCGTTTAGCATGGAACGAACGGCTCCAGAGGAAATGAGTTTGGTCAGCTTGAGATCCGTCTGGAGAGCATTCAGTGCAGAAGGAGCTGCAAAGCTGAACGCAGTCCTGAAGCGAGGAACATGCATACGAATGATGTCCTTAGAGCGTAGGGCATGCAGGCTTTCATTTCTTAGAAGAAGAGTGCATCGGTATGAAGGAACCAAGCGTAGAAGAGCTCAGAGAAGGTCAGACAGATTTAACGTAGAGCTCCCAGTGATGGGTGAGACGACTACAATGGGTTACAAACCACAGTGCAGAGTGGTAAATAACATTTAAGGACTGCAAACATCTGGCTGAAGCCGTCATGTACAGATCACCATCAAGCTACGGTAGAAAGGTTTCAGACACTAGAGGTCAGGATTGAAGGGACGTCTCGAAAGGTGTTAGATACATAAAATCTGATTCTGCACAGAGCTAGCTTTGATGAGCAGAAACTTGATGATATCTCCTTCTCTTTGGTAGCTTCCACGGATAAACAGAAGCCTTATTTAACCCCAGAGAGCTGCCGTACTGTGGCAGCCTGAATGGAGGGAGTCACTTACGGTGGTTAAGTGAGTCCGTTTTGAGGATCTCTTCCTGTGTGGGCTGCAAACAGCCACAGTTTACATCCCCTGTTTTGAAATGAAGTGGATGTAAAAGCAGTGTTGGTCTTTGTCAACGATGACACTAAAAAACAATGAGTCCTTTTCCGGCCTTCCTCTGTGCTCACTCGAAACTCGTTTGAAGTCAATTGGTAGCATTTGCAGTGCTTTGTTCTGGTCATTTTCATGATGGATCAAACTCTGATAAATCTCCAGTTACCTGTGATGGATGCTTCTGGATCAAGAGAGACTTTGAGTCCGTCCTTCTCTTCATGATGTGACTCAAACATGTCCAAACATTTGAAGTCTGCTGTGTCGTTCCATCAAGGATTCAAAGGATAAGGATCTCTTCTGCTGTTTCGCTGCTGCTCAGCACTCGAGTGTGTCTGTGGAGAGCTGAAAGCAGAGAATAATAAATACCAGGAATGCACCAATGCATACCCCGTCTTAATATGAGTCAGTGTCCACATATGTGACGATACACCTGTCACACATGTTGCAATATGGACAAAATCAATGAATGCCCCTTCATATGCTACAGTGAAAAGGTGGGTGGAGGAATTTAAGCATGGCAGGCAGAGCCTTGGGGATGATACCATCCTGGAAGGCCTGTCACTGCTGCAGCTATAGACTGTATATAAAACAGACAGCGTGGCTCCGCCTTTTACAATTGTATTGGCCGCCATTGTGCACCCAGAGTCTGCTCAGTAGAGACTTACGAGGAACTCTTGTACTGCAGCCAGCCACCAGGGGGAGCAGTTTTCGTGGCGACCTCAGTTTGAGCCGAGTGAGATGACGTCTATTTTTTTACAGACTATGGTTGCAACCCCAGAAATGGTCCATTAAGTCCATGATATTGTTAGGCAGTTAAGAGAAAATATTAAACTCAAGTGTCGCGGAAAACTCAGTAAAGGTGTGTTGTTCCACCAGGACGATGCCCCTGTTCACATGTCTGTCATTGTCATGGCTGCAATTAATGATTGAGGATCCGCCTTATTCTCCTGATCTCGCTCCATCAGACTTTCATCTGTTTCCAAAATTGAAAAAGACCATTTCCTGTACCCACTTTGGGTCAGATGATGACATCATACATGCAGTGGAGGACTTCCTGAACGGTCATGAAAAGGACTTCTTTAAAAGTGGCATTGAGGCCCTTAAACATCGCTGGCAGAAGCGTAGAGATACTGAAGGGGGTCATTATCTAGTTTACTCACATACAATAACCTCACATGTGTACGGTGGGCTGTTGTTGTCCAAATGTTTCTTTTATTCATTTAAAGGAACCAAAAGAAAACAAACCTGCTCTGTTTTGATGAATCATGTCCTCCATCTGGGCTGATTACTTTATTCCCTCAGCAGTGTTTCTCTCACTCTCTAATAAGTGGGTTAAAGTGTGTGATGAAACTGTCCATAGCTGTTACCGGTGATATTATCAGAAGTGAGAGCTACCTGGCTGTTCTGATTTCAGTCAAGGTCATTCAGGCTTAGTGGGACGTTTGAAATCCAGAACGAGCCGCGCACTGTGTTCTGCAGTTAGGATTGATTTAAGCTGAACTCATTTCAGACTGTGACCCACTCTGCATGGAAGAGGGGAGGCCAGAGGTTTAGATTATTTCTCTGCTTGTATCGCTTGAATAGGTCAGCGGACGTTTGCATAATGCATATCAGTGCGCTAAAATGAGCCGGTGTTCATATTATGTGGGAGGAATTCAACACAGACAGCCTATCGATAACACCGTCCATCACTTCTGTTCGGTGTCATAGATTTATTTATTCCTCCTCCTACCAAACAGGTGTTGTTGTGATTGGATTCTGTGGATTGATGATGGAATTGGAACTGATATTATGATAATATCACTCCTACAGAGGCTCAACTCAGTACAAAAGAGCGTATTTGGACATGAGACACTGAGAAATGCTTTATAAAAGTCTATAAAATAAAAAAAAAACTATCAACAAAGAAAATTTACAGATATTTACAGACATTCTAGGCCACTCCTATGCTGCGCTTTAAGGCATTTGCACACTGAGTCTGTTTATTCATTCAAAATTGATGCATGAAAAAAAAGTAACAAATTCGGTCCCATGTTGTGTCAACCATGTTTTCACTCTGACACTGAATTTTGTCCGTCATATTTTTTTGTTTCCAGAACAGGTTTGATTTTCTGTTGGGCTTTTTATGGATCCATTCAGGTCGTTTTGAAGGTTGTTTGACTATTCAGAGATGCCGTAGGCTACTTGAAACGTCGTCGTCATCTTTTAATTTAACTGGAAAATTAATACATGAATGACAAAAATGCCCGGTGAGATGAGCCGACACCATAGACTGTATACAACATGGACGTAGTCTCCGTGACATCACCCGTCTGTTCCTGATACAGTCAAATGAAGCCAGTCATTGGACAGGGCCATCTTGGATATGACGCAGACTTTGAGCTTCATTTCTAACAGCTATAGGGCGCCTGTCAGTCATGTGTGCTGAGCTCAGCCTCTGATTGGACAAACCCATAATCCTGATATCTTCTAAACTGCTGAGTTAGAAAAAAATTCACTCACTGTACAGTGTGTGACGATAGTGAAATTAGCATTTCCCCTTGGCCAACACACGTTCTGAATGAAGACATGTGTGTGTGTGTGTGTGTGTGTGTGTGTTTGTGTGTGTGTGTGTGTGTGTGTGTGTGTGTGTGTGTGTGTGTTTGCTTGCACCTACCTCAAAAACACTGTCAGCCGCTGCTCAGGATCAATTGCTGTCATTTCACAGACACTTTTGTCCAAAGCGGCGTACAAGACAAACAAGAATTTACTGCTTGATGATTCAATTTTTCTTGTACTGCAAATATTTTGCAATTCCTAAAAAAATAAAAGCATCAAATTCAGTGTGCAGGTTTCTGTAATGACTATTTGTTGTTGTTCTTTGTATTACGTATCAGTGTGCAAAGGCCTTTATACCTTACTGGAATGAGGAAAAACCGTTAATCTCCCCTCGGTATGTGTGGAGCCAAAAGCAATCGATCCCAGATCAAAAAAAAGATCCAGCCAACTAAACCGATCACTGATCGTTATAATTATGAGATGAGGTAAACAGCATTTTTAACATGAAACAAACACAGTTTAACCCTTTCATCACTTGTTTTAGAAACGTTATGAAGACGAAAATTATTCATTTTTTAAAAAGACAATTTTAAAGTTCAAATCTTTAATTTGTCACAGTGAGAATGTGTTTTTATTTGAGGGCAGTTAAATATTAGATGTGTTGTGTAATAAAAAGTCGTGTATTATGTGAGTCTGTCTTACTGTAAAGAATTAAGCTGCAGAAACAAAAGCTTCAGAGTGAAAAATAACCACAGTGCCTGTCTGAGCTGATAATAGGCTGCAGCTTTATTGATTCTTTGAGGGACCGGGCCCTTTGTGTAAAAACTGCTGTCACCCTGTGGATTGTGTGATGCACCTAAATGAGGCAGTGAGCGGTTATTTTTGGCGTGAATCTGAGTCATTTAGAAAGAAGAGGCTGGTAGACACTGTGAGAGGAGCTTTTTATATTCTATCAGAGAAAGGAGGCTATTCTGAAAGCATCAGTCCTGCTCATTACTTTGATTAGCTCGACTCTTCTGTTTTCAGATCAATACCCACAGACCAGCTGACCTGCTCCAGCGAAATCTCAAGACGGGAGCGTAACCATCGCTGTCCTTTGAAAGCGTGCGTCCTGGAGGTAGCGTCCAGCCTCTTCGCGGCGCCGCTGCCCTCACAAAGGTCTTCAATGTTATCTGAATATCACAGAGGCAGGGTGTCATCGTCAGTGTTGAGCTCAAAGACGAGATATATAGTGTGTAAGAAATCAATAAGAAGGGATAAATTAGCTTTAAATGACACGGCTGATGAGGGGAAGTTTTGAAATGATTTTTGATGATTCTGGTTGAAATTAAATGCTTTGTGGATCTTCACGGGTCCGGATCATGGAAATGAAATATGAGACCATGAGCTGTTCATGAGATCTCATACAGAAGGAACCATTCGATCGACTTACGGTATATTTTGAGAAGACTTATTCTTACTCTACGCCACATATCACAGATCATTTTGCACTGAGTCACCTGGCAGCTTTCAGACTGAGATGTTCCTTGTCTCTGGTTCACAGAAAATAGAACCACGTGACAGATGATGGCTGAAATACACCAGATGAGTCTGCAGTCCAGCTCCGCTCCATGACAGCAGATCAGATCCGGATCAGATAGGTTTCCACTCAATTCAATGTGTCGACTCACACTGGATCTGTTTCATTGTGTTTTTGATTTATAATAATATATCAATTGAACAAATGATAAACAGATTCATGAGTAAATTCAGTTTTATTAAGGTTACCATACCTTTATTAAGCAAAAACTTTCCTGTGTTTCATTGAAATGCAAGTTTTGTTATAAACTGTGAAAAAACATAGTTTTTCACAGAAGGACAGGTTCTCTTTTGAGATTTGGCATCCAAATTTTGATGTCCTACCTCAGCAGGGACAAAGTGAAGATTGGTAGCAAAACCCGTGAACAGGTAAGCTACGAAAGCGTATTGCTGCCACGTTTGAAAATTAAAAAAAAAAAATTATCAGTATCACAAAATAACATGAGAATTATCCCGGGTTGTGAACTTTTGTGGTTGCTCGGGGGCAGTTAATAAAGACAGAGTTAACCTGCTTGAAGCATCTGCCCATTCATAAATTGAGCCTCCAATATTCTTCTACAATACAATTACAGTAACCTGACAGTTATCGCTGATAGGTTCCTGGCAGCATTGGTGCAGCTTGTATTTATGGAGCCTTCTTTATGTCCCTTCAGCTTGTCAATGATAAATGAAGCTACCTCCAGAGTGTGAGACTTACCCTTCCTTCTGTAGAGCCCTGTGCGTTTCAAAATCTGTCTTAATGTAAGCACACTTATCACTGCTTCATCCACAGTGCTCAATAACAGCAAATCCCCCATGTCTAAACCAAAGCATTATAATGTATAAAAAAAAATCACATTACAATGGGATAATTCAGTATCACGGTATAACATGATAATTTAGTATCACAAAATAACCTGAAAATTCAGTATCATGGAACAACATGATGATTCAGTATCATGATATAACGTGATAATTCAGTGTCTTGAAAAAGTAATATTTCAGTATCACGCTATGATGTGAAAATTTAGTGTCACTAATTAGTGTCATGAAAAACGTGATAATTCAGTATCACGATATAACGTGAAAATTCAGTATCACTAAAGAACGTGATAATTTAGCGTCACTAATTCAGTATCACGATAAAGTGATAATTCAGTATCACGATAAAGCATGAAAATTCAGTATCACCAAATTACATGATAATTCAGTATCACCAAATAACATGAAAATTCAGTATCACGATATAACATGAAAATTCAGTATCACGATATAACATGAAAATTTAGTATCAGCAAAAAATGTGATAATTTAGTGTCACTAATTAGTATCATGAAAAACGTGATATTCAGTATCACAATATAACGGGATAATTCAGTATCACGACATAACATGATAATTTAGAGTCACAAACTCAGTATCATGAAAATTTGATAATTTAGTATCACGATATAACGTGAAATTCAGTATCATGCTATAACGTCATAATTCAGTATCACCATATAACGTGATAATTCAGTTTCACCAAATAACATGATTATTCAGTATCACGACATTACATGATAATTTAGCATCACTAATTCAGTATCATGATAAAGTGATAATTCAGTATCACGATATAACATGAAAATTCAGTATCACCAAATAACATGATAATTCAGTATCACGATATAAAATGAAAATTCAATATCACGATATAACATGAAAATTCAGTATCACGATATAACATGAAAATTCAGTTTCACGAAATAACGTGATACTGATAAAAAAAAAATTTTCTTTTGTGGCAGCAATAGGCTCCCGTAGAAGCAAACAGCAGCAGAATTCAAATTCTGTCAGAATGTTTCTTGAAGCTATAATTTAATGACCTGCTCATGGAGATATTCTGCACAGGAGTTCCCTTGAGAAAGACCCTGAAAGTCCTCATTGCTGCTCCTCATCCCTGGCAGCACACCTAAGTGGCTCTGGGGCATTGCACTGTGGAAGCAGAAAGCAGCAAACAGCACAGTCAGACGAGGTGTCAAATCCTGGAAACGGCTCATCCTAAAGATCAGCAACAATGTGCAGTGATGAGAGCTCAGCGGCAGACTGACTGCTGCAGTAACTGTTTGAGACAGCACAGGAACACCTGAGCGTACCTGAGTCCACACTCCAACAGAAACGGCTGTCAGTCCTCACTTAGCACCACGCTGCACCGGCAGCCTGAACAAAGTGGCAAAGTGACATCGACAAGCTGTGTGATTAAAACTCACCAAGACGTTCACAACACGCTTTCACTCACACTCAGACTGCCTACACACACAGAGAGAGCGAGAGAGAGAGAGAGAGAGAGGACTCAAACAGTCTTTATTCAGAGATCATCTGTCAAGATAATACAAAGGCTAAGGGTAACCCATAAATCTGCATTAATCAGGAGCAGGACCTGTTTGACTGGTGGGTGTTGTCATTGTTCACATGCTCAGCGCCCATCGCAGCTTCACCCCTTCACCTGCTCCCGGTCAGGAACTGCTCAGAGAAACAGAGATTCGATGAAGCTGACTCCTCTTTCCAACCACAGGCAGATCAAACGAGACCCTGAACCTGATCCTGATCACAACAAGCCGTCCTGCAATCCAGACACCTCATCGTGAACTCACAGCAGGTGGTGACTTGATGAAGGGAGCGTCTACATAGGTCAAAATAAAAACAAAGAGGAAACTCAAACAGTCAGGAGCTTCAGCCTCAACCTGTGATGTCATCACATTAATGCTCTCCTGTTGGTTAGACAGGAAGTGATGTTCAGACTACATGGAGGAGATTCAAAGAAATCTTGAGCACAACCCAAATTCCAAAGAAGCTGGGACGTGTAAAACGTGATACAATGATTTGTAAATCCTGTATATGTAACAGAGTTTAAAATATTTTATTAATTATTTTGTTATAACTACAAAAATTATACCTGAGTGTTTCTTCTTCTCTTTGTAAATTTTAATATTTCTTTTTTTGTGCAGCCTCGTCTTTTGTTCAGTTTCTTCTTCGTTGGTGGCTTGTCCTTAATATTTAGTTTGGCTCATTGTTTGATTTTATCTCCTTTTCCTTCTTTTCATTTATTTCCTGTGTGCCTTTTTCCTGTATGATGCGTGTAACGTGTTTACTGAGTAGATTTTATTTTTATTTAGGTTTCATGTCACGTCCAAACTGTTTTATTTTATTGTCGTTATTTGGGCTAGCTATGTGCACGTGTTTTGTGCTGACTTGTATGCACTGTTTTAAGCTAGCTGCGATGTGCTTCCATCCGTGCAGGAGCGGAGATGAGCTGCATGAATTGTTAAAAACTCTGAGGCTCGTTCTTCATGTTTAACAGAATAAATGAAGATAGAGCCAGATCCTGTCGGTCGTCTTTCAAAAACACAACGCAGATCCACACCAGTTACATGTAACCTATATTCAACTGAAAACACTACATCGGAGTCCCCAGTGTTTGCTGCACCGGGCTAACTAGCGGCAAGCTTGGTGGAAGTGTGTTAATCAGATCAGAATTACAATTAGACAATAGCACTAACCACTGCACCACCGTGCAGCCTGTGAGCTTACATCGTTTCTTTGATCAAATGACGGAAGACTCCGGAGAAACTTCGATAAGTTACGTTAAAGTTGACCAGGCATCGTTTGCATCAAAACTACTTCAATCAGAAACGATTAAATTCAAATTAAAGTAAAATTTAAACGCTGTCTTCTTAATCTGCAATAAGTCATTTCTGGGTTTTTTATTTAAATTGATTGCCATTGTCCTTTATTAAAGAAATGTCTGCTGCAGCTTTGAGAACACACTGGTTAGCACATTATCACTCAAACAGAGTGCACCTCCAAACCTTTTAGTGCTTTAATTTGAATATAAATTAGTTTGAAGGGCGGATTTAAACTTTCAATTACTGTAGTCTGTAGCCTGAAAGGTCCGAGCACATTAAAATTCAACACATAGAGCTTTTTGTGTTTTGTTGGTTGCACACAAAGCTTTTTATTAAATGTCCCTCAGCATGATAAATGCTAATGCTTTTCATATCTGAGTCCAGCAGACAATAAGTGACAAAGAATTACATCATGACAAAGAAAATGTTTTTTACAGGTCAAAGCGTTTGCTGTCATCACACTGAGGCTGCTGGGTGCAAAACACTTTTCTGTACTTCACACAAAAGACAAAAAGAAAGGATCCCGAGGTCAGGATGTAGATTTAGAGAACGAACGGACAACAAGTGACGTGAAACGTCAACGACACGAGGTTTGAAGGTCGTCTCAACTTTAAGTTGATCTCATCTGTCAGAAGGAGAAACTCTCATCTGTAAATTAGGGCGCGGTCACGCCGGCCGTCAGTACCGTACACAAGCACGCTAACATGATCGCCACAACTGCTCCTCTTGACAGGTATTTTAAACAATAACTGGGGTGTTAGATAAGATAAGATAAGATAAGATAAGATAAGATAGGTACTTTATTTGTCCCAAGCTGGGAAATTCTTTTGTAGCCGCAGCAAACAGAATATAAAATATAAAAAATATAAATCAGTGTACAATATAAAATGATAATATGAAGAAAATACAAAAAATAAATACAGTAACTACAACAGAATGTGCAAAAAGATGTGGTTTTGTTTTGGAATACTAGATAAATAAATATGTAAAAATAAATAAATACGTAAAACTACGTAAAAATAGAGGGCTGTGACGGACCAAAACAACATAACTTCAGCGTTGGGCCTGTTACTGAAAAAAAGTAACATACTTACTTATTACTTTTCTTAACATCCACAAATTTGGTTGTTGTGACCTTTCTCTTTGTGATTCTGAGTTTACACATGGCCTCCGGGTCAACGTTAGATGTGAAATTACCAGAAGGTTTTCCTGCAGCCTATGAACGCATCAAAGTTACAGGACATCCGAAATACACACCTGGCTCAAATGAGGACGAGAGACAGTTTTTGAAATCCAGTCTAAGGCCCCGTTTATACAACAACAGTATCAGGGTGAAACGCAAAATTTTTGTTGCGTTTCGGCTTCTTGTTTATACGGAAACGTCGTTTCAGCCGACCTAAAACGCAACTTTTTTTTCCAGAGTGGAATTTTTCTGAAACGCTGCAGCCTCCGTTGCCGTATAAACGGCAAGCCGGCGTTTTCAGTGAAAACGCTGACGTCATTCTTCGTTTTGCATGTGTGCATTCCACTTTTGTTGTGGAAACTTTTGCGAACCGGACAACAAAAACGGATAAATGGCGGACTTGTGCTGCTGAATCTGCTGACTGCCTTTCAACAAAACGTTCATCTGTTGCTCCACTTCTGCACTCAGATAAGACGTGTTTAATATATCCACCAGACGATCAGCCCGCCTCTTCTTCAGCGGCAGACTACCAAAAGACCCTACAGTTATATCACCACCTACTGGCTGTGTATGCATACTACAGCGTTTTCAGTCCCTCAGTGTTTCCGTATAAATGCAGATTTTTTTCTCTGTGTTTTTTCGCGTTTTCAGGTGAAACACTGTGAAGTGTTGTATAAACGGGGCCTTAGTTGATCTAAGCTGAAAAAGACCTCATACCAGGACCCGATTTAAACAAAGATGCTGCTGTCATCTTTCCTCTCAACAAAACTTAAGTGATGGACGTATTTCCAGCCACTGAACGTAAACCTGTACTGCTTCATCTTTCAAGCTAGCCAGGGTTGCCAGGTCTGTATGATAATAAGATGCTCAATTCCGCAGGAAAACCGCATACCTGGCAACCATGAAGCGAGCTACCTTGCGGCTTGGCTGATGTGCACGATGAAATTAAGCCACGAATTGTTGTATTTTAAATCATAAGAGGGTTAAAAACAACAGTGAGGGAGTAACCAGTTAGTTTTTGTGTGAATAACTTTAATGTTATCACTGGAATTTCAAAAGTAGTTCATTACACTTCAAGTTACTATTAAAAGTAATTTTATTAAAGTAACGTGTTAATGTATATATATATATATATATATATATATATATATATATATATATATATATATATATATATATATATATATATTTTTTTTTTTTTTTTTTTTTTTTGTTTGTTTCTTTTTTTTCATTTTTTTCATTTTTTGTAAAGATTAATTTAAAAATAAAGAAATACAAATAAAAACACACAGCACCCTTTATTGGCCAGTTGCCACTGGTCTGTTCAGAAGTTGGAAAACAAACAGTGGAAGATTATTTTTAGACGTGTTTTCAGTACTGACTGCACCTCACTGCAGCGTGTAGCACAACATAAGAGAAAAGTCTTATGTCATGTCAGTCATGTTTGCACACTGACACAGAAACTTCCATCCTTCTTTTTTTTTATTATATTTATTTATTTATTTATTTGTTTGTTTATTTATTCATTTATTTATTTATCTATTTATCTATTTTATTTTATTTTAGTTTAGTTTAGTTTATTTTAACAGGTTTGATTTTATATGCATTATTACTGTGCAGTTTTTCATATCCATCCAGGTCATTTTGAGGGTTATTTGTTCTTTGAATATTCAGACACACCACAGGCTACCTGCAACATCATCATCATCATTTAATTTAGCAGGCAGATTAAATTATCAATGACAAAAATGTCCTGTGACTTTGTTATTTCAGGTTACTGTATGTTTAGATGATGAATGAAGACTAGTGATTTTTGCAATTGATGAGTTTAACACATCGGATTCAGTGCACAATGTGTCTTTGCATGATGCATGAACACATGTGAAAAAAACAGACTCAGTGTGATCAAAGGCCTTAACTGTGGGACTGAACAGAGTTCAGATAATGAACGAATCAGATTTATGGAAAAACTAAAGATACTGCAGTTTGTGCAGAGAGACAAAGTGTCTCCTCGGTGCACAATGAGAGAGTGTTATCAGAGCGTATGGGTGGCTTTAAATCCATCCTCACACACTCACAGACCTGTCTCACAGACCTGTCTCACAGACCTGTCTCACAGACCTGTCTCACAGACCTGTCTCACAGATACAGAGCAGAGCCTGGACAGACAAATCCCCTACACATCATGTAGGAGGAGGTCTCAGCATGCTTGCAGTCTAAGGCGATGACTCAACACTCAGATACTCCACAGCTCCAGCGAGTCAAAACATACGTGGCAGCAGAATCGATAGAAGGTAAGTAGGCAGAGATGTGTTGCGTTCACGTGGAAGCGCAGAGGGGAGGGCGGCCTGGTGTACAGTTCCTTTGATGCTGAAAACCTTAAAAAGCATGCACTTACCTCCCAGCAGCATGACAGAATCTAATTACAGAAACCTGCCTCCAGAAAACTGAAATGAAGGCAGACAAACTACTTTGGCTGTCACCACGACTCTGAGCAGGTAACTTCTCGGCGTGTGGATTCACTACAGGAAGTAGTGACCACTCACAGACTCTCTCTCTCACTGTGATTGGCTGCTGGGGGTGGCTGTGGGAGGTAGCTGATATTTCAGGACACATCAGATAAATCGGATTAACGCGTAATTAACATGTTTGTTGGTGTATTTACAGCTTCCGTTTGATTGGAAAGTAGGGAACGAGACCGAATCCCTGCTCCAGTTAAATTTGATCATATTACTGTTGGGCACATCCGAACCTACGCTACCATACAAATCTGATTTAGTTCACCCTGAGCTGGAAATTAATTGAGGGTGACATTCAGTGGGCGTAGGGAACTGAAACGTTTCTTGCAGCTACAGTCGAATACATGATCGCATATTTTATGAGATATCAAACTGGTAAAACAAAACGGAACAGATCAACTCATCGACGTTCCAAGTGGGTAGACATTTATGGTTTAAAGAGAGGGTATGGTGATTTCCTTTAGGCTTTACTCTGTCTCTCTGGTACCCCCATAGTAGCATTTCATGATTTACAATCTTAAACAAATCTTATTTTTCTCTCTGATGTTTTAGAAAACACCAATTTCAGCCTCTGACTGAAACACTTCATTTAAAGTCAGGGTTGGTAGTCACGGAGAACTAGCATGAATTTGTATGTAGCATCTCCTGAGGATTCTGTTTAGCCCCCCACGCTCCCACACTTGGAGCTCCTCCAAAACAACGCCCCCGCTCACATGTACAAGCGCGGCTAAGTCGCCATCGTATGATCGTGATTGATTCTGACTGTTATTTATTTTATTTAAATGTCTTTAAATTTTAAAGGGTTAAAAACTGAATAATTTAAATGTGTTTTGTACGACTAACAATATGAAGAGGTTTGAAAATCTGCACACAAATCGTTTGGTCCGGACTTTCATATTTTTTTCTGTTTGATTCGAACCAAGATGTTAGGTGTGAAACCTCCCCTGGATCTTGGTCTGAACCAAACAGTTGGACTTTGGTCCAACCAAACCTTCGTACCAAGCACAGGATTACACACTTTCTCCGACGACGATAAAGTTGTCGTCTAATTATAAACCTCATAAGACGACCTCGGATCAGCATTATGTACAATTCTTCAAGTTGTCGCTGTTGGTGGTATAAAAACATCAAAAATATGATGGTGATTTCATTCATTGTTGACAAAATGAAATTCCCGCTCAACATGTTGACGTTAGACGGCCGCCCGCCAAATGACCAATCAATGTAAACTATGGAGACACGCAAAGTTCGCAGTTGATGATGGTATCACGAAGGTTCGTCGTGTAAGTTCTGTAAGTCTGTTTGCTATAACGACAGTGTGAAACCATAACAGACCAAACCAGATGTAAACAATGTAACAGAACATGGACTTTGGTCCGGACTAAGTTCCGGACTTTCAGGTGTAAAAACACCCTTAGTCTGAACATTCAGCATTGTTAATTTATATCCATGTTTAAAGAGGAGAAAGCAGAATACCCCCTCTTTAAGTAACTTCATGAGATCCCAAAACGTGAATTTTATGCCCTGAACTTCAAAAATTGTACTTAGAACATTGTAAATGTTGTTTTAGTTCCTCTTTAAGGAAATCCTCTTTATTTAATATTCAGTATTTTGTCATGAAGTTTGAAACTTTCACCTCACATAGCTCGATTTTCATGCAACACATCATATCTGCGTTAATGTACTTGCATAAAACCTGATTTGAATTACTAAAATGATGTTTCTGAGTTTATGAACACTTTAGTAAATCATCAGAGAGATTTTATTTTCCACTCATCGGATTCGTCTCTTTATCAGTCACAAACAGTGCGAAACGTAATAATTAGTTGTGGTCTGACGACGTTTAAAGAATGCTCTGTTGCAGGTGAGCGCTTTAAGCGGGGTACACACGTAACGATTTTCCTAATCTTAAGCCAACTTTTATCTGCTAGTGACCCCAAACATAAAGATAAGAAATCATATTGTGTGTGGTGTGCTCAGAACACAGCTCACCACACACATAATGATTCTTTCCCAGCACCAATCTCACACTCACGCACACACACACACACACACACTCCTGATTCCCACCTATTCTGACTTTAAATCCAAGGAAAATGCAGTGTGTACCACTTTTCAGGTAAATACAAACAGTGGTGGACGGTTGAAATACCGCTTCAGGGTGCAAGCTACAGTTAACCATTTTAACAGGTTAACGCCATTACTGATTCAACACCAGCTGGAACAAGATTAGCATCAAGCTACATATTAGCTTAGCTGATATCTTCGTGGCACTGGTAGTTTCTTGCCAACTGTTGTCCTTGTTGTTTCAGTTGTGGTACAGAGACAATGAAAATACGTTCTCGGGCTTCCCACAGCTTAACGAGTTGGTCCTCCATTTCTGGGGTCAACCAAACTTTCCGTGTCAGGTCAGCCATGCTTGATTTGTTTACATCTGCTTCCTCACTCACAGAGTCATGACTTGGGAGTCGTCAGCCCCACACACATAAAGATTTTTGGCCGCAAAAATTGAAAAAGTTAAGATTTACAATTGTCAGCTCCGACTGGTTTCCAACACAATTATGGGGACGAATTCGATCTTAACACACCTCAGACCAAAGGATAATCTTATAAAATAATCCGGCGTTGTCAGTCCTTGGTCGGGAAGGAGGGAAATCAGGACAAAAACAGCTTGTTGTGTGTGTACCCCCCCTTAAGTGATCTTAAGTCAAACTGTTTCCTTATTGCAGAGTTTTCACATCCGTGTGTGAAGGAACACTCGTAGTAAAATGTGTCTCTGCAGACCCCCCACCCCCTCCATGCTTAATCAAAGCTTCTCCACTTAATTAGCGGGGCGGATTAAAAATAGCAAAGCCAAAGTGTACGCTCCCCCCTCAGCCCCCACAGACTGTCAGATCTGGCAACGGAGCCTGTGGGCATCATATGAGAGAGACTCATCTGCTGCCATCCTCTCCCTCTTTGATAAACACACTGAATCACACAAACATTTCTCCCTCCTCCTCCCCCCGTTCACTGATACCGATGACACACGCTGGGAGCAGCGCAGGAGGAGAGCTTCGTGGACAGAGAGCGCTTCAGTCCTCTTCTCAGGCACAATGGTGCTCATTCCCCGAGAGTAACGCCTGCTGACGTGGCTGCTGAAAGGCTCAGTATCTCAGGGGAAAACAGACCATGTCCACCAGGCCTGTGTGCAATTTATGAGCTGAAACCAAATGTCAACAAGCTGGCCGGGGCCATGTTCAGTCTCTTTGCCTCAGGCTGGCTCAAACACTTCTGTGAGGCTTTGGCCTAAATAGACACAAAAAGCCCGATCAAAGAGATCCTGACTGCCAGAGTCCTCACTCTGTGTTTTTAACCAGAGCTGAATCATTGAACCGTATTCACTACACTTCAAGATCAATCTAATGTGATGAAGAATTTTGAAAAGTCACAACATATTATTTGGATGACAGCAAGTCAGTGGAGTCAGCTTCATGTTTCCAAAACCTGAATAAGAGATGGTTAAAGAAACATGATAAAAACACGCAAGAAACAACTCACACAAAGAGAGATTTAGACCTTCTCATGTAAGAAACAGTTGCAATCTAGTAGACAAATGGATGCAAACCACCAAACTCACTGCTGTTCAATACAAACAGGTCGTTCAGGGCTCAACAATTTGTTGTTTATCGTCTTTTTGTTGTTATTCGTCGTTATTTTTTCGTTTCTTTTTTTTTCCCATTTTTGTCGTTTCTTTTCAGTTGTTTGTTTTCAGTTGTTATTCTGGGTTTGATCAATTTGCATATACAGTAAATTGTTTGTTTGTTTGAGTTGGTGCTACATTGTTATGCTGACTGCAGATCAGCAGTCTTTAAAGTCCTCTTCAGGGTTCTGGTTTATCTTGGTGGGGAGAACAGTCGTCCCAAACCCAGAATAAAGTCTCCTGTTCACCAGTTTGAAAACATGTGAGCTCTTCAGGTTTTTTTAAAAGACTTCACTTTGTGTATATATATTTAAACTCTGAATTAAACATGTTAGCATCACATTTTGTACACATTCTGATCTCAGCGAAGTTCAGTGTAACGATGCTAACTGGTGACCTCCAACCAGTTCTGTCATAATAACAAATGATGTGACCCAGGTGTCAGACTGAGCGGTCTGTGTGCTGGTCTTTGGTTTCAATCAATCAATCTTTATTTATATAGCACCAAAACATAGACACTATCTCAAGACGCTTTCTGAACACCTGGACACCTGACTGCTTCATCCAGAGTCTCACTCGTTCCTTTCTGGTTCAATCTGGACTTCACACCCTCTGACTATGAGACAGGACACTCCATATATGTCACTCTTCCCCATGCTCAGAACATTTTCTGCCATGAAAGCAGACAGCTGTCACCCAGACACTGAATAAATGATTCTGCTCCAAGCAAACGTGGGAAAAGACGTCTCTTGAGTGTCTGAAGCACATCTCAATCAATCAATCAATCAATCAATCTTTACTTATATAGTGGCAATTCACAACAACAACGCTTTCCAAAAACGATAACAGGTCCAGACCTGTTAATGATAATAAATTTCATAGCACCCTCACTGTAGCAAAGCAGGTTTGGTGCTAATTCCTCAGACGGACCATGAATCATGAATATTTCACAGTCCCCCAGCAAATCTTAATGTGTGTCTTTATTTTCCTGCCAGTGAAGATGATGAATTTTGCACGACTAACTGTGTGAACCAGCGTTTTGATGAGGAGATGCTCTGTGAGGGTGAAGACCTGTGTGGATAGAGAAAAAAAGGATCTCATAGAGCTGAAGAGCCGGCGCCGCTTCGTGAGGCTGGCACACACAGAGGTACAGTAAATCATCAGAAGGCCAGCATGACGTTTTAACCAAGTGTCTTTATTTACAAAGTGATGAAACACTTTGCCACTTCCCCAGCTTGTTTCAGGAGGTACAGACGGAGAAATCAAATATGGAAATCACAGAGCTTTTGTAGACAGGTTGATCCAACACAATATAAAATAGCAGTTAATTACAAAACGATGCAAGACAGTGGTACGTGTGTTCAGAGGAAATGTACAGTGTTCTCAAAAATCGAGGTAGAAAAAGCACACACTGCTTGATTTCTGACGTTTGACACGAGTTCAAAAACGTCACCAAGGAGTTCATGATGGAGTGAAGTCAGACAGGAAGTGAAGACAGAAACATGTTTGATGCTCAACAGAGCGAAAGAGCCTCAAAGTAATGTACAACCCCAATTCCACTGAAGTTTGGACGTTGCGTAAAATATATATTACAAACAGAATACAGTGATTTCCAAATTAATAGCTGGGACAGGGTCAACAAAAGACTATGAAAGTTGAGGAATGCTTGTGAAACCACTTTGTGAACAACTGCGTGAGCAAATAGTCCAACAGTTTAAGAACAATGTTTCTCAATGTCAAAGAATTGATGGATTTGATCATCTACAGTCCATAATATCATCAAAAGATTCAGAGAATCTGGAGAAATCTCTGCACGTAAGCAGCAAGGCTGAAAACCAACACTGAATGCCCGTGACCTTTGACCCCTCAGGCAGCACTGCATTAAAAACCAACATCATTGTGTAAAGGATATTACCACGTGGGCTCAGGAAGACTTCAGAAAACCATTGTCAGTTAACACAGTTCATCACTACATCTACAAGTGACAGTTCAAACTCTACCATGCAAAGACAAAGACATATATCAACAACACCCAGAAACACCGCCGGCTTCTCTGGACCCGAGCTCATCTGAGATGGACTGACGCAAAGTGGAAAAGTGAGCTGTGGTCTGACGAGTCCACATTTCAAACTGTTTTTGTAAATCATGGACGTGGTGTCCTCCAGGCCAAAGAGGAAAAGGACAATCTGGATTGTTCTCAGGTCAAAGTCTCAAAGCCAGCATCTGTGATGGTATGGGGGTGTGTTAGTGCCCATGGCATGGCTAACTGGACCATCTGTGAAGGCTCCATTAATGCTGAAAGGTTCATACAGGTTTTGGAGCAACATGTGCTGCCATCCAAGCCACGTCTTTTTCAGGGACGTACCTGCTTATTTCAGCAAGACAATGACAAGACACATTCTGCACCTGTTACAACAGCGTGGCTTCGTAGTAAAAGAGTGCGGGTACTAAACTGACCTGCCTGCAGTCCAGACCTGTCTCCCATTGAAAATGTATGGAGCATTACGAAGCACAAAATGCGACAACAGAGACCCCGGACTGTTGATCAACTGAAGTTGTTCATCAATCAAGAATGGTAAAGAATTCCACCTCCAAAGCTTCAACAATTAGTGTCCTCAGTTCACAAACGCTTATTGAGTGTTGATAAAAGGAAAGGTGATGGAACACAGTGGAAACATGACCCTGTCCCAGCTTTTTAGGAACGTGATGCAGACAACAAATTCAAAATGAGTGAAAATTTGTAAAAACCAGTTTGAACAATAAATATATTTTCTTTGTCGTGTTTTCAGTTGAATCATGATTTATGTTTTACACAATGTCCAAACTTCACTAAAGTTGGGGTTGTAAAATCTCTGTTACTGCAAAAGTAGGCAGGTTGGCTTGGCTGTATGAAATAATATAAATAAAAGCAGCAGTTAAACATGGAGTCAAACCAGTGAAAGAAAAAGAAGAGTCCACAGTATCATGGTTTCTGCACAAATAGCACTGAGTTTGTTTGAGATTCAAGTGTGCTTTAAACTGAGTGACATGTGACCGAAGCGTCACCCACTGTTCAAAATCTCATCTGACATCTGCACAGAGTGGCGTGTACGACAGACGTGTTTCATGCAGACTCTCAACAAACTAGTTTCAGCTTCTTTTTATGGCAACAAACAAGATTTCATGAATGCAAACCGTCCTTTCGAGGTTTGACCGCCTCGCTCTCCTGGCACCGCTTCACGTTTTAAACACCGCTGAGACATTTAAGGCGCGTCTGATAATCAAGGATTCAATGATCTGAACTCTCTGACTGGAGATAAGTGATGAATTACTCTGATGAAAAGCACTACACTCCTCGATGTTTACTTTCAGTTTGAAATGAATCTTTGATGTGCTTGAAATGACAGTGTTCGGATGACATCGTGCCACAAAACAAACATTTTTCCTCATCAAACATCTTTTCTTTTTTTTTTTTTTATTTCACAGAAATCCTCTCTCCTTCTGTTCCCTTTGAAAGCTCGCGGATGAGTGATTGTGTTTACATGTCGTTTCCTCTGTCACTACATTATACCGTCGTAAATCCAGAGCCAGGACAGAGTTGTGGCATCTGCACAAAAGCAGTGTCGACTTGAATAGCCCATTAAGTACGCTCGATGTATTTCTTTCCCAAAATAGAAAGTGTGAGTCACACACACTGTAGTGAGCGTGCTGTCTCTCTCCTCAGCGGAGGGGCCGCACCGCCGCCACTACTGACTCCAAATCTGCTGTTTGTCTGATCCTCAGGCCTGCTGTGTACGCATCGCCCCTTAAGCACCAAGTGTGGGACCGCGGGGCCCCGTACCCCCTTCTTAAGAGTCAATATCAGCTTCCCTTCAAACTTTGAGAGCCTCGTGCACACCCACAGCAGACAGTCGGCGGTTGATGTTACGATAACGACAGCGGAGAAGGTCACGATAAGTCGACCGCAGGTCCCGGTTGAAGAAGGCGTAGATGAAGGGGTTCATTAGTGAGTTAGCGTAGCCTAACCAGAGCAGCGTGCGCTCCAGCCAGATGGGCACACAGCTGCACTCCACCCCACAGATAAAGGGTCTGGCAGTGGACAGGATGAAGAACGGCAGCCAGCACACGGCGAAGACCCCCACGATCACCCCCAACGTCGTGGCTGCTTTCTGCTCCCGCTTGAAGATGGAGATGTTTCTGCGTTCACGACTCAACAGGCGCGACAGGGCGGCACAATCCTCCGCCACGCCGGGCGGTTTCAGGCCCTGCATCCGCAGCGCCTCATTAGCCACTGTTTCAAGGCGCTCACGGCGCGAGAGGTCAGTGAAGCGGTGCTTGGCGCCGCTCTTTCGTGCTGCCCTGAAGATCTTGTAGTACATGACCAGCATGACCAGCATAGGGATGTAGAAGGCTACAGCTGTGGAGTAGATGGTGTAGCCAAAGTCCTGGCTAATGAGGCACACGCCGGCTGTGTGGACGTTTTTAGCCCAGCCGCAGAAAGGTGGCAGGGTGATGGATGCTGACACCAACCACACTCCCAGGATCATCTTCGCCATCAGCTGACCGTTCTGCCTGGCGGGGTAGGTGAGAGGACGTGTGATCCCCAGATATCTGCCGAGAAAGGAGACAAAGAGAGTGTCAGTGCAGTGAAAGCATGCACGCCCAGCCTGATATCTGCTCTAACAGCCTGTAATCCCCGCACTGTGCGCCGGCTTTCTCGAGCAAAACAAGGACGGCTATTTGCTCATCACATGTGAAGCATTGAGATCAAACGGCTGTGTAGTAGCATCAAATACGTGCTCAATTCATTTCAAAGCCAGACATTTCAATGGGAGGTCATAAGCTCTATCACTGCCTGGAGGGCCATTAGCTGCTTTTCTTCGCCTTTGAAGGAGATAAGCAGGTAGTGAGGGAGCTATCAATCAATTGGGCAGCTCTCTGGTTTCAAATAGCAGCCGGAGGTGTCAGAAAAATAAAGATAAAGCGAGGTGTGAAAGGCTGGGATTTGTACAAAACAGGGAAAATAGCCACTATTCTCTGAATCGTGCATCTGTGAGTACATTTCAGCGTGTTCTGGCTAAACGCCCGCAGCTTTCATCAGCAGTTAATGCGTCATTGGTGAAAGCTGTATGTTTAACACTGACGGCTGCTTTTCTTGTTTTAAGGGATCATCAGCTGGTCCGACACATCGTCCATCGGTGGCGCTGTCACTAACATGGACAACAACTTCTGCCTCTATCTCCAGACATTAGCATTATTTCGGGTCCGAGCCGGAGAATCGGGACGAAGGCCCGCCTGGAACCCTAAGGATCATTCTTTGTTTCTGCCACTTTAAACCCAAATTGCAAAGTCTTAACGAAACATGCCACAAAGTTCAGTCCTGCGTAAAATTGTATGACTGCAGTGTTTTCAAGCCGATAAATGCTCCACAGCGCCCCCTATTGGATAAAAACTGCAGCTTCCTCGGGCTACTTTGAGCTACAGGCCTGATTTTCGGTGTGCATATCTATCATGCCAAGACCTAAAAGAAAGTCTCTCACGACCATAGTGAATTCCGAACAGGAAGTTCGGTAATTGGAATTGAATGTCCAATTTTTACAATTTATAGGGTATGGATTTGATCAAACTTGTCCCAAAAAATTTTTCAGATCATCTTTTTTTTTTTTTTGTACACTAGACACATTGACGATTAAAAGTTATCAAAGGATTTTTCGTGACTCAATTGGCGAGGCCAGGGGATGTCGCCAAAGTTGACGATTTTTTTTTTAGCTAAATGAAAATCTTATACAATATATCAATATATATAATATTGGATCAGGACCAAAACGGACATACATGTTCAGTGTCACAGCCTGAATGCATCTATTAGCTTTTTTTCACCTTAAAGTACAACGCCCCCTATTGTCAACAGGAAGTCATGTCTTTCACTCTGTATTTCAAAATCACAGTTCTACTCTACACTTATCTTGCTGCACATGAACCGGCTGCGACATGCTTGCACATGTTGGCAGGGGCCAGCCAATCGCCGCTTGTGGCTTTAATTTCATATATATGTGTATATATATATATATATATATATATATATATATATATATATATATATATATATATATATATAGAGAGAGAGAGAGAGAGAGAGAGAGAGAGAGAGAGAGAGATACAGATAGATACAGATACAGATATATATATATATATATATATATATATATATATATATATATATATATATATATATATATGCAGCACTGATCATCACTTTACATATAAACATTGATAAAATCCTCTTCGACGCCACAAACTGTTGTCAAAAGAAGGAATAAAAAGTTTTCTGCCTTTTTTCCTGGGCTTCCTCGGACTGTTGAAGCTATATATATATATATATATATATATATATATATATATATATATATATATATATAAATAGATAAATATATATATGTATATATATATATATATACACACACACACACACACACACACACACATATATATATATATATGTAGATAGATAGAGAGATATATACATATACATATATATATATATATATATATATATATATATATATATATATATATATACATGCAGCACTGATCATCACTTTACATATAAACATGAATAAAATCCTCTTAGACGCCACAAACTGTTGTCAAAAGAAGGAATAAAAAGTTTTCTGCCTTTTTTCCTGGGCTTCCTCGGACTGTTGAAGCTGGACTGAATCTCCTGTCAGATTAAAGGGCATGCATTAATGTAATATTTTGGTTCTCATTTATGCCAAAACAACTCTGAAATCCATCCCAGAGTTTCCAAAAACTTTGCAAAGATTCATCTCATCACAAGTTCACTGGTTTTAGAAAAGTGAGTGCCATACTTTAACTCTGCAACAAACTCTTCCTTTCAAACAGCCAACGCAGAGGATGAGGTTTTGATTTCTGTTTGTCTTTTCAACCAGAAAGTCCAGAAACTTTTAGTTCCCGGTAAAACATTCCCCCAAAACGTCATGGTTCCTGTGGCCCATTGTTTGTCTGCCTCTCCAAGCAGGTTCTCCGTGGTCTGGATCTTTTCTCATGCGAACATCACACGCTTTACAAATCACTCTCTGTAGGCCTTTCTCGTCGCGTTTTTTTGCTTGCGTCATCACCACGTTGTTTCAGCTGTGTTGTATCAGTGATAAAAAGTCTTTCGGCTGAAAATCAAAAATGCATTTTTGGGCCATTGTCAGCCAAAAATTTTTGGTGGCGAAATTTCGGTGTATTCCTTATTACAATACTCACAAGCAACTAGTCAAATCTTCTGCTCCATGAAGCACAGCTGAAACAGGTGTATCTCCATTTTTCCCCCTTACTTAACTTTAACTTTTATACTTTCAGTACTTTTGAAACCAGTACTTTTACAATTTTACTTGAGTAAAAAGCTGGAGTTGATACTTCAACCTTTAAAGAAGTCTTTTTGAACCCTCGTATCTATACGTCTAAAGCGGCTAGCCACTGACGCGTTCAGCTGAAGGTCACCAGTTCACAGGGTCACTCTTTAAACTGGAGCACCGGGAGCTGACAGAGGGGGGATAAAAACAAGTGGCTGCTCCACCAATCAGAAATGTTTAGCTTACAGCTCACAACAATCAAAGCGCAAAAATGCAGTAACAAAAAAATGGTAGAAACTTAATGAGAACTAAAAAAATTATAAAAAATATAAACAATAGGCAAATATCACTATTTACACAAGAAGAAAATAAGTACAAGAATAAGTGTCAAGTTGTTTTCCCTTCGCTGTTTAAACCCCCAACTTGAAAAGGAGAGTTAAACTCGAAGGGACGGTAAAAAACCCAGCTGCCTCTTTGGATTTTTGCAGTTCACTTTATTTTCCTCCTGGCAGGCTGCACACGTCTCCTCTCACCTGCTTCAGGTGCGTCACCTGAAAGTAGGTCAAGACTCTTCCGGAAGGAAATCTGCGTCTTTTACGGGACGAAAGCTGACGGCTATTTATTTATTTATTACTTGCCCACTTACTTACTTGATTTAAAGGCTACTTTGAGTCTTGTAAATTATAAATTAAACTACAATTCAACTTTAGAATAAGCAATGATCAACGCAAAAAAGGCGTGCAAAAAAGGCTGTAATGACATAAAGGTGCAAGTCCAGGTTTATTATGATGTGATGTATATCTGGAAAGTAGACTCCCAGAGGCAGGGCTGTTTTCACAGTTAAATTTATCACCCAGAGCTAAATTTAGAACCCGGTCCCTGTGGTAAAAAAAAAAAAAAAAACACTTCTAGCTCAACATTCATTAAAACAAACAGTAAGGTTACATCTGCAGCACATCTACAAAGACGAAGTCTCTTCAGATAGACACACACACACATTCACACAAAGACACATTTGACACAGATCTGCTGTTTCCTTTTAATCAGCTTAAGTGAGCAGCACAGAGTCACCACTTTTCTAATTGGACGAGCACCTGAGGCATGTGACCTACATTCAGCTCCTGTCTGGATTTCTAAATATTTCCACATCAGCAGGTGAAACTTCCATCATTCACCTGAGACGGGCGTCTTATTTTGTTGCCCTTGGCAGCTCTGGTGGACAGGTGGTGGCAGAGGAAACCATTAGACACAAGAATGGGAAGGAAGTCAAACACAGATGCCTCCTTTTGTCAAGAATTCTGGACACCTGTCAGGTTAGTATTTTCACATCAGTCCGGTGGTTAAGACACTGTGCCGATTTAAACTTGGGTATGACGCACACGTTATCATTGTCCTTGAAGATCCTTTGGCCCTGGTCAGCCGTATCCTCTGAATATTACAGTTCATCCAGAACGTACTCACAGCACTTCACTTTCTCAACTTTTTGTTGTATTACAGTTTAAATCCTAAATGGAACAAATTCATTTCTTCCCTCAAAATTCCACAAACAACATTTTATAATGAGGGGAGATTCCCATCATGGATGTTCGGCCCACAAATCTGCAGTTGTTAACAAGAATAGAGCAGATACTAAGATCTGCATGTTCATATTCTATCTTTAAAAGAGCAGAAGTATTGTCTGATTTTAGTTGTATTCCTGATGCATTGTCAGCATCACTTGCTTGTTTTGATAATAAAATATATTGGAGCATTGTAATGTATTGTTTAATTCTTTCATATCCATACAATTTAATTAAAAATGTGTTTTATACAATTTGGAAAATCAAAAGACGATTAAAATTAGAAAACATGACTTGTTATAACAGATGATAAGTAGAAATAACTAGTGTGAAATTATCTGTATTTTTCTCATGTGTTTATATATTTTTAACTAAACATTATTTTCTGCAAATTAGACTTAATTAAATGTATGATTTTGTCAAATGTTGCATGTGAACGCGGTAAGATTACAGAAATGTGTGCCTAGCCGTTCGATGCGCACGCACTAACTCTTCAGATCGCTGTATAACTGGTGATTTGTAGTCTCATATTGGAATAAACAACACAAAGAGAGTTACATTAAATGCTAAATGCTTTAATCTTACGTCTTCCCAAACGACCTTTTTATTTATTTTTAGGGCCCGAGCCCGACCGCAGGTGCGGCGAAGGCCCTCTTGAAACCCTAAGGATTGTTTGTTTTCTTAGGCTGCTTTAACCCCAAATCGCATGCCTCCATAGTGCTACAAAACTCACCAAACTTTGCTCAAAACACAAAAGTGATTGTGACAAATTTATGATTCCATTTATCATGCCTAGGCCTACAAAAAAGTCTCTTGCAACCACAGTTAAATCTGAACAGGATGTTTGCAAATTTGACTTAAATGTTGGCTTTTGACCATTTACAGGGTACATATTTCAACCAACTCGTGTTTTTCGGATCATCTTCGGATTTATTGCATGCATACTAGATACAATGATGATGATGATTTATCAAAGGATTTTTCGTAACTGAATGGGCGTGGCCACAAACAACTGCCAAAAAAACACTCACGCACACGTTCAGTGTAACAGCCTGAACACAACTATGCACATATCCACACATATTTACATATTATTGTCAGCTGTGCTCAAAAATGTCTTTCAGGCCTTCATAAAGCATCACTGATCAGGTCATGTCCTGTAGTTAAACAGTGTTTCCATGGCGTTGCGTCAAACTCTGATGTCTCGCCATGAACCAAGGTCTCATTGCAGCTCTTTCGCATAAGGGCCTATCTGCTTCAAATTTCACACACATGATCAAGGTCCCCCTCCCAACCCATCTATGAGCTCAAAACTCTGCTACTGTAACAGCGCCACCTTCTGGAAATGCATGGCAGCATCTTTCACATACATTGCCCAATCTGTTCCAAATTTAACACACATGATCACAGTCCCACTCTGGACTCATATACACATGCATTTGGGTGATATGAATAGCACCACCTATTAGTCACAAGTGAAATTTGATCCCATTAACACCTTCAAAGTGCTTTAAAACATGCACATTTTTAATGACCTCACAGCCACATTACTGAAGACGACAAATACATCAAAGTCATATCTAGTGGTCATAAGCAGTACTGCAACATGCTCTATGTTTAAAGTTACCCATGTATGAACTTATCTACATACATGGCCTTTTCTATTGCTACTTGCGGCTTTAATTACTATTAAAGTCTTCTGAGCAAAAACTAAGGCCTTGATTGCTCAATGAGTAAAAATGGCTGACAGCAAGTCAGTTTGTTAGGTTTATTTCAAACATCAGAATTTTACTTTGTTCACTGAAAATATGGATAAAAAGCTGATCCTATCAATAGATGATATAGTAATAACCTAAATGAGCATGGCATTAAGTGAAGCAGTTGCTGTCCCCTGCCCCAGGCAGTGTTTACAGTCAAAGCATCTGAGAGGATCCTTTCAAGGAAAGGAAATAAAAACACAGAAAGAAAATCCTTCGAAGAAGTGCATGATGTAAACCTGGTGATGCAACACATTTCTTTGAATGCTGAATCTGGTGAGGAGAGAAGTGGTGATGTCAGTTATCTGAGGGGATATTTGTGTGTTGGTGGGGGGCTGTTCTCCACTAACTGTGACTCATCCTCAGCCCTGCAAAATTCAAATGTTTCAAAGTCCTCTCGCCATCTTCCTCAAGAAAAACAACTGCCAGGTTGAATAAGATTGTCCGCTTTTTTAACACTCCATTACACGGCTTTCTGCGTGCGGTCCAGCAGGACGAGCTGATGAGAGCTTCTGCCGAGCCCTCCGGGCGGTTTGACCCGGTCGGTTTTGACGTAGAGTGATTAAATTTTACTGACCTCAGAGCCAAAAGCAGAACACAGCATACATGAAATTACATATCAGGGTTTATCCCACGACCTAACTAAACGAGAAAATACATAAAACATGTAAATGGGAATGCACCGTCAAAAATGAGCATATTTCACATCATTACGTGAATTATTGGATATGCAACATCTTCATTTTGGCCATGAGGGGGCAGTAAAAACACTGAGATGTTTAACTCTGAAGCTGCTGCCACGAAAAATGCAAACGATGTCCACACCAAGCTGACACAGAGTTAAATCTCTTTTACTCGTGCTGTGCATGACCTCCTGAGTGAAATGTTCAGTTTTTCAGCTGATAAAATTGTTGTTGTATTCACTCTTTTTTTTTTTCGTACTGCTTTCAGGGGCTGAACAGGTAGTATGAAATGGGTTTTTCCAGTTAAAACAACAGTCACAGCTGAAAATCTAATTTTGTCACATCACTGTTAACGAAAACAACACTGCTCGCACAGTAACTGTTAAATCCCACTACAGAAGGCTAGACTTCATATTTCCAACACAACAGGTGCGGCACTTCAAAAATCACTAATTCAACTGCAAAGCTTCAACATAAAGTGACTTATTTGCTTTCACAGAAGTCTGTGAGTGGACGTCATCTCGCTCGGCTCAAACTGAAGCTGCCACAAAATCTGCTCCCCCTGGTGGCTGGCTGCAGTATATGTCAAAAACTCCGCCTCTCTAATCATTCCAGATGGGCTGTGGTCAAACTTTAAAAAATCATTACACCTCGTAGAAACGTTTCTCTCGTCTGTATGCTGTGGTTATATTTAGATATTATTGGGCTGCATTGTGTTCAGGTCCTCTTTTTTCTGAAATGTTTCTTTTTTATTAGTTATTAGACGTTAAAAACGGGGTTTTACTTCTCGTTTAACGATGACTGACAGCTAATGTTCTTGTGTAGTTTCTTGGGAAAAATAAAATACATCAAGATAGAGAGTTAAGAAGAGATTAGACTGTTGAAAGAAAATATATATATATATTTATGTCACCTGCTTCCACTCAGATTTTCACACCCATACATACTTAGACCCTGCGTGAGCACAAATATTACAGATGCCTGAGTACATGAATATTTATCATTTAAGAACTGAACAAGATTATATTCAACATCCAAGCAGTTAAATGAACCACTCATTAATGTTTTGAAGTCTGTTTTTTATTTTAGATTGTTGTCAATCACCTCCCCTCTCACGGTGGTTTATGTGTTAAAATTACAAATGTAGAAATTTTAAGTCTTATCTGCTTTTGTAGGTAACAAAGAGGCATTAGTCAAAAGGTTTCCCCCGTGCACCGGATACAGTTTGTTTCAGCACAGGATTTGGCTCGTGTGCTTATTTCCATTTATAAAAACTGCAAACAGCTGGCCAGCTGCACAGCTACAGGTGGATATACAATAAAAAGAAAGCAAGGAAAGTTGAATGCATTCAGGCAAGAAGACATTAATTCAACATTTAGATGAATTATTAAATTACTGCATGAGAAACTTTCCCATAAGGAAGCACGCATAGCGCTGTTTCAGAGCATACCAGATATTTGTTTTTCCTACCCATATCACTTTTGGGTTTCTGTAGTTTATGTATTTTTGTGCAAAAGATGTCTTGATTATATATTTTATTGTTTCTTGATATCTTGTTAAATTTCTTTATTCCTCTTTTAAAATATCAATAAGTGGCATTCCCCAGGGCTCTGTCTTTGGACCACTTGTATTCAAAATTTGCAAGTGCGTCAGCAGTATTGGTCATACTATGATTTTAAATGCTGATGATACTGAGCTGTGCAGGATTGATGCTGATGAAACTGTGGAAGACATTTAAAACTGATCCCGAGTCCTGATGAAATAAAAACGTAACTCATGAAGAAGATGAAGCTGCGGCTAACATTATTCAGAGATGAATCATGTTGTTTTTCTCTGCCAAAAAATACTTGTTGCTGCTGCTTAGCACCCCTCACTGACTACAGTGATTATTTATACATTCATGCTTCTTCTCACTGCTTTCACTCTCTGGATACTGCTGCAGCTTTGAGGTTCAAAGGCTCGAACTCATCACTGCTGCCTCTGTGCTCAAGTCCGCTGACCCGCATCTCCTCCCAGTCCTCAAACTCACTTGTTTGTCCTTATCCAGAGACATTTCTGAAGCTGCCTCTCTCTTGTTTATGACGATTCTTTCATTTGCGAACGCTGCAGGCTGAGTCCTCACCCTGTGACCTAATGGGGAGACTTGATTCAGCCTTCTCTTCACAGATGTGTTTTGAAAACAGGTGAAATGGTTCCTTGAAAAGAGGTTTGCTGCTCCTGCGGCTTAGAGCTGCTCCAGGAGACTCTGGGTCTGAGGGAGCCGGTCTCTTTAATCGATTTTGAACTCGGTTGATGCATGAGGAGAGGATCCAGATGCATTAGGCTGGAGGGCTTATCTTAGAATGTCTGTTATGTCATTAGAGTTTTCCTGTGTAGATGAGATATATGAGAGATAAGATTTGATAGATCAGTGGTTCCCAGCCTCTTCCAACTCAGGGCCCATTTTTAGGTCTCAGAAATTTTTGCGTCCCAACTTCAACCCCATAAATACAGAGGTCATATAATTTTTTTCTCAGAGCACTTTTTTTAAAGGAGAAACATGTTGGAAGCTCCACAGTGGTAACACATTTCAACATAATGAACATTATATATATATATATATATATACACTGTTACAAGCAATTCAGGCGCTATTTTTGTCTCTAATTTTTTTGAAATAAGACATTTTCTGGACTTGTCAGTTGAATGTGGCTCATACTAAGTATAGTAACACATTTTTAATAATAATAAGAGTTGTAGTGTAGATTTGGGCTGCATCTTATCATCTGCAGTATTTAAAACGTGGGCTCTGCTGCATATCTGATGAAGCACTTTCTCAACGAGTCAGCCAACCACCAGGGGGCGAACCATAGTCTGTATAATTAATGGACGTAGTCTCCGCGATGTTACCCGTCTGTTTCTGAAACAAACTTTTGAAGCAAAACGGTCGGCGCAGCCATATTGGAAATGAGGCGTGCTGTGGGTCTCCACAGTAACAACCATAGGACGCTCCACAGTCACGTGATCTGAGCTGTGCCTCTGATTGGACAAACTGGCGAGCTTAATATTGTGGAAACTGCCGAATTAGAAAAAAATTCACCCCCCCTACAGTGCGTGCTGTTAGTGAAATTAGCGATTCAGACAGGAGACATTCTTTGTACCAGGCTGTAAATGTGCTTATTTGGCCATGAAAACGGCTTTTTTTGGCTTGGTGTGTTTGTGACTTCCGGTACTTCCGGAGCCAGCCTCAAGCGGACACTCGAGGAACAGCAGACTTTAGCACTTCCGCATTGCCTCATATTTTCAGACCGGAGGTTGCCGCTTGGGGCAAACACATGGTAATAAACCATGTGTACCCTACACTGCTGCAGCGGCAGCCTGGAGTCACTCGGTGGACAGATGAGAGCGCGTCATGTCGGGAGGTAAAGAGCATCACGGTGAGGAGCTCGTGCCTCAGAAAGGCTCAACATCCATTGTCTGGACTTGTTTTGGATTCAGGGCATAAACAAGAAGAAGTCATGGCGGAGTTGTGTCTGAGGCTATAGCTATGGCACACTTCGGAGAACAGCCCCCCACCACGATATACTTCATGCACTTTGAACTTTGCAGGTATTAAAGGGCTGTGTTGGACCAAAACAACTGAACATGATCCTGTTCTCTGCATGTAAACAGACGCTTTATGATGATGTAGGCGGGCCATGTGTGTGTCTGGTTCATGTTGGAGCAGAGTGAATTGTTTCCGTTGAGTTGCATTTTGATTGCACTCTGTTATAGCATATTTCTTCAGTTAGCCCTCGGTAAATTTTAAACTCTTGAGTAAATTTTATTCTTGTGTTATTTGTAATCTATTCCCATTCAAAGGATTCCCTTTAAATAATCGTGATTATCATTCTGGCCATAATTGTGCACCTTTAGTGTGGATAGACAGATGGATAAATATCTTCACTTAGAGCTGTTTACTGTAACACCATGCAGTTTTATTTATCGACTGTGTGGTAGTTAAAATTTGCAGTGCCAGCACATCAGCTCCATATTGGAATCATGTTTAATTGTCCCTATCAAATAAAATGAATTAAAATTAATCACTTGTGGAGCTGAGAGTCTTAATTAAACGTAGATGTGAACAGGAACCTGGCTCGTCTCGCTGTATGTGCATAAAAATGGTAACAGGAGACATTTTTAAACCTCATGGGAAGCCCCGAACCTCAGAGGAAGCACATAATCCCACCACAAACCACTGACAGGGGATTAAATTCACCTCCTCGTAAAACAGCGTGTGCTATATAACATCAACTGTGACGCACACACACAGTTCACAGGGTGTGTGTGTGTATTTTAAATCACTGGAGGATTTGGGACACATCCACAGCGGCAGCATCCCGTCGGGATTACCCTGTCACAGGCAAACAGCATAATGCATCCTCCAGACTACAAGTGAGAGCAATGTAAACGGAACCATCCTTAAAACACTGCAACCTGCCCCGGTGTCTCCAACAGCAGCTCTCAAACCTGTGGTGTCTGAGAAGAGACATGCCGTGAATTATTTACCACATAGCATCTGATCCTAGAAGAGAGTTAAACTTAGAACAAGATCTCCTCTCGAGAAAGCAACAAGGAAAGTCTGTCATATTACACACTTTCAGAAAGCGTCGTCTGAAGAACCATCAACCAGAGACATTTAAAATTCATACATCACAGCTCTCCAGGGTTTCTCAGAAAACAAGCCTGTGAAAAGGTGAAGCGTTGCCCATTTAAGGAGGATAGATTTTACTGCTTTGTACACACGTAACCGAGTAGTTTCAAAAACAAATACCCTCCCATTTGGTTTTTAAAATTCTTTCGACGTCAGTGGATTTTTGGTCCCGAGCCATGAAGTTTGAGAACCAAAAACTGTTTCCCAGAGTTAACATGACACTATTAAAAACCAAAATCTTCACTTTGGACAGAGTTTTAAGAAAAGATCCTTTTTAGTGACATAAAACTGCACTCAATAAGTGTTTGTGAACTGAGGACACTAATTGTTGAAGCTTTGGAGGTGGAATTCTTTACCATTCTTGACTGATGAACAACTTCAGTTGATCAACAGTCCGGGGTCTCCATTCTCATATTTTGTGCTTCATAATGCTCCATACATTTTCAATGGGAGACAGGTCTGGACTACAGGCAGGCCAGTCTAGTACCTGCACTCTTTTACTACGAAGCCACGCTGTTGTAACAGGTGCAGAATGTGTCTTGTCATTGTCTTGCTGAAATAAGCAGGGACGTCCCTGAAAAAGACGTGGCTTGGATGGCAGCATATGTTGCTCCAAAACCTGTATGTACCTTTCAGCATTAATGGAGCCTTCACAGATGGTCAAGTTAGCCATGCCATGGGCACTAACACACCCCCATACCATCACAGATGCTGGCTTTGAGACTTTGACCTGAGAACAATCCAGATTGTCCTTTTCCTCTTTGGCCTGGAGGACACCACGTCCATGATTTACAAAAACAGTTTGAAATGTGGACTCGTCAGACCACAGCAGACTTTTCCACTTTGCATCAGTCCATCTCAGATGAGCTCGGGTCCAGAGAAGCCGGCGGTGTTTCTGGGTGTTGTTGATATATGTCTTTGTCTTTGCATGGTAGAGTTTGAACTTGCACTTGTAGATGTAGTGATGAACTGTGTTAACTGACAATGGTTTTCTGAAGTCTTCCTGAGCCCACGTGGTAATATCCTTTACACAATGATGTTGGTTTTTAATGCAGTGCTGCCTGAGGGGTCAAAGGTCACGGGCATTCAGTGTTGGTTTTCAGCCTTGCTGCTTACGTGCAGAGATTTCTCCAGATTCTCTGAATCTTTTGATGATCTTATGGACTGTAGATGATCAAATCCATCAATTCTTTGACATTGAACGTTGAGAAACATTGTTCTTAAACTGTTGGACTATTTGCTCACGCAGTTGCTCACAAAGTGGTGAACGAGCATCAGTTTGAACAATAAATATCTTGTCTTTGTAGTGTATCCAGATGAAAATCATTGTATTTTTATTTACACAACATCCCGCCTTCATTGGTGATTGATGATGTTTCAGCTCAAAGAGGGGGTAAAAAAATATTTTGTTTTGGTATCGGTTTCATACTGTTTTTATTTTCAGCTGCATAAGACTGGAGAGCATCAAATCTGTCGTGTGAGAGTTCACACAACTCGAGTCCTCTGGGAACACTTCAGCTCTCCGTTTCTATTTGAGGAACGTCTCTGAGAGAGAGAAAGCGAGCTGCTCCTATCACAGAGCACACTGCACAACATGAAGAGGGATGTAGATTCTAACAGAACAAGCGCTCCCGTCTGTTTCATCCTCTCACACAGAGCAGCCTTGGTCTCATTACGATTAACACCCTTCAGGTCGGGCTGAGTCAGTGCTCTGAGTTCTGCTCAGGCTCAGGTTCAAATAAATCAGTCAAAAAGCAGCGGTGTGTGTTTTTGTAATCTCATTTCAATGCTTATGTAAGGAAGAGTGAGTCATCTCAGCACTGACATTCTTCCTCCTTCAGCGTTTGTCTCTCGACTTCAGCTCAGGTCAGACTGGTGTCAAACAGTCTGTGAATAACTGTCGCTGCTTATTTTAGTCCACATGCAGAGCGGGGCGTTGGGGAAGGACAGCTTCAGAGAAAGTTATTGTTCATCTGAGTTTGTAAATCAGAGCTGCTCATGCTGTCTGATGTCTAGAGGGATCAGTTAATAACAGCTTGTACAGATGATGATGTGTGAGTTTCACGTACACTCAATCCCAACCGTGTCATGTGTCATTTCCCATTCTTCCACTTGCCAATCCGTCTTCACGTCTCAGGTTCCCATTTTCTGATCTGTTTCCGACATTTCTTTGTCGCCACCGGATCCCCGAGGTGACTAATCCAGGATAAAGACAGTTTCAGGGGAGACAGATAATTAAGGAAACAGCGATTTCTGCACACAGGTAGTCTAGTTTTATACACACCTGTTAAATTAAGTATCTTTTTGTTTGTTTTTGTGTGTTTTTGGAGCAGCTTTTTAGCGTATTCCCTCAGCAGGGTGGGCGACGGTCTCCGTCGTCGCTAATGTGAGATCTCACCGAAGCTTGAGTGGTCAGATATGACTTTAAAGAGGTAAACAAACACCGAGAAACTGACATTGTCAGCCAGCCGTCCTGGTTTGGAAAATGGATTCAGGAAATTAACATACGGATAAATGATGCCAGGTGTTTTTTGTTTGTTTGTTTGTTTCTGGATTGGACTATCGGTGTATTCCCACAGCAGGAGGTAGGTGGAGGAAAGAGAGCTCTTGAGCATTTTAAGTGTTTTGACTCGAGCAAAAATGAAGACGACGTAAAAGCACAAAATGTTGCAGTAAAGTGCCCACTTAAAACTGGCTCATAGACTTTATATAACATGGACGTAGACTCATATTCGTTTTTAAGTCCAGTCAGACGGATTATTTTTAAACTCGGCATCTTAGAAGATATTAAGATCATGAGTTTAACCAATTCAGGTGCCTTTTTTTTTCTTATTATTTTTAGATATCTTTACCTTTTCTGGACTTTTCAGCTGGATGTGACTCATATTACGTCTAAAAAGAAAATTCATTAAAAAAAAAAAAAAAAGAATTCAGTATTTGCAGAGTAATCCCTTTGAAACTTTCTCTGGGCCATTCCGACCAATCGGTGCCATTTGCGTCCCCAGAAAATAAAATTTATAGATTCATGATAAAATTAACAGTAAAATACATTTTTGTATGAAGCCAATTTCATATTTAATAAAAAAATATTTAAAAGATTAATTTAAAGTACATTGAACTCTGGAAAATTACCATTTGCTGTCGGTCCCTGCTTCCTAAAATTAGACTTTACCATCAAATAGAATCATTTTTTGACTCAGTCCTGTTACCCTAACACACCCCCCCTCTGAAACATGTGGAATATTCCAGGTGTCACATGGTCCACAGGAAGTAGCATCATTCAGATCCTCTGCAGGCCATGGGAAGGCCCACAGTGCGTTGACTCCTTTATGTTTCTGTATGTTGGATGATATTTACACTCTGACTGAGGGGCTTCAAATCTCAGCTCAGTCCTCTTACTGAAATTATTTTTTCCATCTTATTTCTTTATTTTTAAAACACAGTTTTTGTTGAGTCACTGTGATGAGCTAAGTGTCAACATGCTATTAGCATAAACACCATGTGGCTATATTTCATGTGTTTGCTAATTCTCTGCTAAAAACTCATTCCTGTTACTTTCAGTCCTGTTCCTCAAATGAGGAGGACCAGGACTGAGGACCAGGACCAGGAGCCAGTAGAGTCCTCTAGTCCTCTAGTCAGTTGATTTATTAGTCTGAATATTAGTTCACCTCATGCTGATTTTTAGCATTTTGACATTTTAGAGTTTTAATGACTTCAGTTGTTGAGATTTCAGATCAGTTTGATGATGTGAAGATAATCCTTACAGGGAACCAAGCCTCACATGAGTTTAGAGAACAGGACTGAGAAACATGAAACCACCTTCAGCTCAGGGAGCTTGGTTTGAATGGTAAACAGTTCATGTGGGAAACACATCCCGTCCTCATCAGAGATTCTGGGCAGCAATGAACTCTAAAAATAATTCCTGTTTTCATTTGCTAAAGACGGCACCTCTGACTGCCCTCTAAAAGTCTCTCACTGTGCTCTCACACTGTGCTCTCCACTGTTATGGCTCCAAGCTTTTCTAAATGGTGACATATTTACAGAATCATCATGTGTACTTGACACTCCTCGAAACAACGCCTCTGCTCCTGAATCCGACGCCTTTATGATGTTTTATGTTCCGGTAATTGCTGTGGAGCAGTAGTTTGGGTGTTTTATGGCCTTCCCCACACAGCACACCACCTGTCCCTGATGCTGGTTTAGCTGCTCTCGCTGCAGTAGAGATGATGAGCAACTATTAGTGTTACACTGATGGATGGATTCACCTGCTAACCCTCAGTTTCCTTCTCCCTGGGCTGCTGTCCTGAAACACTGGACGCTACAGGATGTACAGAATCCCGCTCCAGCTGTGAGATGAGGCCTGTGCAGATCTTGGCTGCTTGACTGGATTAAGATCTGGGGAAATCGGAGGTCATTGAACTCCCTTTGTTCTGACGCTCACATGTCCATTATGAACCTTTAAAGCACATGTGTCAAACTCAAGGCCCGCGGGCCAAATATGGCCCGCCACGTAATTTTATGTGGCCCGTGAGAGCTTAAAAGGTCTGAGTGTTTAAACATCAATAGGTCAAAAGTGTGCTTTGACCAAAAACTACATTTCCCACAATGCCTGTCGACTATGATACCCGCGATTTGACGGCTCACCGCCACTACACAGCAGTGTTTCTACATCAATGCCAACGAGTGGAATTGAGAAATAAATAATGATCCCAAAATGTCCAAGAAGAGAAAAGTTGATAAAGATGGAAGACTGTTTCAAGAAAGATGGGAAGGCCAATACAAGGAGAAAGACCGGTATGTCTTTTGTGTTACGAGGCGTTGTCTGTTGTCAAAGAGTACAATCTGCGGCGGCATTTTGACACCAAACACGGAGCTAAGTACGCAAAGCTAGCCTTCAAGAAAAGCAACAAATTGCCCAAGAATTAAAAGGCAAACTGCGGTTGCAGCAGAGCGTGTTTTCGAAAGCCACAGCCCAAAATAAGGAGTATTACCTTTATTTCACATTACATTCGATTACATTTACTTACATTTATAAGTTACATCTGGCCCTTTGAGGACAGCCATTAGGCTGATGTGGCCCTCGGTGAAAATGAGTTTGACACCCCTGCTTTAAGGTGATGGACAGGGGTCAACATCTTGACCCGTCTGCAGCCGGTCTGATCCCTTCTCCTCTACAGGCCAGGAAAAACCCACAAGAGCTGCACTCCTGGAGATGCTCAGACTTTCTTATAAAGCTATCACGAGGGGTGTCTCGTTACGATATTCACATCGGATATCGGTCGGATATCAGCAAATCGGCCTGCATCTAGAATCTCCGATATAACCATTCCAGACTTGGCTCCAGCACGCAGAGCCCACCTGAGCACAACAACAGCGTGTGCTAAGGTGCTAAACAAAGGATCAAAGAGTAGGAGTGATGTCATCTGTGTGGCAGTATTTTTTGTTTAAGTCCGAAAAAGACGTCACAGCAGCCGCGTCACCAGACAGATTTCACTGCGGCACGTGCCCCAGTAAAAATTTCACCAATAAAAAAAAAAAAAAATCACTTCAGAAGTCTACATCACTTTTAAGTCTACATAGCACAGCGCACATACTACTTAGTATGGTAATTTATGGCTATGGTATTCACTCCACATAAACAATGCGCACATGGCTAATTAATATGGTAATTTATTCACGTGTAGCGACTTCAGCTGGTAATACTTCTGCGTCAACTCGAAGTCACGAGAGAGAGAGAGAGAGAGAGAGAGACAGAGAGAATCAATGCGTGAGGTAGGCAATGTTAGCCATACTATTTTGATTTTGATTTGACTCGAACTGTAACTCCTAGATGGATATCAGAAAGTTATTGGCCAGCAGCAGGGACAAAGGAGCTGTCGGGGGAATTTCCGGTGAGTTTCATCAGCATGAATTTTTTTTTACTTTTGTAAATGTTCCATTTGCAGATGTTTACTGAAATAAATATTTCAAAAAGATTCACTGCTCTTCCTTTTTGCTTTTTTCAGTAATGGTTTAGAAGTCTAGAGTAAAGTGCACAAGCAGGCCAAATGCATTACCGCAGTACATTTCAGGTGGTTGATCAAAGATCTAGACAACAACATAGTCTGATATGATTGAATAGTTTAAAGATCTATTTATGTTTTTTGATGATAAATAAGTGCTCAATATGTTTTTTTTTCCTCACGCACTTCATGCGCTCTCATGAATTCTTTGTGCCCCAGTACAGTATCAGGTCTAGTGACGCCCCTGCATCACAGCTGAGCGCAAAACTTGACCCATGGTGGCACAGAACATTTAAACATGAAACATTCTCCCCAAGGCTTATTCCAGCCTCGAAGACCTACAGATAGAGCTGATTATATCAGACTGATATCGGTATCAGCCAATACTCGAGGCTGCGATATGTGAAGTGAAAAGGTTGTATCAGGACGCCCCTAGCTGCTCACATCGCGCACTCGTCCATTTCCTTCTAAGGACGAAATGTTCACCTGCTGTTCACCCGCTGAACCGTCTCATTTTCTTCCCTCTTGTATTTCATTTTGGGGACAATCAGGCGAACTCATCTTTGAACTGCTGCTGCTGGTGTTTTCTGTCCCTTTGACCGCTGTTTGTGGTTATCAGTAACACTCCATTAACATCATGTACCAGCTGAGTACAGTTCGACCAGTTCATCTTACAGCACTTTGTATTCCCAGCCCACACTCATTATTTAACAATGCTCTCTCCTCTTGTCAGCCTCCCAGCGGACTCTGAATCCATCCTCCTGCCCTGATCCTTAACTGGAGTTCTGGCCTCTTTACTCTGATAACAGCCGCCTCAGAGAGCCTCTCTGAGCTCTCGTAGTCCTCAAGATGCTTTAAAAGCACTTTGATAACTCTTGACCTTTCATCGCTGGCGTATTGTTCGGTCCTATCATAAATTATTAGATGACAACAGTGTTTAGTGCCTCAACATTTGCTCCAGTGCTTGCTCGCAGTGGGCTGGCGCTATTTGCCTTACAGTAAGAAGGTACATGGTTCGATTCCCTGGGTATACATTGTTACATTTTGAGCCTTTTTTTAACAAAGTGAACTTTAAAGTGCTGCAGTTTTCAGTTTTAAATGCACAGTATTTGTTTTCAGCATTCATCATTAAGGGTCCCCATTAAGGGTTTACCTAACCCTAAAACAGAAACAGCTTGTTTGATGTAAACAGCCTCTCATTTGTCCTGTTTCCTTCATACTTTATCTCATCACAGCTTTGTTTACATGATGAATCCGCTCCGTCTTCTGATCCGTCTGTTCTCTGGATTCTGAAATACTTCCATACCGCTGATTGACTCCAGAGAGGGGAGGGAATGTCTTTGCTATCTCTCTCTCGGCTGCTAGCCATTATCGGCTATCTTTGCTAGCGGTGTTGTGACTCGTAGCTGAGCGGAAACTGTCATGACCAAGAATGTGTGGGGACTTTCAAAATAAAAGCGGAGGGTAAAAATGGTGATAAATATCGATGTTTACACTTTCAATCGATTTGACTGAATCATCGCTCAAATGATCGACTCCTTTAAAAAGTGACTCAGCTACTTAATTTTAAAAGTAACCAAGTTAAATGACATGTTACTTTATTACGTTACATCCAGCAGCTGTGACTGTGTAATCTGGAGCAGAAGCTAATTGGTTACATCTTTAATTTTTATGGCCTCTTCTATAAATAACAATTATGTAAGTGAGTTAATAAGTTAGTCATCAAATTTGCATAAGCAATATGCATTAGAAAGCTTTTTATTAATTTATCTATTTCTTTTCCGGTGCTGCCTCAGAAGCTCATCGGACCACAAGAACTTTTGAATCACTGTATAAGTCTTTCCAACCAAGAGTTTTCAGTTGTTGTCAGCGTTTCCATGGATTTATGAGAATTTGGCCAAAGACGTATGGAGAAAAAAAAAAAAAAAAAGAAGTTGCACCACACAGCCAGACCAGTAGAGGGCAGTAAGACAACTACAAATGCTATTCAGCCTCTTTTCTGGGGAAAGATCCTGCTGTCACTTAGCATCTTTAGCATCTCTGATCTTTCTGCATCAGCCTGTATTATCCAAAGCCTTCCTGAATACGAGGCTTCAGCTGCTTCTTAGTGGAAATAAGAAAACATTAAACGAGGAGGAAGGTTCTCCTCGTCCTCAAAGTCTTATCAGTCTGCCTCATCACACCACTTACATTTACTTTCTGAAAGGATGTACCTGCTTGTTATGCATTTACACCCCCCCCCCAGTCAGCTCTTGATTCCCATTATAATGGCAACCATGGTGACTATTTGTGATGCAGCGACACACTCTCAACAGACCTCCTTTTTTTTTACCAAGAAACTGAAATGTGGACATGTGCATGCTGGTTGGCTCATCGGGGTATTCATTACAGATCTTTATTAATGCACTGATGGCATGTGAAGTGCTTTCTCCGCCCACTAAACAGATCATTTATAGTGATCAACATCCCACAAACGGCTCCATGAGCTGCAGAGTCACTGAGTGAGGACCCAAAATGCTCCTCTTAGATATCATCAACCAAACCAACTCTGATGATGATGATGGTGGTGATGTGAGTGTGAAGAACCATGTCTCACACGAACATGCACCTTCTCTGCCCCCCCCCCTCCAGGTCACCTCTAACACTCAATAAGCTCAGAGGGATCTATTCCTCTGTTTACTCCCATAATTCCTCTGACCTTTGAGGAAAAGGAGTTGAACACTTTTCGTTACCAAGGAGACCACAGGCAGCTCCTCTGATGAGCCGACTTACTTTCTTCCAATTTGGCCTCCAGTCAGCGGTTAGTGTGGCTGAAGTAGCTGTGCGGCCCATTATCTGTCATCATTTCAAGGCTGGAGAAATGGAAGAGGACAGTGAGGAGGAGTCGTATCCAACCTGTTCCTCTGTCTCTGCACACGCACCGCCATGTAACATTAAACCAAATTCTGAGGACTGAGAGCAGCTTTTATTCCAACACCGACCTCTTAGTTATGGGTCGCAGAGATATGGCAGATTATGAACATCTAGGGTAAGAACCAGAGGATGATAGTGCTTCTTTGAATTCAGGTTTTATTCACAGAATTCTTCTTGTGCAAATACACAAAAAAGTGAGTCACTTTGATGAACTGATTCATCATCCTTCAAGGTCAAAACACGTTTTCTGTGGAGTTTTCTATAAAGAAAATATACTTCTTCTTTTTCTTCTTCTTCTTTTGTATTGTAAACAGAAATCAAGTTTGAATCCCTCTGTCTGAAATGTTATTTTAGCTGCTGTCTCTTTAAGGCTCCCCACTCCTCAAACCCCCTTCCCTCTGACTGGCTAACTCCCCAGGGGCGGAGCTATGGTCAGATCGCTCTGTGAAGATCAACATTTTGATCAGTTTATAGACAAATTCAGGGATTTCTACAACATATGAATACGTAGAGGTTTGAAATTCTGCACATGCTCAGTCTGAACATCCAGCTTTGTTACTTTATATCTATTCTTTATTTGCAACTATCCACATTTAAGATACAAGAAAGCATAATACCTCCTCTTTAAGGAACCAAAGATCAAATATTTCAAATATTATCAAATATGTCAAATATTTGATTTGATTAGTCGACCAAATTCCTAATGATCTCCAACCCATCAAATCAAACTGTTTTCCATTAAGTCAATAATTAGAGTTAGCTTTTTGATGTTTTTAGCCTGTAGCTGGGTTATATGCAGGATTATGTACAGTCAGTCCATGTCGTTATCAAATAACAGCAAAACATGTTCGCGTTCATTTTTATGCTGATGACACCATTGTGTACTGCTGTGCTGCGTCTCTTGCACAAGCTGATGAACATTTTCAAAACACCTTCGTGGTCCTTCAGAATACGCTGCGTGACCTGAAACCTGTTTAAAATGCAGATAAGAGCAAAAAAGCAGATTGAGGTTGAACGCTATCAAGTTTTGTTTTTCTTTGAATATAAAAAAAGCAGCTCGTTGCTGCAACTGTTTTGGCGACTTGTAGGCTCATGCATTGGTACACTTTTATTTAGAAGGCAATTTTTAATCTACTTCCCCTCTATTTGTGTGATTTCATGATGCAGAGATGTACCGGTCAGTATTCTATGTGTTCCCCCCCTCTGGGTCCTGGGGCTGTTGCTGGGTTGGGTGATATCCGGGGCTCTGGTGGTGGCCCTTGGGTGTCCTGGCATCTCGGGGGTGTCTCTGGGCTCCTGGGTACTGCAGGGAATGGTCAACCTGGGGCTTCGGTGATCAGGCATGCCTGCATAGATACTCATGCTCCTGTCGAGACTCACCGAAAACAAGTGATCTGTCCCATCAGAACATGCTGAATCACTTCTGGCACTTCTGCACTCTATCAAGAAACGCATGCCCCCTCCTTCTCTCGTATCCGTTGGTTCATGCACTTCTTTCGGGATCCCACTTCTCTGGCATTCCTGGGCTTTCTTAAGGTTGTCACTCCTTGAATTATACTTAGAACAGCACAGCACCTGGACTTCTATTTAATATTGTCAACATTACCTGTTTGCCCTCTTCCCTGTCTGTCCTCTCCCCCTCTTTGTATCCTCGTCTGTCCTCTTTCCTGTTTGTCTTGTCTCGTCTTATCTGTCACTTATTTCCCCTCCTCCACACTGTGGTGTAGCACGGCCCTCCCCTCCAGCTCACATCGGGGAATAAATAAATTTAATTTGATGGAGTAGCCTACAGGGAGGGCTGGTGATGGTCACTAAAGAGAAAAAAAAAGAAAAAACAGTATTCTATGTGTTCCCCGGACCTCTACATGCTCTCAGTTTTATTTTTAGCCTTTTTGACAAAATGTTTATTAATTTAGTCACATTTTAGTCATTTCTATATGTGATGTCATAAGTCCAGGTTCAGTTGATGAAAACTCAAAAAGGTTTTAGTCTAATTTTAGTCAGACCAGAATCTATCAGAATATTAATGCTTTGATATTTTCAGATTACTAATCAGACTGCTTCATAGTTTGATAAATATACCAGACGCTTTTCTCCAAAGCAACATGCAACACAAGCAAGAATTTAAACAAAATGGAGAAACTTTATTAAGTGGGCCACAGGTACTCTGCTATCAAGTGCCCCGCCCCTTTTTTAAATTGTATTCTACCTAAATAGTAGCCACAACTAGAATTTAGTATCATTCATGCAATATCATTCAACATTCAGCAGCATTCAATATTCAGTGCTTTCATTAAGAGCTCAGTCTGAGATCTTCTGATCTGACCCCTGAGGACAAAGAGGGGAAGGGTCAGATTAAGGTCCAAAGTGTTCCCCGAACAGGTGAGTCTTCAGACCTCTCTTAAAAGTAGAAGGGGACTCTGTGAGTCTGGCTAGAGATTTAGAGCCATGCTGGGCTCACAGGCAGAGCGTAGTGGGCGGGAAGGAGTGTAGACCTGGATGAGGGACTCGAGGTAGGAAGGAGCCGTTCTTGTCACTGTTTGAGAAGCCCGAAGAAGAGCTTTGAATTTAGCTTTGAATCTCCCTGCGCTATTAACGATGAAATCACTTAAACTGCTTCCTGCCTCCAGGGTCCTGCTTCACACCTGGTTTAAAACCATAACACGTGGACGGCCCTGTTTTTAATCCATGACCACGTGCTTTATAAATGCTTTTGTTTTGTCTCTCTTTGCATTTCTCCGTCTGTAACTTTGTGTTTTTGCTGCTGCTGCCTGTCTTTTAAATCTCAATGGGACAAACCTGGTTAAGAAGTCTCTGTTTTTTAACTTTGTGTTGCTTCTAGGGCTGCCAAGATTAGTCGACTAGTCACGATGACGTCGACGATCAAATTCGTCTGCGACTTATTTAATAATCGACGTCGTCGTTTTAATATTTTTTTAAACTTTATTTTTCCCTCCAAACTGCTGCTGTACTTTCACCTGTCTCGTCTGCCGTTCTGTCCTTGACGCACACGCGCAGAAGTGGTAACCGGGGTAACCCGTGATGTCACCGGAAAAGTTATGCCCAACAGTATCATGGCTAGCCGGCAACAGAGCTCCAAAGTTTGGGAGCATTTTTCCAAAATTAAGGAGAAAAGTGTGCAACGCAAAATCTGCAAAGCAGAAATGTCCTTCCATGACAGAACGACGGCGATGCACGAGCATCTGAAAAGACAGCACGCCGTGGCTGATTTATTTTCTGACGAAGAATGACAATCTCGGTAAGCTAATTGGCTAGTTAGCTGCTAACATTAACGTCAACAGGGAGCTACCTACTTAATAGCGATGTCATGTTTGAATTAGGGCTGCAACGATTAGTCGACATAATCGACAACGTCGATTACACAAATTCGTCGACGTGAAAAAATCAGTGTCGACACGTCGTGCTATTGTTGTTGTAAATAAAAATCACACATGGACCGCTTTATGCGTCATGCAGCTGTAACTGCAGTACACTACACTGTAGTGACTACAGGTAGTGCTGGAGGCAGAATCAGAGTCGGCGTCAGACAAAATTCAAGGGGGGGGGCATCAAGACAACAGCAGGGGGGCACAACGTCTTGATCATGACTGGATTTATTCTGTATAGCTATGTGTATGATCGCCATTTAAACACACATCAAGAATCACTTAACAGATTGTACAAAGTTCAAATTTACGCCCGCAGGAAGGCACTAAACCACAGCTGAGAGTCACGCATCTCTCTCTCTCCTCTCCCTCCGGTGTGCACACAACTATGCGCGCTTAAGCGCACCAATATTAAACACATTAAACAGCGATTAAATACGAAACGTTTACGTTAACAAGGAAACCCAAACGGTGACAGAACTTTAATGGTACCTCTAATTTAGAGGGGGGGAAATGAATTCTAGAATGTTAATATTATTTTTTTCCCGCCCCCCCCCCTTGACGCCGACACCGGGCAGAATCGCTCGCTGCCAGCAAACTCCGTAAACTCCGACCTAAAGTTTCAAGAGTTTGGAAACATTTCACTGAAAATAAAACAATGAAACACATTAAATGCAATCTCTGTGAAGCTCAGCTTTCATTCCATGGCAGCACTACGGTGATGCACGAACATCTTAAACGCCGACACCCCTGAGCCGCTATGTTGAAAAATATACCAACTATATGACAGAAAAATGTTTCATGGGTCAGTATTTAATATATTTTTTAAAAAACATACATTGTTAGAGTATAACAGGGTAACTTTGAAAGGTGTGAAGATTCAAGCAAGTTCGGTTTCTGGACACAGAAGTCCAAAATAGGTGCTTAAAAATAAAGAAGATAATCGTGACTAATCGACTAATCGAAAAGATAAATGATAGATTAGTCGACAACAAAAATAATCATTAGCTGCAGCCCTAGTTTGAATAGAAAATTGCTACATTAAAAAAATGTCAGAAATGCTGCTACAAGCTGAACTATGATATTAACTGTCTTCATTTTTAGTTAGCACATACCTTAAACACTTGAAGCTGGAAGCTAATGATGTTAGCTGTATGCTGGTGCAATAAGCTGCAATTCATGTATGATCCGAATAGTCGACTAATCACAAAAAATAATCAGTGACTAGTCGATTATCAAAATAATCGTATGTGGCAGCCCAGGTTGCTTCGTAGCCTTTTATTGTGAAGCACTTTGTAACATCTGCTCTTAAAAGATGTTTTTGAAACAAACTTTACTTACTTGTTACCATGGAGCAGAAATGACATCAGTCTACTTCAACAGTGTAGAAAGCTCAAACCTTATTCCATCCTTCATCTTGGTCATTGTGTCTTATTGTGTAACTTAAAGGACCTTGAACGTCTCTGTTGTTGAAGTGTTTGGTACATATTCCTGCCCGTAGCCCACACCTGTAGATTTAGCTTCAGGGCTAACGGTTGCATCATCTCTGTTTGAGCAGGAGCTCATATGTAGCATCAGTAATAGAAGTATGTGTGAACAGGTGTTCAGTGGGATTACCTCCACCAGGCCCTCCTCTCAGAAAGAGAACAGGATGTAAGTTCTTCCGTTAAAACTTCAATAAAATACAACAAAACAGCTGATTTACAGACTGAAATACTGAGTGAACATGCAGCTCATTCATCAAACAAATAAACCGCAACAATGTCAACAAATTAAATCCTGTGTGTTCAGATTTTCTAAACATAATAATGAAAGCAAAAGCAGGACTGACGGCAGATTCACTGCTCAGTTCAGCTCGAGGGATGTGAACGCTTTTCCAGGACCGAGGCGCAAATTGAACCAAATTTGATTTTAGTCACCATGACGAGATCAGCGTATCTGATATGCAAAAATAATCAGTTCCTGTCTGAGCACAACGAGCAGGAGACACAAACTGTGACTGACGACTGATTTTCTCCTCGAGAGTCATTTAGCTGATGTTTATCTCCACTACAAGCAGCAGCAGGAGGAATAATTCAGTTATTCAACCTCTATCTGCTGGAAAAGCATCATTTCACCGCACGCTACAGCGACTACTTTACATTAATGGTCAGACGGGATCAAGTTTAAAAAGCAGGCAAGCGACGTGCCGTTACAGGTGAGCACACACAGCTGTGCCAACACTGTAATCACACTGATAATACTCATCCAGTGATGTAAAGGTCACCGAGGTGTTTCCTGAGAAGTTCAGGCGTAACAATGTGACAAACACGGTTCATCTAGTGACAAGGCTCAAACAATGCAATGAGCTTAACGTGAACAAAGGAAGAAGAGCTCCATTATTCCAAACAGCCACACATATTAAGTCAGCTGTGGACTAAATATTATTGGCCGGGTGGCATGAAATTATGAAATCATTCAGCTGGGAGTCTGGACGACAGATTTCTGGGAGATTAAATGAACTAAACACATCCATCTGTGCCTGCAGATCATTGGCTGGACACTAATACAGAGCACTAAGGGTCATCAGATAAGAATAAAAAACAAAATTTTAAAGACAGATGTCAGGACAGTAAATAAAGTACAAACACATACTGAACATCTGTGCATATAGAAGACAAAAAAAAAAACCCTCTCCTCATTCAGGTTAGTGAATAAATATGAAATTGGTCAGTGGATCTGGATATCTCTGGACGTAAACAAATCAAAATCAGTGAAAATCTCAGGTCACATGACGTGGATGTGTTGTTTTGTTACATATTACTGACTGAAGTAAGCCATCTAGTGTCTGGAAATGGTTATAGCAATGCTTTGAGTTGTTTGGAACCTTGAGCTTGCCGTAGTTTTCTCTTCCTGGTTGTATTTTGACATTTAGAGTTTTCAGTTTTGTTTACAAAGAGTAACTGTGATATGTTTCTGTGATGAAAGATGAAATTCTGATTGAAAACCAAAGTTATATCCATGTATGCTAACCGCTAGCATATCAATGAGTTTCCCATATACGTTAGCTTGGAGCTAGCGCTGTGTTTTCTCTCTGGTTTTTGCTCCATTAGGAGATGCTTAATATGTTGAATGTGTTGAATATGAATCTCTTGTCCATCTGCTAAGCTAAGCTAGCTGAAGCTAGCTGATTTTTAACAGGAACTAGTTATCCAGACCCAGCACTATTAGTAATTTTAATTACCATCTGCCATCACTGCAGTGTATTTTATTTTGAAAGTCAAACAGATGTTTTTTTGTTTTAACCCTTTAACTTCCAGTATCTTGTTGAAAGTGTGTTGAATTGAGTCAAACTTGATTGAATCGTCTCCACAGCTCAAAATATTTTTTCTAAATTTTGTGGTTTCTGATTTTTGTGCCCCTAACAGCACAGGAAAAACACATTAAATTTTTTTTTATTTATTTATATACATATTTATTTTGGATTGAACATTCAAAGGTTAAAAATTAAATAGACTTCATATCCCTTGCATTTAAAAAGTGAAAGTTGAAGGGTTAAAAGGAGAGGTAGTTAAAGGGTTAAGTTTGTTTTCAGTAAGACTGGATTTGAACCCAGGTCATCTACTTTAGGGTGATTCTATCTGCGCTGAAAATAATGCACTGTTGCTCCAGCACCCGCCAAAAATAAGAGTCAAGCATAGCTGACCCGGAGAACACAAGCCAGATCTGAGCCGCATCAGTTTCAAGTTTCAAACTGCATTTCAAAAATCTAGCGAGATGGCTCAGTTCACAGGTCCAACGTGATATGTACCCTGTGTCAGACAAACTGAAATAACACCAAAGCACGTCAAATCCTGCATCTGCAAGTCGGTCCACAGACCTGTTAAGTCTACATTCTCTTAATGGCCTCATAATCTTCCATCAGTATATCCGGCGATGTTGGTTTTCCCGTCTCCTGTTTCTTGACTTCAACACATACTGGGCTGCCCACACTGCAATGACCCAGTTTGCGGTCACTTCTGGGACTCAGTCTTTTGCTCAGGGGCAGTTTGGCAGAGATGTGCTGCCATAACTCCATTTTCTACTTCACAGCTGGAATTCAAACTCTGCACACTGCAAAGACTTACTTCTCAGTGAAACTCAACACTTTCATCACACAGTAAAATAACAACGAGAGAAACATGAGGAACTAAGTGCCAGCATGTCTGAAGGGGCTGATTTTAATAGCTTTGACGTTGGCAGCGCAGCAGGTCCTCACATTAAGACACTTGAGGTTTATTCTTCCTCCAAGTGGATGCACACGATGGTCACCCAAGACCAAGACATGATGTGTGTGTAAGTGCTGGTGTGTGACTCTCAGCTCCATCAACAGGAAACTCATTATTCCCCTGCTTTGTGAACGCTTGTTGGTCCCTTTGTTCAATCTTGATGAATAATGGCCTCCACCTTCGTTATGTCAAACACAGAGCGTGATTTATGCCACATCAAAGTCTCTCAGCACGTCAACCTTTTCTTCTTCCTGCCATCGGAGATGGTTGGGTGAATAGGATGACAAGCTGGGAACAGCAAAAAAGAAGTGAGATTTCTATCTTTGGACTGGTTGCTAATCCATCATCCTGCACGTCAAAATGCAGCGGAAAAGTGCAGCAAATCAAATCTGCTGCCGACGTACGAGAGCGAGTTAGACCAGGCTCTTCAGGAAGCAAAGGGATCAAACAGTTTTCAACAGCAGAATGACCTAAGATCCCACAAAAAACCACCAATCAGTTCATTAGAACGAGGTTTGACAGACACTGACAAATCAACCCTCTGTCACTTTAAAGAGCAAAAGCCAACAGCTCTTCACCTCTGAGTCCTCACCCTTCACCCTGCTGTCACCCTGAAGTGCCCTCATGCTGGAGTGTCCCTCCAAAGCTCTCCACGAAGCCACACGAGCAGGAGCTCAAGGCAAAAAAAAAAAAAAAAAAAAAAAAGAAAGGAAAGAGACATTTAACATCTTTAGACCAAACCCTGCTTGATTCAAACAGCATGAAACTTCCATGATCCTGCTCATACGCCAGACTGTGCACATGGAAAACAAGGCTAGAAACATCGCTGCAGTGTGACAAAGGGGTCTGCTATCCAGAAAAAGTCCATGTCTCATATGTTAACAAAGACGAGGTGGCTGGAGCCTATCCCAGCTGTCTAAAGGCTGAAACACACCGTCGCAGCTAATCTGCAGCCATCCTATTTTTGCCGGATGCTGGAGCTGTGACGCGTCAATTCAGAGCAGAGAAGATCGAGCAGGACAGGAAGAAGTGCACAGAAACTATCTAATAAGAGCCTCAGACTTTCAAAATAAAACAAACCATGTCAAAATTCGATCGTATTTAGCTTCACCAATGCAAGAAAACTTCACAGACACGCCAGGAGTCCACAGGTTTGAGGTTTAACAGCACAACATGAATGAAGAGAGGTTAAGACGAACCTCTGTCACTGTCTGTTTTTAAAACTCATTTTTATTCTCTGGCTTTTAACCCAGCTTGAGACTCGGCTCCTGTTTTTGGTGTTTATTTGTGTTGTTTTTTTTGTTTTTAAGTACTTTTTTATTGTTTTTAATTGTTTTAAAAACAATGAATCAATTATTTTAGTGCTATCATTTTATTTTTATTTGTAATACCTTCATGTACAGCACTTTGTTTCAGCTGTGGTTTGTTTTTAAAGTGCTCTATAAATAAATTTGAGTTGAGTGTCCAAAGAATAAAAATACTGGCATTTACACGATTCATCACGCAGAGATCACCGAGATAACTGTGATGGTTTGAACTGGTGACCTTCTTGTTGTGATGCAGCGGCTCTAACCACTGCCCATATATCATTCATTATAAGAAATAATTTATAAAAGACCTTGGACTTAACTCTTGGGAAATTGTTTTGTATTTGTAATATTTTTCATCTCTGATTTTCTCTCTAGAAGGAGATTTAAAAAAAAAAAAAGTAAATACCGCTCATTCTCCGCCATGCTACCAATGCAACAAGAGGAATGCTAATTATGGAAACATCTTACAACATGCACCCCCATATACACTCACTGGCCACTTTATTAGGCACACCTGTCCAACTGCTCATTAACGCAAATTTCTAATCAGCCAATCACATGGCAGCAACTCAGTGCATTTAGGCATGTAGACATGGTCAAGACGATCTGCTGCAGTTCAAACTGAGCATCATAATGAGGAAGAAAGGTGATTTAAGTGACTTTGAACGTGGCATGGTTGTTGGTGCCAGAGGGGCTGGTCTGAGTATTTCAGAAACTGCTGATCTACTGGGATTTTCACCCACAACCATCTCTATGGTTTACAGAGAATGGCCTGAAATAGAGAAAATATTCAGTGAGCAGCAGTTCTGTGGGTGAAAATGTCTTGTTGATGCCAGAGGTCAGAGGTCAGAGGAGAATGGCCAGACTGGTTCGAGCTGATAGGAAGGCAACAGTAACTCAAATAACCACTCGTTACAACTGAGGTCTGCAGAAGAGCATCTCTGAACGCACAACACATCGAACCTCGAGGCAGATGGGTTACAGCAGCAGAAGACCACACCGGGTGCCACTCCTGTCAGCTAAGAACAGGAAACTGAGGCTACGATTCACACAGGCTCACCAACACTGGACAATAGAAGATTGGAAAAACGTTGCCTGGTCTGATGAGACTCGATTTCTGCTGCGACATTCGGATTGTCGGGTCAGAATTTGGCATCAACAACATGAAAGCATGGATCCATCCTGCCTTGTATCAACGGTTCAGGCTGGTGGTGGTGGTGTAATGGTGTGGGGGATATTTTCTTGGCACACTTTGGGGCCCTTAGTACCAACTGAGCATCATTTCAACACCACAGCCTACCTGAGTATTGTTCCTGACCATGTCCATCCCTTTATGACCACAGTGTACCCATCTTCTGATGGCTACTTCCAGCAGGATAACGCTCCATGTCATAAAGCTGGAATCATCTCAAACTGGTTTCTTGAACATGACAATGAGTTCACTGTACTCAAATGGCCTCCACAGTCACCAGATCTCAATCCAGTAGAGCACCTTTGGGATGTGGTGGACCAAACTCTCTGAGGAATGTTTCCAGTACCTTGTTGAATCTATGCCACGAAGGATTAAGGCAGTTCTGAAGGCAAAAGGGGGTCCAACCGGGTACTAGCACGGTGTACCTAATAAAGTGGCCGATGAGTACAGATGTCAGTACATTCTGCAAAGTGAGTAGTCCTTTACAGATCTGTGCAGAGAGCCCTGACCTGTGGTGTCTGTACTCTGGTAAAAGAGAGGAACAATGACATGACAAACAACAGGTCATAATTTATGTCTACTTCCTTTCAAGTTTCTGTTCTCAGACATCAGAGCAGCATTCAGGGTCATTCCCACACATCAGCCCATCGGATCACATGATCTGCAGATACGTCCTGTTCTTCTGCAATAAAACAGTCAAACATTAAGTCAAACAGGAAGAGAAGCGGGGGCTTAACAATGATTAACTCAGCCAGGGCTTTCTGATTCATTCACAGCAGTTTGGCTCTGGAGAGACAATGCAGCTTTGTAATCGGTATTTAAAACAGCACAAAAATGTAACCTGAATGTAACACGACTCTAAATGTTTCTGATCAGAGGATTCAGGAATTCAGTGTCACATCCTCTTTAACACTCCAACACTCTTCCTTCCTCGCTTTCAGCCTTCTTTTTAGACGCATAAACCTGCATGTCATCCGATCGAAGTGAAAAGCAGGAGACGTCCAAACCCCCACATTTCACAAGGTGGTCGACAAGTGGGAAGCGAGCAGAGCCTGAGCGAGAGGATCTCAGGCGTCACATCACATTACCTGAGGATGCGTCAGCGGGGTCAAGTCATGTGTGCGTCTGCCGCTGAACGTTCCCGAGGTGAACTAAGTGAGCGTGTGCCTCTCCTGGGACGAACTAACACCCTGACCTCAGAGAAAATGTTATCAGAAATGGAGGTCAGGTCAATGGAGGAGCTGTGTGTGAACGGTGCTCTCCATTGACACGCCGGCTGACAGGAAGGAGGGGAAGACTGTGGCTTATCAAGCTGCCGTCTAAGTGCCCCCAGCGATGTGTCCACCCTCGAATCCCCTGCTCGAGCTCACAGGTGTGATCACGCCTACGTTGTGTTTTCTTTAGACTGAAGCTCGGAGGAAAAGTTTGCTTTACGGCAGTTATATCATCTTTTTCTTGACCTACATCCCTCCTTTCCTCTCCTCTGCACGCTCCATAGAAAGTACAGCTGGACTCTAGTTGTTGAGCTATCGTCTATCTCTTACACCGGTTCCTCGTTCCTCCCTTTAGTCCTGCAGAAAGTCTTCCCTCCCACTGTTGTGAATAAATCATTCAGAGTTGACTTCTGAATTATTCAACATACAACATATTATTTTAGTGGAGGTAAAAAAAAAAACTGGCTGAAGACAGAAAAAAGAGAGAGAGAGAGAGAGAGAGAGAGAGTAACATTTTAATGAAAGTGTGCATGAAAGCAGCTAAGCCTGATGAGAGAGAGCATGCTGGGATAAATGAAACACAACATCCCAACTTCATTGGAATTGGGGTTGTAATTGACCTATGGCTAAGTCCCGCCCTAAACGTGATGAACCAATCACAGTGCATATAGCAATCCTATACACTCAGACACTCTTTGCCTGGACGTCCACTGAAATGCAGAAAGTCAGTTTTCATTCAGTTTTATGACTTTTTCTGAGATTTTAAATTTTAAAATGGTCACATGGTGTTCATGGGGTACATGCAACTCTGACACAAGTTATCCTGAGAGGATGGGTGATGGGGTATGGCAAGCCGTTTTAACATTTAAAAGCTGAGTTCAACTATCCAAAATTCGAATTTTGACTAGGCGAAATGTGAATTACAGATATCCATAATTCAATTTTGACTAGGAGTAATTCGAATTACAGATATCTTGAATTCAATTTCGCCTAGGCGAAATTACGTCACATTTGCCATTCATGTGTATTGGATGACTCATTGCGGATATCCAAAACGTCATTTCGGATATCCAAAATGTGAATTACAGATATCCACAAATGAATTTCACCTAGGCGAAATTTAATTTAAGATATCCGTAAATACTTTTTTAGATATCTTAAATTGAGGCAAATTAAAGATATCTGTAATTTGAATTCCGCCTAGGCGAAACTGAATTACAGATATCTTGAATTCAAATAACAGATATCCAAAATTAATTTGTAGATATCTGTAATTCACATTTTGGATATCCGAAATGACGTTTTGGATTTCCGCAATGAGTCATCCAATACACATGAATGGCAAATGTGACGTAATTTCGCCTCGGCGAAATTGAATTCAAGATATCTGTAATTCACATTTCGCCTAGGCAAAATTGAATTACAGATATCTGAAAATTGAATTTTGGATAGTCGAACTCAGCTTTTAAATGTTAAAACGGCTTGCCATAGATGGGGTGCATTTTTTACCCTTTCCTTAAACCACATCTCAACACAGAAAAGTGTCTTCTTTGGATAAAGTTGTGCTGTTGTTCACAACATCAACTCAACGTGAAAAAAAATGAACAAGGATGTTTACGTCTGTTCTAAGGTACGTCAACCTCGTATGTGAGGCAACATGTCCTCACTTTGCTGGAAAGAAATATAAAGTTATCTTTAACATCTCTAACGTTAGCTAACGTTAGCCTAGCGTTAGCTCCTAGCTGTGTTGTTCGTCATGTTTCTTTGTTTGTTGGAGTTCATTGGCCTGTTTTGTCTTTTGGTGATCGTCCATCATTGTTAGCTGTTGTCCAAAGGGCTCTAGTTAAGCTAACCTTGATGTCCAAATTGTCCTCTGTGTGGTCATCCATTTTTCTGTGTGAGCCAGTCTTCAAGAGGAAGTGTACAGTGACGGAAATGTGGATCTGGATTTTTTTTTTTTTTTCAGACAAGACAAGAACAGAAGAATAGATAGTAAACAAAGTGGTGATAGCAATGATAGTTGTGACAGTAATTATAATAATAACTGCTAAAAAGAAAAAAACAAGGAAGAAAAAAAAAAGAATAAATAATTGGGTAAGAAAAAAATGTTTTTAGTAATACTGCCCATTTTTGTAATAGTAGATCTAGATTTCTACAACACCCATTAAACTAAAAAAAGAGCCTGCTTTGAACATTTAAGGAGATATGTATGCTTCATATCTTAAGGTAAATATTAAGTTCAAATGTTGGATGTAATTACTGGAGCTTAGCTTCATTAGCTTATCTGTAACAGCCCTGATAACAAAGGTTGTCAAACGTTCTGCTGAATGATTCAGTGTAAATACTGTAGCTCCAAACTAACAGAGACTCTCTTGGTAAAGATGGTAAAACGGAGGTTAGATTCTCCTCATGACCGATGCTGATCCTCGTTCTTGTTGTCTGATGGTAACCAGATGTGGGTCATCAGGTTTGCTCTGGGACCTGGAAGTTTTATCTTGTAGCTGAAGCTTTTTATGGACCTTCAACAAATAAATAGATGATTTGTGATCTTTCTGTCTCCAGAAACACCTGCCATAGCGCCTGTCACTGAATGTTCATTGTTTGTCTGTTAGTGAGCTGAGGGGGCGTGGCTTAGCCGTGGGTCAATTGTCATCAGATTAAGTGATTCTGTAAGGCTTAAATCTTACCAACATATAATACCAAACTGCAAAAGTTGCCCCTGGAGTGACCTTGGGATCCTGTCCTGTAAAATGCAGGGCCCCTGAGTGAAGAGTAAAGCATTGATTGTCATTATTTAACTTCTTTTGTGGTGACTTAAATCTCACTTTGCCTTGGGGCCCCAGTGGGACCCTGGGGCTTATTGGACAGTTGAAGTAGCTGGTGAATGTCAGAGGTGTTGTATTCCCTTGGAAGGGGGCCTTTCTCTCTGAGAGCATCTATTGATGCCTGTCAAGTCCCTGCAGGATCATAAATTCACTGGCCCTGTACTCAAGGGACCCTCCCTATAGCACCATGTCGTCCATATTGGCATTTACAGTGCAGCGACCCGAAGACAATCAGTGTTTCTTCGAGACCGTAAACAATGCTGCTCATTTCAAAGCCTCGTTTGCAGCTCCCTCTCCTCTCCGGCTTCAGCAGACAATGCATGTCCTTGGAAATCCTATACGACAGCAAGAGAGCGCTAATTACAGCTAATCGCGTGTCTAATTGGCAATTCCCAACCTAATGAATTATCTCTTTGATTCCCGTTGTGAATCATACGCCGAAAACAGTGCACTGTTAAATTAAAAAAAGAGTCTGTTTTCACAGTGTGCAGCGTGTGTTTGCGGCGTGTGTGTGCAGCGTGTCAGGCTGAAAATAACCCCACGCTGACTCCATGTTCCTTTAACTCTCTGAAGTAAAAAAAAAAACTCCAGAGAGGTTGGGACAAATGTGCATACTTTATTTTTTGAATTCATGGCACCAGATTTAATCACCTCCTCTATCTTTCCTGACGTGCTCTCTCACAGGTGAGTCCATTTCGTCCTCTCTGAGGAGATCCTGCCAGCAATTCCCATCTCCAATCACAGACTACGGCCATGAGACCCGGCGGTGGCAGCTCGCCACACTCCCACTTATCCTCCGCTGGTGCACGGAGATAAGGCTGCTGTGACACACTGGCGTCTTTCACTGCTGTTCAGGTTAATTCTTTTCATCGAACACAATGTCCTTCTTGTGAATTTGCTGAGGTCATGATTTCAAGAATGCGAGAGCGACGCGGCTGCATATTAGCTGAAGAGGCCAGCTTACGTCCACATTAAGTGACGTTAAGTGGCTGCAGATGACTTTTGAATCACACTCCATCCATCCATCCATCTTCAACAATCACTGTGACCTCCAGCTCGACCCCTGAAGGACTCGTTCCTCGACAACACTAATTCTGTTGCTCTCTATCTCACCAACACATCCGTCAAGCAGAGCGCAGCAGCCACGCTGTGTCACAGTCTGGTATTTATAATCCTGCTGTCTCATGCGTCCTCCATTAGGACGTCATTCTCAACACCTGAATTAATAAAAACCCGATCGCTGCACAAGAGGAAACAATCAGATCATCAATACCGCAACGAGCTTCAGTCTTTATTTCTGGTGGAGCGGTGAAACCTATTACTTGATTCTGACGTCAGTGTGGATGAAAGCGGGAGCAGTCGACACGTCTCATTTGTTGCATCCATCAGGATCTGCTCAGGGAAGCAGGGACTCAGTCTGGCTCACATGCAGAAAAAAAAGGAGCTCGATTGGTGGAATCAAACCGTCAGTCATTGCGTTCACACAGCCCACGCTGCAGTCCGTCTCTGGTGTGTGCTACAAACGGCTGCTCGCGGACGTTACGCTGCGAGTCCATTTTTGCTGGTGTAGGTACCAGATCACTCGGGTGGTCAGATCGGCCCGGTGTCGCCTACCAATGATGTCACGCTCTATAATTGGCTGGAAGTTAGCAGGATGACTTGGGAGATTGTGGTTTGTCCGTGGGATTGTAGTTTTTTCAGAAACAGATTGACGATTTTTACAATGAGATCTATAATTATCTTTCAAAAGGGACTACCAACACCTTGACTGCGTACTCTATATTTTGACTTTGTGGTGGGAGGCTACTGCCTTTGATTAACACTTTTATCAATAGGAAGACGCAATTTTAAATATGAATATTAAAACTGATATTTAATAATAACCCCAGGCTGCAAACCATAAATAAATAAACTCAAATGAACTTACTCACATGGGAAAAATAAGTTTATATTAACAATATGTTTTCCTGTTTTTTTATCAATAAGACAATGTGTTTTTATAATGTTCATATATTAAACAATGCATTATATTTTTTCTATATTTACAGTTGTTATTAGTAAAAAAAAACAGCAAAACCAAAAATAAACAAAAACCCTAAAAAAGAAAAAAAGAACAAAAACAAAATGCACTTCGTAACCCTATGAATATTTACAAAAAAAAAAAATACTAAGAGTTGCTGAAACCACCCAATTTATCATTTATCGACGGTTGTGATGTTTTGGCTCTCAGGTGGAAGTGCATTACAAACAGACTCTGTAGTGGAAATCACTGCATGTGGCCAAGATCACATCTTAAAACATTCGTCTGTTACAGTCTGCTGCTGCATACACAAATCAAAGACGTGATCAGCTGTTGTAACCAGTGTTTCTCATAAAAATCTGAAATTGTGCAAAAAAAGTTCCTCTGAATGTGTTTTTGTCAGACTATTACACTGTAAAAAATAAAATCGAAAAGGGTTTTAAACCAGCTGAGCTCAAAAATAGAGAGAAAACATTGACGACATACTGACTCACTCAGTACAACAAAACCCATACCAACAAGTTTAGAAATGAAATATTTCAAATATACTTTGAGATGATATTTCATAACTAATAACTGATTTCATCAGGTCACTGCCATAACTTCTTAGAAAGTTGATTATTTAGTACTTGTCATGTTTTTGTGGTTACACCATTTGACAGTTTAATGGGACTGATTCTTTAATTGGTTAAAAATGGCAGAAATGTCATATATGAAATATTATGACACAAACAGAAATGACAACAACACATTTAAACAAACATCAGACGTGTTAAACATGTTGTCTGCACACGTTTAAAGCAGATTTTTGATACCAACACTTATTTACAAGTGTCCCAAATGCATGTTTATACAGGTTGATGCAAATTATTATTATTACTATTATTATTATTATTATTATTATTATTATTATTATTATTATTGTTATTAATAATAATAATAATAAAAATACATTATTATTATTATTATTATTATTATTATTATTAATAATAATAATAATAATTATTATACTAATAATTATAATAATTATAATAATAATACAATATTATTATTATTATTAATAATAATAATAATAAGACTAATAATAATAATACTTAATTTGTATAGCACTTTTCAATACAAGTAACAAAGTGCTTCACAATAAGAAAAACTGTAAAAAAAAAAAAAAAAAAAAAATCAAACACTAAAAATAGATTAAAAACAGATAAGAAAAGCAGACAAAGAAAGAAAAAAAAGAAATATATCATTAAAAGCCAAACCAATAGAATCAAGATAAAAAATAAAATCACAAAATAAAATCTTTTCTGTAAAAATAAGTCTTCAGTAGTGAGATAAAACAGGGGACTGATAGTGATAGTGAGGATAAGGATGAAAGTGAGGAGTCAGTTCATCAAAAAGATCCAAAAATTGCTTCTCTGGGCCTGAGACCACCTGGTTAAACCCAAAGCCACCAGTTTTCAGTTATTGCATAGTTTCAGAGATTTGTAAACCACCAGATCTTCTATTTGTTCATTTATTTATTTTAATTGGGGTTGTTATAGCTTTCCTTGTATGTCATTGCGCTGTATTTTCTCTTCTTTGTACCTCACTTTGAGTCTTCCAGTGTTTATTTTCTGTTCTTTAAAGGAGGGGCTCATTTCCTTGACAAACAGAGAGATCGTAAATGACTGACCTTCATTCTTGAGTGCACACATAAATGAAATAAGTCAGTAACCCAGTTGGGTCCCTCTAACGCCCCTGCAGGTGTGACCTTGTGCCCTTAAGGTAAGTGAAGGACGGTTGTATGTCAGGGTCGATATGCGCTGATCCTAAACGCCTCATTGAAAGAAACATTGTTGGCCCGGTCAAAAAAATTAATTGAGCCTGCCATTAATGAATCACAGGCTGCGTATTAATTTTCAGCTTCAGTGGATTCATCCGCTCTGATAATCGAGGGGTTGGCTGAAGTAGACGTAAGCTCTTTAATGTCGTTTTCTGGCTCCAAAAAATGCTAAATTAATTCATTACATTAATTTTCTTTGACTGTTTTCCCGCGCACAGTGCAGGAAACTGTTTGGGATAAGTTCACTGAAGGACAGGTCTCTTATTCTCTCCTGGAGCGCAGCGCGCCCTGCGCTTCATGCACGCGTAAAAATTGTTGGAAGCGTCATGTGTCGTTTACCTGGATGCTTTATCCGGTAAGTTTGGGGACTCACCTGTCGACGCTGATCACACACAGGGTCATGATGGAGGCGGTGCAGCACATTACATCCATTCCGATGAAGATGTTGCAGAAGACCTCTCCAAAGAGCCACTTTCCCCCGGTCAGGTCCGTCACTATCACAAACGGCATCACGGCTATGGCCACCGACAGGTCCGCCACCGCGAGGGACACCAGCAGGTAGTTAGAAGGCTGCCTCAGCTTCTTCACCACGCACACCGCGATCACCACCAGCGTGTTCCCCATCACCGTGACCGCCGTGATGATCGCCAGCATCACCCCGATGATGATCTTCTCCGGGCGCCCGAAATCCTGCAGCTGCTCCCCGCACGACTCGTTCCACATGGTGGTGGGACTGATGGTGACGAGGACGTTGTAGAGCAGCTGCAGAGTGCCATTGATAACTTCGGAAATATCCTCTTTCTTGTTAAAAGTGAGCTCAATTCCCGAAGTATTGAACATCACGACAACGCTGAGTCCGTGGGGGTGCAAGGGACGCCTCGCCACTGCACTCCAGTTACGCGCATATTTGGATGTGTGTTACCCGCGGTTCAAGATCGAGGCTGTTGCAGCTGCAGCACATCACACCTGACGGCAACTAACTTCCTTTTAAAACTGATCACTCTGAGGAATAGTTGGGGGCGATTTCTTTACCAGCAGAAGGAAAAAATTAAAAGTTCCTCGAGTGGAGAAAAAAAAAGTTAAAGAATCCACAAAACAGCAGCTCTTAACGTGCCCGTTTCTCTGTGCGCGCAGCAGACAATTATGGACTGTTTGGTGGTTGTGCTGCGTAAACCGCACCTCCTCATGTGACGCATCACTCAGGACGCACACACGACCAACCAGCGGAACATGCAGGGATAGACGACAGTGGCTTCAAAGGGATCACGGGGATCTCCAGACAGCATGCAACAAAACCTTGAAGACTTAAAAGGTGACTTCGGTGCAAGGATTCCCATTCCAGCTGCGCGTGACCACATTTCCACAGACCACAAGGTGGATCCTCATTTATTTATAGAAACTGACGTTTGTCTCACTTCTATCAGGCTGTGAATAAATCACCAGAAGCATCAAAATCCCACACAGTATCACACATTATCTCCTTCATGTCCAGTAACGAGGTGGCGAGTGGTTTGCAGGTGACAGATACATAATTTAACATGTTCTTCGGGTTTTTTTTAATCTGCTAAAGAAAAACGTGCTGCATTGGACAAACTCTGCTTAGCACAAAATAACACAAACTAGTGGTACGGGAGAACGGGGTTGGTTGTCACACTTTCACAAATCCTTGAAAATGCTGGCATTTTAATGTTGTGTTTTCAAGGTTTGGAAAGTGCTTGAGTTTTTGGTCTAAGTGCTTGTAAATTTCACAATTAACAAAAATCTGACTCAACAGATCAACTCAATGACGAGAAATAAAATAGTCAAATGTTAAAAAAAATAATAATAATAATAAAAACTTAAATAAAATTAAATAATTGCTCTGCTGGATGGGCTCATGTGTGTGACATGCTGGTTTGTTGTCATGTGTGACATGTTGTGACGTCACTCCCAAGAGGACAGGGTGTACTAGCTACCACGTTAGCTAGCACGTTAATTAGCCTATTATTTGTTTTAGAGCTGCAACAATTAATCAATTACTAAAATAATCGTCAACTAATTTGATAATCGATTAGGTCATTTAGGTAATTATTTTAGAAAAAAAGTCCAAATTCTCTAATTTCAGCTTCATAAATGTGAATATTTTCTTCTTTCTTTGCTTCTCTATGGCACTCCTGAATATCTTTGGTTTGCAAACCAGACATTTGATGATGTCATCATGGAATCCAAAAAAACGTTGACATTTTTCACCATTTTCTGAAATTTTATGGACCAAACAACGACTCGATTAATCGAGCGAAAAATCAAAAGATTAATCGATTGTGAAAATAATTGTTAGTTGCAGCCCTAATTTGTTTGTGCTAACTGCCCGTTTATGCTACATGCTAGCATTAGCACTGCGCCATATAACGTGCAGGTGGTGTGATGATTCCCAGCAGCTGTACCGCTGTAACCTGCGGGGTGTTTGTAGCTTGGGGCAGGTTATCACATGACCGCGGTCGGTCGGTGACGAGTCTCATCAAAAAATACCGTGTCATGGCTCTCCCGCTGGAAGAAGGCACAACACGGTGTTTCTCACGCCACAGGTGACAGCAGTGTGGCCGCGGCTTGTGTCTGAACATTAAAGGCTTATTAATAACACTTGATCACACTTGGGTTAATGTGTTTTTATGCATCAACAGTTCGGTTAAAAAAAAAAGTGAAATTGCTGTTCGGAGTGTGTATGAAAGTCTGTTATGTTATGCAGTTTACAGCTGCTTACAGAACTTGAAAATTTTGAAAAGTGACCTTGAAAGTCCTTGAAAAGTGCTTGAATTCGACCGTGAAATAAGTGTGTGAACCCTGCTCATCATCAAACCATCTTTCAACAGTCATGCCTTCATTAAATTGAAGTTTCAGGTGTGCACGATGTTATTTAAATGAGAAAATTAAAAACAGGGGGAGAAGGCAGAACAAAATCTGAAAGTTTAATAACGTTTAAATTTTACAAAAACATAACTTAATGCATCTAACACAAAATGAGCAACATGAACAGGAAACATCTTTACACCAGCCGACTGTCATATACAACATATACATAAATGCGACAACCAACCCCAACTGTATCTTCTTGCTAGCACCAAAGCTAACAACTGCGTAACAACTAGTTAGCTCGCAAATAATCTAAACTATAGCTTTACCTTCACTCTTCTTAAGGGTAACAGTTGTTTTGTTTTATATAAACTTAATTTGTAAAAGTCTAGAAGATAAATACTGAGGAGCTGAAAATTTATGACGTATTAAAAAAGAATCACAAAAACCCCACAAGAATTCCTCTCAGCTCAAGTTCAGCTGTCCGACCCCAGAGAGGAATCTGTAGGTGAGCTCTGATTCCAATTCTGTAGATTTCCATACCACAGTTTTAGAGACAGCACCCTCTGGTGGTGAGATATAATGAGTGACAACCAACCTGTATGACAGTTAACCCCGTTCTCCCCTACTGTTTTTAAATCCAGTCAGAGATGGAAACGTCAGAGAAGAGTTGAAACAAGTTACAGGTTTTTGTTTAAGTTTGGAGACTGTGTTTAAACAGTGGAACCACAATAAGCCTCTTTGCTGTTGCCAGTCTGCAGCTCTAGATGGTAGATCACCAGTTTTTTTGGTTGAGACACATTTTTAAAATTCCTGTTTCCTCCACAAACATCTCAAAGTAAATAATCTCATTTTCTGGTGTCTGCATCCAGCAAAGCCACCAGTTTGTTTATAGAACATCTCAGACCCTCAGAAGCTAAAGCCAAACAATACTTCTCATGGTTGCCTCGCGTATTCAAAGTTAAGAGCTGCAGAGAAAGCCTGATGGTGCTTGGGGACAGCTGTGGCAGATGGGAAAGCTTCCCAGGACTTCAGCTGCCTACATCATGGTCCAGGCAGGAGCAGCTGTGGCGTGTCTCTCCCTCTGGCGCACGAGGAGTCAGTTCTGTTTCCCACACTTCCCTCACAGTCATCAGTGTGCCCGTCCCCAAATGCCTTCACCTCAGCCGTGGCCTTTTACCCATGAACATGTAGCACTCAGTGACAGGCAGCTCAGCAGTGATTGTCACATCAGCATAATGACAGTGACCACTGTCGGTTCTTGCAGACCTTTAGCTGTCAGGGACGTTTAAAGAATTATAGATATGAAAGCAACATTAGGACCCTATAGAAAAAGATTTTATATATATATATATATATATATATATATATATATATATATATATATATATATATATATATATATATATATATATATATATAAAGATTTAAAAGCTGAACAAAAAAATTAATCCATATTTTTTCGGGTCATTTAATCAAACTACTGAACTAACTGCCACTGGAAACCCCAGGATGTCCTCTACAGGGCATAACAGGTTTTATTATCCTTGCTGACTGTTTTGTTTTTTAAATAAAGTTTGATTTGAAACAGAAGCTATACCTGCATACCCGTGGTGCAGATGGGTTGACCGCCAGAGGGCGACAAGCCGTAATTTCCAGTATTAATATAAATTAGAATTAAAAGATTGACAGATTGATGAACCAATGATATGCTGGAGCATACCTTGATTATCCAATCAGATTATCGGAGAGAAAGAAACCGTTGATTAAGCGTCTGAATCTGCCTGCTGAGTCATCTTCAGACAACAGGTTTCACTTTGCTGTCATCCAGAGAGCACAGAGCGGTCTCCTACGACGTGTAAGTCTTTATCTTATATAGCAGTTTGACATTTCGGTTAAAATGTAGAAAAGTTGGAGAGTTTGTTCGTTATTACTTCGGGTTTTTTATTTCTTCACGTTTGTACCGCGAGCGCTTTATCTTCTTTCCGCACGTGTCACGGCTAGCAAACGAGCTTAACCGCCCATATTAGCTAACAGCGGCGCTAAGCTAACAAAACATTGCATTTAATAGACATTCAACTCAAGGTTATTTATTCTTAACTGTGAATGATGAATGTGCCGAATTTTTATGCAAGTTGGTGATATGAGCGTTGAACTTGTTAAAATTAGAAAGTTTTTTAAAGAAATTTATTCACCTAATGTATTTGAAACATTAAAAATATGTTTCTCTAATGTCGAATTTATCCTCCTCTCCTTTCATTGAGGCTCAGAAGTTGCTGGTCATCTGGTGTAGTTTGTTTCTGATGGTCTCTCTGCTGTCACTGTGTTTCTGCACCTTGTATGACAGGAGTGGGCAATTAATTTTTTGAGGGGCCACATGAGAAACCTGAACTGTTTTTGAATTCGCCTACTAAATACTACATTCACATGTAGTACGCACTGCATACTGCCTACTATTTTTGAATGTAGTCTGTCTGTGCTGTTCAGAAAAGCAGAGGAAGAGCAAATGGATTTTTAAGCTTTATTATAAATATATAAAACAAACTGTGGATACATCATGGCATTTCAGTTATAAATATGCAAAGAGATATTCAGATCAGTGTTAGAGAATATTTTAGTGAGGGAATCTTTAAGTAATTGTTTATTTTGTGTATGTGTGTCTGGTCTTTTCATTATTTTCAATGAAAAAAAAAGACTTGCATAATAATAATATGAACACTTATACCTATGTTATCTCTGATAATAGATATTAGAAGACTTTGTAGATTCAAACAAAAGGGTTGTGTGTTGTGAAGGCACAGGGCCTTAAATACATCATACTAAAATTAAAAATAAAATTCTGAACAGCAATCTTTCAGATTTTCAGGAAAAGATTTATTGCATAATAATTTGGCATGTAGTCACTTTAAATGTTGGGGTTAACCTTTGGTTTGTTGGTTTTTACAAGCTTCTTACTCTTTTTTTTTTTTTTAATTGTATTTAGGGATGCACAATATATCTGCACCACCTTTTGCAGTAAAAGAAGACAATTTAAAAAAACAGTTTGCAAGATTTTCAGTCTGTACAAAATTTTATCATCTCAGAAACTTTTTTTTTTTTGGACACGTGTACTTTAATGTCCCATTCATTCATGTTACTCTCTGCTGTTTACTCATCTTGTGTCCAGTGATAAAAACAGAAGTTGAAGATGGATCCAAACGTACCTCCTGACCTTAGCAGTTTGACGGGTGTCCCGTTTTTGGGACGCGGAAGAGGACTCCAGCTTGAGGAATCAGCTGTAGGACGCAGTGGAGGGATGTTGCTCTCTGCAGTGCCTGGCATCGGACGAGCCAGAGGTTTTCTCAGTCCTGGCGATACCCCACATGGACGAGGAGTAACTCTACCAGCTACTGGACCAGTGGTTGGAAGAGCTCGAGGAATACTGCTACAGCCAGATGATGGAGGATTTGGCAGAGCCAGAGGGCTGCTCTTCCCAGCAACAGAACCAGGAGTTGGGGGTGCAGTCCTCCCCCCAATGGAGCCGCCGTACCCACAGCCACCTCTCTGTGAAACTGAGAAGAGAGACCAAAAGGAGGACGTGTCTGCTTTGACCAAAAAACAGGTTGGTTTCTAAGAAGTGTGTTTGGTCATATGCCATTTATGTTTATTTTTCTAAAACGAATCCATCTCCCTTTTTCAAAAACGGCCATTTTTTTCCTCTGCTTTCAGGTTGATTTTCCAACACAAGGCCAAAGTTCAGCACTGGTCTCAATGTTTAGAGAAATGGGCGTTGAGCCCTCAACGACTTCATGGGGTAGAGGAACACTACCACTGGGTCTGTATTCAGATTTATTTCCTTATTCAAGGCAAATTTTTGTTTGACTGGAATAAAATTATTATAGTTCTTCTTATTATTATTAAATAGTGTACAGGAATGATTTGTTAATATGGGCTGCTGGACACATCGTTCAACAATCATGATGTGTCAGTTATATAACCATCACTTGGCCAGTCATGTCCATCTTACCACCACTCTTGAGCCTTAAATGCAAAACATAAACTCAACAGTTCCAACTTCAGGACAATCTTTTACAATGAATGTAAAAAATAAAACCAACCACTGAATGTTGAAAAGAAAAGCCCAGGACACGGCTGCTGTCATAGACACTTTGGCTCAAGCTTGAGGTAGACACTAAGTTATAATTGCAATAGTGTGCATAGTGTTGTGTGAGCCACAGGCAGCACAAGAGAATGAGCCTTTGTTTCAAAAGGTCACTGTCGTAGGGCTGAACACGCTAATGAAGATGCAACTGGTTATTGCTATAAATAAGCATTTGACGACTCAAGTAGCACAACTGCAACCAACTTCTGTTTGTAAAACTTTATGAGAAGAGTAACTTTACAAGAAGAGAACGAGGCGAAGCTGCTGTACGTAATGGATTGGTGACTCCAGCCTGGAAACACTGTATGACTGACCTTTTTTTTTACCTATAATGATTAAAACTTAAATAATTCATTTCACCAACAAATAAATCCAGCAGCAATTAAACCAATCAAATCCCATCCTGCCGTTCTGCCCGCCTCCTGCGTGTACATTTCGCCAGCGTGAACTAGCCCTGATTCAATGCTCTTAACCAAGAGGGATCCAAGTACACTGGAGAATGGCAGAAAAACTATCTTGACCCTGATTACTGCTAACGTAGAGCAAACAAAAACGATGTGCTGAGGACCGGTTTGAGTCTGTAATTTGAATCAGTCACCATCATATGATCGTGAATCAGTGGCGCTCAAGCATGTGAGTGGGGGCGTCGATTTGGAGGAGCTCAGAGTGTGGGAGGGCGGGGCTAAACGGAGTCCTGAGAAGATGCTACATTCAAATTCATGCTAGTTCTGCATGACTACCAACCCTAACTATGAATAAACAGAAAAGGAAAAAAACAAGACAATCATGTTTTCACTTTGTGCAAATAAATGAGAAATAACGAACCCAAATATGTTATAACACAGTTTGACTCTATTTTAACGAAGTAATATTCTTCTTACTTGTAAATAATCCAAAAATCTAAAATTAACAATAACAAACAAACTGCAAAGAACAAAAGTTTTCAGGGTAAGAACATTTTTGATTATCTGAGGTAAAAGCAAAAAATAATTAGTGGCGACTTTTATTCTATTGAACTTTTTTAAAGTCTGATATTAAGTTCGTTGAAATGTGGGAGAGACATTCGTATGTATCTGCAGACTTTAATTCACCTCCTCACCGTCTCTGTCACCAGGTTTGTTTTTCTAGATCACAAACTTTGCGTGGGGAAAGGTGCACGCCAGTTTCAGGCCCCGTTTTGTGCGTGCGCGGCATTTATAAATGAGGCCCCTGTTCAGGACTACGATGACTGTAACAGTCTGTAACAGGGTAATCTAAATCATTTGACAGATTGAAAAGCTCAGCTGATTATTGCTCATAAATTAATCATCAGATTATATTTTAAGGACAAACTAATAAGTGGTGGTTTTTTTTTCCTGTTCCTGTAGTTTCAGTGTCCTGACGTCGTGCCCTCCCATTGTCGTCATGCTCTATTTACTTTTCTCTGTTGAAAGCTACTAAAGATGTATTCAGTGTCAGTATTTTTTAAAGAGTGATTCTCTCTGCAATTTGAGACCACGAAAACACAAAAGCAGAAAATGAGCAACGCTTTTTCAGCCAAGGCCGCTGACATCACCAAACCTTCATTAAATCAGCTGCTTATCTGGGGTCAACATGTCTTCACACACTGAGGACTCATGAGGTCTGATGTGTTACAGGTAGAGGAGCAGCTGGAGATCCTGGAGACGTGAAGGTGCAGGGTCCCCCTTTAGGCGTCATCAGTAGCCCAGAGGTGGCAGGCAAATTTGAGGAAGTGATGGGAAGAGGCACCAGGTGGGTAACCAAAAACAGACGAAACGCACTGAGTCAAGGAGTTTCATCAAACACTACAGCAACATAATTCGGAATCAACATCTTTATAAGACGAAGTCTGATCAGTGAAGTCTTCATGAAATTTGAAATTGTAAAGTCTTTGTCTAACAGTGCTTTAGTTCTTCAGTCAGTATAAAGTTAGTGGACTTTGAGATGCTGATTTCGCTTCCGTCAGAATAAAGTGTGCTGTAGTTACTGTAAATGTGACAGCAGCTTTTGGCTGAAACTTTTTCACTCAAAGAGGGAAAAATAAAACCGTGTTTCTCCTCATGGTTGGCCTTGATTCTTCAGCAGTAACAAAAAAACCACATTCAATCAGTAAACACTTTAAAGACTTACAATATATCCTCCAAAAATATTGAATAGAAAACAAGAATTCATTTTTTTAATCAGTAGAGCTTCAAAATATCTTTAGCACAAAAATATTGGAACTGTATTCTATCAAGCTGCTGAGCAACTCCGTCTTTCTTTCAGCCTCCACAGCCAGGGTTTCCACCCTCAGACGATGCTCGGGCTTGGAAGAGCGGCAATGCCTCAATTTGGCATTGGAAGAGGACACCCTCTTCTGCCCCCTCTTTCTCCGGGCCGACTGGAGTCTTTTTCAGCTGCTCTTGAGCAACAAGCATCCCCCCTGCTCCCTCAGACTTCACAGGCAGGTGGGGAAAGTTACCTTTTTTCCAAACAAGTTCCTAACAATTCATCAGCACCGGCGTTATTTGTCATGATTATGTTTATGATGATAAATTTGTTGGGCGGCTCACAGATTTTGATTGATTTATCTTATCCAATGTGAAGCAGCAGTGCCCCAGGTTCCGACTCCACAGGCAGTGCTGGAGAGACCTGCTGCGGCCCCCCCAAAGACTGAGCTGAAAATGGAGACTATCCGGTCAGTACATTTAAATTTGTCCTGATGTAAATACAACGCTAGGATCCTCCACAGCTATCAGTACATGTCTGTAGTAAACTGGTTATAATTAGTCATATTAAACCAACATGACGTGATTCCTGAGGTCTAAAGTTTGCTTCGTCAACCTCTAACTTTGATTTCACCCTGTGAGAGAACTAGCAGCCACCAAAACCAATGCTGTTCTTTTGAAAGGTAAAAGATTACAAACAGGAAGTACAGTTAGGTTTGTAAAATTTCCAAAGTTCAAAACTTTTCATGGGAATTTTCTGGAATTTATATGAGCTGCTTATAAATATTTTGGTTTGTCATAAGCAGACATGCATGCAAACATGTCTAAGGCAATTTTTTTAAACGTCATTATAAATTAATTTTCAGGAATTTTCCCTGAGCCTACAATTTTTATGAATGACACTAATCAGTTTTAATAACTGCAAACCTTTAATGGTTTATTTATAGAACAATAAAAACGTAAATGGTGAAAATAAAACGTTTTTTTAGCTGTTAAATTTTTAGGAAAACAGAACTTAACATCTCCACTATCTGTACAAGAGACACAGAATACACATGGGTTGTTTTCAGGCCCTCTGCAGTGGTTTTAGATATGAAGTTCAAGTTTTTCCTTTAGCTGTACAGAAATTAAAACTCATTATTACAGAGAAACAGGGTGTCCTAACTCTTCTCTGCCTTCTGGTCAGAGAGCCTCTGAACAAAGGAGGAACAAAAGGAGCCGCTGTGACAATTGGCTCAAACCACATCCCCATCCGCTGCAAGAATGAAGCTGTGTACCAGTACCACGTCACGTTCAGGTAGGCTTCTGATGTGATTTACTGCATTAGTAAAGATTTACTGGGAGCAACACAAAGTAACCTGTGATGAGCTCCTTTTAGTGCTCCTGTGTCTGTTCTTTGTTTGATCCTTTATAGTTTATTTTTTGCTCATGATGAAACAAAGCGCCACCTAGAGGAGACGTGCTCAAAGTCACAGTCATTTCAGGACAGAGCGACATTATTTTTCCGTGTCATGTTCAAGTTCCCACACAGTAGAAAACGGTTATTATGCTGACAGGGTTCCCACACGTCCTGGAAAATGATCAACAAATTTTGCAGTCATTGAAAACGTGGAAAATGAGAAAAAAGCATCAAATGTCAGAGAAACGGTGAAGTTATCCTGAAACATGCAAACGGATGGAAAGTTTCGCACATGCACGTCTGTTGTTACCTGATCTGTTTGGCAACATTAAGGCACAGCGCTTCTCTGCTTTTATCTGACACAGCTAATGAAAACTTTAACTACCGTATTGACCCAAATATAAGACAAGGTTTTTTTCTCGTTGAAAATATTGTGGGAAAAAGTGGGGTCGTCTTATAATTTTGGTCTAACTATTGACACACGCTGACAGTTGTCTCGGGTCGCTACACGACCAAACAGCAGAGGGCGCCAGCTTTTTACAAAGCCAGTGACCTCACTGTGTCTGTGATGATCGGCCAATCACAGCAGAGAGGCAGTGACAGGAGACGAAACATAGAGAGGTGCGGTGATCGTCCAGAGCGAAGTGGACCGAAGGTTGAAGTTTCTGTTATTTCATAGTTTTTCTCAGAATTTTAATAGAAAATAGTTTTTCTAGCAAAGTAAATTTTGGTTATTAGTCTTTTTTCTGAAGATTGATCGTGAAAATAGGGGGAGTCAACTTATAATCGGGGTCCTCCTATATTCGTGTCAATACGGTATGTGTTCATCTGTTTCCAATGTTGTTAGCATAAATGAATGATTTAACACCGCTAAATTAGCATTACAGCTATCAATCAGGCACTTTGACTCTATTTTATAACTTTTAAACCAATAAAATTCTACTAAAGGAGCTTTTTTAATATTTTATATCTAAACTTGAATGATGTTTTGTTTTATACTAACTTCTCTGCACTGCAGGAGGAAATTTTAATTTTGATGTTTATGACAGTTTATGTTTTGCTTGGCTGTTTTGGCAGTGATTTTGATTTTCCTTATGTCTGAGAAATGCAGGTGCGGGATTTGTAAAGTAAACTGAGTTGTGTGGTAAATTGAGATGAAACAAAAGAAATAGTTTTTCAGTGATTTATTGAAATTGTGCAGATATTTTTAGAGGAAGTGCAGCAGAGAAAGCTGAACGTTGGAACTCCAGTTCGTCATGCTAATGAAGTGCTGTGCTGTAACCTGTGGGTGTGTTTTCTTTAATACATCTGATATATTCTGTCACATCAAATGTCTGAGTAATAAACACAGGAACAATCTGGCTCACTGTAAGTTTCAACTGTAGAGAAGAGCACTTCTGAAGAATGAGAGGGTCAGGGGAACTTATTTGTGTATGACCTGATAACTTGCCTCTGTAGAGACTGAAAATGTCCTGGAAAAATCCTAGAAATAATTGCAGAGAAAGAGTGGGAACCCTGAATGAGCAACACAAAGTAACTAGATAACAACAAACACTCCAACAGATAAACAAGCACACAGACAGAAGGATGAACTGACCACACTTTTAGCTTTTTTATGTGTTTTCAATGTTTTCTTCCAGTCCAAACGTTGAATCCATGGCAATGCGCTTTGGCATGATGAAAGATCATCGCCCAACCACGGGGGAGGTCGTGGCTTTCGATGGATCTATTCTCTACCTGCCTGTCAATCTGAAAGATGTGGGTATCATAGTTCCCATTTTTGATGCTAGCTGACAAAGGTTTGATCAGGCACTCAACACTGGAGGATTTGATGATTTGTCTGGAGATGACCGAAGTCTTGTCGGGTTAAACCGTACGGCATAATATCTGTTACCATCTCTCGGAAGCCTGTTGTTGGTTTGTTTTTAATCCTTTTGGTAATATTCAGGTGGTGTTTCTGAAGAGTGTGAGACGGACTGACAACGAGGAAATAGAGATCAAAATCCAGATGACAAAGATTTTGCCGCCTCACTCAGATCTGTGTCTCCCCTTCTACAATGTGGTGCTCAGGAGGTCAGGGGTTCAGTATCTCTCTCCTTTAAATGAGCCAAAGAAAAAGTCTTCCTTTTAATCATAGAAGCCTTAGAGGAAATATCAGAAATTACCATTTTACATGTTGTTCTTCCATCATACTTAATTGCATAATAACCGTGTTTCTTTCAGGGTTATGAAAATCATTGGACTGAAGCTGGTGGGGCGAAACCATTACAATCCTGAGAATGCAGTCATTCTTGGAAAACATCGGTAAACATGGGACTGTTTTTTTTTTTTTAACCTGCAGGTGGCAGAAGTGAGGTCATGTAAGGTCATCTCTTGTCCGGCCATTATACTGTTTTTTTTTTTGTTTTTGTTTTGTTTTTAGTCTGCAGGTGTGGCCTGGCTATTCAACCAGCATCAAGCACACAGATGGGGGCCTGTACCTGAATGTGGACGTGTCTCATAAAGTCTTGCGCAATGATTCAGTGCTGGATGTCATGTGAGTGCATCATCATCATGAATTAGTTAAATAGCATCTTCTGTTACCGGATTGAAATGTGACAGTGAATGGGAAGATGATAGTTTAACGTTGAACTTCAAATCTGTTTCTGTTCATCATCATTTATAGCTTCACTTATTATTTCCTCTCCATAGTGAGTCCATATTTGGTCATAACCTCGGCTCCAAACCAACTTTTTCATCAAACATTCAAAGTAAAAACTGGATTTAGAACATCAGCAGTTAATATTGATTATTGGAGCTCAAACCTGGTTAACTGAGGTTTGATAAAGAAGACACATTTAATAACACAGCTGCAGACGGCGCTGGTGTTTCAGTGGAAAGTGTGACCCTGTTAACTGGAGACTCTCAGCCGACCATCACTGACACGTTCAGCTGAGAGTCACCAGTTAGCAGGGGTCACTCTTTAATCCAAAACACCGGTTGCTCTGTTACGCTCTGAACTCGTTGAGTATCATTTCTAACAACCAACCACAGAACAAACAGACATTTTTATGCTGCTGACAGATTAAATTTAGAGTTTAAAGAAGAAGAACTCTGAATGAACGGCGCTAAACGCTGCTTCTGCTGCCAAAATACGTGCTCATCTTTATGATGATGTAGGTTGTGAAGGGGTCTAGTAGGCCAAAACGTCCTGTGTTTTGAACGTCTAATAGACCACACACTAACATTTTGCTCCAGTCTTGTTTCGTCAACGAAAGCTAACAAACGTCTCTTCATGTTTGAGCCATCAAAGAGCCGTGTTTAGCTCATCACCATCTCGTTATGATCATGAAAAGAAAGGGGCGTCAACAAACTTATTTCATCATCGTTGACAAAAACAACACTGGTTTAAACTTTCTCCCTGGACCTGGGGTTTACACACAAAAAAATGCATCACAAACGAAATGGTATAGCAATATTTTTGTGGGTTTTGTTAAAAGGGTTAATAAACATCTCGGTTACAAAAAAAAAAAATCAGAGTTTTCTGCTCATTTTTTGGACTCCAAAGGGTTAAGATACCCAACCAAAGCTCTTAAATGTCACTTTCTGTGGTACATTCATTCATATTTAAATAGCAGATTGTAATATTCAGTGTCTGTCACATGAATGCGTCAACCACGCTCACCCTCTCCTCTGAGAATAGGGTTGGATCATCGGGTGAGTTGGAGGGCAGTGGTATTCCCAAGCGCAAGCCGCTGATTGCATCCATTTATTATTTACAAAACAATAATCTTGACCTGAATTTGCTCTTTGTTTTTGAAAACAGAAGGTCAAAAAGTAGACACAGGGCGTCTCTAGAGAATGGCGATAAAACTGTCCTCCTTCCTTCCCCGCGGTCTTCCAGGAACACGCTGTACCAGCAGAGCAAAGAGAACTTCCAAGACGAATGCACCAAAGAGCTCCTCGGCAGCATCGTTATAACCCGGTACAACAATCGCACCTACCGCATCGATGCCATCGAGTGGGACAAGTCACCAAGAGACACCTTCACTTTGATGGATGGCACAAAAACCACATTTGTAGAATACTACAGGTGAGACTGATCTGACCCACAGGCTCATCAGAGCTTTGAAGATAACAAAAGCAGGTGATGGTGTTCACTTTGTTGAATTGCATGAGTCAGGGTTTGATTTAAGGCAGCAATGACGGTCTCTCTTGTGTGTTTTTCTTTTATTTTTAACACCTGATTGTTCATTTGTCGCATTTAAACAGCAAAAACTATGGAATTCAAATCAAGGAGATGGATCAGCCTCTGCTTATGCATCGGCCGAAGGAGAGAGCCAAACCAGGAGGAAAGGTGAAGTCTGCCTCCAGATTCCTAATTAAATCCACTGCTCAAAAACTGTGGAGACATATGACCCAAATTACTGCCTCACACTGCCACCTTGTGGCTCCAGTAAACTTTACAACTTGAGACACAGAGACTGTGTTAGCTCTACAACAGCTAAGTTTGACATCCCCATGTCCTAAAACATCTCGTTTACCAAGTAGATCATTCTGTACGTCTGTTTTTGGTTGCAGCAAGTCATCACAGGAGAGATCCTGTTGGTACCAGAGCTTTCCTTCATGACTGGGATCCCAGAGAAGATGAGGAAGGACTTCAGAGCTATGAAGGTTCATGTTTTTCATTCTTGTGCTATGGATGATAATCTGTGTCAGCCCCTGTGTTAAGATCGATGCTGCAAGCCCCAAACTCAAAGACACATGGGCTAAAGCTCCGTTTACACAACGACGCTTTTAGGATGAAACACAAAAGTATTATTGTGTTTTGGCCTCTTTCTTATGCTTTTTTTCAGGTGCACCCAAATTGCAATGAACTGTGGGTAATTCCCTCATGCTAAGTCTGCTAATATGCCCACTTACACAAAGGGTGCGTTTAGGGCACAAAAAGAAAGCGTGAGAGCCTTCACACAGTTTTTAATTTGGCAGTGGAACAGCTCTAAGCTCTCACAGACTTAGCGAGGACGCGTCTCAAAGTCAGTGAGTGTGGATGTTGAGTTTGAGCCTTTGTAGTGTGCCTGATATTAGAAAGCAAAGTGTAATGTTTGTTATCGCAGTAGAAACAGGTGTGACAGTTGTTGAATCAAAGCAGGAAATGAGAGCCCTGTGAAGATGCATCCGGTAAATGAATCTCATATATTCCAGGATCTGACCATGCACATCAACGTGAGCGGAGAGCAGCACACCCACGCCATAAAGCAGCTTCTGAAGAACATCAGCACAAACCCAGAGAGCCTGAAGGAGCTCAGCCGATGGGGACTGGAGATCGGCTCGGACATCCTGGTGGTGAGGCCCCGCTGTTGAACTTAAAAACTGTTCAGAGTTAAGACCCGTGTTGCTTTAGTTGTGATGTTTTGGGATGTCAGATGTAATCTATCAAAGTAAAAGAAATATAAAGTTTGGTGTTATATTTGCAAAGACCTGGATGTCACAGACATACACTGAATCATAAAGTTTGTTATTTAGAACAGAGTTTCCAAGTGAGGCAGGAAAACAAAGCAAACACTAAAGAAAATGTCTGAACCAACATAAAATGTAAAAAAAAGAAGTTTAGGAACGTGCAAATGAAATCTCTATCGTCCATATATAAAAATATCTATTTTAATCAGTGGGCCTTAACTTCATTGGTTAATAATGCGTTTTTATTTCAACATCCCAGCACCTTTATGTCGTCTAAAAAGTCGGTTCTGACTAGATTTGAATCATTACATTATAAACGTTGGTGTATGATGGGGTAGAAATAATGGAAACGGCTCGTCCCTTTAACAGTTTATGATACTCTTTTGTCAGTCAGCCTTTTGAAAACGCTGCAGGAGCTTCGAAGAGTGTGCTCTTCAATCAATCAATCTTTATTTATATAGCGCCAACTCATAATAAAAGTGTTAACAGGTCTAGACCTGTGAATGATAATAAAATTTTATTAACAGAAACCCAACATCAAGACAAGATAAGACGTCTGATCTCATCTTAACCCACCATGAGTACAGACCTTTGCAATATTTAGCAAGTTACAATGGAGAGGAAAAAACTTCCCTTTAACAGGCAGAAACCTCGGATAGAACCTGACTCATGTTAGACAGACATCTGCCTCGACTGTGTTGGGATTGGGGGGGGGGGGGGGGTGCAAATGGGTTGTTGTGCTTTTCTGCTCACACTGTGTTATTTGGCCCTTTGGTTCTTGTTGCCATGTTGTACAATATGAACACAGTATACGTGTGTATGTATGTGTTTGTTTGTTTCCTCTCTTGCAGGTTAAAGGCAGAACTCTGCCTGTTGAAACCATCTGCCTGCAGACTTCATCCTTCCCCCCCAGTTCAGACATGTCCTGGTCCAAAGAGGTCGTCAGAGATGCTTCGATCAGCTCTGTGAGTGTCAGCGAGGAATCTGTTGGGCGTCTCCTCCCTGTTCTGTGTAAAACCTGGAACATGTCGTTTAAAACATTTGACCCGGAAGGTGAACGGAGCGACGGAAAATCACAAACCTGTCCTTATGTTTTTCTCTAAGCCTTTGTTCAAGTACTTGATCCAATGGCTGAGTTCATTGATATCATTCATTTACAAAGAGACCAGGTAATATATTGTTGATATATTCATAAGGGTGGGCGATATGGGCAAATAAATATCTAGATTGTTTTTTAAAATTTTCCAATAATGATAATCTGAGGATGTTCTTTTAAAGTACTTCATACATCCTCAATGACCAACTTCAAGTTGTGTCCAGGCTGGACATAAATCACAGTAATCAGATCAGCTCTGCTCAGTAGCATCTTAGTTAAGCTTTTATAATAAATAAATAAATGTAAACAAGTATCCTTAAGATGACATCAAAATGTAAACCTAATTAAATATTTTAAATCAACCGCTGAGACGAAAGACTCCTGCATATTCCCTCCATATCAGACCATGGTTTGTTTTGGTTGCCACTGAGTCACGTGACTAAATCCTGTCAGCTGATTGGCTTCTGAGGTAATGAGGACTTTCATTGAAACGGATGATTACTTGATAATGTTATACATCGCCCACCCCTATATATCAATATTCAGGTAATAAATGTTACTGTTAGAGTTAGCATAAAGCTAGTTTACATCTGCAGTCCCTTGACAGGACTCGGTTAAAACAGCACATTGTTGTAACACACACACACACACACACACACACCAAGTTAAAACCATTTGTTTTAATTTAGTGGTTGGAGTGTCGGGGCTGCACAGTGGTGGTTAGCGCCTCACAGTGAGACGTTTCCTGGTTTGATTGGTCGCTCTTCAGTTGCCCGTTGGTGTGTGTGTGTGTGTGTCTACGTGGATAAACAGCTGCATGTTTGATGTCTTTTTGCATCACTTTTTTCACCCTCAGATCCCGTTGAACATCTGGGCCATCTTCTACCCTCATCGTTGTGCAGAGCAGGCAGAAGAGCTGGTCACCACCTTTCACAAGGTGGCCCGGCCTATCGGATTGAGACTGGAGAGACCCATTCGTGTGGAACTTAGGGACGATCGCACCGAAACTTACATCAAGAGTATCCACTCTCAGCTCACCAATGAGGTATGGCGCCTAATCAAATGAGGATGTACTGTTGTGCAGTGGTTCTCAAACTTCTTCTGTTGTGTGCATCTGGGCGTAACTCTGCCGCGCCTGATGCAGAGAGCAGAGGAAAATGAAGGGACAGAAATGACATCCTGTCATGGAAACAAGATAAATGACATAAGACTATTCAGACTGTTAAATAAAAACAAGGTAAAGAAGGTAAAAAATGTTGAGGAAACACTGTTATTTAATACTTCCTCTGTTGAGCTTACATCAGGTTGGTAGTTATGTGCATATAAGGCAGTTTTATTTCTATAACATTTCTTACACAAAGTAAAAATAAAACAACAGAGAGCAGAGTTAAAGTGGAGTAAATAAAATAAAAGGATAAAAATAATTGTAATAGATTTTTGGAAAATAAACGTATGTATTTGTGTTATTATTATTCATCCAGGTTGTATTTTCTTATTCTTTCTTTATAGAAAACCACACAGCCATCATATGCAGCTGTTGTACTGTACTGACCTGTATTTTGCACTATGGCTGCCACATACGATTATTTTGATAATCAACTAGTCACTGATTATTTTTTGTGATTAGTCGACTATTTGGATCATACATAAACTGCATCTTATTGCACCAGCATACAGCTAACATCATTAGCTTCCAGCTTCAAGTGTTTAAGGTATGTGCTAACTAAAAATGAAGACAGTTAATATCATAGTTCATTCAGCTTTTAATGAACTTTGCAGCTTGTAGCAGCATTTATGACATTTTTTTAATGTATCAATTTTCTATTCAAACATGACATCGCTATTAAGTAGGTAGCTCAATGTTGACGTTAATGTTAGCAGCTAACTAGCCAATTAGCTTACTGAGATTGTCATTCTTCGTCAGAAAATAAATCAGCCACGGCGTGCTGTCTTTTCAGATGCTTGTTCATCGCCGTCGTTCTGTCATGGAAGGACATTTCTGCTTTGCAGATTTTGCATTGCACACTTTTCTCCTTTATTTTGGAAAAATGCTCCCAAACTTTCGAGCTCTGTTGTCGGCTAGCCATGATACTGTTGGGCATAACTTTTTCAGTGACATCATGGGTTACCCCGGTTACCACTTCTGCGCGTATGCGTCAAGGACAGAACAGCAGATGAGACAGGTGAAAGTACAGCGGCGGTTTGAGGGAAAAATAAAGTTTAAAAAAATATTAAAACAACAACGTTGATTATTAAATAAGTCGCCGACGAATTTGATCGTCGACGTCATCGTGACTAGTCGACTAATCTTGGCAGCCCTAATGGGAACTCAACTCTGAATTGTTTTTGTAGGTTTTCCCAAATACTACATTTACATCACAGCTGTGTGCTTAAAAAAACACTCTGCAGTATCTTATTCTTTGTGTAAACATGTCTGACCTGAGTGTATTTAATACAATTCAGCCAAAACTACATTAAATTCGTGTCTAGGGCTGGGCAACACATCAGTTAAATCAATTTATTTGAATTATTTTCTGCAGAAGATTTAAAAATTAAAAACCAAGATTTTTTTTTTCTTGCCTTCGTCCAATTGTAAGTTGGAATGTTTGAAAAAATGTTCAGTTTAGGCTCCATCCAGTTTTGCACAAAGACTTTTAAAGGCTTGTGTTTGTTTTTTGAATGAGATTAAATATTGATTAGAGAGTTTCATGTTAATATGCTGTGGAAATACTCAGCCTGGAGTGTTTATGTCAAACCGGCCTGCGTTTGAATGACATCAATACTTTTGTTTGGTTTGGGAAAATATTTTGACAACATAGAGGCGAAACTTGATTCATATAATTTTGTTTGGGGGGTTTTTTTTGAGGGGGAAAAATTTCAATTCAAATCGGAAATCAAGTTTTGTGGGGAAAAAAATCAGGCTTTCCTTGTTAAATAAATAGAATTAAAAAATAATCATCTCACATGTCTACAGCCGAATATGCAGCTGGTGGTGTGCATCATGGTCGGCAACAGAGACGACCTCTACAGTGCTATCAAGAAGCTCTGCTGTGTCAAAAGTCCGATCCCATCGCAGGTCTGTCGAGTCTTCATGTATTACTGGGTACAACAAAAGAGAACTGTATAAACCTGGTAGACTCGTCAGGGTTTATATGCTTTGTTTTGTTTCCATCAGGCCATCAACATCAGGACAATCTCCCAGCAGCAGAAATTGAGGAGTGTGGCCCAAAAGATCCTTCTGCAGATGAACAGCAAGTTAGGAGGAGAGCTGTGGACGGTCAATGTCCCTCTGGTGAGGATCATGTTTGAAATGAAGAGAAAAGGAAACCTTCCATCTACCAGAGCTGGAGGGCTCTTAGAGGGCTGTTAGATGAAGGTGACCTTTAGCTTCTGTCTCATCTGTTTAGAAACACTTGATGGTGGTTGGAGTCGACGTCCACCATGACACCAGTAAGGTTCATCAGTCAGTCATGGGCTTCGTTGCCAGTGTCAACAGGTAAACCAGATTTTCACCTTCTCAATACTCCATATTTTAATAGATATTACTGTTTGCATGTATGATTCCCACTTTATGTCCTCTCTGTAGATGAAAAGACTGAGAAATGTAACGATTTGTCTGACAAATGATCCCATAATAATAATATATGATAGAGCGACATCTCTGAGCTTCACAAAACAATCTCTCTCTCTTTTCTTCAGCTCTCTGACTCGCTGGTACTCCAGAGTAACTTTCCAGACACCCTCTGAGGAGCTGATCAACGGCTTCAGAGTCTGTTTACTGGCTGCGCTGCAGAAGTACCATGAGGTAGATGCTGTCAACTTGCATAACTTGTTTTTAAATGCATCCCTTTTTTTTTTAGTTTAAACCACTTTTAATTACTTTTGGCTATTTGTTACAACCTGTTCAAAACCAAACACCAAGACAGCTTTTCTCTGTCAAAGAGTCTCTGTACTAAGGCTCGTTTACACAACAACGGTTTTAGGATGAAACTCAGAGACATCATTGCGTTTCGGTTTAGCCGACCTAAAACAGAAACTTTTAAATTTTTCTGAAACGTCCTGGCCACTGTTACCGTGTGAACAGCAAGCCGGCGTTTTCAGTGGAAACGCTGACGTCATGCTTCGCTTTGTGCATTACGCTTTCGTTGTGGCAACTGAAATTGCCTTGCACAAACCAACAACCAACAGCAACAACAACAACAGTAACAATGGAGGACGACTGTGTTGTGTCAGCTGACTGCCTTCAACTAAATGTGCATCTGTTGCTCCACTTCTGCTCTCAAACAAGACGCATTCATTTCCACGCCAGATGATCAACACACCTCTACTTCAGCAAAGAGCTACCAAACGACTCTACAGTTATATCGCCACCTACAGGCCTGTCATGCATACTACAGCCGTTTTTTTTCCCCGTCATATAAACAGGGCCTTAAAGGAGCCTGTCTGCGGGGTATCTGCAGGGTCTTAAAACGTCTGAAATCAAATAATTTGAATTTAAGGCTTTAAAATGTCTTAAACATGATTTTGAAAAACAAATGCATAAACTTTGGCTTTTGAAAGTTTCAGTTTTTGAGGAAACTATCACACAGCTACAAAACTGAGCGTAAGTGTCTGAGCAGCCCGGTCAGAATTTATGTCATGAATAAATTCAAATACTCTGCAAGTAAATCCATGCCTCCGATTTTCCTTCATGTCTTTCGCACTTTTTATTCAGTACAAAATTATTCACGAAAAATTAGAAAATGTGGTTTATCAACACTTACAGCTGCCAACACTAAAAGATAAGCCTGTTTTGATGTTGTATTTTCTCTTAATTGTGTAGTAAGTGTTTGCATATGTATTATATTGTACGTGTGCTTCTTGGTTTCTTTTCCTTTCTTCCTTTTTAAATGTAATTTTATTGCCTTTTTTACATCATGGCCAGGGCTTTCTGGCTAATTCTGGCTTTTTTAACCACGTGTAATCATGTTTTATGAAATTGCACTGTCCCCTTTTAAATAAACTAAGTACGGATGTGAAATGGGTCTTAATTGTCTCCATTATGGTCTTAAAAAAAAGACTTTAAAAAGTCTTTAATTTGACTTGTTGAAACCTGCAGAGACCTGAAACCATTTTATCTTGCAGGTTAATCACAACCTCCCGGAAAAGATCGTGGTGTATCGGGACGGAGTGTCAGAGGGTCAGCTGAGGATGGTGGAGCACTACGAGATCCCGCAGTTGATCAAATGCTTTGAAACTTTCCCCAGCTATGAGCCCAAGCTGGTCTTCATTGTGGTCCAAAAACGCATCAACACCACGCTTTACTCCTTGACTTCAAGCACTTTTGACTCCCCTCCACCTGGAACCGTGCTGGATCACACTCTTACGAACAGAAGCTGGTCAGTCTTGGCTTACATACCAAAGAGCTTTCATTTTTTAAGAGACTGATGGTTTTTTAGCAGCTCTTCCACCAAAGAAACCAAACAAGAGCTCCTGTGAGCAGATGTGGAGTCTGAGTTCTGTAGATTCAGCCCACGGGAGCTGTGAAAGAGTGATGCATGTGTAGCTTCTCTTAACTGCATGAAATTGAAGTGCATCTATAAATGCAGCTAACCCGGTCACAGCAGTAAATTTCTCACACCTGGGATTTTCTTTTTCTCTCTCTCATATTCAGGGTGGACTTCTTTCTGATGGCACATTCCATTCGCCAAGGCTGTGGACTGCCTACACACTACATCTCCCTTTATAACACCGCAAACTTGACACCAGACCATCTGCAGAGGTACTGACCCCTGTGGATCTTTCTCAACACCACTACAAAACTAAAACCTGTCTAAAAACAGTCCCATGTATGGCTCCGAGGAACTTTCCCCAAGAACTTTCTGCGTTTCGACTGTCAGAAGTAGGGTCCACATTTAGTTCTAGGGTAGTAAATTTACCCTCCAACACGTAGGGGTTCAAACTCCATAATTTTTTGTACCTCGTCGTCGTCATCCTTTGCTTTGTTGGAATATTTGAATAGTTCCTCAACACATATAACATTGTTGCTGTCGTTCCACACCAGGCTGACCTTCAAAATGTGCCATTTGTACTGGAACTGGCCAGGAACCATTCGAGTACCAGCACCATGCAAGTATGCCCACAAACTGGCTTTCCTGTCAGGCCAGTACCTGCGCTCAGAGCCGTCCATCCAGCTCTCTGACCGGCTGTTTTTCCTCTGAGCTGCTCAGCTCAGACATCAAGGATTGACTTCATGGTTTGCACCGTTTTGGACAAGTTTGTGCAGTTTGCTCAGTTTGCACACCGTTTATATTTGACAATATAAATCAGTGAATAATTTGAAGATTTATTTTAAGATCATTTTACAGACGGGCTGTTCCCTTGTTAGTGAACCCCTTGTGTTTTTGTTGTACTTCTTGTTTCTGTGGCTTTTTATATGGTTTCTATGTTAAGGAGGGATTGTGTATGTAGACCAAAATAAACTTAACGAAATAAAAAAAAGGGTGATATTTGATAGTGTTTGCTTTTGGCAGCCCTCTAAATGAAGACCTGAATGGTTTCTTTGAGCAGCCACAGAAAGTAAACAGCTGACAGGAAGCAGGAGCACTTTCACCGGAAAGGAGGAGCAGCTTTATTGTCGACCGAGAGCTGCTGTAATGGCGGTGCCTCGTCGCTCTTCGCAGCAGCAACAACAGCAAAATACTTTACAGTCTCCGCCGAGGAACAGCTCTATTTCGGGCGCTCCTCCAGCTTCTCCGCCGATGGCTCTGCTGACCTCGGCTGTTGGAGCCCCGGAGATCGAGCGAGAATGCAGCGGAGGCATCGATGTGGCCCTGGCCTCCCCGGACGTCTCAGCCCCGGTCCTAGCGAGCAGTGCGAGCTTCAGTACGACAGCCTCTGGCGGCGGCAGCAGCAGCGTCTCCAGCCCTGGCTCCGGAGCTACCAGCCCCACTGATGGGAGCGGCGGGATCGGCGGGGCGTTCAGAGAGCTATTCGAGGCCTGTCGTAACGGAGATGTGTCCCGAGTGAAGAGACTGGTCGATTCGGTGAATGTAAACGCGAAGGACATGGCTGGTCGGAAATCAACTCCCCTTCATTTCGCTGCGGGTACTGATATAAGCTAAGCTAATAACATAGCAGCAGGATGTTTTTCACATCATTATAAACCATTCTTTGACAACTAGCTGGCTAACACCATGCTATGTCGTCACTTTGGAAGTTTATCTGATGTTTTTTCATTCGGGTTTTAATCAATGTCGAAGATTACTAAAGTATATCACGCTTGGATTAAGGATGTAGCATTTTATGCTAACAAGCTAATCTGACGTCCTCCATATTTATTTGAAAATCAAACAGATAACGTCAACGGTTCGTGGGTTTAATCATATCCAACCCCTAAAATAAATAAAACGAACTATTATTTGTGTGGGAAGGAAAAAATAATCCAAAGATGATGTTTAATTTATGCAAAACAGCGCAGATTTACGTCCTATGTGTTTGGACAGCGTTAGCATCAGAGCGGTCTGCTTTAAATACCTGACAAAATGTGCTGATTTAACAGATTTTACCGTTTTACTCCGGAATGATTGGGGTTATTTGTTATGTCTTGATATATTTATTAATTTAAGTTTGTTATATCCGTCAACATTAGAGGGTATTGGAAAATCAGCAACCCCGTCCACATAAGACGCATTAATTATTAGTTAACGAAACAGACTCTTTTCTGTATCATATCAAATTATGATGTCCCATGACTTTAACAGAAGTTATCTGACAAAATATAAATTTGTATGCTGAAATATTATAATTAAAACTGCAAGTGTTTTTAACCACGTCATTGAGGTCACGATCAGGCTTTTCATGTTTCGACCATCACCCCCTCCTCCCCTGACAGCTCCAAATAAAACAGTATTTAATTAGCATTAGGTGCAGTCAAAACAACATTCATTTGGAGTTTGTGTCATGTCCCTCTCCTTCTCCGCATCTCTGAGAGACAATGTTAGTTTCAACAACACTCAAAATGTAATATTAGCATTTCAGGCTCTAAGTTTTTTTTATTACATTTTGGGCTCAGCACTTTTTTTACAGTGTTGACTTGTTATTACATTTCAGGTTTTATTAATAATAATAATAATTCTACTTTTAATTTGTGTTGCACTTTATATGTCCAAAATCTCAAAGTGCTACAGATAAAAACATAAAAAGTTTAAGATTTAAGTTAAAAGGAAGACAGTAAGCAAAAAGCTTTAGTAAAAAAAATGTTACATTTTTTATTATTGTTTAATTTCAGGTTGTGGTTGCATATCAGGCTCTAACAAGGCACAAGTAGAGGACTTGCTTTTACTTGAAAACCTATGAGTTGTTAAAGTGCAGGAGACTACAAACCAAATCAGGCGTGTTGGTAGGTCTGGTATGTAGGAGTTTAAGTCCATCATCATAAATGTGTGATTTTAAGTGTTTTTAGATGGTGAGGCAGGGTAGCAGTTGTGTATCAGACCCTCACTCATGTGTTATGGAGGACTGGGTACATTTCACTGTGTTTGAATCCCCTCTCAGGTTTTGGCAGGAAGGATGTGGTGGAGCACCTCTTGCAGACGGGGGCCAATGTTCACGCCAGGGACGACGGAGGACTTATCCCCCTGCATAACGCCTGCTCTTTCGGCCACGCAGAAGTTGTCAGCCTCCTTTTGTGTCAGGGTGCTGACCCCAACGCCAGAGATAACTGGAACTACACTCCCTTACATGAGGCGGCCATCAAAGGAAAGATAGATGTTTGCATTGGTGAGGATCCCTGTCGAGTATAAGCACAGGCCACTCCTAGATGTCTGTTCAAAGACTGACTTGTTACCAATTTAAGCTCGTGTTCTGTAAAACTTGATTGAACTGTCTGGAAGGTGGTTTGTTTACCTTTAACTTAGTAGCTTGTACACATGGTCAGCGTACTGGGGAACACAGGATTCAAAGATAGCTCATCAGTTTTTTTTCTGGACCTCTCTCACTCAGTGTTACTTCAACATGGAGCGGATCCAAACATTCGTAACACCGATGGAAAATCTGCTTTGGATTTAGCCGACCCTTCAGCCAAGGCTGTTCTCACTGGTCAGTCCCTCTTAACCTCTTTGCTGTCACGTTTACATTTCAGACATGGAGCCGCTGACTCAAGGGAGATTACTGTCCCGGTATTTTTGAATAGCTTCTGTGATAAAGAGCGACCTTTCATGTTACACCGGATTTGTCATTGAGTAAAATCGTACGTAAATGCAGCAGGGTCGGCTAGAAAGCTAGAAAAGCTAATCCGACTGGTCCTCTGACGTCTGTTTACAAAACAAACACACACGCCAAAAATATCCCTCCACTTAACGTGCCTCACGCAGATCTGTTGTGGTTTTTTTTTTAAGGTGAATACAAGAAGGATGAACTTCTGGAAGCAGCACGGTAAGAAACACCTCATTGGTCATTGATCATGTCTTCTTTTCCTGGAGACGAACAGCTATTTACAAGCCTTTTTTTTAAAACATATAAGATGGTACCAGTAACCAGACTGTTTTCAGAGACTCCAATGTGAGTGAGTTTCATCCAGTAGAGCATTCAGTCATCCATGACGGCCTGTGAAATGACATTTCAACTATAAGTAGCGGTTCTGATGGGAGGAATACTTAATGACACCAGCACTTCTCAACCGTGTAATTACAGGAGTGGAAATGAAGAGAAGCTGATGGCGCTGCTCACTCCCTTGAATGTTAACTGCCACGCCAGTGACGGACGCAAGGTAATTCACCCATACCACCCTAAACGAAAATAAGATGTTATGATGCTTTTTTTTCTACTTCTGTGCAGGGTAGATAAATCATACTTTATGTGGAAAGTTCTTAACCATAAATAGAAGAATCAGATGATGTGGAAGTAGACCAACCCTGGTTAGGATTAAAATCATTGGATTTGTGGGGGGGTGTTGATGTGGACCACGTCACTTTGGACCCACCACTTTGCAACATCCACCCTGTCATTTCTCTATCTTAAAATGCATGAATCTCATCAGGACTTCCATTTGCTTCTCGTAGACCATCTCAGCTTTTCTCTATCAGCTAATCTCTAGTTTGGTGTTTTCTCCTTGACACATAATTATATCCACATAAAAACGTTTGTGTCTAGTTGGTAATTTAGAATATTTTTTTGCAAATAAATCAGAACAAAGATAATCCTTAATCCTATAATCCATTTCCATGTCCAAATCTGATGTAAAGTTTTTTTCTGATGCTGAAGTTTGCTCACAGAGCGCACACAGTCTCCATTATAATGTCGTATTTTTGTGTCTATTTAGATTTTTATTCCTAACGGTGGATTAGACTCTGGATTATTCCCCTTTTCTGTGTCTCATCTTTGTATTTCTGCTGACGTGCTTGTTTCCTCATCTGGAGGAAAAACTCTTTTTTTTCCTTCATGATATCATCCATTGTTGCTAATAGCATACCATCGTTTGTTTATTGAAGTCATCCATAACGACGTTTTCTCCCACAGCGGTTAACCCTGCCTCATATACAGAACATGTAGAGTTTGCATGATCTCAGCCAGTGTGTCAGAGTAGATCTGTGCTGGGGTTGAACCAGCCGGCACCATTATTAGCTCTTGCCTTTTCACAAAGCCTCAAAGAAAACTGATAAGTCCCAATTAACCCTTCAGCACAACCCCCCCTCTCGGGCCATGTGTCTCATTTAATCTGATGATTTAAAGCTAGCTCTTGTGTTTCTTTGGCGTGTGGAGGGAGAAAAGTACGGTGGCCCTGAGAGCTCACAGCACTGCAACTTAAGAAAACGCATGCATAAAGACAAAACAAGCAAATTACGAAAAACATCTTCATCAATTCGACAAAACATGCACAGTATTTGGAAACGTGCAGCAAAGACAGCAACACTACACATTAGGAAAACGCACTGCAAATAGACCGCAACACAGGTGTTTCCAGAGGACACTTAAAAGTGATGTACATGTCAATTATTAGCCAATATGCTAATCTCTGAATCGTGTGATCACAATGTTAAAATAAATCATAAACATTTTTATCTCATTTTCCAACACCGCTGACAGAGAGTCAACCTTAACAGGGCTGTAACTCTAAATCTGCATCAACAATAACTGTGTCAGTACGTGTGCATCACTATTAAGTGTCCTCTGGAAACACTTCTGCTGTGTTGCAGTCTATTTGCAGTGCATTTTTCTAACTTGTGTTGCAGTCCATTTGCAGCACATTTTTTAATGTGGTGTTTTGCGGTCTATTTGCAGCGCATTTTTCTTATGTGTTGTGTTGCAGTCTGCTTGCAGCACATTTTTTAATGTGTTGTGTTGCGGTCTTTGCAGCGCATTTTTCCAATGAATTGTGTTGCAGCCTATTTGCAGCGTGTTTTTCTTATTTGTTGAGTTGCGGTCTTTACAGTGCGTTTTTTTAATTGTTGCAGTCTTTGCAGCGCGTTTTTCTAATGTGTTGCGCTCTTTGCAGTGCGTTTTTTTAATTGTCGCAGTCTTTGCAGCGCGTTTTCTAATGTGTTGTGTTGCACTCTTTGCAGCGCGTTTTTCTAATTGTTGCAGTCTTTGCAGCGCGTTTTTCTAATGTGTTGTGTTGCGTTCTTTGCAGTGCGTTTTTTTAATTGTTGCAGTCTTAGCAGCGCGTTTTCCCTTATGTGTTGTGCTGCGGTCTTTGCAGCGCTTTTTTCTAATGTTGTGTTGCAGTCTTTTTGCAGCGCGTCTTTTAATGTGTTGTGCTGCGGCCTATTTGCAGCATGTTTTTTTTAATGTGTTGTGTTGCGGTCTTTGCAGCGCTTCTTTCTAATGTGTTGTGTTGCAGTCTATTTGCAGCGCGTCTTTTAATGTGTTGTGTTGTAGCCTATTTGCAGCGCGTCTTTTAATGTGTTGTGTTGTAGCCTATTTGCAGCGCGTCTTTTAATGTGTTGTGTTGCGGTCTTTGCAGCGCGTCTTTTAATGTGTTGTGTTGCGGCCTGTTTGCAGCGCGTTTTTCTAATTGCTGCGCATGTGTCGTCAGACTGATGAAGATGTTTTCTTAATTTTCTTGAGTTTTGTCATTTTGCATGTGTGTTCTTGATTTGAGGTGCTGTGAGCTCTCAGGGCCACCGTAGAAAAGACTTGCTGTGTAAAGATACTGTCATTTTGTAATTTTTGTTTCGTTTTGTTTTCCGTGTGACTCTGGCAACATTTGTCGATCAGTCAACATCCCAAAAAATGCTGGTAAGTCGACCTTGATAACGGCCACTTGATTGATGCACTGTTGTGATCTTTTTTTTTTTTTGTTTGTTTGTTTCATTCCTTTTTTTAATCCATCGTTTTATTTGACCAATAAGCTGGCTGTCACTTGTTAATTGCACATCATGGACCTGGGTGTACGGGTCACTCATGTATCCTACCCTGATGCTCCTCTTTGTGTGTGTGTGTGTGGGTGTGTGTGTGTGGAGATATGAGTGAGTGAGTGAGTTGGGTTGGTGTCATGGTGACGAGTCATCTATATGGATTTGTGAAGGAGCTCATAATGTCCACTGCCTGCTCTCTTCGGCGTCTCTTCTCTCCTTGCACACTCACCCACACACTCCTCCGACTTTCAATCACTTGCTCCTCAGTCGGTCTCTGATTTGGCTTTTTGTTTTATTAATCATTGATTTCTTGTTGATGATCACTCATGCATGCCTGAAGGCCTGCCCCTCTGCATTGTGTCGAGCGAATCCTGAATCTGTGTCTGTGAAATTTGTGTCTTTCTTCACACTGAATCAGTTGTTATGCAGTAATGAATGAACCACGTTCTTCACCTGTCATCGTAGTCGTGCTATGCAAACCCTTCATGTAACGACTCGACTGCTCGTGTCATCCTGCACTGAATGAAGCCTCTGTGACTGGGCTCACTGTTCATCCGATTTTAACGCTGTGGCTTGAGAACTAACAGCTGACCTTCATGGTTTATATCAACACTGCATGGATTCACTGCAGCCCCATGTTTTGATTTGAAGTTTTACCAACGATAGACTTGAACAGAGAACAAATGCTACTAAAATTGGATTTGCAGCTTTGCTTAGACTAACATTTCTTTTTCATTTATTCCCCATCAAACTGTTTGCTTTAACCCTTCTTTAGCTTGCAGGGCTGCCTCCTCAAACACTCAGCCTGCTTTTCGTAGCTTCCTTGCTCTCTGTTACGGTTGGGGTTCGATTGCATTCGAATCAATTTACCTCAAAGCTTTTTGAGGAACGGTATTAATCAGCAATTGGATGTTTATGAACAAAAACTCAACGATTCAGAGTTTCCTTGAGAAACAAAAGATGAATTTGTTACCAAACTTTCAACACTCAACCGTAACTCTTACCCTGCCACTTTGGATTTAACAGTTAAAGTTTCAGTATCCATCTTTTCTTCATCTAACCACATTAAACTTAGTCTGAACTCCTGAAACTTAGCAAAAATATTTAGATTATGTTGACATTGAGAAATGGAAGTGGTGGTAGATGAGTAGCGAGGTTGAAATGCTTGACGTCTCTTACTCGGGCCAAACAGAAGATCAACAGGCAACTGGGTTTGCCCACAAACTCTTTCTGACTCTTCTATCATCATCATCGTCATCATCATATCTGCCATCCATATGCAACTCACAGAGCCTAGCCTGCACAATGCTTCTGGCCCTAATCAGCTGCTTGCTCCTGTGGCCATCGGAGGCAGTGCGATCCGCTGCGGCCAGCGATCTGTGTCTGCTAACGATCTGTCGTCTCTTACAGTCCACGCCTCTTCACCTGGCTGCAGGCTACAACCGCGTCCGTATCGTTCAGCTCCTTCTCCAGCACGGGGCAGACGTCCACGCCAAGGACAAAGGGTGAGCTACTGTTTAGGACAAAGAGTCACTCATCATTGGGTTGTAGTTTGTGACACTAACCTGACGGTCCTGTCCCTGCAGCGGTCTGGTTCCTCTTCACAACGCTTGTTCCTACGGCCACTTTGAGGTCACCGAGCTCCTGCTTAAAGTAAGTACAGCAAAAGATCAACTTTCAGGGTCGGTAAATCTTGTCGTACAAAGTTCCACTCATCCCTTGGAGATCTTTTAGATTCCTTTATCTGACGTCAAGTCCTGAGATTTTGAATCTTAGGGTTTTTTTTCTTATGTACGATTCAGCACGGCGCCTGTGTAAACGCCATGGACCTGTGGCAGTTCACACCTCTCCACGAGGCAGCGTCCAAGAACCGGGTAGAGGTCTGCTCCCTGCTGCTGAGCCACGGGGCCGACCCCACCCTGCTCAACTGTCACAGCAAGAGCGCCGTGGATATGGCCCCCACTCCAGAGCTCAAAGAGAGGCTCACATGTGAGTCCTCTCTCATTTAACACACAGACTCGTGTACTCGCAGCGACAGCAGGGAGAAGAGGCTGTGAAGTAGACCTGATCACCAACTTGTCTCTTTCTAACGTGTAGATGAGTTCAAAGGTCACTCGCTGCTGCAGGCAGCCCGGGAGGCAGACATGGCCAAAGTGAAGAAGACGCTGGCTCTGGAGATCATCAGCTTCAAACATCCTCAGACCAATGAGACAGCTCTGGTCAGTATCTGATCTCACTGAATTTTCTGTGTACTAAAAGTCAACTTTACAGGTTTCCTGTGTCAACAACATTTTATTGAGTTTATCAGTAAATAAACATGAAATTGAATCTGGATATCGCTTGATGTAAACAAATCAAAATCAGGAAAATCGCAGGTCACACGATCAAATTCGTCGGTGACTTATTTAATAATCGACGTTGTCGTTTTAATATTTTTTTTTAACTTTATTTTTCCCTCCAAACTGCCGCTGTACTTTCACCTGTCTCGTCTGCCGTTCTGTCCTTGACGCACACGCGCAGAAGTGGTAACCGGGGTGTCACCGGAAAAGTTATGCCCAACAGTATCATGGCTAGCCGGCAACAGAGCTGGAAAGTTTGGGAGCATTTTTCCAAAATAAAGGAGAAAAGTGTGCAATGCAAAATCTGCAAAGCAGAAATGTCCTTCCATGACAGCACGACGGCGATGAACGAGCATCTGAAAAGACAGCACGCCGTGGCTGATTTATTTTCTGACGAAGAATGACAATCTCAGTAAGCTAATTGGCTAGTTAGCTGCTAACATTAACGTCAACAGGGAGCTACCTACTTAATAGCGATGTCATGTTTGAATAGAAAATTGGTACATTAAAAAAAAATGTCAGAAATGCTGCTACAAGCTGCAAAGTTCATTAAAAGCTGAATGAACTATGATATTAACTGTCTTCATTTTTAGTTAGCACATACCTTAAACACTTGAAGCTGGAAGCTAATGATGTTAGCTGTATGCTGGTGCAATAAGCTGCAATTTATGTATGATCCGAATAGTCGACTAATCACAAAAAATAATCGGTGACTAGTCGATTATCAAAATAATCGTATGTGGCAGCCATAGTTGGAACCTTGAGCTTGCCGTAGTTTTCTCTTCCTGTTTGTATTTTGACATTTAGAGTTTTCAGTGTGTCTGTGATGAAAGATGAAATTCTGCTTGAAAAAAAAAGTTATATCCATGTATGCTAACCGCTAGCATGTCAATGCAATTTCCCATATACGTTAGCATAAAGCTAACGCTGTGTTTTCTCTGTGGATTTTGCTCCATTAGGAGATGTTTAACATGTTGAATGTGTTGAATATGAATCTCTTGTCAGAGAGTAATGTTCATTTAAGCTAGCCTACCATTTAAGCTAGCTGGGGCAGCAGGGAATTATTTAGCATAAAAGCTAATGGAGTGGATAGATTGAGCCGTTTCTCATTGGTTACAGTTTGTATTGTTTTGAAAAATACTGTCAGTAAAGAATCTTCACTTTATGAAGTCAAACTGAGCCAGCAGCTCTCTGTATGATTCTGCTTCTCAGTCAACTCATCGTATGTTTGTGTTTCAGCACTGCGCTGTGGCGTCCCCTCACCCCAAGAGGAAGCAGGTGACTGAGTTGCTGCTGCGCAAAGGTGCAAACATCAATGAGAAGAACAAAGAGTGAGTCCCGTCGTGTTTACTTTGACTTTATATTTGATCGTAGAGAGCTTTTAGATCCGGTGGAGCTCTCACCTGATCAGATCTTCTGTCTTGTTTTGAAGCTTCATGACACCGTTACACGTCGCTGCTGAAAGAGCGCACAATGACATCCTGGAGGTGCTGCAGAAACACGGAGCAAAGGTCTGTAGCGTTTACATTCACTCCTCTCTGATGTAGAAAGATTTGAACTTCACTTGGAGATAAATGTAGCGCTGAAACATAACGTCATCCCCCCTTCAGGTTAACGCAGTGGACACACTCGGTCAGACAGCTCTTCACAGAGCCGCACTAGCCGGTCACATCCAGACCTGCAAGCTGCTGCTGAGCTACGGGGCCGACCCGTCCATCGTGTCTCTGCAGGGTTTCACCGCTGCGCAAATGGGCAACGAAGCCGTGCAACAGATCCTGAACGGTAACCGAAGCTGCAGTCAGCTCCTGTTTTGTTGACGTTGGAGGGGGAAAATGTATGTCTGCATATCCCTTCGGGGAATTGATGAAAGCAGGACTCATATCACAGTTTTTCCCCCTCATTTCACATGACACTGGCATGATGGGATTTCCTTTGATGTAAGGAACTCGTTGTGTTTATTTTTCTTTGTATTCATTTCCCAGAAAATGTTCCCACACGCAACTCTGACGTGGACTACAGATTTCTGGAGGCGGCCAAAGCGGGAGATCTGGACACAGTACAAGTAAGTTCAGTGTTTTCTCTGGTTTTTATGGCAGCAGAGCAGAATTAATGCGGATCAGGCTTCAATTAGAGATGTTCGATACTTGACCTCCTTTCTTTAGAATCAGTGTTGTAGTGGAATCATTTTTGTGCTGTGCTAAAATAACTGGACACACTTTTTTTTCAGTGTTTAGTGAAGTTGAGTTTCTAATTGTAAAGATGTCTCTGTGTGTCGCAGCAACTCTGCACCCCTCAGAATGTGAACTGTCGGGACCTGGAGGGCCGCCACTCCACCCCTCTCCACTTTGCAGCAGGTTACAATCGAGTAGCTGTGGTCGAGTACCTGCTTCACCACGGCGCCGACGTCCATGCAAAGGACAAGGGGTGAGTTCCTCGACGCCTACCGAGCTCGTAGAGTGAAGCTACGCAGCGCTTCATCTTGTTTTTTCTCTCTGCAGAGGCCTGGTTCCTCTCCACAACGCGTGCTCCTACGGTCACTACGAAGTGGCGGAGCTGCTGGTCAGACACGGAGCGTCAGTCAATGTGGCCGATCTGTGGAAATTCACCCCGCTTCACGAGGCTGCAGCCAAAGGCAAATACGAGATCTGCAAACTGCTTCTCAAGGTGAAGGAAAATCTTTCGAAGCTTTAGCTCGACTTCTAAATCCACTGAGTCCAAACTCAACACGAAATGTTTCTGTTCAGCACGGGGCCGACCCGTCCAAGAAGAACCGGGACGGCAACATGCCTCTGGACATGGTGAAGGATGGAGACACAGATATCCAGGACCTGCTGAGGGGAGACGCTGCCCTGCTGGACGCTGCAAAGAAAGGCTGCCTGGCCCGAGTGCAGAAACTCTGCTCCCCGGAGAACATCAACTGCAGAGACACGCAGGGCCGTAACTCCACACCGCTCCACCTCGCAGGTTTGTTTTAACCCTGATTTGACCTTTTTTTTTTATCTCTTGGAGCGTTTTAATAAATGTTTCCTGCTCTTTCTCTTCAGCTGGTTACAACAACCTGGAGGTGGCGGAGTATCTGCTGGAGCATGGGGCTGATGTCAACGCGCAGGACAAAGGAGGCCTTATCCCTCTCCATAATGCTGCTTCTTATGGGGTCAGTCTGCACAGCATGAACACAAACAGACTCCAGCTCTTTGCCTTTGCTCTTGTCGATCCTGTAAACGTCTTGGAGTTGGTTTTGTTTGATTTAAGGACTTGAGGGACTTCAGGTCTTTGACTCATCCTCCGTTGTCTCTCTTTGTGCAGCATGTGGACATCGCCGCCCTGCTGATCAAGTACAACACGTGCGTGAATGCTACAGACAAATGGGCTTTCACCCCGCTCCACGAGGCTGCTCAGAAAGGTCGCACGCAGCTCTGTGCTCTGCTGCTGGCTCACGGAGCCGACCCCACCATGAAGAACCAAGAGGGCCAGACAGCTCTGGACCTGGCGACGGTAACGGTCTTTCTGGTTTGATTAAGGCCTCAGATTTTGTGCACTTTAAGATCAGGCTCATTCACTCCGTTTCCTCTGACTCGCGTGCAGGCTGATGATATCCGGGCGCTGCTGATGGACGCCATGCCACCAGACGCTCTCCCCAGCTGCTTCAAGCCTCAAGCCACAGTGGTCAGCGCCTCAGTCATTTCCCCGGCCTCCACGCCGTCCTGTCTGTCGGCTGCCAGCAGCATAGACAACCTGGCAGGACCGCTCACAGAGCTGGCTGCTGCTGCTGCCTCTGGGAGCTCCGGGGTGGCAGACGGAGCTTCAGGCACCGAGCGCAAGGAGGGAGAACGTGAGTACAACAGCACTGGATACTGATCCCCTCCCGTGGTGTTAGTGAAAACCTTTGGGTTCACTTCTTTTCTTCTTCCAGTGGCGATGCTGGACATGAACATCAGTCAGTTCCTGAAGAGCCTGGGCCTGGAGCACCTGAGGGACATCTTTGAGAGAGAGCAGGTCAGAAATGAGCTCAATAAAGCGGATCGACTTCAGCATGCAGAAAAACGATGAACTGAATTAGATTTAACTGGTTCCAACAAACTCTTTGAACCAGCTGCGTTTCTTTTTTCCAGATCTCTCTGGACGTTCTGGCCGACATGGGTCACGAGGAGCTGAAGGAGATTGGAATTAACGCCTACGGCCACAGACACAAGCTGATCAAGGGTGTTGAGAGGCTCTTGGGTGGCCAGCAAGGTGAGCAGGCATCTTAACGCACCTCTGTGGGGAGATCTTTGAGGATTAGTCGCACGCTGTGTTGTCAGCAACATCTTTAAGATCTACGTCAGGCAGGAACCGCGAGCTAATTTCCCAAAGAGAGGTGTTTCAGTCGAGTCGTGTTCATGCTCTGTTTGCCAGACGTCAGGAATGAGAAGACTGGATTCAGCGTCGCATTATGCAGACAACAGCAGCGTCTTTGTGACTAGTCGTAACTCAGTTTGACTCGGCGAGATTGAATTACAGATGTCTTGAATTACGTCACCAAAAACGTCATTCAGCTCGTCACACATATCAGATGACAGTAACAGATATCTGTAATTCAGTTTCCCTTTGGAAGAGGGAGAATTTAAGATGCCTCAAACGTCATTAATGACGTTACTTTTTATCCAAAAATGCGTCAGTCCCCCTCCTCGCCGTCATTTCCTTGCTGCTATGAACGGAGGAAGAAAGAAGCCATCAAAACACGTCGTCGCCCTCTAGCAGCGTTGACGTGTAACAACATGGTGAGCCCAAAACGGCACTGAAGTTACTCAGGGTTTGACTGATTTGCCAGTCGTGTAAATGAGGGGGAAAAACGGTCAAATGTCCTGGAAACTGTGAAGTTATCCTGGAAAATGATCTAAGAACTGAAGAACTAAGATCTGAACTTTAGTTCTTGATTTGATTCAGGAATAAAGAGTCAGAGCGAAATGATCATGTGACTTTTATCACCTTTGTTTTTAAGGTGCCAACCCCTACCTGACATTCCACTGTGCCAACCAGGGCACCATCCTGATCGACCTCGCCCCAGACGACAAGGAGTACCAGTCTGTGGAGGAGGAGGTGAGTCCAGCTCACTCTCTGTTTGTTAGAATAACTGATTGGATCACTTCCTGTGAAACGCTGACAGTAACCGTGTGTGATGGTTTGGATCTCGGTCCACAAATGCAACATAAAGACATTTTGAGTCGTCTCCAGCAGCAGTTCACATTTTCATGAACTGTGCAGTCAGAGCAAATGATTTAAAAGTTTATTTTGGTGGGTCTTTGTCACTGTGAGGACTTTCTAAAGCGGGGTACAGACAACGAGGATTTTCTAAATGTGAAGAGATGTTTATCTGTCAGAGAGCCCGTACATGAAGATCAAAAACCAGGCATTGATCAGTTTTGATCGTACTGTGTGTGGTCTAGAATCTCGTCCTCCAAGACAGAAATCTCATGTGACCAAACGTGATGTAACAAAAACATAGAAGAAGAAACATAGCAACAGATAGCAACAACCGGCTAACACCAAACATAAAGAAAAGACTGTAGAAAAAAATCCCGGAGATGTCAGGTCAGCCACGCTTTTTTTGTTTACATCTGCTTCCTGATTGGCTACATTCCATTGTACGTCACAACTCACAGTCATGACTCGGGAGTCGTCAGCTTTTCTCACACACATGCAGATTTTTGGTCGTAAATATTGAACAAGTTTAATATTTGTGATTGTCGGCCTCAACACGTTACACAGCTGATTATCAGGACAAATTCACTCTGAACACACCTCAGACCACAGGATGATCTGATAGGATAATCTGATAAGACAGAAGATAATCGGACGTTTGACGTCCTTGGTCGGAAAGGTGGAAAGGGTTAACAGATTGTGAAATCCTGCTTGTTTGTCCCTCAGATGCAGAGCACCATCAGAGAGCACAGAGATGGAGGAAACGCAGGGGGCGTGTTCAGCAGATACAACATCATCAAGGTCTGATCCAGGAGTCTGTAGCAGCTTTTAAAGAGACGGCTCCTTACTGTTACTGTTACTGTACTCGTGTCAAAGAGAAATGAAAACCAGCCTCGTCTGACAGAAACTGTCCTCCACAGATCCAGAAGGTGGTGAACAAGAAGCTGAGGGAGCGCTACACTCACCGGCAAAAGGAGATCGCAGATGAGAACCACAACCACCACAATGAGCGGATGTTGTTTCATGGTAACCACGCCAACAATCATCCGTCTGTTTGCTTTGTGGCTGTTTTTAATCACGAAGAGCAGAGCTGACCGAACTTCTAAATGCTGCACATGTTGTCAAACTGATGAAGACGTTTTCTTAATTTGTTTGTCTTTTTGCGTGTTTACTTAAGTTGCAATGCTGTGAGCTCTCAGGGCCACCGTACCACATTTATTTTGAGAAAATGACAAAGACATGTATGACCTGACATGTTTATTAACCCTTAACGTTACTTTGTCTGAGTGGTTTCTGTAAAAATCTCTCTAAGTGTCTCAAACCTCCTCGTTCCATCGTCACAGACGGATTAAACCTAAGCTCACCTGTCCCTCAGGCGTCTCACCTGTCCCTCAGGCGTCTCACCTGTCCCTCAGACGTCTCACCTGTCCCTCAAGCGTCTCACCTGTCCCTCAGGCGTCTCACCTGTCCCTCAGGCGTCTCACCTGTCCCTCAGGCGTCTCACCTGTCCCTCAAGCGTCTCACCTGTCCCTCAGGCGTCTCACCTGTCCCTCATGCGTCTCACCTGTCCCTCATGTGTCTCACCTGTCCCTCAGGCGTCTCACCTGTCCCTCAGGCGTCTCACCTGTCCCTCAAGCGTCTCACCTGTCCCTCAGGCGTCTCACCTGTCCCTCAGGCGTCTCACCTGTCCCTCAGGCGTCTCTTCATACCTGATTATCAGTGGTCAGTTTTCTGCGTAAACATCAGCAAACTCTGCTTCTGACCGAGGAAAATGTTCTCCATTAGGGGGCGATATGGGACAAATATGTCAGGAGGTTTTAATAGCAGGATCAGGATCTGGATCTGATCAGGATCTGGATCTGATCAGGATCTGGATCTGATCAGGATCTGGATTTGATCAGGATCTGGTTTTCAGATTCAGACTATTTTGACCTGAAAACAACATTTTAAGACCCAAATATTTCTTTTTCATAACTTTAATCTGCTCTCGTGTCGTCCGATGTGTTTTTTGAACTCTCTCATTTCTGACGTCATTCATTTATGACATCACACACATCACTCCACCTCTGTGCTCGTTTCCCTTCAGGTTCACCGTTCATCAACGCCATCATCCACAAAGGCTTCGATGAGCGCCACGCTTACATCGGCGGGATGTTTGGAGCTGGGATCTACTTTGCGGAGAACTCCTCAAAGAGCAATCAGTACGTCTACGGCATCGGTGGAGGCACGGGCTGCCCGACGCACAAAGACAGATCCTGCTACCTTTGCCACAGGTAAGAACACTCAAAGCTTCTTAGACTGTGAATTCATCAGGATGAGGTGTTAAAGGAAGCGCGTGTGACTCATTTCCTATATGGTGTGTTCACAGGCAGATGCTGTTCTGCAGAGTTACTCTGGGGAAGTCCTTCCTACAGTTCAGTGCCATGAAGATGGCGCACGCTCCACCAGGACACCACTCGGTGATCGGGCGGCCCAGCGTGAACGGCCTGGCCTACGCTGAATACGTCATCTACAGAGGAGAGCAGGTGATCAGACGCTCCTCAGACGCTCCTCAGACACTGAAGACGTTTCTTCCTCTTTAAGCTGTTTGCTGACACCTTTCTGTGTTTCCCCACCAGGCTTACCCAGAGTACCTCATCACCTACCAGATCCTTAAACCAGAGAGTGCGGCACAGTCTGCAGCAGGAGCAGAGCAGAAGTCGTAGTCACTTCACATCACTCACACGCTCTGAAGGACTCGATGCTCGTTTCTCCTCCTTTGTAATGCAAAATGCCTGAACACGTTTTTATTTACCCAACACATTTCCAGTAGAGCCCATGGTGACCAGTGCTGTAAGATACTCTCCATTATGGTGATGACACACTTTGTTTAGCATCGGCTGCATGTTGATACAAAAGCATGTGAGGCCCAATAGCGTGCGTGGGTTAGCTCCTCCCCCCCTCCTAATCAGCCAGGAGGATGCTTGTAGAGACTTTGAAGTATCATCATCGTTACTCTTCGTCGCCTCATGCCTTGTGACTGTGCAGAATCACCGACCCCTCGCCTCACCTCCACACGCCCACACTGTCTCACTGTCGGAGCCTGAAACCTGTGGACTACTACTGCCCCACCGTCTCTTGGTTCATCCTGTACAGAATGGCCTTTGGTTACTGTGATTTTAATGCTAAACTTATGACACTACGATACAGGTAACAGTGCATTGTTGTTATGCTGTAATGCTAACTTTCATACAGAGAACACTACCAACACTGAGCTGATTTTACTTTGTGGTTTTATTCAGGACTGGGCATGCTCCGCTGAGAAATGCGTCTCTGTCAAATCACCGTTAAATGATGTTAACAGTCCTGATGTTTATGAGAGAAGATGTGTGCTTAGTTACAAAGCTGAAATGCAGCGTGAGGCATCAGAGTTACAGAAAAGCACACTGAAAGTGTGGATATACGACTGTGCTTCAAGACTGTAGAGTCAGTAAATGTTCCTAATGTTGAAATGTGCTTGCGATGCCTTACACGGTAACTCCTGACAGCCAGTGAACTCACAAAGGCATCCTCTCTGTCGCCATGGTCTTACTCACAGACATCCCACGCTTATGGATTTGCACTTTTACATAGAAACTTATTTAAGTTATTTTGAATTTAAATTGCAAGTTTGCGGGAAAATATTTGTACAGGTTGTGTAAATGGTTGTGTATAACTGTTGCTGTTTAACATTATCATTGAGCTGAACTGTAAATGACATATGATCTTTTTCGTTTCATGCCTTCTCGATTTTCCCGTTCTTTTTTTTTTTTTTAATAAATGTCCCATTTAAAACTCCTTGTTGTTTGTTCATTATAAAATGAAATGAGTTGAGCTGTTGTACAGCTCATAATGGAAATGAAAACACCTCCATCAGTTTACATTATTCTTATATTTTGTTATTGCACAAATCTCAAAAATATATTTCAGGTTAGTTTTGAGTTATGAAAATAAATATTCGTAATGTTGCAGATTTTTTAAGTGCACCATCATATTTTAAGTTTTTGCTGTAAAAAACTGTCATGGCTAGTTAATGAAGACTGACTTTTTTTTTTTACCCCTTATTGTCGAATATATCATATTTGATAAATGAGTTTCTCAGACCTCTATATTATCAACATGATGATTATTTTTTTCATAAAAAAAAAAATGTTTTAAAAAATTATCCTGCCCCCTTGAGGATTATCATTCAGCAGCTGAAGTTGTATTTTGGCCCTTTTTCTAAATGTCTCCTCTCATGAAATCATCCACACATTTTTTTTTTCCAAGAAAAACATTTATGATTTTCAAAAAGACTAACATCTAATTGTTGCTAATTTTTAAAATTAAGTATTTTCTGTGTTGAATTAATACATATTTACTAAAAAAAATTGTTGCTAAAACTGCCCAATTTATCAAATATGATACAGAAAACACATCATAAACAAAATAATATCGAAATATTTTTTGTGAATTTTGTTGAAATGGGTTTTAGACTTTTCTGGTATTTTTCTGGCGAGTCAAGCTTTTAGTATTTAAAACGGGCAAAAATAATCTTATATTTTTGACTCTTTTTTTAAAATCATTTTTATATTTTATTATTCACTATGGCCTAAATCTGAAAATATACATTTTAATCGAAGTTGTCTCACAAGTTTTGTGTTACATTTTTGTAATGTTGAATGTTTTTTAGGGGCACGAGCATGTTTTTAGATTCTGCAGTGAAAAACTGTCATGGCTAGTTAATGAAGATTGACGTCTTTAAATATTACCAACGGGTAGAACTTAACGCTAACTGTTACCAATCCTGTAAAAGTAAGGAGTTTAATTTCCGTGGTACAGCGGACCTATTTATTTATTTATTTATTTGTTTGTTTGTTTGTTTGTTTGTTTATTTATTTATTGTTTTGCGCTTCAAGGCCACTGAACGTTAGTACGCAAATTATCTTTAACTTATATTATCTGCTTTATCAAAAGCTCTTTACACTCTGGATTTTAAAAGTGATATTGTAAAAACTAATAAGACTGATGAGAGTTTATTTACAACAACAAAATCCAGAGACGTGTAGTTCCTTTCTTTCCTTTCCGAAAAAAAAAACTACAGGATAGCGTCGCACATTTTTGACGTCATCGTGGTCGGGTGACTGAAGCAGCAGTTTGTGTTTTGTCGGTTTTCCAGCTTTCTACGATGAAGTTTTGTATTTGCGCGCCATGTGAGAGGCATGATGTGTCTGCGTTGAGCTCGTGGACTGATTCTAAAGGTATTTTTCACCTGTTTTGAGCTCGTGGGAGCTGCCATGCTCCGTCACAGACATGAAGATGAAAACTTTTACTGTGTTCGCTCTGCTGCTCTTCACGACCACCGAGACTTCAGCAGCTTCTCATGTCATCACTGTGGATGTGGAGAGACCAGTGGGAGACCTGAACCACTTCTGGAGGAGCACTGGTTTCTGGTGAGACACACGAAGAGCTTATATTCAGTATTATTTACACAGCAGTAGATGATAAACAGAGAGGAAGTTGATTTAAGACGGAAACAAACTGAATCCACGTGACCTCTGTGATTAATGAGACAAGTTCAAGATGTAGCAGTGAGTTAGCATCTTTATCAAACATCATTATTATTATTGTCATTGTTTAGAGTTGCACGAGACATTAAGGCTTCATAAGATGAGAGGAAATGAAACGTAGAGCTATAGAAATGAGTGTTTGTGTTACTGGTGCCTCTCAGAATCAAATCATAGTCTCTTCTCTGTGTTTAGCCCTCCTCTTCCTCACACTCAGTCTCATCAGTTTGACCTAAACGTTGACCAGCAGCTGAACCTGGCCTATGTGGGCTCAGTCCCCCATGGAGGGATCCAGCAGGTCAGGATACACTGGATGTTGGAGCTGGTCTCTGCTCAGTAAGTGAACCTACTTGTGAGAAAGGGACTTTGCTGGTTGTAGTTACAGATTTGAACTGTCTTATGATGATGATGATGATGATGATGATGATTGTGTTCCTGCAGAGATGTTGGAGGACAAACCCGGTACAACTTCACAAAACTGGACCAGCTGATCGAACTCTTGTGGCTCAATGGACTTCAACCAGGTATGATTGTTTATGTGACTGTATCATTAAGGAACGATGACGAAGAATCCAAACATGAGTCAACTATAAACTACACATAAAGCGCCATAAAGGAGCCGTGATGATTCCATTGCGACACTTTTGGGTTTGCAGGTTTTGAACTGATGGGCAGCGTCAACAACTACTTCACCGACTTTGAAGACAAATCACAAGTGTTCGAGTGGAGGAATCTGATTTATCTCATAGCCAAGAGGTACATCGGTGAGTGAGTGGGTCAGGGAGCCAAGCCAGGAAACACAGGGATATGTGACCATAGGTAGACTCATTTTCTACCAATCAGCTTGATTTTGTGTTCGTTTTTTTTTTTTTCTTTCTTTTTTTGGTGGTTTTTGGGACATAAACAAATAAGTTAAGTCGGTATGATGTCCAAATCAAAACATCTGTTACATGTTTGATGTTTGTTTAAATGTTTAGTTTTTATTTCTGTTGGTGTCTGAGTATTTTATATGATATTCCTACCATTGGGCTGTAGGTAGCGCAGCTGTTATTGCTGCTGCTCTACAGCTAGAAGGTTGCCGGTTTGAATCCCGGTTCGGGCGCGGTGTGCCTTTCCGTGCGGAGTTTGCATGTTCTCCCCGTGCATGCGTGGGTTCTCTCCAGCTTCTTCCCACAGTCCTAAAACATGCTCATCAGGTCAGTTGGTGGTTCTAAATTGCCTGTAGGTGTGTGTGTGTCTCACCCTAAGCCAGCTGGGATAGACTCCAGACACCCTGACCCTGAACAGGAATACGATCAGATAAAATCAGATTCAGAGGAGCTTTTTTGCATATTACAGATTTTTTTTTATCTGTTACACCAATTGTTTGATTCTTGATTTTCAGACCTGTATGGCCTGGGACGCGTTTCTCAGTGGAACTTTGAGACGTGGAACGAGCCGAACAACCATGACTTTGATAATGTGTCCGTGACAATACAAGGTATTGTATACAAGCTATGATCCACTGACCAATTTCATATTTATTTACTGATAAACTCAATAAAATGTTGTTGAGAGAAAGCCTGTAAAGCCGACTTTTAGTACACAGATAATGGTTTGATGAGTAGAGCCCTCCGTCTATGGAGGCCCAACTCCTCGTTACTGTTTTAATCTCCTCCTCAGGATTTTTAAACTACTACGATGCCTGTTCAGAGGGTCTGCGTGCTGCCAGCGATCTCCTGAGGTTTGGGGGTCCAGGTGACTCCTGTCACTCCCCTCCTCACTCACCGTACTGCTGGGCCATGCTGCAGCACTGCTACAACGGCACCAACTACTTCACAGGAGAGACGGGGGTCAGGATCGACTACATCGCCCTGCACAAGAAGGTTTATGTCCAGAAACCTCAATGTGTTTTTTTTACAGAGTTCATTGAAGACTCTCACGATCAGATACTGTTTGTTTGTGGAAAATCAGAATCAGAAATACTTTATTAACCCCAGGAGGAAATTAAGTTTTAGCATTGCTCATCACACAGTTACAGCAGCTGGAAATAAAACAGGAATATGGTAACAAAATAAACAATAAGAACTAGTGATGGACCAATATGCTTTTTACAGGGCTGATACCGATACCGATTATTAGCCGTGAAGGAGGCCGATAACCGATATTTGCAGTCGATATTCATTTGCAGCAAGTGAATATATTGGCATCAAAATTTTGAATAATACAAACTCTGATCCTTAACTTTGTTTAAATGCCTTTCAGCACATGTTTATTTAACATTTTCCAGGCTCAGCAGCATGTCTTCTAAAGGTAAATAAACATTTAAACAAATAAATAGCTCCCTTAAGTTTTCTACAGTATATAAACTGTTTCAAAATTTCAATACAACTAAAATGTTTATCTCTTTTTTTTTTCCTTCAAACAATAACAATAACAATATCATTTTAAAGAGCCAAGCAAGCTGTGAAAGTTATAATAAGTTCATAGACTGTGAGATAGTCACGATGCTAATTGCGTTAGCCGGTCAATGGGATTTTCCATTCATGTTAGCATTAAGCTAGCGGACTTTCGCTAACCGAAGCAAAGTAGTTAAGAATAGTTTTCCTTTGCCAAGTTTTGAAGTGACCTATTATCGGCCGTCGTATTAAAAAAAAGGCCGATGCCGATATGGGTCAAAATGACAAATATATGCGCCGACAATCGGCCCGGCCGATAATTGGTCTATCCCTAATAAGTACATAAGATAAGATGTTAAGATGGAAAAAAACGAAAAGTAAGAAAGTAAACAACTGCACATTTAAATAGATAATGCACCATGGGTCGACCAGTTTGAAGACAGATTTAACATCCTGAGTGAAATAAATATGTTCTGGTTAAATAAATGAGTCTACATTAATAATCCAGTGACTGATTTTTAAAGAGAGGAGTTCTGAATGATGGAAACAAGGTTTAGATATGTAACGACTCGGTGGTATGCCTTAAATAGTCAGTATTGTTAAAGAAAATCACCAGCAATTATTAAACCATTTTCATGATTAATAATAATAATAATAATGATAAAACGTTTTATTTGTAAGCCATTTTTCATCAAGGAGATCTTGAAGTGCAACAGAGTAAAACAAGATTAGAGGAAGTTGAAACAGGAGCGTAATGACGGGAAGTTTAAAGAGAGGGTGTTTTTTTTTTTTTTTTAAGAAAGGTTTCATTAACCCTTTAATGTTCACCAAAGACCCACAAATAAAAAAGAAAGTATAAAATTTAAAATTATAGGAGAACTACTCCTGTTGAGTAAATTGTATTTTGTTAATTTTTTTTTCCTTTTTAGATAAAATTCCTTAAATTTGATGCACCAACACATTTTTTAATAACATATAAAGACTCAAAATGTACCAAAACAGTTAAGCAGAACATTTAAAGTCAGGGTTGGTAATCAGATTTAGAGAGACTTTTTGTTGTTCTGGTTGAAATGATCTTTATGTCCTGCTGTCAATCAATACATGATGTGTTCTTAAAATAAATATCTGCTGTCTACATCAGGAGTAAACCTGGAAAAACACCAACCAATCCTAGCGTATAGGATCCAATTTGTTAAACCAATCAAATCCCATCCTGCCGTTCTGCCCGCCTCCTGTGCCAGTTTGCACGAGCCCTGATTCAATGTGCATAATGCTGCAGAAAGACTTTGGAGGAGCCTCAAGTGTGGGAGGGCGGGGCTAAACAGCGTCCTGAGGAGATGCTACATTCAAATTCATGCTAGTTTTCTGTGACGACCAACCCCGACTTTAAGAGTTAATGCATCAGCTGTGAGTCTGAGGTGATTTTGTTTTTCAGTGGCTGAACTTCCGTGTCTTCCTGTCCTGCAGGGAGGAGGCTCCTCCTTACCCATCCTCCAGCAGGAGGTGCAGACAGTGAAGGAGATCCAGGAGCGTTTCCCACGCTTCAGCAGCCTCCCAGTTTACAACGATGAAGCCGACCCTCTGGTGGGCTGGTCCAGGCCTCAGGAGTGGAGGGCTGACGTGACCTACGCTGCAATGGTGGTGAAGGTGAGGTAGAGGCAGGATGTAAAACCAATATATGACTTGGAAGAGCAGATCGATGTAGGTCTGTATGAAGAGGAACTAAAGTTTCTCTACTAGATTCAGAAATGCTGTGTTTACTAATAATTAACATATTCAGAGCTTTATTTACCCAAGGAGGAAATTCACTCATTACAGCTGCTTAATGAAGGGCTGAAAGATGTTACTGAGCAGAATGGAAATGAATACGTTGGAAAAACAGGAGGAGTTTTTGATCACAGAGAAAAACACATGACTTCCTGTTGACAGTAGGGGGTGCTGTAGTTTAAGGTGGGACAGGCTGTGACACTGAACATCTGTGCAACTCTGAACATTTAAACGCTGTTAAGATTTGCATTTAGCCGAAAAAATCGTCAACTTTGGCTGTTGTTTGTGGCCACGCCCACTGACTTACGAAAAATCCTTTGATAACTTTTAATCGTCAATGTGTCTAGTACACACAATTTTTTTTTTAAGATGATCGGAAAAACTGTGGGACAAGCTTGATCACATACATACCCTGTAAATCGTCAAAATCCAACATGTAACGCCAATTTCCGAACTTCTTGTTCGGAATTCACTATGGTCGTAAGAGACTTTTTTATAGATCTTGGTATGATAGATATGCACACCAAAAATCAGGCCTGTATCTCAAAGAAATCCAAGGGGCTGTTTTTTTTTCCCACCTAGGGGGCGCTGTGGAGCATGTGTCGACACGAAAGCACTGGATTCATACATTTTTCACTATAACTGAATTTTGTGCAAAATTTGGTGAGTTTTGGTGCACGTGGAAGGCATGTAATTTGGGATTAAAGGCGCTTAAAGAAAGAAAGATTAATCCTATAAGGGCCTTCGCCACAGCTGTGGTTGGCTGGTTCAGGCCCCTATAGAATCAGTAAGGACAGCTCTGTATTTGGAGCTCTGATGTCAGTTGATCTCGGTGTTATATCATCCTGCTCTCCTCAAACGGACTCTGACTGGTCCTGTTAGCTCATCTTTTTAGCAGAGGTCCAGTGTTCCAGGAGACAGACGGCTTATGTCTCCTCTCCTGAAGCCTCCGTCCTCTCTTCCTTTGTTGGTTTTGCCTCCTCTGTGCATCTTAAAAATCCAGAGTTCTGCAGGAATCTCTGATGGTTTGGACAATCGATCGGCTTCAACGCTAAAAGCCGAGCAAGGGTGCAAACGTAGCTGCTGGTAAATGAAGGTGACACAGGCGGCAGTCAAAGTATCTCGTTTGATATGATGAAATAAAGTTGCAGTTGAAGCTTCACACCAGCTGTCAGTAGTTTAAGTTCTCCATCCTGCTCCCTCTGACAGGTGATACACCAGCACCAGGAGCTTCTGCTCTCTGACGCTAACAGCAGCATCAACTACACCCTGCTGAGCAACGACAACGCCTTCCTCAGCTACCACCCGCACCAGTTCACCCAGCGCACCCTGACCGCCCGCTTCCAGGTCAACAACACCCACCCGCCTCACGTGCAGCTGATCAGGAAGCCCGTCCTCACCGTCATGGGTCTGCTGGCTCTGCTAGGTGACTTTTCTTTACTTCACGACGTTTACCTTTCCCTCAGAGGAGACGTGTAATGAAACATGTCACCGCTCTTCACGTGTGTGTGCAGGAAAGTCTCCTGTGTCGTGTCTTAATTACCTCTCCTGTGTGTAATTGTACCACAAGGAGAGACTCAGGTCCTGGCCCAGGTTCAGGGCTTTTCAGGAACCAACAGCAGCACAGTGGGAGTTCTGGCCAGCAGCCACAGTCCTTTAATGCCGGGCAGCTCAGACAGCTGGCAGGCGGCCGCGCTGGTTTACAACAGTGAGGACAACAGCTCCTCCCCCAACACGGATGATGTCACTGTGTCACTGAGAGGACTGGCTGCTCGAAAGGGTAAGACTCCCTGCTTCAGTGAGCCTGAGGGTCAAAGGTTAGGCCGTTTAGAGCTGGCTCACATGTCCGACAGGTCCTCATTTCAGTCTGTTTGCTGTCCAGGTCTGCTGTATGTCACTTATTATATGGACAACAATGTGTCCAACCCCTCTCAGCTGTGGCAGAGCATGGGCAGCCCCGACTTCCCCTCAGCGCAGCAGTTCAGACACCTCAGGAGTGAGCAGGTGAAAACGTCCAGATTTCTAGTTTTTTTTCCCCAAATAAAGTTTTTGTTTACTTATAGTTTGAGCCAAACTTTGACAGCAAAGGTTTCTTTAAATCAGCCTGGATTGTCTTCTTCTTCCCATAGAGTTTAAAGTTTATGTCCGATTAACTGTTTACTGCTTGTTGCGTTATTAAAGCGTTGGACTCTGAGTCTCAGGTTTTGATGGTGCTGGTTTGTGGTCACTGTGTGAAGAAACTGACTAAAGTGTAAAGTCAGTAATTTTTTTTAAAGGAATTATACAAACCAAGAATGAAAACGACTCAAAAATACTTTAACTCTTTCAGTCCCGATCCAAAGAAAATATCTGACAGAAACAGAAATTTTGTTTTTTTCCTCTAAATTTTTCACACAACATCCCATAATAACCATGTGAATAAAAAGTGTTTTTTTTTTATTTTTCCAAGTTTATTAAAAATGAAAAATGAAGACATCACATGGGGCCGTCCAGATGGAGACGGGTTCAGGTGTAGCGGCAAAAGTTTTTTATCGTATGACAGTTTCGTCCAAACAGGGCTGGCGATTTGGCCGCCTGAATTCGATCATTTTTTTAAACAGAGTGGATAAATCTGAAACCATGCATCGGTTTGGTTCCATGGTGACAAACACCTCTCACTTACTTCACTTGCTTCACCCGAGCCAAGTGCGTGCACTCTCTGTTTTTGGTGGACTTTGTGGCAGCGTCACAGCGCCACCTACAGCCCTGGCATATGTACCACAGCGGTTTCAGTGGGTTTCAGCACTTTCGTCTTGACGCCCATATTTCTTGTGAGGGCTCCACGTTTACTGCAAACTTTTTTGATACGAGAAAGAATGAAACTGTTTTCACCTTCGTGTGGATGTAGTCTAAATGTAGCTCAGGTTCATCCTGGTTCCTCTGATCCTCCTTGAGATGTTCCTACAGCTTCATGTGAGTCCACCTGTGGTAGATTCAGCTGATTGGAAGACTTTCTGGATGAACCGTAAACAGGACGTCTTTCTACATAACGCCTTAAGTCGTTTTTTGTTTATACTGAAATAAAATGACTCAAAGACTTTTCAGGCTCTGAGCCTCTAACGTGTCGGTGTTTCAGGACCCTCGTGTTGATGGACCCTTTGAAGTTCCTGCAGGAGACACTCTGACTCTGAAAGCCAGACTTTCTGTCCCTTCAGTCCTCCTCATTCACGTTTGTGCCAAGCCCAAAGCCGTGCCAGACCAGGTCAGTGCAAAATACCATCAACTCAGAGAGCGTTTAACGATTTAAGTATGAACACAGGATTTACAGGAACACCCTGCTGTGACGCCAAACGGTGCCGTGAAAGGGAACGAAGCACAGCCAACGAATGGGGACCAGAGTTAGACCGGACTGCCTGTTCCAAAAGGGATTATCCTGAACTCTCCTCTGTTTTTAATTTCTGATAAGGTCAATGGATTACGTTTCATCAGGATCACTAAGGGCCAGGTCCTGATCATCTGGTCAGACCACTGTGTTGATTCCAAGTAGGTGCACACTTTGAGTAAAATGCTGCTGCTGTGTTCACACGCGTGGACCAAACTAAGAAAACCTCCACTGACACGTGTTCCTGGCTCTGTTTTTGCAGATGCATAAAGACATTTGAAGTCCAGTTCGCCACAGACCACAAGGACTTCAGCAGAGTCAATACCCAAGACACTATTTTTACCTCTTATGTTTTTTCACCAGGTAAGAGTTTAAAGTAAAATTATTTTCATTAGGGCCCTCTTGGAACCCTAAGAATTATTCTTTGTTTCTGCTACTTTAAACCCAAATTGCTCAAAGTCATAACAAAATGTGCTACAAAATTCATTCACACATGAAATGTTATGACTGCAGTGCTTTCGTACCGTTATGTGCTCCACAGCGCCCCCTAGTGAATTCAAACTGCAGCCCCTCAGGCTACTTTGAGCTACGGGCCTGATTTTTGGTGTGCATAACCATCATGCCAAGACCTACAAAAAAGTCTCTTACAACCATATTGAATTCCAAACAGGAAGTTCAGAAATTGGAGTTGAATGTCCGATTTTTACTATTTAAAAGTTAAACCATGAGCTAAAGGCTAAAACACGAGCTAAAGGCTAAACTACGGGTTAATCTATTTGTGATAATGTTCATTCCAGCCCACATGCAGCAGTTATTCTGCAGTGATCTGATCAAACTTGAGGGTCTGTCAATAAAATGAAGAGTGAGGTTACGTTAGCTCTGATTGGTAGATGAGTAGGACATAAGGATTCGCTAATGTTACACGTTAGCCTACAGATATGTCTCAGAGCACTGTGCTGTGAGAGGCACTTAAATATTCGGCTACTAAACTCCAGAACAAACTGACAAAGTTTGCTTGTTGTCACGTTTCAAACAGCAGCGCTGTAATCGTCAACTACTTGATAATCAATTAATCAGTTTAAGTAATTATTTAAGAAAAGAAGTCCAAATTCTCTCATTTTAGCATCATAAATGTGAATATTTTTGTTGCGTCTCTATGACACTACTGAGTATCTTTGGCTTGCAAACAAGACATTTGATGATGTCATCTTGGACTCCAAGAAACATGAACATTTTCTGACACTTAATGGACCAAACAACTACTTGATTAATTTAGAGAATAATTGATAGATTAATTGATCATGAAAATAATCGTTAGTTGTCTTGAACAAAGAAAAGTAGTGTTAAAAAGAAGATCAGATCTCCATTCATTTCCAAAACAAACACACGCCTTGTTAAGAGTCATGACATCACAACAGTGTGCACAATTCCAGCCAAAGGTGTCGCTGTGATCCACTTCAAACAGAGAGTCCTCACAGAGCCTTTAAGACAGTGGTCCCCAAACTACGGCCCCCGGGCCGGATACGGCCCGCCTCCACATTTGGCCCGGCCCCCTGAGCAATACCAGAGACGCATTATGATTTTTTTTTCGGTGCCAAGTTTCGGTACCCAAAGGGTTAATGATGCCGTCAGTGATTCGCTGTAACGTTATTGGTAACGTCGTAACGTTGGTTGTGGTATGCAGGAAGGTGTTGCCAAATTAGCTTCTCTGTCGCTATATTAAGTGACTTTCAGACCCCTCTAGCGACTTTTTTTCTAAGAAGCGACAAATCCAGTGACTTTTCTGTCGTTTGGGGACGGAGTGAAAACATGTTTTGATGGTCCGCCGCTGCTTCTCAACGAGCGGAATAGAAAATTAGATATAGATGGAAAATAAAACTCAAGATTTGTTCCATAACATGTAATGAAGGTTTCTTTTTGATAGAACTGATATAAAAATTGCTATCGAAAAAATTATTGTTCAGGAACCGGTATCAAAGTGAAGGTATCGGTATTGCGACAGGAATCAAAAATTTTTGATTGATTTTGATTTATTTATTTCCTGACTTTTTTCTCGGTGAAGATCCCAGAAAGGGTTATTAATATGTGGTTATGTGTGACTTTCTGGAAAACCATAAATGTTTACCTTTAGGCACCCCTGCGATCGTCACACTTTTTTCTGTCACAAACTGACCCCGGCCCCCCATCAGAGAAGGGAAAAGTTATGTGGCCCTCACAGGAAAAAGCTTGGTGAACCCTGCTTTAAGGGTTTTCGTAACCACGGGGTTATTAGTAAAATATGAGACAGGAAGATGTTGTTTAATGTTCAAATTACTTTGAGCAACAAAGTTTGATCCGCCTTTAAATGTCATAACTTCCAAGCAGGAAACTAAAAACTGTCCCATGTCGTGTGTGTGTGCAGTGGATCAGGAGGTCAGTGGAGTGTACAGAGTCCGAGCTGTGGACTACTGGGGAAGACCTGGACCGTACTCGCTGCCAGAGAGGTATTCAGAGGAGCTCTAGACCAAGACCAAGACAACTATTAGAAGGGGGGACTATTTGAAGCTGTGGATGGATACATTTTCCTGCTTCAGTTGATTTTTAAGAAGAAAAAGAAAGAAATGAAAAACGAAACATTCTTTTATTTTGAAAATCTGGATCAGTTACTGATTTCCATCATTTCATGAGACTTTCTGGACAAACGAGACCACATTACTCATTTATTTTGTATTGTTGCTGATCACTCTGTCACAGAAACAGTTTTTCTCCTTTTTTACTTTTTTATCGAAATTTCTCAGATTTTTATGTGATTGAATTTGAGGATACGAGAAATAAACTTTAAATCAAAGATCTGCGTTTCCTACAGTGTTTTTTTTTTAAAGAAACGAGAACAACAGAGAGATTCTTTATAAAATTTTATTGTCACCAATACAGAATGAATTTGTAGCACAGATGTGACCCATCAGTGTGACAGAAGACATTCAGTTTGCTCGATGATCTCATCACATTCAATCAACCTGTTTGGAACAATTTGGCGTCTTTACTTTTTTTTGGCAGTGGTCGGTTAATTTTCTTTTTGGACTTTTAATTGGATTCAGCCATAAATTCTTTCACTGGAGGAAGAAAAAAAAAAAAAGGTTTCTCTACAGGTTTGTGTTTGAGAAGGGCTGAACGATGAATCCGGTTTGATGAGGGGCTGATCAGCTGACTGCAGCGTGGGAACAGTTCAGCAAGCTCCTGTTAACAGAGAGAAAGGAAACATACGTGAGGTTTTACAAACATTCTTAATGTCGGGAACAAATTAGTTTGTCAAGCTTTTGCAGATCAAATATTTGACTCTAGTTTGTTAGACAGGTATTTGAAGAGGCACTAAAAAGGTCTGGAGTGAGACGTTATTTCATTCAAAGCATCTTTGTTAGGGCCCAAATTATATGGAATTTTTTTGAGGCCGATGCTGATTCCCAAATTTGACGGGGGAAAAAAATAAGAACGATTAGATTAACCAGTTTATTTTGAAATATATAATTGGTTCCTTAATGGTGATCATTTTACTGTTTTACAACAATTTGTCCTTTAGTATTTTTTTATCTTTACAACAGAGAGAAATTTTCAAGTATAAAAACAAGCAGAAAAACATTGAAAAAGGCTATCATTGGATGAATTGGCCGGTGCCCGATTATATCGGCCGGTGCCCGATTATATCGGCCGGTGCCCGATTATATCGGCCGGTGCCCGATTATATCGGCCGGTGCCCGATTATATCGGCCGGTGCCCGATTATATCGGCCGGTGCCCGATTATATCGGCCGGTGCCCGATTATATCGGCCGGTGCCCGATTATATCGGCCGGTGCCCGATTATATCGGCCGGTGCCCGATTATATCGGCCGGTCTTTATACGCAGGTTAACATGCACATTGTGTAAGACTGAGTACGCACCAGACTGCAGCACGGGCTGGAACTCTCCGGCCATGCAGATCTCTTCCTGTTTCTGGCGGACCAATTTCTGGATGGTGGGTGGGAGGCCACGGGGGCTGCGGGAGAAGACCAGGGCATATCCGTCCTCACAGCTTCCATCGTCCTTCAGTTTGCGGCAGGCGTAGGTGATGGCGTAGTTGTCGTAGTCTGTGTCGATCACCCAGTAGTTGTCGCCTGGAAGAGCGGTTTAGAGAGGTATAAGTTAAATGTTTATAAAAAGAGAGAGAGAGAACGAGGAAGAGGTGTGAGAGTTAAAGCGAGGAGGCTCACCGCCGCTGGAGAGGTAGCTGGCCAGTCCCTGGTAGTTCATGAACATCTTGCCGGGAGTGCCGGGGTCGGGCACGGAGTACTGAGCAGCCATGTCGGCACACACAACCCAGAATCTAAAAACCAAAGTGAAGCAAAGGGAGAAGATTACCACAGCTGCTAGAAGGGATGAACAGATTTATAAGAGAGAGAGAGAGAGAGAGCAGTGAAACACCCACCCAAAGAGAGTGACCCGGCCCCTGGAGGAGGCAGTCATGGAGCCATCGTCTCCAACAGTGTATTCAGCTGAGATGTTGTCCTGCAGGAACAAACCCTCAGGGTCCTTCTTCTGCAGAGCGTACCACTTTCCTTCATACTGTGGGGGGGGATTACAGATTATTATTGGTCAGGTGCTTCATCACATGTCTGCATAACAGGACAGAAAACAAGGCTCTGGATTTCCCATGGTTAGTTAACAGTTTACGGTATTTGATGATGTGGTTTTTACATTTAAAAGGTTTAAAGTCTGCCCCGGTTCACCCCCCTTAAAACCTTTTATATATCCTTCCATTCATGGATTTCCAGAGAATCCTGTCTGTACTCACTCTTTTGGGTTCAAAGTCCTGTTTGACTGTGAAGCTGTCCACCACGCAGGAGGCCAGACCCTGCTCCACGCAGGCCAGGAAGAGCATCACCAGGGTGAACATCTGGAAGTCCATTCTGAGGAAGACCAAAGCGGAGAACGTTTTAGTTGGAATGGTTGAGTTTTTTTCCTCCTTAAAGCTACTCAGGGTTAAGAATAAGAGCCACTCCTGCACCTCCAGGTTCGATTGTTCCCTCGTCTTACCTGAAGTGCAGAATGATTCGTCAGTAAGCAATGAATCCTTGAGTGCAGGGCTGCTTCGTGTCCGAGCTGTGCTGAGACAACCACAGGCGAGCCTTTTTATACCTGATGCACAGACGGGCTCACTGATTATTTTCACTTCTTGAACCTAAATGCAGAGTTTAAATCTACGGCTAATCCAGTTTACAAAATCCTTGGCTGTAAGCTGCTGAGCCCTCACAGTCAGCAGTGTATGGGCTTTATGTAATTGTTTGCTGGGAATACATAATCACAGGAGCTGCTCCGGGGAGGGGAGGGGAGAGAAGTGGCCTGAGCTGCCAGTCACACGCCCATGGCGCAGGTGTCTACACGGGTAACCGGGTGTATTTTGGGCCTTCCGGTTAAACCTCACACTAAATATGGATTTTATTTTTTTTATGTAAAGTTGAACATGCTCTGAAATTTCTTTGAGACAGAGCAGACAAAGTTTTATTTGAGGCTATAATCAGTCTGCTCTCTGATGGATCAGTTCACTTGATCCTCTTCAGTTTTCAGCCTCCAAGTCCATAGAAAGAACTTCCTGTTTCTATTACTCCATTTTTTTTTTTATTTAACACTTATATTTCAGTTATTTATACAACACTCCTGCTTCAAATTTATAATTTTTCACTCTTTTTTTTTGGAATGGGAGGAGCTGTAAACCACACAGTAATTTCCCCCGAGGGGGATCAATAAGTGTTTCCGATTCTGATCGTGCTCAGCGTTGTGTACTCTCAGTGCAGTACATTCAGAGTTCACTGCTGCAGTGAAACTTTTCACATTGTGAGAAAATAAATAAATAAATGTAGTTTAATGTTAGATGATTGGAGCAGGACGTGGGAATCTTTGAATATCCTCACCTGCATCATGTAACGTCAGCAAAGTCTCAGATGTTCGAGTTTGTTGTCCCACGTCAGGTTAGGTTATTTGAAGCCAACTTATTTAAAACACAGGCCAGAGCTTCACCCTGTAATCCCAGAATAACGTGTGATACGGGGAAACTGCGGAGGTGTGTTAAAGAAACGTTCACCCCAGTTAACCCCCCCGAAGAATTATCTGAAAGAAAGCCAGATTTGAAGCTCTGATCTTTATTTATTTGAACACTGACTTACAAAAAAAAAGCAACTAAGAAATGTCCTGATTCAGATGTGTTTACACTGCAAAAACTGAAATCCAAGCAAGCGTTCATTTTAGTGAAATTTGACTCGGTGTGAACCTGAAAAGTCCAGAAAAATGTCTTATTTTAAGATATGAAAAAGAAAAAATTACCCTTTAATTGCTTGTAAAGAGTAAAAAAAAAGATTTTTGAATCAGTGGAATAAGAAAAATGTGCCAAGTATTTTGAAAAAACAAAAAATCTTTACATGCATGATTTTTATCCTTTTTAAAAGCAGGTTTTATTTTTGTCTTTTTATATCTGGAAATATTTAATACCTCATAATCAGAAATTTGTTTGACATTCTTTACTAAAAATAAGACAAAAACCACCTGCAGTTTTTTGCAGTGTAATTAACCCTTTAAAGCCTGATACATCAAGAAATAGACAGAAAATTTAAATGTTTTGGAACTAAGGTATTTATGAACCCCTTTTACGTAAACTACCAAAATAGTGCTGTAATTAAATTTAATTAATTTGGCGGTTTGGGCAACTCTTTTAGTAAATATGTCTTCATTTAATGCAAAAAATAAGTTACTGTTTAGATGTTTTTTTCCAGAATAATTATCAGTGATTTTACTAGAAAAAAAAATTGTGTGGATGATTTCCTGAGAGCAGCAATTTTAAAAAGGGCCAAAATACAACTTCAGCTGCCTGCAGAGGAATGATAATCCTCCAGGGGGCATTTTTCACAGGTTTTGAATGAGAATATTTCTCATGTTGATGAGTAAAGGGTTAACTCGCTCTGCTCACCTGTCTTCAGGTTGTTTCTCAGGTTTTAAAGAAAGTCTTGGAGCTTCGTTTGAACCCTGTGTGTGTTTTCTTTTCAGTTTTTTGTTTCTGGTGGACTCTTGTTTCTCTTTGTGTTCCTGTCTGTGGTGTTGTGAAAGAGTGCACGTTGTAAGCAGATCACTGTAATCCCGGTCATCCGTTGGCGCTCTCACCAGTCCTGAGGAGATATTTTCGTGAACCACAGCCAGTAAAAGCTAAGTAAAGACGAGCAGCATGCCAGTAAGTCCGCTGGTATTTTTAGTCGGCCCTGCCATTGTTGTTGTTCTAATATTAACCCGCGCTGAGGGTGTTAGATAAGACCTCTGTGCTGTGACATCCTGGGTTCAGTTTACTATCAACGTGACACGTCAACAGCGTTTCCTCTGCGTCTCTGATCCGAAAACAAAAGCTCTCTTTAAACGATCCCGTCAGAGACACAGGAGTTACTTAACGAGAGGTGAGCTGAAGTTGAACACGTCTGGACTGCGGCCATGCTGGGTCATGACCTTTGGGACAGCATCAGCTGATTATCAAAGAAACCATAAGAACACTTCATTATGTAACCTAGATTGGAAAAAAAGCCACCGGATGTTTTCTCTGTTGCGTCTTGAAGCGAGTTAGTCTTCATGTTGATAAAATCAGGGCGGCAAAACTAACAGGAAGGAAATATTTCAACCATTTCTTTTAATATTTCTCACAGTCGATGACAACATGATCTTTATTTTTTATTTCATGAAATGGAAATATTACAAAAGACCTCTTTGTGGTTGAATTCCTGCATCAGTGTGTTGTGGTGTGAGTCATGGAGATCATCCTGAAGCTCTGCTCAGGTGTCACTGAAGCTCAGGTTGATTTAGCAGCTTTCAGATCCTCTGTGTCACTGGGTCTGGTGTCTCTGATCCTCCTCTTTAATACCTCAGAGCTTCTCTCTGGGTTCAGGTCTGGAGACTTTGCTGACCAGTCAAGTGCAGTAATATCAAGGTCATTTAATCAGGTTTTGGTAGTTTTGGCGCTGTGGGCAGGAGCCAAGTCCTGCTGGAAAATGAAACCAGGATCTCCTTTTACTCTGGACTTTAAGTAGCTTAAATCCTGAGCGTCTCCGCTGAGATGTTTAACCAAAACTTCAACAAATAAATCAGAGCTGCGACTCAGCGTGCAACCAATCACAAATAAAAGAAATAAATGCTTTAAATATGGCAGCATATGTTGCTCCAAAACCTGTATGTACCTTTCAGCATTAATGGAGCCTTCACAGATGGTCAAGTTAGCCATGCCATGGGCACTAACACACCCCCATACCATCACAGATGCTGGCTTTGAGACTTTGACCTGAGAACAATCCAGATTGTTCTTTTCCTCTTTGGCCTGGAGGACACCACGTCCATGATTTACAAAAACAGTTTGAAATGTGGACTCGTCAGACCACAGCAGACTTTTCCACTTTGCGTCAGTCCATCTCAGATGAGCTCGGGTCCAGAGAAGCCGGCGGTGTTTCTGGGTGTTGTTGATATATGTCTTTGTCTTTGCATGGTAGAGTTTGAACTGTCACTTGTAGATGTAGTGATGAACTGTGTTAACTGACAATGGTTTTCTGAAGTCTTCCTGAGCCCACGTGGTAATATCCTTTACACAGTGATGTTGGTTTTTAATGCAGTGCTGCCTGAGGGGTCAAAGGTCACGGGCATTCAGTGTTGGTTTTCAGCCTTGCTGCTTACGTGCAGAGATTTCTCCAGATTCTCTGAATCTTTTGATGATATTATGGACTGTAGATGATCAAATCCATCAATTCTTTGCAACTGTACGTCGAGAAACATTGTTCTTAAACTGTTGGACCGTTTGCTCACGCAGTTGTTCACAAAGGGGTGAACCTTGACTGAGCCTTTCAGGGATGCTTCTTTTGTACCCAGTCATGACACTCATCTGTTTCCAATGAACCTGTTCACCTGTGGAATGATCCAAACAGGTGTTTTTGGAGCATTCCTCAACTTTCCCAGTCTGTTGTTGACCCTGTCCCAGCTTATAGGTTAAACAGGGTTTACAAATCATTGTATTCTGCTTTTATTAATGTTTTACACAATGTCCCAACAGTTGTGGGATGCCATAATTTTCTAAACCTTTTAAAAACAGGTGCAAAATAAATTATAATATTGTAGAAAGATAAATTCAGAAATTCAGTTCAAAAGTGAAACTCATGTACGATCCAACAACCAGTAAATCATTAGCTCTAATCATTACCTCGCTGTCTGTAGTTGGTCTATAGGTGTGTATGTGGATCTGTCCTATGATAAAATTATCCCATCATCTTATTTGTGTACGCCATGACATCATCAGATAAAACTGACATTTACTGATACTGCAGCCTGGACCAGTCTTTATCACATCTAAACTTTATTTCTACAGAAAATCCTGTGATCAGTGTTTCTAAGGCTTAGTTTTCATGATACAAGGACAGAATACAAGAAGGAACAATCATCTTACAGCCGTTCAGCATCAGTACGAATGAAAACAAACTTCCTGACGGCAAAATGTTGATGTTTTTGTTTAATATGATATCCATCACTTCATAATCAGCTGTAACAGCATCAAAAGAGGAAGAAAAGGTCAAATGTCAGAAATTAAAGACAAGGACGACTGTGTTCATGGACATCACGTACTTCTGTATTGAAGGAAATGCTTTTATTACAAATATGAACTAAATTTATGAGTGAAGCTGTTTTTCTACGAATTGTGATGCTGAGTTCAGGAGCCTTATTTCATATTGTGTGAATAACTTGGAGTCACTGTATGGTCCAGAGAGGTGTCATAGTGGTAAAGGTAACACACACACACACACACATGTCCACATGTGAGTGTTTGACAGGTTGTGACCCGACTTTGCCTTGAGGCTCCAGGAAAAAGGAAGGAGAGGTTTGGGAATTGCACATGGAAATCCTCCGAGCAGCAGTTTTACTTCAGGATGGTGTCTTCATTGGCTGTAAGGAGACACGCAAACAGATTCATTCAGGATTTTACATCACTGATGGGACGTAAACCGTGGAGCATGACGCTGAGCGTGTGTGTGTAACCTGGAAACTAAATTAGATCAGAGCTGGTGAGGCTACCTTCTGCTAACTGCTTGGCAATGCGCTCCTGCTCCTCCCGAATCTTCTTCTCCTCTTCCTCGACCCTCCTCTCCTCGGCTGCGATCGGCTTCAGGTGATCTGAGCAAACAATGAAACGTTTCATCGGGAAAATTTTCTTTAATCCACATTTTGAGGCTCCAAAAGCAACACTGGTTATTCAACACACCTTTAGAGAATGTATCACAGGTTTCAATACATCTGTTGGAGCTATTTGTTTATTTTTTGTATTTAGTAGTTTATTTTTATTTAGAATTAATTAGTAGTTTTAGTTGTTAGACATTTTTTGTCTCATAATCAATTTAAGTTAGATTTTGGGGTTAAATGTATTTTTTGTTAGTCATTTCTTTAGTATAATTAGTTGTTTTGTTTATTCATTATTATTCATTTTTTGTTTGGTAAAGATAACCGTGGGCACCTGAGTGTACTTAATTAGGTAGGTGGCAGTAGGCCAGGATGCACCTGGGTGGGCTATAGTTTTTTTTTACCAGCGCAGGAGAAGCAGCAGGGCGTGCTCCTTTGTTCTTTTGTTTTCTTCTTTTTTGTGGAATAAATCATTGGAAACCGAAGGATTTCGAATGGACATTGGATTTCTTTTTGCCTGTGTAAAATCACATCCCACGGTGCATCAGTGACCATTTCATTAAGTTTAGTTGAAGTTTAAGTTTGATATTTAGTTTTCGAATTTTAAGACAAATGGCCACTACAACATCCTTTCTAAATAAGGTGATCAAACCTGTCATAGATCCAAAATCTTTGCTGATTTTTTTCATACTGAAGAAAGAAAACCCTGAAAATGTGTTGAGGAGAAGACAAAAAGGCTGCTTCTTCAAAAGGATTTCCCTTCGGTACAGATTTTTAAAAAAAACTACAATAAAGGGGCAAAGTGTCCTCATCACAGTGGCTTCAGTTCCAACTCTCAAACTCAACCACTGGCTGCATTTTTCTCATTTTTTCATTTTTCTCACTCCCCACATTTCCTTTCTCTATTCAGCTGTCACATTAATAAGGCTTTAAATAAACCTTAAAAATCTCTGATAAAGAACTGGTCGGTCTTGACCTTGATGGTCTGAAACAGGTGTCGCTGTTTACGTCAATCTTTTTCAAAACCACTCAAAAACTCTTAACAGGAGCTTTAAACAAATTTAAGAAACATTTTCTCTCCTGCAGAGACAAACCTGCTGTCAGGGCACATTAGAAACACTGCTGAGGTTTATCTTGGTAAAGTACATTAAACACGACGACCAGTAAGAACTCACCATATCTCCTTTTGCCGTAGATGATGCCGACAATCAAAGCTGAATACCTTGCTGTCTGTAACAGGAAAAAAAGCAGGTAAACTTTTGAAGACACTCATTTGTACCAAATTAACATATACAACATTTTACAGGCAAAGATATAAGGGATGTTATTTTTTTTTCTTTTCACCAACGTAGAAAAAACTAAACCAGAGATCCTGATGGTCTTAGAGAGGAGGTCTGTCTTTACCATGATACTGAAATAATTTAATGAGACTTTATTGTGGCACGAAGTACACATCGATCACATTTTATTTAAAACACCACGTGACTGTTAAAATAATCTGTCTTTTATTGGTATAAAAGCAGAATGGGGAGGTTTATCTTAGTATGATAGAAATTTGGATTTGAACAGCGTGTACATCTACGTCTCCTGTCATTAGTGTACAGCTGAGGGCGACAACGAGGTCAACACTTGGTTTCAAAACAAGAAATTAAACTTTTTAAAAAAATCTTACACTGGTTTGTTCAATGATAATAGAAAAACGTGATTAAAATGACCTTGTTTGAAACAAACATCCTGCAGAGCCGAGGACGTTTCTGTTTTGAACAGTCACGACTATTAGCAACGCCAAAGGTTATGCACGTTTAAATCCTCAATAACATCCAACTAATGCATGGTTACAGATTATTGCAGCACATTTTTCTATCTTAATTCTGCTTTGTTTGTTTATAAATCTAAATGAATGAAAAAAGTTGCCCTGTTTGGTTAGCACCATGGCTAACACGCTCTGTAGCTGACAGTTAGCATGTTAGCACGGTGTAGCTCACGAACTAAAACGCTAAAAGAAGTTATTTAGCAGAAAAACATAAATCTCTTTTTATAATCATGTTTAGCAACACAAACCTTGATCAAAGGCGACACAGCGACAGGAGGAGCCATGGTTTTGAAGCACGCTGACAGCTAGCAGCAGAGGTCACTTTAACAGCGCAGAGGACTGTGAGAGAGGGTTCTTCTTCTCTGGTGTTTTACTGCAGCTGAAAGGCTCACTGTTAAAATACTGGAATCTAGTGGTGGAATAATGCAACGACGACGATGATGAGCTCCTCATTGCTTTCCTGCTGAAGGTTATGCAAAGATAAAATCCTACTCAGACAGACATAATGTCTCCAATAAACTGAACATGAAACAACATCCATAAATATAAAGCAGAGAAATCGAACATGGATGATATCAGTTAATATCCACACACACGGGACAGAGCAGAGGAGTCACCTGAAAAAAACAAACCACACACCTCAAAGTCTACATCCTAAAACTCTGTCAGGATTATATTAAAACTGTGTTTGTGTCATATTTTATCATTTGCTGGATTAAATCCAGACATATTAAAGCAGTTAATGGTGATCAGCTGCTTCTCAGCGGAATAAAATAGTTCCCCTCCGCCGTCTCTCAGTGCAGCGGCAACAAGGCCTCACCGCGGAGCTCTGCGACCAGACCACTCTGCAGGTGTAATCCAAAAAACACACCTGGGTTCATCAGTGGCTTGGCGCGAAAAGGGGGTCACGTGGTAGAACTAAAATGTTTGGCCTGTTTTGTTTTGTATATGATGATCTGATGACATTAAACACTATTTCATATCATGAATGTGATATTAATGCAAACAGGGTTTAGATTTGAAAGAGTCAGCTCCTTGAAGAGGATGAGAAAATACGTTTTTCGTTTAAAATGATGTGATTAATTAGGCCCAGTGGGCGGGGCTTCGTGATCTATATGTGAGCCACCTGAAGCACGCGCTCACTGTGTGAAGGCTCACCGGGAGCCTCTAAGCTAGAGGAGAACTCTCTGCAGGTAAACTCGTCTCAAATGTTAACTCTTCCTGTTTTTTTGATTGTCTGTTGGAGCTTTGGGTCTGTGGAGCCCTGGGTCTGTCGGGGTTCTGGTCTCATGACGCTTTGTGCCTAAATAAGAAAGTGAAGGCCTCAAACTGTAAACCAAATGAAAACCTGTCCCCTCTGAAGCTCACCTGCTCTGAATCACCTCCACACTCCTCTGATACTTAAAGTTTTTCGGTTATATTTGAGAAAAAGGGAAATAAACCCCCTCTACCCTCCATTAGTTTAAGTTTACTGATGGTAGCATTTATCTGTAATGTGGTTAAGTTTGAAATGACGGTTTTAAAGTGTTTGATTGGTCAGTAGATCATAGTTTGGCTCGACGGCTGTTTTTTTAAACCATAAATTAATTCGATTTAATCGAACGAGCAGAGATTATTATATTAACCTCTTTGAGAAGAAAGGATTGCTCTTTAAAAAAAGACAGTCCATCATGCTAACCTCGCGGCTAATATGAGCTAACTGAATGTGGTCTGTCTGAAGCTCTGAGGATATTTCAGCTTTAAAATTTGCTCCAGCTCTAAAAGAAACCGAGTAATACAAGCTTTCATGTGATAACATTTCAGTCTAATCCGATAAAACGATCATTTTGTCCAGATATTATTCAGATTTAAAACCTTCGAGTTTCAGATGAGGTGAAACGGCGACGCCTGGTGGTGACTCAGAGGAACAGCAGCCTGTAACTGTATAAGCGTATTAAAAACAGCTCGTTTAATTTGGACTAATTGAGAAATAAAAGAAAAAATTGACCTTGATCAGTGATGATGAATAGATTTTTTTTTACTTTTTTATGGCAAAATAATTATTTACTGTGAAGTCTGAATGAGTGATGGGCATTTTAAGAAAATCCCTTGATCGTTTAACTTTATTAACTAACGATCGATCATCGATTGAATTCTTTGTTTTTTATGCGAGTGGCAGAATACACAAAAGAGTGGTTTTTCTCACTGAATTATTTATGTAATGCAGAATTTACAGCTCATAAACACTCATCTTAAATATAGCATAAAGTTTAACTGTTAAACAAAAAAGCTGCGCGCGCCGGTAAAGGCCGCGCCGCAGCCCGCGGCTTTGGATCAAAAGCTGCAAAAATTAATGTGCCAAAGCGCTGCACCATTAAAAACAAATTCGGGTCGTTGTTGAGTTGTATTTGTACACGGATTTGCAGTGTTTGAAGCAAACCTCCTCATTTTTCCGCACGAAATGATCCCACACCACACTATCTTGCTTTCTTTCTTCTTTTTTTGACGCTACGGAAGCCCGCTGACGCTGACTGGGCGACACCGCCTGTTTTTAATCGATCGAAATTTAACGTGATCGATGTAATTCTTAAAGATCAACTTAATTGATCATCTATTAATTGTGCCCATCACCAATATAACAGTCTAATCTAAGGGTTTAATATGTAATCTTAAAGTAAAATCAAATGATGGATCTTCTTTGATAATCATATAAATGTTACCTGTTTGTGATCGGTGTTACTAAATATTGATCTTATGGTCAGATTATTATTTTAAACTAAATCTGTTTTGATGACTGTAGTTATATCAGGATTTAACGCTGTGAGTAAGAGGATAATCTAATACAGCTTCTACAGATTTGGTGTTTCTCTGCAGACCTGAGCTCTCAGCTTGTTGTTGGTTTTTGTTGGTGATTACAAATAATTTAGTTTGATCATTTAATTGATGGAAATAATTTTGGATTTTTTTTTTTTTTTTTTTTTTTTTTTTCAGATCTTTCCTCTTAAACTCCATGATGATCGACCTCAGGTCAGGTTGCTGGTTACATTGTTTCTCTGTCCTCTGGTTTTTTCCCACTGCGCACAACTAACAGCACATTCATACACGCACTCACACACACAAAGCAATCAGACAGACAGACAATCAGACAGACACAGACAGACAATCAGACAGACACAGACAGACAGACAATAAGACAGACAATAAGACAGACAGATAGTGTGTTGAGCGTGCGTTTTCCCGTCTGGTGTTGAATTTGTCAAAGAGCATCGTTACTCTTTTCTGTGTCCAGAGAGGAGGTGCTGGTTCTTCGGTTTGTTTCCTGGCTGCTGGTTGCAGGACTGGATTTTGTGCTGTCCCGTTGTAACCCGGACTGAACTGACGGGTTACTGAGAAGTACCGGAGCGGATTGTATTTAAAATCTGGACTTAATGAACACTGAGCTGAGATTGACTGACACACACAGAAACATACACCAACATTTTCCCTTCCTGCTTTGCTGCTGCTGGATTGGTTGCTGGATTGGTTGCTGGATTGGTTGCTGGATTGGTTGCTGGATTGGTTGCTGGATTGGTTGCTGGATTGGTTGCTGGATTGGTTGCTGGATTGGTTGCTGGATTGGTTGCTGGATTGGTTGCTGGATTGGTTGCTGGATTGGTTGCTGGATTGGTTGCTGGATTGGTTGGGTAAGTATTAAGCACTACGGTGTTTATTTGCTTGTTGCTGTTTATGGCTTTCAAAGTCTAGTCCTCCCCCTTGGGTAGTCCCTCTTGGGCTTGTGATACTAGTTCCCTCCTTTGCAGTTTGGCTTCTTCCTGGTTGTAGATCGTCCTTCAACAGTTTGTCTTTTTTTACTAAAGTCTAGTGCCCTGTTGGTAGTTTGTCTTTTTTATTAAAGTCTAGTCCCCTGTTGGCAGTTTGTCTTTCTGATGAAAGTCTAGTCCTCTGTTGGTAGTTTGTCTTTCTGATGAAAGTCTAGTCCTCTGTTGGCAGTTTGGCTCATGGTAGTAGTTCCTCTTGTTGTAGTTTGGTTAGTGTTGGCTTGTATCAGGTGATCAGTATTTGTAATGGACTGACTGACTCAACTCTGACTGGCAATAAAACTGAAGTTTTGTGGTCCAGGTTAAATGTTTTCCTGGAAAGAAAACAGAACCATAAAAACATCGGGGGGGTCATAAAGACGAATTTTGAGAACGTGCCAACGAATTTTAAGATCACACCAACGAATTTTGATGAACGTGCCAAAGAATATGCTGACTGAGAGTGGACCCAACCAACACCAGGCGAAGGTAATCTGTCAGGTCTGTAGTCCTCCTTTTACCTTTTCTTTGACCTTTCTTTGACACTAATGGTCAGAGCACAGATGGAAACAGCTAAAGCTAACCTAAAGGCACAAACCGCTGTAAGGATAAAGACTCTGAGCATGAAGTTAAAGAGCTAAAGTTAAAGAGAGGACAGTACCTCACTGTGCCTCATTATCTGACCTTAGAGTTGACTTTGATAGAAAACTGTTGATTTTAATGTGAACGGGTAAGAGGTGACGGATCAACCAAGAAGACGGGGACTTCAGGAAGATGTGACCACATCCACCAGGCTCCATCTGTGAGACGACAGCTCTGAAGACTTAACACCTCCACCTGTCTCAGCTCAAAACACTGTGAGGACCACTTCACCTGGATCACTGAGGGGAGGGGCGTCTTCTAAAGGTGAATCTGCAAACACAAACACCTGAACAAGTATCGAGCTTTCACAGCAGAAATGGAAACAGCTAAAGCTAACCTAAAGGCATAAACCGCTGTAAGGATTAAGACTCTGAGCATGAAGCTGCTAAAGTTAAAGAGAGGACAGTACCTCACTGTGCCTCATTATCTAACCTCAGAGTTCACTTTGATAGAAAACTGTTGATTTTAATGTGAACGGGTAAGAGGTGACAGATCATCCAAGAAGACGGGGACTTCAGGAAGATGTGACCACATCCACCAGGCTCCATCTGTGAGACGACGGCTCTGAAGACTGAACTCCTCCACCTGTCGGTGAGCTAGAAACTCTCTGAGGACCACTTCACCTGGATCACTGAGGGGAGGGGCGTCTTCTAAAGGTGAATCTGCAAACACAAACACCTGAACAAGTATCAAGCTTTCACAGCAGAAATGGAAAAAGCTAAAGCTAACCTAAAGGCATAAACCGCTGTAAGGATTAAGACTCTGAGCATGAAGCTGCTAAAGTTAAAGAGAGGACAGTACCTCACTGTGCCTCATTATCTAACCTCAGAGTTCACTTTGATAGAAAACTGTTGATTTTAATGTGAACGGGTAAGAGGTGACAGATCATCCAAGAAGACGGGGACTTCAGGAAGGTATGACCACATCCACCAGGCTCCATCTGTGAGACGACAGCTCTGAAGACTGTACACCTCCACTTGTCGGTGAGCTAGAAACTCTCTGAGGACCACTTCACCTGGATCACTGAGGGGCAGGGCGTCTTCTAAAGGTGAATCTGCAAACACAAACACCTGAACAAACATCCAGCTTTCACAGCAGAGATGGTTTCAAAGAAACACAAATACTGGGTCATAAGGTCCTCTCAGTCCTCAACAACACACCAACAGTCCACCATGGGGGCTGAAGCAAAACCAAACATCTGTGTGTCTGAAAAAAACTGATCAAAATCACCAACAAGGGTCAGAGGGTCTCAGTGACACTAAAGCTCAACTGCTGGTCATCTAAAAATGAGTGCGAAAACTGACACGATGAAAGGTCAAGGTTCACAAAAGGATTTCTGGGAACTGAAACAACAAAGGGTTTAACGTGTCCTCATTGTTTCTGTATGACTGTTGTGTTGTTACAAACTAAAAGGAAAAGTGTTCACAACAAAGAAAATCAACCAAGCTCCATAAAGTGTTTTCAATGAACAAGAGCTCATCAACAAAACATCAAAAAAACAAAACGTGGTTCTAAACTCTAACAATGCTCATGAGCAAAACATCAAGCTCACAAAAAAATCTCTAAAGAAATTGAAGTTTGGAAGACCAAACGACTTCATCTCTGGTACTAACGATCAAAAACAAAATTCACAAAGGGATTCAAAGGAAACTACTTAAGGAACCAAGGTTCACGAAGGGATTCAAAGGAAACGACTTAAGGAAACAAGGTTCACAAAAGGATCAAAAGGAAACAACTGAAGGGAACAAAGTTCACAAAGGGATTCAAATAAAACTACTTAAGGAAGCAAGGTTCACGAAGGGATTCAAAGGAAACAACTGAAGGGAACAAAGTTCATGAAGGGATTCAAAGGAAACAACTTAAGGAAACAAGGTTCACAAAAGGATTAAAAGGAAATAACTGAAGGGAACAAAGTGACCAAAGGTATTCAAATGAAACTTCTGAATATCTAAAGGAGTTCACAAAGGGATTCAAAGGAAACGTTTGAACATGATTCAAAGGAAACGTCTGAACAGGAAATGAGTTCACAAAAGGATTCAAAGGAAACGTCTGAACAGGAAATGAGTTCACAAAAGGATTCAAAGGAAACGTCTGAACAGGAAATGAGTTCACAAAAGGATTCAAAGGAAACGTCTGAACTGGAAATGAGTTCACAAAAGGATTCAAAGGAAACGTCTGAACTGGAAATGAGTTCACAAAAGGATTCAAAGGAAACGTCTGAACTGGAAATGAGTTCACAAAAGGATTCAAAGGAAACGTCTGAACTGGAAATGAGTTCACAAAAGGATTCAAAGGAAACGTCTGAACTGGAAATGAGTTCACAAAGGGATCCAGAGGAAATGACTAAGCAGGGAAGAGGTTCACAAAAACAACAACACTGGGTTAGTATTGTCTGTGGTTTCTCAGGTTGTTACCCGAGTGAAATTGAAGGACACAAAGGAAAGGAGTGATCAAGAACCAAGATCACTGAAGAACTCTAAGGAGATGACAGAGAAAAAATTCCAACCGTACAAGAAAGTTCATGAAATGATTTAAGGGACATGACTGAACAGGAAAAAAGTTCACAAAAAGATTCAAAGGAAACGACTGAACTGATAAAAAGTTCAGAGCTTCAAAGGAAATGACTGTACGGTAAAGGAGTTCACGAAGGGAGTCAAAGAAAACGACTGAACAGGATACAGGTTTGTGAAGGGATTCAGTGGAAACGACTGAACAGGAAAGGAGTTAACCAAGGGATTTAGTTTAAACAACTGAAAAGGAAACGGGTTCAAAATGGAATTCGAGTGAGGAGTTGACAAGGGGATTCATTGGAAACGACTGAATGGGAGAGGAGTTGACAATGGAGTTCAGTAGAAAGACTGAACAGGAAAGGAGGTCACGAAGGGAGTCATTGGAAACAACTGAACAGAGAAAGGAGTTGACGAAGAGATTCAGTGGAAATGACTTAACGGGAAGAAGTTCACAAAGGGATTCAAGGGAAACGGCTGAAGAGGAAAGGAGTTCACCAAGGGATTCACTGGAAAAGACTGAACAGGAAAGGAGTCAATGGAGGGAGTCAAATTAAAAGACTGAACAGTATAGGAGTTGCTGAAGGGATTCTTTTGGAAACAACTGAACAGAAAAGGAGTTCACAAAGAGATTCAAAGGAAACTATTTGACAGGAAATGAGTATGGGTAAGTATTGTCCGTGGTTTCTGAGGTTGTTACCTGAGTGAAATTGAAGGAAAACTACTGAGATGACTGAAGAACCGAGATCACTGAGAGACTTGAAGGAGAAGACATATTGGGAACCAAGTTCAGTGAGAGACTCAAAGATACCCACTGTATGGGTACAGAGTTCACAGAGGGACTAGAATGAGAAGACTGAACATGAACCAAAGTCTCACAGGGACTGTTAAGAGATGATGCATGTGGAACAAAGTCCAATGACAGACTCAAAGGAATCATGGAATGGTTACAGATCAAACGCAGAGACACAAAGGAGAGGAGTGATCAAGAACCAAGATCACTGAAGAACTCAAAGGAGATGACAGATGGAGAACAAATTCCAACAGAACAGAAAATTGGTTCACAACTGAATGGGAAAGGAGGTTACAAAGTGATTCAGTGGAAAAAAACTGAACGGAAAACAGGTTTGTGAAGGGATTCGTTTGAAATGACTGAACAGGAAACAGGTTCACAATGGAATTCATTGGAAACAACTGAACAGAAAAGGAGTTCACAGTCAGATTTCATGGTACAACTAAACAGGAGAGGAGTTGGCAAAGGCGCTCAGTGGAAACTACTGAACAGAAAAAGGGTTCACAGGAGGATTCAGTGGAAACTATGGAACAGGAAAGGAGTTGACAAAGGGATTCAGTGGAAACAACTGAAAGCGAAACTGGTTTGTGAAGGTATTCAGTGGAAACAACTGTACAGGGAAGCAGTCAACAAAGGAATTCATTGGAAACGAATGAATGGGAAAGGAGTTCAGGAAGGGAGTCAAGGAAACTACTGAACAGTAAAGGAGTTTCTAAAGGGATAAATTGGAAACAACTGAGCAGAAAAGGAGTTCACTGGCGAAGGCATTCAGTGAAAATGACTGAAGGAAACAAAGGAAACAATTTGACAGGAAATGAGTTCACACAAACAATCAGAGGAACACGGTTCAATGGAAAACAAAAGCAACAACACCAAACAGGACCTTTACCACTTCATCAGGACAGAGGTATATTTTGGTAAGTATTGTCCATGGTTCAGTGAGAGACTCAAAGATACCCACTGTATGGGTACAGAGTTCACAGAGGGACTAGAATGAGAAGACTGAACATGAACCAAAGTCTCACAGGGACTGTTAAGAGATGATGCATGTGGAACAAAGTCCAATGACAGACTCAAAGGAATCATGGAATGGTTACAGATCAAACGCAGAGACACAAAGGAGAGGAGTGATCAAGAACCAAGATCACTGAAGAACTCAAAGGAGATGAAGGATGGAGAACAAATTCCGATTTGAGACGTGAAGGAGACAACTGTACAAGAACAGAGTTTACTGACAGACTCAAAGGAGATGATTGAATGAGAACCATGTTCATGGAATGATTTAAGGGACATTACTGAACAGGAATAAAGTCAAGATTCAGTGGAAACAACTGAACTTTTAAACTGTTCAGAGCTTCGAAGGAAACGACTGAACGGCAAAGGATTTATAAAAAGGGATTCATTGGAAACAACTGAAAGGGAAACAGGTTTGTGGAGGGATTCAGTGAAAACTACTGAACAGTAAGGGAGTTTCTAAAGGGATCCATTGGAAACAACTGAACAGAAAAGGAGTTCACTGGCGGATTCAGTGGTAACGACTAAACTGGAGAGGAGTTGGCTATGGAATTCATTGGAAACGACTGAACGGAAAAATGGTACACAATGGGATTCAGATGAAATGGTTGAACAGGAAAGGAGTCCACGAAGGGATTCAGTGGAAACGACTGAACCAGAAAGGAGTCCATGAAGGAAGTCAAATGAAACAATTGAACGGTATAGGACTTGCCGAAGGGATTCATTGGTCACAACTGAACAGAAGAGGAGTTCACAGGAGGATTCAGTGTTAAAGACTGAACCTGAAATTAGTTGACTAAGTGATTCAGTGCAAACTACTGAACGTGAGAGGAGTCGATAAAGAAATTCAGTGGAAGCAACTGAACAGGAACATGTTCATGATGGGATTCAGTGGAAACCACTGAACAGGAAACAAGTTCACAAAGTTTCAAAGGAAAAGACTGAACAGAAAAGGATTTCACAAAGGGATTCAAAGGAAACGACTGAACAGGAAAGGAGTAACGAAGGGATTCAAAGGAAACGACTGGACAGGAAAGGAGTTCACAAAAACAATCAAAGGAACACAGTTCAGAGTAAATCAAAACCAACAACACCAAATAGGACCTTCACCACTTCATCAGGACAGATGTAGATCTTGGTAAGTATCGTCCATCGTTGTTTGTGAAGGGATTTAGTGGAAACAACTGAACAGTAAAGGAGTTGCCAAAGGGATTCATTGGAAAAGACTGAACGGGAGAGAAGTTGATGAAGGGATCCAGTGGAATTGACTGAATGGAAAAGCTGTTAACAAAGGAATTCATTGGAAATGACTGAATGGGAAAGGAGTTCACAAAGGGAGTCAAAGGAAACTACTGAAAAGTAAAGGAGTTCCTAAAGGGATTCATTGGAAGCAACTGAACAGAAAAGGAGTTAACAGGCGAATTCAGTGGTAATGACTTAACGGGAGAGGAGTTGGCTATGGACTTCAGTGGAAAAGGCTGAACGGAAAAATAATTCACAATGGGATTCAGGGGAAACAACTGAACAGGAGAGGAGTCCACGAAGGGATTAAGTGGAAACGGCTGAACCAGAAAGGAGTCCATGAAGGAAGTCAAATGAAACAATTGAATGGTATAGGACTTGCCGAAGGGATTTATTGGAAAAAAACTGAACAAAAAAGAAGTTCACAGGCGGATTTAGTGGTAACGACTAAACTGGAGAGGAGTTGGCGAAGGCATTCAGTGGAAAAAACTGAACAGACAGTGGGTTCACAGGAGGATTCTTTGGAAACAGCTGAACAGGAAAGGAGTTGAAAAATGGATTCATTGCAAACGGCTGAACTGGAAAGGTGCTCACCAAGGGATTCAGTGGAAACGACTGAACAGAAAATGGGTTCACAGGAGGATTCAGTGAAAACTACCAAACAGGAAAGGAGTTGACAAAGGGATTCACTGGAAACAACTGAAAGGGAAACAGGTTTGTGAAGGGATTCAGAACAGAAGAGGAGTTCACAGGAGGATACAGTGGTAACGACTGAATGTGAGAGGAGTCGATGAAGAAATTCAGTGGAAACGACTGAATGGAAACATGTTCATGATGGGATTCAGTGGAAACCACTGAACAGGAAACAAGTTCACAAAGAGTTTCAAAGGAAACGACTGAACAGAAAAGGAGTATATGAAGGGATTCAAAGGAAACGACTGGACAGGAAATGAGTTCACAAAAACAATTGAAGGAACACAGTTCAGAGTAAGTCAAAACCAACAACACCAAATAGGACCTTCACCACTTCATCAGGACATGTGTAGTTCTGGGTTAGTATTGTCCATCGTTGTTTGTGAAGGGATTCAGTGGAAACAACTGAACAGTAAAGGAGTTGCCAAAGGGATTCATTGGAAAAGACTGAACGGGAGATAAGTTGATGAAGGGATCCAGTGGAATTGACTGAATGGAAAAGCTGTTAACAAAGGAATTCATTGGAAATGACTGAATGGGAAAGGAGTTCACAAAGGGAGTCAAAGGAAACTACTGAAAAGTAAAGGAGTTCCTAAAGGGATTCATTGGAAGCAACTGAACAGAAAAGGAGTTAACAGGCGAATTCAGTGGTAATGACTTAACGGGAGAGGAGTTGGCTATGGACTTCAGTGGAAAAGGCTGAACGGAAAAATAATTCACAATGGGATTCAGGGGAAACAACTGAACAGGAGAGGAGTCCACGAAGGGATTTAGTGGAAACGGCTGAACCAGAAAGGAGTCCATGAAGGAAGTCAAATGAAACAATTGAATGGTATAGGACTTGCCGAAGGGATTTATTGGAAAAAACTGAACAAAAAAGAAGTTCACAGGCAGATTTAGTGGTAACGACTAAACTGGAGAGGAGTTGGCGAAGGCATTCAGTGGAAAAAACTGAACAGACAGTGGGTTCACAGGAGGATTCTTTGGAAACAGCTGAACAGGAAAGGAGTTGACAAAGGGATTCACTGGAAACAACTGAAAGGGAAACAGGTTTGTGAAGGGATTCAGAACAGAAGAGGAGTTCACAGGAGGATACAGTGGTAACGACTGAATGGGAGAGGAGTTTACGAAGGAGTTCAGTGGAAAATACTGAACAGGAAAGGAGTCCATATAGGGAGTCAAATGGAACGACTGAACAGTAAGGGACTTGCCGAAGGGATTTATTGGAAACAACTGAACAAAAAAGGAGTTCACAGGCGGATTCATTGGAAACCACTGAACAGAAAATGAGTTGACTAATGGATTCAAAGGAAACAACTGAATGGGGAAGTAAATGACCACAGGATTCAGTGGAAACCACTGAACAGGAAACAGGTTCACAATGGGATTTAAAGGAAACGACTGTACAGGAAAGGAGTCGACAAAGGGATTCATTGCAAACGGCTGAACGGGAAAGGCATTCACCAAGGGATTCAGTGGAAACAACTGAACAGAAAATGGGTTCACAGAAGGATTCAGTGGAAACTACCAAACAGGAAAGGAGTTGACAAAGGGATTCACTGGAAACAACTGAAAGGGAAACAGGTTTGTGAAGGGATTCAGTGGAAACAACTGAATGGGAAAGCAGTTAACCAAGGAATTCATTGGAAATGACTGAATGGGAAAGGAGTTCACAAAGGGAGTCAAAGGAAACTACTGAACAGTAAAGGAGTTCCTAAAGGGATTCATTGGAAACAACTGAACAGAGAAAGGAGTTAACAGGCGGATTCAGTGGTAATGACTAAACGGGAGAGAAGTTGGCTATGGAGTTCAGTGGAAAAGGCTGAACGGAAAGATGGTTCACGATGGGATTCAGGGGAAATGACTGAACAGGAGAGGAGTCCACGAAGGGATTCAGTGGAAACGACTGAACCAGAAAGAAGTCCATGAAGGGAGTCAAATGAAACAATTGAACGGTATAGGACTTGCCGAAGGGATTCATTGGTCACAACTGAACAGAAAAGGAGTTCACAGGAGGATTCAGTGGTAACGACTGAATGTGAGAGGATTCGATGAAGAAATTCAGTGGAAACAACTGAACGGAAACATGTTCATGATGGGATTCAGTGGAAACCACTGAACAGGAAACAAGTTCACAAAGAGTTTCAAAGGAAATGACTGAACAGAAAAGGATTTCACAAAGGGATTCAGTGGAAAAAACTGATCAGGAAAGGAGTACACAAAGGGATTCAAAGGAAACGACTGGACAGGAAATGAGTTTACAAAAACAATTGAAGGAACACAGTTCAGAGTAAATCAAAACCTTCAACACCTCATCAGGACATGTGTAGATCTGGGTAAGTATTGTCCATCGTTGTTTGTGAAGGGATTCATTGGAAACAACTGAACAGTAAAGGAGTTGCCAAAGGGATTCATTGGAAAAGACTGAACGGGAGAGAAGTTGATGAAGGGATCCAGTGGAATTGACTGAATGGAAAAGCTGTTAACAAAGGAATTCATTGGAAATGACTGAATGGGAAAGGAGTTCACAATGGGAATCAAAGGAAACTACTGAACAGTAAAGGAGTTCCTAAAGGGATTCATTGGAAACAATTGAACAGAGAAAGGAGTTAACAGGCGGATTTAGTGGTAATGACTAAACGGGAGAGGAGTTGGCTATGGAGTTCAGTGGAAAAGGCTGAACGGAAAAATAATTCACGATGGGATTCAGGGGAAACAACTGAACAGGAAAGGAGTCCACGAAGGGATTTAGTGGAAACGGCTGAACCAGAAAGGAGTCCATGAAGGGAGGCAAATGAAACAATTGAATGGTATAGGACTTGCCGAAAGGATTTATTGGAAACAACTGAACAAAAAAGGAGTTCACAGGCGGATTTAGTGGAAACTACCAAACAGGAAAGGAGTTGACAAAGGGATTCACTGGAAACAACTGAAAGGGAAACAGGTTTGTGAAGGGATTCAGTGGAAACAACTGAATGGGAAAGCAGTTAACCAAGGAATTCATTGGAAACGACTGAATGGGAAAGGAGTTCACAAAGGGAGTCAAAGGAAACTACTGAACAGTAAAGGAGTTCCTAAAGGGATTTATTGGAAACAACTGAACAAAAAATGAGTTCACAGGCGGATTTAATGGTAACGACTAAACTGGAGAGGAGTTGGCGAAGGCATTCAGTGGAAAAAACTGAACAGACAGTGGGTTCACAGGAGGATTCTTTGGAAACAACTGAACAGGAAAGGAGTTGACAAATGGATTCATTGCAAATGGCTGAACTGGAAAGGTGCTCACCAAAGGATTCAGTGGAAACGACTGAACAGAAAATGGGTTCACAGGAGGATTCAGTGGAAGCTACCAAACAGGAAAGGAGTTGACAAAGGGATTCACTGGAAACAACTGAAAGGGAAACAGGTTTGTGAAGGGATTCAGTGGAAACAACTGAATGGGAAAGCAGTTAACCAAGGAATTCATTGGAAACGACTGAATGGGAAAGGAGTTCACAAAGGGAGTCAAAGGAAACTACTGAACAGAGAAAGGAGTTTCTCAGGCGGATTTAGTGGTAATGACTAAACGGGAGAGGAGTTGGCTATGGAGTTCAGTGGAAAGGCTGAACAGAAAAATGGTTCACGATGGGATTCAGGGGAAATGACTGAACAGGAGAGGAGTCCACGAAGGGATTCAGTGGAAACGACTGAACCAGAAAGAAGTCCATGAAGGGAGTCAAATGAAACAATTGAACGGTATAGGACTTGCCGAAGGGATTCATTGGAAACAACTGAACAGAGAAAGGAGTTTCTCAGGCGGATTTAGTGGTAATGACTAAACGGGAGAGGAGTTGGCTATGGAGTTCAGTGGAAAGGCTGAACAGAAAAATGGTTCACGATGGGATTTAGGGGAAATGACTGAACAGAAGAGGAGTCCATAAAGGGATTCAGTGGAAACGACTGAACCAGAAAGAAGTCCATGAAGGGAGTCAAAGGAGGTCAAAACAATTGAACGGTATAGGACTTGCCGAAGGGATTCATTGGTCACAACTGAACAGAAAAGGAGTTCACAGGAGGATTCAGTGGTAACGACTGAATGTGAGAGGATTCGATGAAGAAATTCAGTGGAAACAACTGAACGGAAACATGTTCATGATGGGATTCAGTGGAAACCACTGAACAGGAAACAAGTTCACAAAGAGTTTCAAAGGAAACGACTGAACAGAAAAGGATTTCACAAAGGGATTCAGGGGAAACAACTGAACAGGAAAGGAGTATACGAAGGGATTCAAAGGAAACGACTGGACAGGAAATGAGTTTACAAAAACAATTGAAGGAACACAGTTGAGAGTAAGTCAAAACCAACAACACCAAATAGGACCTTCAACACCTCATCAGGACATGTGTAGATCTGGGTAAGTATTGTCCAACATGTTTGTGAAGGGATTCAGTGGAAACAACTGAACAATAAAGGAGTTGCCAAAGGGATTCATTGGAAAAGACTGAACGGGAGAGAAGTTGATAAAGGGATCCAGTGGAATTGACTGAATGGGAGAGGAGTTTACGAAGGAGTTCAGTGGAAAATACTGAACAGGAAAGGAGTCCATGAAGGGAGTCAAATGAAACGACTGAACAGTAAGGGTGTTGCCGAAGGGATTTATTGGAAACAACTGAACAAAAAAGGAGTTCACAGGCGGATTCATTGGAAACCACTGAACAGAAAATGAGTTGACTAATGGATTCAAAGGAAACAACTGAATGGGGGAGGAGATGACCACAGGATTCAGTGGAAACCACTGAACAGGAAACAGGTTCACAATGGGATTTAATGGAATCGACTGGACAAGAAAGGAGTCGACAAAGGGATTCATTGCAAACGGCTGAACGGGAAAGGCGTTCACCATGGATTCAGTGGAAACGGCTGAACAGAAAAAGGGTTCACAGGAGGATTTAGTGGAAACTACCAAACAGGAAAGGAGTTGACAAAGGGCTTCACTGGAAACAACTGAACAGGAAAGCAGTAAACAAAGGAATTCATTGGAAATAACTGAATGGGAAAGGAGTTCATAGGCGGATTCGTGGTACAACTAAACGGGAGAGGAGTTGGCGAAGGAGTTCAGTGGAAACTACTGACCAGAAAAAGGGTTCACAGGAGGATTTAGTGGAAACTACCAAACAGGAAAGGAGTTGACAAAGGGATTCACTGGAAACAACTGAAAGGGAAACGGGTTTGTGAAGGGATTCAGTGGAAACAACTGAACAGGGAAGCAGTCAACAAAGGAAATCATTGGAAACGACTGAATGGGAAAGGAGTTCAGGAAGGGAGTCAAAGGAAACTACTGAACAGTAAAGGAGTTTCTAAAGGGATTCATTGGAAACATCTGAGCAGAAAAGGAGTTCACTGGCGAAGGCATTCAGTGAAAATGACTGAACAGACAATGGGTTCACAGGAGCTGAACTTGAAATTAGTTGAAGAAGTGATTCAGTGCAAACGACTGAACGGGAACATGTTCATGATGGAAACCACTGAACGGGAAACAAGTTCACAAAGAGTTTCAAAGGAAACGACTGAACAGAAAAGGATTTCACAAAGGGATTCAAAGGAAACAACTCAACGGGAGAGGAGTTGACGACGAGATTTACTGGAAACGACTGAACAGGAAAGGATTTCACAGGAGATTCAGTGAAAATGACTGAACGGGAAAGGAGTTCACAAAGGGTTTCAAAGGAAACAATTTGACAAGAAAGGGTTCACACAAACAATCAGAGGAACACAGTTCAATGGAAAACAAAAGCAACAACACCAAACAGGACTTTCACCACTTCATCAGGACAGAGGTATATTTGGGTAAGTATTGTCCGTGGTAACTCAGGTTTTTACCTGAGTGAAATTGAAGGAAAACTACTGAGATGACTGAAGAACCGAGATCACTGAGAGACTTGAAGGAGAAGACATATTGGGAACCAAGTTCAGTGAGAGATTCAAAGATACCCACTGTATGGATACAGAGTTTACGGAGGGACTAGAATGAGAAGACTGAACAGGAACCAAAGTCTCACAGGGACTGTTAAGAGATGATGCATGTGGAACAAAGTCCAATGACAGACTCAAAGGAATGATGGAATAGTGACAGATTAAACGCAGAGACACAAAGGAGAGGAGTGATCAAGAACCAAGATTACTGAAGAACTCAAAGGAATATGACAGATGGAGAACAAATTCCAATTTGTGACGTGAAGGAGACAACTGTACAAGAAAGTTCATGGAATGATTTAAGGGACATGACTGAACAGGAACAAAGTTCACAAAACGATTCAAAGGAAACGGCTCAACTGTTAAAAAGTTCAGAGCTTCAAAGGAAGCAACTGAACGTGAAAGAGTTGTCGAAGGGATTCAGTGGAAAGGACTGAACAGGAAACAGGTTCACAATGGGATTCATTGGAAACGACTGAACAGGAAAAATGTTGACAAAGGGATTCATTGCAAACGGCTGAACGGGAAAGGTGTTCACCAAGGGAGTCAAAGAAAATGACTGAACAGTAATGGAGTTTCTGAAGGGATTCAGTGGAAACAACTGAATGGGAAAGGAATTACAACAGGATTAACTGGAAACGACTGAACAGCAAAGGAGTTCACAAAGCAAGTCAAAGGGAGCAACTTATCAGGGAAGGAGTTCATTAAGGGATTCAGCTGAAACGACTGAACAGGAAAGGAGTTCACAAAAACAATAGAAGGAACAAGATTCAGAGGAAAACAAAACCAACAGTACTTAACAGGACCTTCACCACTTCATCAGGATGGAAGTAGATCTGGGTAAGTATGGTCTATGGTTTCTCAAAATGTAACCTGAGTGAAATTGAAAAAAAACACTGAGACTACTGAGATGACAGAAGAAGAACCAAGTTCACTGAGGGACTCAGAGGAGATGATCGTTTTGGAACAGTTTATGGAGGGACTAGAATCAAGGAATTCAAATGAATTGAGTAATGAGAACCAAGAAAATGGACAGACTTAACGGGGAGATGACTGAACGAGAACTGGGTTCATTGAGAAACTTGACAAAGATGATGGAAGCACAACAAAGTTCACAAAGGGAACAAATTTCACCAAGAGAGTCAAAGGAACATCTGAACAGGAAAGGACTTTACGACGGGATTCAAAGGAAACAACTGAACAGGAAAGGAGTTCAAAAAGTGATTAAAAGGAAACTATTGTACAGGAAAGGAGTTCGCAAAAATTCAAAGAAAAACAGTACAGAGGGGAAAAAAACCTACAACACCAAACGGGACCATCACCACTTCAATCAAGACTGTTTTAAAATTGGGTAAGTATGGTCTGTGGTTTCTCAGCTTGGAACCAGATTGAAATTGAAAGAAAACTCCTGAAACTGCTGAAATTGCTTAACATGAACGAAGATCACTGAGAGACGAGAAGGAACCAAGTTCATGGAGGGACTAGAATTAGAAGATTGAGCAAGAACTGAGTTCACTGAGAAACTTGAAGGAAACGACTGTATAGGAAAGAAGTTCAAGAAGAGACTTGAAGGAAACGACTGTATAAGAAAGAGGTTCACAAAAACAACAATGAAAGGAAAATGGTTAAAAGGAAAACAAAACCATTAACACTCAACAGGACCTTCACCACTTCATCAGGACAGATGAAGAACTGGGTAAGTATGGTCTGTGGTTTCTTAGATTGTAACCTGAGTGAAATTGAAGGAAGACTGCCGAGATGACTGAAGAAGAACTGAGTTCACTGAGAGCCTGAAAGAAGAAGACGGAACGGGGAACGTTCAGAGGGTTTTGAAGGAGACAACTGAACAACACCAAACAGGTCCTTCACTACTTCATCACTGAAATCACTTTATCACTGACAGAGGCGGATCTGGATCAGAATGGTATGTATTTTCTCAGATTGTAACCTCTGTATATTTGAAAGAAAATTACTTCATTGTTAAATGTTTTATTTTATTTTTTTTAATTTATTTTATCTCTTTTTTTTCTTCTTTTTTTTTAACCTTTGTGTCCCTGTATTTGAGTCCTGGACCTGATTGTTTGTGTGTGTGTGTGTGTTAGGGTTTCTCTTAGTCCTGAAACTGATGTGTGTCAGTCTGAGGGTTTGTCTCTGGGTGCGCTTGTGTCTCTGCTTCTTCTCTCCAAACCTCAGGAGGTGATCAGCAGCAGCGTGAGACGGAAGATCTGTTCCTGCTCCTCTTCATCCAGACCGAAGGTGAGAAGATGCTGAATGCTGATGTTGTGTTTCTACCTGAAAGATTCTGGACCTTCAGGCTCCATGAACTAATCTCTCTGATTCCCAGCTGCAGAATTGACTTTCTGATTCCCAGGATGGTGAATCAGAGGAAGGGTGGTCTGTGTATCTTTGTTCTCAGGCTGCGTGCTTCCTGTGGTGCTGAACCTGCCTGGAGTGGTCCTCAGTCCTATCTAGAGTTAGAAGATGGTCCTGGTTCCTCCATCACCTGCTGATGCTGTTCACACTGAGCAAGGCGAGCATGGAGTCCCTATGTTAGAGAACATAAAACTGCCTTATACCTCCTACGTATGAATGTCGTGTGCTTTGCATACGGTTAACTGATTTTGAATGCAGGTGTTGGTCTGAATTTTCTGTTGACTCTGGTTTGTAGGTTCACAGCTGGTTGAGGTTTTATGTTTTTGAGCGTTTACCTTTTGTGGTGTTTTTTTCCCCCCACAGTTCACAACCAACAGCACAGTCATACACACACACACACACAAAGCAGGGAGTGTGTTGAGCATGCGTTGTTGTCCTGTCTGGTGTTAAATTTTTCAAATGGCATCGTTTCTCTTTTCTGAGTCCAGAGAGGAGACGCTGGTTCTTCTTTGTTTCATGGCTGTTGATTGCAGGACTGGATTTTCAATGAACCTGCCAAAGAAATCACTTAGAAAACTGAGAGTGGACCCAACCAAAACCAGGAGGAGGTTTTTTGTCAGGTCTATAATCCTCCTTTGTCCTGTATTTGACCTATCTTTTATCTTTCTTTGACCTGTACTTGTGGTTCCTCCTTGGACACTATCGGTCAGAGGAGGAACGGTGTCACATTGAGGGAGTGTGTGGTGGTGGGGGGGGGGTGTTCTTCTAAAGGTGGATCAACAAAGGGTTATCTCTGCAAACACAAATACCTGAACAAGCATCCAGTTTTCACAGCAGAGATGGTTTCTAAGAAACACAAATACTGGGTCATAAGGTTCTTTCAGTCCTCAACAACACACCAACAGAGTCCACCCTGGGGGTTTAAACCAACCAAACATCTGTGTGTCTGAAAAAAACTGATCAAAACCACCAACAAGGGTCAGAGGGTCTGTGACACTAAAGCTCAACTACTGGTTTAAAAAACTGACATGATCAAAGGTCAAGGTTCACAAAAGGGTTTCTGGGAAATGAGACGATAAAGGCTTTCATGTGTACTCGGTGTAACGACGCAACAATAATGAAGAAACAAATTTTTAAAAAAGGGTTTATAAACAAAATCAACTAAAAGCTTCATTAAGGGTTTTCAATGAACAGGAGCTCATTAACAAAACAAAACGTTTCTCAAACTTTAACAAAGTTCATGAACGAAGGCAACATCGAGCTCACAAACGATCTCTACAAAACATCAAAGTTTGGATGAGGAAACGATTTAATCTCAACTTCAAACAATCAACAAAGTTCACGAAGGGATTCAAAGGAAACAACTGAAGGAAAACATTCACAAAGAGATTCAAAGGAAACAACTGATTAGGAAGCAAAAATCAAAGGAAAATGGGATGGAAGGAAAAAAAACAACAACGCCAAGCAGGACCTTCACCACTTCATCATCAAATCACTTCATCAGGACAGAGGCTGATCTGGATCTGGATGATTTGCATTTTCTCAGATTGTAACCTGAGTGAACTTGAATGTAAACTACTTCATGTAAATGTTTTTTTTTTTGTTTGTTTTTTTCATTTTTTGACCTTTGTGTCCTTGTATGTGTGTATTTGTGTATTTAAGTCCTGGACCTGATGTGTGTGTCTTACGGTGTCTTAGTCCTGGACCTGATTTGTGTTAGTCTCTGGGTGCCCTTGTGTCTCTGCTTCTTCTCTCCAAACCTCAGGAGGTGATCAGCAGCAGTGTGCGACGGAAGATCTGTTCCTGCTCCTCTTCATCCAGACCGAAGGTGAGAAGATGCTAAATACTGATGTTGTGTTCTTACCTTAAAGATTCTGGACCCTTGACTAATCTCTCGGATTCACAGCTGCAGAATTTACTTTCTGATACCCAGGATGGTAAATCAGAGGAAATGTGGTCTGTGTATCTCTGTTCTCAGGCTGCGTGCTTCCTGTCGCGCCAAACCTGCGTGGAGTGGTCCTCAGTCCCGACCAAAGTTAGATGACAGTCCTGGTTCCATCATCTGCTGATGCTGTTGATGCTTTACACAATGAGCTGTAGGTAAGCATAGAATCCTGATGTTTGAGAACGTAAACTGTTTTCTAACTTAGTTCCTTATTTGGGTCCAGATTTCTGAATGCTGACATTTTCTCTCCCTGTTTGATTCTCTGTTGACCTGCAGAGTCCCTGACGCTGAACAAGGACCGATCTGTAACCTGCCCCGCCTTCAACCTGGAGTTCACACTCAGGGGTTCAACTTCAGGACATACCTGCACAGGGATCAAGGGTTCAACTAAAGGACGTACCTGCCAAAGATCAGCCCTCACACTGACCTCATAGCTCTGCGTGCTTCCTGTGGTGCTGATCCTGCCTGGAGTCGTCCTCAGTCCTATCCAGAGTAAGAAGATGGTCCTGCAGGTGAGCATGGAGTCTTGATCTTGGAGAACATAAACTGCTTTCAAACTTTGTTCTTGAGTTGTGTCAGGATTTCTGAATGCTGACTTTTCCTCTCCCTGTTTGATTCTCAGTAAACCTGCAGAGACACTGAGGCTGAATGAGGACCAATCTGTAACCTGCTCTGCCTTCAACCTGGAGTTCAGACTCAGGGGTCCAACTTTAGGATGTACCTGCACAGAGATCTGCTCCTTGGACGAAAGATGTATTCAGTGGAGGCTGTTGCAGTGGCTGCCCTAACACTGACCTTACCATGACCTCACTCTGACCTCACACTTACCTCATAGCTCCGCGTGCTTCCTATTTTTCTGAACCTGCCTGGAGTGGTCCTCAGTCCTGACCAGAGTTAGAAGACGGTCTGGGTTCTCCATTACCTGCTGATGCTGTGCACACTGAGCTGCAGGTGAGCATGGAGTCTTGATCTTGGAGAACATAAACTGCTTTCAAACTTTGTTCTTTGAGTTGTGTCAGGATTTCTGAATGCTGACATTTCCTCTCCCTGTTTGATTCTCTGTTAACCTACAGAGTCCCTCAGGCTGAATGAGGACCAATCTGTAACCTGCTCTGACTTCAACCTGGAGTTCAGTGTCCAATGTCAGGACATACCTGCACAGAGATCTGCTCCTTGGACTAAAGATGTATTCAGTGCAGGCTGTTGCAGTGGCTGACCTCACACTGACCTCACACTGACCTCATAGCTCTGCCTGCTTCCTATGGTTCTGAACCTGCCTGGAGTGTTCCTCAGTCTTATCCAAAGTAAGAAGATGGTTCTGGTTCCTCCATCACCTGCTGATGCTGTGCACACTGAGCTGCAGGTGAGCATGGGGTCCTGATGCTAGGGAGTACAAACTGCGTTCAAACTTTGTTAAGTTGTGTCCAGATTTCTAAATGCTGACACTTCCTCTCCTTGCTTGATTCTCTGTTGACCTGCAGAGTCCCTGAGGCTGAAAGAGGATTCGATCTGTAACCTTCCCCACCTTCGACCGGGAGTTCACACTTAGGGGTACAACTTCAGGACGTACCTGTACAGAGATCTGCTCCCTGGACTAAAGATGTGTTTAATGCAGGCTGTTGCAGTGGCTGCCCCGCTCTGACCTCACACTGACTTCATAACTCTGCGTGTTTCCTATGGTTGTGAACATGCCATGCTGTGCACAATGAGCTGCAGGTGAGCATGGAGTCTTGATGTTGGAGAATATAAACTATTTTCTAACTTTTTTTCTCAGTTGAGTCCAGATTTCTGAATGCTGACATTTCCTCTCCCTGTTTGATTCCCTGTTAACCTGCAGAGACACTGAGGCTGAATGAGGACTGATCTGGAACCTGCCCTACCTTCAACCTGGAGTTCACACTTAGGGGTACAACTTCAGGATGCACCTGCACAGAGATCTGCTCCATGGACTAAAGATGTGTTCAGTGCAGGCTGTTTCAGTGGCTTCCCTCATACTGCCCCAACACTGGCCTCACACTGACCTCACAATGACCTCACAATGACCTCACACGGACCTCATAGCTCTGCATGCTTCCTGTGGTGGTGATCCTGCCTGAAGTCGTCCTCAGTCCTATACAGAGTTAGAGGACGGTCCTCGGTCCTCCATCACCTGCTGATGCTGTGCACACTGAGCTGCAGGTGAGCACTGAGTCCTGATGTTGGAGAATATAAACTGCATTCTAACTTTATTCCTTAGTTAAGGCCATATTTCTGAATGCTGACATTTTCTCTCCCTGTTTGATTCTCTGTTTACCGGCAGAGTCCCTGACGCTGAACGAGGACTGATCTGTAACCTGCCCCGCCTTCAACCTGGAGTTCACACTCAGGGGTTCAACTTCAGGACATACCTGCACAGGGATCAATGGTTCAACTAAAGGACGTACCTGCCAAAGATCAGCCCTCACACTGACCTTATAGCTCTGCGTGCTTCCTGTGGTGCTGATCCTGCCTGGAGTCGTCCTCAGTCCTATCCAGAGTAAGAAGATGGTCCTGCAGGTGAGCATGGAGTCTTGATCTTGGAGAACATAAACTGCTTTCAAACTTTGTTCTTTGAGTTGTGTCAGGATTTCTGAATGCTGACATTTCCTCTCCCTGTTTGATTCTCTGTAAACCTGCAGAGACCCTGAGGCTGAATGAGGACCAATCTGTAACCTGCTCTGCCTTCAACCTGGAGTTCAGACTCAGGGGTCCAACTTTAGGATGTACCTGCACAGAGATCTGCTCCTTGGACTAAAGATGTTTTCAGTCCCGGCTGTTGCAGTGGCTGCCCTAACACTGACCTCACTCTGACCTCACTCTGACCTCACACTTACCTCATAGCTCTGCCTGCTTTCTATGGTTCTGAACCTGCCTGGAGTGGTCCTCAGTCCTGACCAGAGTTAGAAGACGGTCTGGGTTCTCCATCAGCTGCTGATGCTGTGCACACTGAGCTGCAGGTGAGCATGGAGTCCTGATATTGGAGAACATAAACTGCTTTCTAACTTTGTTCTTTGAGTTGTGTCCAGATTTCTGAATGCTGACATTTCCTCTTCCTGTTTGATTTTTTGTCGATCTGCAGAGTCCCTGAGGTTGAATGAGGACCGATCTGTAACCTGCTCTGCATTCAACCTGGAGTTCACACTTAAGTGTCCAATGTCAGGACATACCTGCACAGAGATCTGCTCCTTGGACTAAAGATGTATTCAGTGCAGGCTGTTGCAGTGTCTGACCTCACACTGACCTCACACTGACCTCACATTGACCTCACACTGACCTCACACTGACCTCACACTGACCTCACACTGACCTCACACTGACCTCATACTGACCTCATACTGACCTCATACCTCTGCCTGCTTCCTATGGTTCTGAAGCTGCCTGGAGTCTTCCTCATTCTTCTCCAGAGTAAGAAGATGGTTCTGGTTCCTCCATCACCTGCTGATGCTGTTCACACTGAGCTGCAGGTGAGCATGGAGTCCTGATGTAGGAGAATATAAACTGTTTTCTAACTTTGTTTCTCAGTTCAGTTCAGATTTCTGGATGCTGACACTTCCTCTCCCTGTTTGATTCTCTGTTAACCTGCAGAGTCCCTGAGGCTGAAAGGGGATTCGATCTGTAACCTGCCCAGCCTTAAACCTGGAGTTCACACTTAGGGGTACAACTTCAGGACGCACCTGCACAGAGATCTGCTCCATGGACAAAAGATGTGTTCAGTGAAGGCTGTTGCAGTGGCTTCCCTCATACTTTCTTCACACTGCCCTCACACTGACCTCACACTGACCGAACACTGACCGAACACTGACCTCACAATGACCTCACAATGACCTCACAATGACCTCACACGGACCTCATAGCTCTGCATGCTTCCTGTGGTGGTGATCCTGCCTGAAGTCGTCCTCAGTCCTATACAGAGTTAGAGGACGGTCCTCGGTCCTCCATCACCTGCTGATGCTGTGCACACTGAGCTGCAGGTGAGCACTGAGTCCTGATGTTGGAGAACATAAACTGCATTCTAACTTTATTCCTTAGTTGAGGCCATATTTCTGAATGCTGACATTTTTTCTCCCTGTTTGATTCTCTGTTTTCCAGCAGAGTCCCTGAGGCTGAATGAGGACAGGTCTGCTGCCTGCTTGCCTTTAACCTAAAGTTCACACTTAAGTGTCCAATGTCAGGACATACCTGCACAGGGATCAATGGTTCAACTAAAGACGTACCTGCAAAAGATCAGCCCTCACACTGACGTTGTAGCTCTGCGTGCTTCCTGTGGTGCTCATCCTGCCTGGAGTCGTCCTCAGTCCTATCCAGAGTAAGAAGACAGTTCTGCATGTGAGCATGGAGTCTTGATGCTGGAGAACATAAACTGCTTTCAAACCTGGTTCTTTGAGTTGTGTCAGGATTTCTGAATGCTGACATTTCCTCTCCCTGTTTTATTCTCTGTTGACCTGCAGAGTCCCTGAGGTTGAACTAGGACCAATCTGTAACCTGCTCTGCCTTCAACCTGGAGTTCAGACTCAGGGGTCCAACTTTAGGATGTATCTGCACAGAGATCTGCTCCTTGGACTAAAGATGTGTTCAGTGCCAGCTGATGCAGTGGCTGCCCTAACACTGACCTCACTCTGACCTCACTCTGACCACACACTGACCTCATACCTCTACATGCTTCCTATGGTTCTGAACCTGTCTGGAGTCTTCCTCAGTTCTATACAGAGTAAGAAGATGGTTCTGGTTCCTCCATCACCTGCTGATGCTGTGCACACTGAGCTGCAGGTGAGCATGGAGTCCTGATGTTGGAGAACATAAACTGCTTTCTAACTTTGTTGAGTTGTGTCCAGATTTCTGAATGCTGACATTTCCTCTCCCTGTTTGATTCTCTGTTAACCTGCAGAGTCCCTGAGGCTGAATGAGGACCGATCTATAACCTGCTCTGCCTTCAACCTGGAGTTCAGACACAGGACGCACCTGCACAGAGATCTGCTCCATGGACTAAAGATATGTTCAGTGCAGGCTGTTGCAGTGGCTGACTTCACACTTAACTTACACTGACCTCACTCTGACCACACACTGACCTCACACTGACCTCACACTGACCTCACGCTGACCACACACTGACCACACTCTGACCTCACACTGACCTCACGCTGACCTCATACAGCCCTCATGCCGGCCTCAAGCTGCCCTTACATTGAATTGACCTCATACAGCCCTCGCACTGACTTAAGTGTTCAAGTTTTGGTCGTGGACTTGTAGAGGACATTTTGTCCAGAGGATTTAATGGTTTTTATCCCTAATGGTTTTCGCCTCTACCTAACTGAGCTCGACCTGAACAAGTGATATCTTTTTTTGTTGTTGTTTTTGTTTTTTTAAATGCGTTTGTTTGTGTTTGTGTTTTCGGACTTACATTGATGGTAAATGCATGATGAAAAGGATCCTAAAGAAATCCCTGTTTCTGTGTTTTATCCATGTTGTTGTTTTCTTCATGTGTTTGTTTCGTATTTATCTTTCTGTTACATATTGTTGCATTTTTTTGACATGTTTAATATCTGAGTATTAAAACCTTGAAGCTTCATGGTGTCATGTGTTATAAAGTTAAATTAATGATTGAAGGATTGTTTTTTTATATCGAAGTTAAGTATTAAAATGCTGAATGTTATAAACTTGATCCTGTTCAGTGTTTTATTGTCTCACAAGAATTCTTCTGATAACTTCTCATCTTGATTTGGATCTTTTTTTGTTGCTCGGCGTCGCCTGATTGGCTGCCTGTCTAAAGCAGATCTCTTTTCCTTTTTTTCTACTTAAATCTTTTTATTTCTCTTCATATTTTGATCCAGTTATTACTTATTATAAATAGCATTATTTATTCATGTATTGAATAATTTTTAGCTTCCAAATTTATGTTTTTCTTGTTTGTTTTCTGTTACACACTTTTGTAACATGTTTCTATTTTTAGCTGCAAAAACAAATTGCATTTTTTTTACCATGCTAAATAAAAGGTACACTCAGGTAAAAGCTTTCTATAACCAGTGGTTAGACTGTAGACTGGGTTAGATAGAGAAATGTTGTAGTTGTAAATATTATCCAGAAGAGGTCAGCAGAGATGAGTCATAACAACAGACAGACACACTCTGCTTAAACTAACAGCACACAAACAATGATCTGTTTTTATTGAACACAGCATGTAAACATTTACAGTCAACAAAATTAATTGTAGGTCTTCCTGCGGGGGCCTGATTCAGATCGGGTGATGCTTCTGGAGAAACTCACACTAGCGTTAACTCTTGGAGACAGTGGCGTGCACAGACTTTGAAGGGCAGGCGCCAAAAAGGAAAAAAAGGCACATACTCTACGTTCTCACCACAGAAGAGGGCACAAAGAGGGCGGTTGAGTGGTGTTGTGGTTCTGTGTTACATTACATTACTTACATTAAAAAAAGTGTAAAAATGACGGATAAACATTACTTACATTTTTTAAAAAATGGAGAAAATTCATTCGCAAAGTGCATGGGTTGTTGTCATGGAAACAGAAACCGAGGTTATAAAAGGCCTGCTGACCCTTCTTGATCCCCTTTTGCACCTGGACTTGGAAACGAGCTGCTGCATATCCTGGCTGTGGCTCTTTTTTTTTCTTTGGAGAAACTAACTCTGGATCGGACATGGACTGTGGAAACCTGACGAGTCTGAAAATGGCCTTTAGTTGTGTATTTTGATTGTACATACGTCTTGTAGTCAAAATTGTTCTGTACATTTTTTTTGAGTCAAACTTATGATACTATTCTCTCTTTATATTCTTATTGTAATTTTGTTTATGAAAGATTGGCCACTGTAATTCTGTAAATTTCCCTGTTGTGGGACGAATAAAGGTCTATCTTATAAATCGTATCTTATATAAAATATAGAACATATAAAACACTTCGTCCATCATTTTATTCTTTTTAATATCCAACTTCACTGAAGCCATATGAGCAAAAACAAACTCTGAAAGGGATTTGTTCATGTGCACCGCAAGCAGATTCCAGCTTTGAGAGCTTTAAGAAAAAAAAAATTATAACTGATAATAATAATAATAATAAAAAAGTCTGTTGTGTTAAACATGCTTTAAAGAACAGAATAATAACATTTGGGTGTTTTATTATTTTTATTTTCTTTTTATTAGTTTTTTTTTTTTTATTTTGCTTCAGTATGTAAGCGAGTCTTTCCTTTAACGCTCCCTAACTACTTAGTAAAAAAATATGCAAAATTTCAATACAAAAGTATGGAGGCCTTAAAAGGTCATAATAACACATTTCATTTTCAAAGTTTTCTAAAACAAATGTGTTAAATTGTTTTCTCAAGATCTGGATTTATCTAGAGAAAACGATTCTTGGTGTCCCCAAGACGATGACATCATTTCCTGTGCTTTTGCTTCTTCATGAGAAGCACAAAGACAGAAACGGGCTTCATGTAACTTCATTAACCTGCTGATTTGATGATTTGATTTTTAGAGCGCTAGAAAAAGATCTCTTTATTTTGAGAAACTGAGCTTTGTTTTCTTGAGGTAATGAGGAAAATAACTCAAGAAAACTGCTGGAATGTACTCATTATCTTGAGAAAACAAAATGTATTTAGTAATGACCCTTTAAGGCTTCTGTACAAAAATAAATAAATTAAAAAAGCTGCTTAATTTTTTCCCATTGTGCGGCGTTTCCTCCATGCGTGCCCCTGTCCATCTTTGAACCTCTTCACATAGATTCGCGTCACAGCGTTTTATTTATTTCTTTGCATTTAAACCTCAGCGTGAGTCATGGTTCTGGCTCCCCAGGTTCCTCAGTTTCTTGAAAGTCCGCTTGGCAAACCTGACCTTCCCTCGTTTCTTCAGGGAGGCCGTGTACTGGTTGGACTTGAGTTTGGAGTAATAGTCTGAGAACTTGTTGAAGAGGATGGAGATGGGCAGACCGTTGAGGATGATTCCAAAAGAGATGCAGACGAAAGCGAAGACACGGCCCAGGATGGTCTCTGGGTAGACGTCTCCATAACCCACGGTGGAGATGCTGACCTGCAGGAGGAGAGGAGAGTGTCAGGGACTCAAGACTCACAGAAAACTGGTTCAAGAAGTGTCTCAAGACTTACTAACTGTGTGCACGGGGTAAAAATCTGCGGTAAGAAAAATTTACTTGTTTAAAAAAAAATCTTATTTCAAGAAACTAAATATCTCTCACCCCATTTGCAGATTTTTTTTTACAAGAAACTCAGGAGTCATTTCATCTCTCGTTACTTGAACCAAGACATTTTTTTGACTTGGCAGGTGACTCCTATTAAGTCTAATTAGACAGTTTTGATCCCTCAGAGCTCCAAGTGAAGCAGCGTGTACACCTGTGCTGTCTGGAGTGAACTCGACCTGTAGGTGGCCTCAATCTACCCTCAGTCAGTGCTCTTAAAAATAGCTGCAGAGGCCATTGGTCAGCTTCATTAGCCACAAACCTGACCTCTGTGCTCCTTTGACTGTAAGTAGGACTACAGTGAGTCATTCTTTAGAGCCTTTACCGTTAACAGGAAAGTTTCTGTCCCGTTTATTTCAACTTTCATTGCTTCAGTGGTCTTTGTTTTAGTTTTTGAAACGGTTCCTCTGGCTTTGTTCAGAGCTGATGAGAGACTGAAACAAATTCACACAAAGAGCCGCCCACTTAGGTTGGACAACTGACAAGTCAAAGCTGCAACTGTTGTCAGACTCACAGTCTATCGCTCTTATACTTAATCCATTATTGATGTTGTAAGGCTCCAAACCTAGACCATTAGACCTCACTTTAAAATGCATTATCTCATCACCTGAGGGCACAGGTAAGTATGACAAATATGACAAGTGTAGAAAAGCATAAGGGCCATCTCACCGAATTGGTGCCATTTGCATCCCCAGGAAGTAAAATGTATAAATGCATGATAAAATTAGACTTTACCATCAAATATAATCATTTAAATCCTTCAGAAATGTCACATTTTTACATATTTCTGTTCCTCCTTATTCCAACTATACTTTAAGTTTATTTTATTTATTTATTTATTTATTTAAAAAAAAAAAAAAAAAAAAAAAAAAAAAGCCATGGAAGGCCCAGAGTGCGTTGACTCCTTTATGTTTCTGTATGTTGGATGATATTTACACTCTGACTGAGGGGCTTCAAATCTCAGCTCAGTCCTCTTACTGAAATTATTTTTTTCATCTTATTTCTTTATTTTTAAAACACAGTTTTTGTTGAATCACTGTGATGAGCTAAGTGTCAACATGCTGTTAGCATAAACGCCATGTGGCTATATTTCATGTGTTTGCTAATTCTCTGCTAAAAACTCATTCCTGTTACTTTCAGTCCTGTTACTCAAATGAGGAGGACCAGGACTGAGGACCAGGACCAGGAGCCAGTAGAGTCCTCTAGTCCTCTAGTCAGTTGATTTATTAGTCTGAATATTAGTTCACCTCATGCTGATTTTTAGCTTTTTGACATTTTAGAGTTTTAATGACTTCAGTTGTTGAGATTTCAGATCAGTTTGATGATGTGAATATAATACTTACAGGGAACCAAGCCTCACATAAGTTTAGAGAACAGGACTGAGAAACATGAAACCACCTTCAGCTCAGGAAGCTTTAAAACATCAAACAAAGTTTCCTGAGATGGAACAGTACATATTTAGAGTAGTTTTAGAACTGAAACAAGAGAAATTTAACTTTATTTTTAGAGTTACAACAAGCAGATGGCACAGATTCACTGGAATGGCCCATTAACAGACGCCAGGTATTAAGAGAACAAACGTCCGCACTGACTTTATGAACCTATTGTATGCATAACAAGAAATGGACACCATGATGTGCAAATAATCTTATAAAATTTGCATGTTAAAGTTTATGATGGCATGTTGGATTTTTCATGACATGAGAACATGCAAACTACACAGAAAGGATCACCGGGCAAACCAGGATTCAAACTGGTGACCATCTTGCTATGAGGCAACAGCACTAACCACTGCACCACTGTGCAGCCCAAGTTTAACACTTCAGCACTTTATTTTTTATGTAGAAAAAGCGGAGATTATTCTGAGAGATTAGGAGGCTAAACAAATGCTGTGACTTCAAGAAAGCAAACCCACCACCCCAACAACAGTCAAGGCCTCTGTTCAGACTCTCCTGTCAATAATAATCTGTTTTTACCTGAAAAAGGAGAGATAATGGCTTTTTGGCTCTAATTTGAACTGCCGTTTGATTCCCACTCACATAATCCTCAGAGGGACCAACATATTCACTAGATTTTTTGGAAATGCTGAACTATGGTAGCTTCACTGGTAAAGACATGATGATCAGGGAGGCCTTCATTCATGACTAACTCTCCAAAACCTCGTCCAGGAGAGAGAGCGGTGAGTCCTGAGACCATTACAATCATTCAGAGGATTATCAGTTCCCCGGTCTGGATTAGAAGTAAGATTCAGGCTCTCAGCCAAAGACGTAGGGGAGAGATGTGCTAACGGGTCCATCCACAGCAGCAGGCAGACTCGCATAGTAAAGGTATTAGCAGGTTATTCCACCTTATAAAACTGATGTGCTGTGATCAAACTGATAAATGTGGATGTAAAGTTTGTGGTTTAAACGCTCCCTGATGGAGCGAGTGGTGAGTCTCGCAGCACATGGTGACACGTCCTGCAGAGCTGACCTCCTTCTGTTTGTAAGCCAAACGGTGCTAAAGTTTAAGCTAATAATGTTCAGACTTTAGAGACGGTGTCAGCTTTAAAGTAATACAAGCACAGGGCTCCTTAGTTTGCTTACATAAACGGGTTACCCAGATCCATTGGTCAAGCGAAGGATTTATTTAATGCACCTGATTTGAAGACTCTTGTACTTTCTCAGAGTCGCCGACTCTTTGTTTTCTTTGGGACGTACTTACAGCTGCCCACCACCATGCATGAGGGATGCTGGTGAAGTTGGTCTGCGGCATGTCGTGCTCCACGGTGAAAACCATGGCTGAGAAGGTGAAGATGCCCATGGCGATGAAGAGGAAGAGGCAGCCCACCTGCTGGTAACACTGTCGCAGAGTGAAGCCGAACGCCCTCAGACCCGTGGAGTGCCGCGCAAGCTTCAAGATGCGAAAGATCCGCATCAGTCTCATGATCCTCAACACCTGGCCAAGCTTCCCCACCTGCCCCACCGCCTGCATGTCGGCTTCATGCTTCATGTAGTTCTCCTCGTTGTCAAAGAACTCCAGGATGGCCTGCAGGTACTGGGGCAGGATGGCAATGAGGTCCACGGTGTTGAGGACGCTCCTGCTGAAGGATTTGAGGTCAGGGGTGGACACCAGACGGAGCAGGTACTCCATGGTGAAGAAGGCAATGCACATGGACTCTACGTACTCCCAGTACGTCTTACCACTGAGCTGGCCTGTGTGAGTCCTGTACTGCATCTCCTGCACTGTGTTCAGAGTCATGGCCACCAGGGAGATCAGAACAAACAGACTGGAGGCCACGGCCATCAGCTTGGCCTTTATGGACGAAAACGGCTTCTCCATGAGGTTCCAGATGTACCGTCGCTTCTGCCCCATGAACATGTCGTGAAAGAGCTCCTGGTTCTCTTCTATCTCCACCTCTGCCTCCAGCTCCCTCTGGATCTTCAGCTGGTCGTTCAGCTCGTCCTGCCTCTCCTCGAAGGAGATGCGGCAGCAGCGGTGGGTGTTCTTGATCCTCACGCCCCAGTAGTTGATCTCCTCCAGGAAGTTTCGGGGACACAACTCATCCTTGATCCACAACACCCCGGTCCTGTAGAAGTTGAAGATGATGTGGAAGACATCTGGATCCCTGTCGAAGAAGTACTCGTTGTTGGTCACTATGTAGTCATCGCATAGGTCCAGCTTCATGTTGTGGTCTGTGTAGGTGGCCAGTCGTCCTATCCTGGTTTTGGGATACTTTGCTGCCATCTTGTAGGCGATCTGGTACGGTTTCCCCCCTACATTGATGTTGATCATGTAGTTCTTCTGAGAGGGTGAGATCTGCTTTGAGAGGCTGCACAGAGCACCGTCGTCCTCATCGTCCTCGTACTCTGCATAGATGTCGTAGATGTCCCTGCTCAGCTCCTGCATGGAGTTCCATGTCTTCACGCAGCTCTCCTTGGCGAGAGGATAAGCGCTCTCCGAGGGTCTGCGATTGAGGTATGAATCGGTGACTTTGTAGTTGGGGAACAGACTCTGCCTCCTGTTCCAGAAGTTGACCACCTTTTTGGTGCTCCCCATGTCGTCCCAAAGACTACACCCCAGAGAGAGCACCCAGTGCAGCCAGCATTACTGCTGTCTAATACCCCCTTTAGCTAAGCATCGAAGACATGAGCAGGATGCTTCATGGCCCCATTAATGTTGCTGACTGAGAGGATCCACGTGCTTACAGGACATCTAAATACCATTATCCCCGCTGAGCTGCCTGGCCGACGTGACATTGGCCCAGTGGCACAACCCAGTCCCCGTCCCATTGTGAACTTTTCCCATTTTAGTTCTTAATTATTTCCTATTTTACATATTTATAGCTTAAAGTTTATTTGATTATCCAAAGAAAATAAAGTCAACAATGAGCGTTTTTCTTCTTTCAGTGATTAACCAATGCAGACACTGTGTGTATGCATTAATCTTAAAGAAATCCCCACAGATTACTCAAGGAAGTCATACTGGAGGACTATGATCAGACCTTCTGTTGCAGGCTTTTATTATCTTCTGGTCTTTACAGAACACAACAGCTTGTTATTTTATTTTTTTTATGGGAATGAGTTACAAAAATCCCAGATCTCTGTGAATATTTCTGTATTTCTGTAGATCGTTATTGTTCATGGCATTAGATTCTCATACTGAAGGAGAACAAAGAGGTCTGGTGGATTCATAAAAGAGGATAAAAGCTTTAAGCATTAGTCTTCACCCTGCAGGGAGGGGCTGCAGGATCCACCACAACCTGAAGTGAGGCTCTGTCTGCAGAAAGAAAAATACCCCTTTTGTAAATATCTAAACTTTTTATTGGTCATTAAACACATCATCATTTGCAACCTTGCTGTAAAAACTCGCCATGTCAGCACAGTAATGACGATAACGATGCCTGGGTGTAAATCCTCTTATTGGTTATCAGATTATTGTCCTACTCATCAACAAGGGCACCAATCCAAAGACATTGTTACGCGAGGTTATTGGCTGATGGCATCATGAACAACACAATATATCAACCTTAATTTATCACCGCTGTGCCAACCACAGCTTACCTGTTAAAACAATTAAGGATTTAGGTCGTTAAAGCAGCTGTGTTTAAACAGAGCTGGCAGACTTAAGCTAGTCTTGTTAGAGGAGTGTGTCGAAAGCAAACTGGATTTGTCCTGCAAACCTGTTCAAATGCACAAAAAGAAAATGACGGTGCCTATCATAGACCTGTATAAATCTTGGACATGGTCAGAGTGACGTTAACATTCAGTTTCTATAGAAGTGTGACAGAGCCAAAAGAAAGAGGTGGAAATGTTGAATCTGCTAACGTTTTGGTCAATTATTAGGCAAAGGAAGGCTCTCGGCCCCCTGAACAAGCAGCAATCACTGGTCTTAAAATATTAATCAAATCAAATCAAATCAAACTTTATTTATTAAACATTTAATACATAAAAAATGTAGCACATGGTTTAGCCTTTAGCCTGTGTTTTAGCCTTTAGCTCATGTTTTAGCCTTTAGCTAGTGGGTTAGCCTTTAGCTTGTGGTTTAGCCTTTAGCTTGTGGTTTAGCCTTTAGCTCGTATTTTAGCCTCTAGCTAGTGGTTTAGCCTTTAGCTAGTGGGTTAGCCTTTAGCTCGTGTTTTAGCCTTTAGCTTGTGGTTTAGCCTTTAGCCTGTGGTTTAGCCTTTAGCTTGTGTTTTAGCCTCGAGCTCGTGTTTTAGCCTTTAGCCTGTGGTTTAGCCTTTAGCAGTGCTCCATCACTCTTCTGTTTAGCTTTCCTTTTATCCTCTGTCCTTTTTCCGTCTGTCAGTTCAGCTCCAGTCTCCACCATCTCTACTAAATTAATCACAGAAATTGTTTTTAGCAGAGGAAAATACAGATTTCTCTTCTCACTACTAAACTCATTCATCCGGCGTGGTGTTTTAATAGAGACTTCATCATGCTGTAAATCAATCTGGTCCTGTCCAACTCGATCGGGAAGCTAAGAAATATCATTTATAATTAACCTATATTGGTGCTGATAATCTCATTTTAAATTGTGGATTAGGATCAAGCAGATTTTTTATTTTATTTAACCTTTATTTAACCAGGTAAAAATAGCCCATTGAGATCAAGATCTCTTTTACAAGGGTGACCTGGCCAAGAGGTCAGCAACACACGTCATGGTGAATACAAATTACAGAGAAACAGTATAAAACATAACAACAACAGATATCTGGAAGAGAGATCTGGGAGGACTCCTGAATAACACTAAAAGTTCCTAGCTCAGAGTTTTCTCTTTAAACCTTTTCACAAAACTGCTTAGACTAACTCTTACTAAGGAATTCAGAGAACTCTTGATCTAAATGACTGAGATTCTAGAATAACCATGGCAGAGGAAAACCACAGGCAGAAGAAGGCACAAACCAAGCTGTTCACACAATTATGGATGAGCTGAATTTCCAGCAGCAGCAGCAGCAGCCATGCTGAGACTCTTTCTGAACTGGTCTTAGTGATTCAGGAGTCCACTTCACTACTTCTAACTCCTCACAGGTTTAGGAGCTTGTTTTAGTGCTGAAATGTTTTGTGAAATACTTTTAGATGTGAAATTTAGGAATCCTAAAATTAGCACTTACACGCCCATTATTTTAGAGAGTTTCTCCTGAATCAGCAAGTTAGGAGCTCCTTTTAGCTTTAAGATGTTTTGTGAATACGGGCCCTGGTATGAAACTGGCCTTACTGCAACCCTGACTGAAAAACAAGACCCTGCAGACGCCAAACTGTTGAGCAAATGAAACCCTCCAATAAGCCTGAATGGGTTATTTTCCGATAATTAAAAGGTTTGCATGATTTACAAAGCATCAAATTCAGTTTTTAAACTACATTTCAAACTGTGGTGAACTCATGTGAGTCCTTCCCCAACTACACATGAGAGATGAGAAGTTTGGGTTTTTATTTTTTTATGTTCCTCATGTTTTTCATATATCGATCTGATAATAGTCCAGGAAGCAGAACTGTAACCGAAGCATTATTTCACAAGTCTCTACTTGTGTTTCAGAGGGATTAAAATCTTTAATGCATCCGTGTTTCCTGTTCGTCACTTTTGTCCAGCAGATTTATGGAAAAGCTGCTTAAGAAACAAGAATGCATGCACTTTAATCCTTCATGAAGGCTCATAAAGCCTCCTGTTCACTGTGTACATGTTCTCTTGAGGATCAGTAATTCACTGCTGAACACACACACACACACACACACACACACACACACACACACACACACACACACACACACACACACACACACACATCGATTGGTAACAGTAGGTTATTCGAAACAGCAAGTAGAAACTCATCTTACCTGAGTTTATTTACTTATTTACTTCCCTGACCGCACTAATCGAGATGTAACCTGAAACAAAAGCATCTCAGGCAGAAGTATACACACATTTAAAGTCTTGTAATTGTACCTCTTTTGCTAAAATGTTTCTATAATTAATGTTAGAGTAGCATCTGCCCTCTACAGCAGCCAGCCAAAGCTCTTATTTCTCAGCCTCAGACATGGTGCCATTGCTGGAATAATTGAACTTTCTCCAAGAGATGAATAAATATGAAATGTCAGTAAGGAATGTAACTCAGGTGAGGTGATGCCTGGTGTTTAAACAGCGTCTGCAGCAACAACCAAACCAAAGATAAAAGTAAAACTAAACAGCTGAACAGAGAGATGAACAAATGGTGGGTGAAGAAAGCTTCGCATTTCAAAGCATCCTCTCAGCTAAATTTAGAGGTTTGTTTAGAAAGCTTGCAACTTCAGAGTAGACAAAGAACGGGCCCAGCATGCCTCTTACTTTTCTGAACAGAAAAGAGGGGAAAAAAAGGTAGAAAGAGAAGGAGTGTTCTTTTGTCGCAGGAGAGCCAGCTTTTCTGTTTGAAGTCAGCAGAAAGAATCAATGATGAGATTTGGGTCACCAAAAACTTGACGGCAGGGTGCTGTAATGATTTATGATTTTTATTTATTTATTTATTTATTTATTTATTTATTTATTTATTTATTTGTTTGTTTGTTTGTTTGTTTGTTTGTTTGTATGTTTGTTTGTTTGTGTTTTTCAATTCAAAAAGATAAGGATGGAACAGGAATTACAGAGAGCCTGCTATGCCAGAGTTTTGTGTTTTAAAAAGTTTCTCTTATGTAATTTTATCTAAGATTAAGTAGATTATCTAATTTTCAAATCAAACTTCTTATTGGACATTTTCAACATCACACAGCAGGGCCTGATGACTGTGGAACCTGGGTCAAGTTAGGGACAACACATTGAGACCAGAGACAGTGATGGAGCAAAAATAAGAGCCTCCTTTAATCCGAAACTCAAAGTGACAAAAGAGGAACTCCTGTAACATGAAAGGGCTCTTACGTTGTTGTAATAAAACCTAAATCATATATTATTTTAAAAAATAAACAGATTGATTCTGACTCCTCTAAAGTTTTACCTTTTGTAGCGACTTCACAAAGCATCAAAGCAACTAAGAGGCTGAGTATGTTGTCGTTCTAATTTTTTTTTCTCATTTCATTAAGGTTATATTATAACACACCTTTTTTGTCTCGTTGGTTTCATTGTAAAAAAAAAGAAGAAAAAAGACTCAAAATAAAGTTTTAAAAAAACCTGAAATATAAACTGTGAACTTATTACTTTTATTATTTTATAGATTCATGATCATCTGTAAGGACTATCTGGAAAGCAAGCGTTTTCTGGGATAAAGATTCCATTTCCCATGAACACTTTCACACACTGCCATAAAGGCATGACATTTGTTTTGGAAGCAAATGAAAGAAGAGCAGATGTTCTTTTTAACTCTACTTTTCTTTGTTCAAGACAACTTTTCTCAGGATGCAAAGTGACGAGGTAATTTTTTTATTAATGGTTACATAGAGCTGTTAGCTATTTGAAATGTGACATCAATCAAACTTTGTGAAGTCAGTTTGTAGTTTAGTGTCCAGAAGGTGAGCAGACTATCTGTTTAGTGTTCTTCACAACCTGGTGCACTGAGAATTGTCTGTATACAAATTTCTCACAGGGCCTTAAATGCATTAATATTTTTATACACATTATTATACACATTTTAAACAGTTTATGATTTAACAGTGCATTGGCGCTTTATTTTGAAGAGAATAACCGGAAATGATTTCTGCGGTTAGCCTCCTGTGCTGGAAAAAAAACGGTGTTTTTAAAGGGAAACCAAGGTTGTTGAGGTCTGTGGTGGCACAGCAGGTTGAAGGTAAGAAAAGGCTTGTTTCTATGCCTTACTGTCTCTTTGCTGGGGCTGCTTTTATTACCCGAACGTCGCTTATTTAGCAGTTTATCGCTTAGGTTAGCGGAAATCAAGTGTCAAGTGAAGACTCCCGGTGAAGTGAATGCTAACCCGTTAGCATGGCTGAAGCTAACGGTTCCCGCGAGCAGGCTGATGGACCAAGTGATGTAGCGCCGTTTTTTTTGTCTGCTTGTGTGAAAAAAATTGTAGAAATTTAATTCAGTTTTTTAACTCTGCCGCGGTTATTTCGAGTTTAACGGGTATTCTGGTGGATATTTGCTGTGAATGACTGCGGGGGGTGGAGGTGTTATGGCCCCCTGTACATGTACACAGAGACAGTCCTGCTTTTAGGGAATTATGTGTTTTAGCTGCTCCTGAAAGGTTGAATATTAAATATATGAGGGCTATTATTTATTCTTTTCACTGTCTAACTCCAAGTGAATCATGATATTAGTGCTCAAAATATTGTCACAGGTTCATATCTCTTATAACGTGAAAATAAATGTATGTATACTGTCTTTACTACGAGAAAGGAGGTGAATTGGGTACAGGGACAGTTTGTCACTTGACTCCGTGCTGTAGTGTCAAATCACACGTAATTCACACAACAGACTTGTGTTTTATAGTTCATTTTTTTTGTTCCAGGCTTGTCTTATTCTATCCAAGTAATAACATCTTAAACAACACTTAGTTTGGGAAAGGTGCATTTAATGAATACTGAGTGTATCATCACTGTAAACATCCACCAAAAAATATCACTAAGCTTTAACCAGATGTCCAGGATACCACCAGCTTACACAACAGCAGGAAGTGTTGGTGCTGATTAACTTGATTCTACAACCTCTTATTTAACTGATTTGTACAAAAAATAGCCGTGTTGATGTTTGGCACTTAGGCTACACTGCAAAGACTGAAAGTGTTTTATTTTGTCTTTTTCAACTTTATATTGTCCACATTCACCTGACAAGTCCAGGAAAGTGTATTATTTCATTATATATTAAAAAAATATAAACATAGCATAATTTTTCTCCTTTAATATCTTAAATTTTTTTTAAAAAAATCTGGACTTGTCTGGTATTTTTACCAAAAATAAGCCTTAAACACACTTCAACGCTTGGATTTCAGTTTTTGTAGTGTAGTACCTACGACCAAATCACGGCCGGCGTGTTGTTCAGTTCCTCAATCCTTCTCGTTTGATATTGCATAATGATATTCATATCTAGACTGATGTCCACAGTGAATAATGTAGTTAATTGGGTTGTTTCATTGTAAGGCACTGTCATCTTCATATGGGAATAAGGAATAATCCATCTAGATGTAAAATACCCTCTCTTGCTACCTCTTGTTTTCCATTTATGGTGAATCAGCAGTGTGTGTTTTAGTATAAGCTCTTTGACGTCGTCTTCTTGCTTTGACTGCATGCTTTACCCGTCCGGTTAAAACATTATAAAACAACCTGGACTTGCAGCGAGTGTTCTGGCCTTTGCCCCGAGTGCCATAACTGAGAGTACTTCAGAAAACTTCAGCGCTCGACTGCTAACTGTGAGCATTCTGAAGAGGGAACATCTACCATGTAGACCAAACCATGTAAGGGAACCATCACACTTCAACACTCAGGGTAGGAGAGCAACATGGATGTATAGAACAAAGCTGTTTATATACTGATGACATCATGAATCAGGACCAGTGGCAAAGGTTTTATTCTTGAAGACAGCTATAGATGGCTGAATCTCCCGGATGTTATATACCTGAAATGTCACCATACAAGGAGGTGATAAAGGATGAAGTGATGGAGCATGAAGCTGTTGAGCTGCAGACAAATGTCATGTTAAGAGCAAATATTAGTTCACTCCGGATCCAAGGTCCTTTTGTTTTCAAAGGTCCATGCAGATGGAGGAGCTCGTGTGGCAGATGGAGGGTGAGAGAGCCATTGTAGGCTTGAGTGTGTGTGTGTGTGTGTGTGTGTGTGTGTGTGTGTATGTGGGGGAAGGTCCTTCACTCTAACCTTTAGCCACAACATGTCCCTGCTTCAAAAAGCAACCTGTGCTCCTGGGACCTGCAGTACGAAGCTGGATGAACACATCCAGGATCTCTCTGTCACCTGGGTTGACCTAATGAGACATAATCGGTACTACGAAGCTGGATATCAACTGGCTCAGGGAATCCAGGGTTTTCCAGCTTCGATCAGGTCGCGCTCACATTAAAGGGGTGGAGTCTGCAGCGTCTGACCAATCACAAACATGGAGAAACAGGAGAAACCCTGCAGAGCAGCCTACTTTACCATGAAGGAGCAGATAGTTACTCTTCAAACAGACCAAGAATCAGGACAAAGCAACACTGTTACTGCAGCAGAATCCAGGAAGGAACGCTGTCAGCAAACTGTGACTCTGTTAATGTGTCAATTCATGAGATTAAACAGGATTGAAAAGTTTATGACAACAACAAACTCAGGCCCCATTTATACGACAACGCTTCATAGCTTTTCACTTGAAAACGTATAAAACGGGGGTATAAACGGGGCCTCAAAAACAAACATGGCGACTGTGGAGGAGGTATTGCTAAAGTAACTTTTGCATAAAAGACAAAAATGGAGCAGCAAGTTCCTCACCAACTCACAAAGTTTTTGTTCAAAAAGTTCCTCCGTTGTTATTTCTTCTTTGTATCTCAATAGAGCTACATATGGGGTAGTAACAACAACACTGCCCCCATGGTTTCCGGTGGTACTGCTCCATCTGTAAGCTTTATGGCAACGTGCAGATTATGCACAAAATGAACTCTGTATTTAATGTTGAGACTAAATGAGCCTCAATAAGTGAACCAGCGTTGTAGGATGGAAAACCCAAGGTTACACCTGAAGTTACCTCGATAAGATAAAATCCAGTTTCATTGTCTTTATTCTTTGCTGAGGAATTCATGGAGCGGATTTTATACAGCTGGTCTACCTTTCTCAGAGAACAAGAGCTGCTTTCTGGATTAGTGTTAGTCCAGCTCACCTTAGTCCACTGTATACCCCCTGTGCTCTGAGTGAAGGACATTTGTAACTGAACACAGTGTAAAGTGATACCGCCTGTGTTGTTGCTCCACACGTCTCTCCACCACAGAGCTGACCTTGTCTGAGTCCTCGCTCCTGCAGGGACACCCGTTGCTCTCACAGTACCCGTTCAAAATGTGTTACTGATGAATCCTCAATGAGACTTGTGGTTCTTTATTTACTTTATGGCTTGTGGAGAGTTTGTGCAGTTTATCTTAATGGTTCAAAGTCAACACGAGGTAATTTTTCATAGTGCAGAGTAAGAGAGCAAATCTTTCTCATAGTAAACAACAATTTAATTTGTTTATCAATAATATTTTATTAAATTCTGGATACCAACCCGCTCCTGACGTCGTGTCGAACATTAGCCTCCAATAACTACAAATAAAAACACTACCTCGCCACTTTGCATCCTGGGAAAAGTTTTCTTGACAAAGAAAAGTAGAGTTAAAAAAAGGTCTGTTCTCCATCCAGTTGCTTCAAAACAAAAGCACGCCTTGGTAAGAGTCACAGCTGGGGCTCATGGGATATGGAAAAAACAGTACTGACTCTGACCACAGGTGTCGCTGTAATCGACCGCAAAGGGACGTGCCTCTCAGCACCTTTGTGCTTTGATGGATTTATAATAATTTAATTATTTTAAATAAAACTAGCGCCGGTTTGTTGATTTATCACTTTACACGTTCTGCTGTTGGCGCACTGTTGTGAGTTAATTCCTCACACCCAGGAACAAAAAGTGATCACACACCAGCTGGCTGTCATCTGTACTCTCTCTGTGCTGTTCTTCTCGTCTTACACCAGGTGTATCTGAGATCCTTTATCGAGAACATTCTCCTGGTTTCTTTCCTCAGGTTGCTGCTGGAAGCGGGGCCCTGTGGAGCAGAAGAGCTGTGCCATTCCCCCTTCTTTCCTCTCATGTCCCCCCCTGTGTGTTTCCCTGTGTGTTAGTGACCCCGCATCCCCACTCAACCCCAACCTGATCCCTCGTCTTGTGTTGCCACTCCTGCCCGAAGCCCCCCTCTCACCCCATGCTTGGGACAAAGCCAGCTCACTGCCAGCCCAATGACTGCCTGGATCGTCCTGCCTGTCAGCCTGTCTGCCTTCTCCATCACAGGAATATGGATAGTGTGAGTACAGAGACATGACATGACAAAACGGCATGTCAAGGGGTCAAGGGGTCAAGGGTTATGTCAAAACTGTCCTCAAGTCATAAGGAACCAGAATTAATTGAGGTGTGATCCTCACCCCTCAGGTACGCCATGGCTGTGATGAATCACCACGTCTGTCCTGTGGAGAACTGGTGAGTGACTTTCTTCTTCTTGATCTCCTGAAATCGGAGTACTTTCAAAGTGACCATGAGGGAACGAACTGAACTCCTCGTGTCACCGCCTCAGGTCTTACAACGTAACGTGCGTCGAGGAGCTGCCCAGACCAGGCTTTCCCAAGACATGCTGCACCATCCAGGACATCCCCCTCATCAGGTCTCTGATCCCGCTCTCCTCCTCTCTGCGCATCAAAATGTATTTCTTCTGCTGGAATACAAAAGCAGTTTATGTGTCAGCAGAGGCCCAGAGGCATGAATTAGCACCTTGTTATGTTGTGGCTCTGTGACAGTCATTAACCCACGCTCTGCATCAGTTGGTTTTGTCCAACCTGCTGAGCCTTGAAGCACGAGTGAGTACAAAAGAACTCTTTTAGAAAAGGCGTCATGAGACTTCCAGGCTTTTTTACAGAGAAACTCTCATCAATGTTTTAGTTTCACACTTAACTGGAAAGTCAGAGAGTTGTTTTATATATCTTGAATCAGAGGGTGTGGTTAAAACATGGTGTGTGATGGTGGTGCATGCAGTGATTCAGGTAAAGGTTTGTACTTAAAGTCGTTAATCTTCATGTTTTACAGTAAATGTGGCTCCTTCCCTCCTGAAAGCTGCTTGTTCAGCCTCATCGGCAATGTCGGAGCCTTCATGGGTAAGAATTTATTTTTTTTCTCATCACTGGAAGGAAATTCATACATTTAAAGACTCGGCCTCAGTACAACACGACTTAACCTTGGACTTTTGTGAGCTCTGCTGGTTTTCATGGAACCATCTGCTGCTCATAAGGGACGCTACAGTGAACAAAAACAACCCCACAGACTGCTGCAGCTCTTTAACATCACGGATCAAAGTGAAGGATTATTTGGATTTTGGATGAAATGTTTGGCTACTCCTGGTTAGAGTTCCTGGCTAGGCAGGAACCTTTCTGTGGTGCTCATCCGGCTGATTGGTGACTCTAAATTTGCCTGTAAGTGTGAGTATATCCATCTACACATCAGGCCTGTAATCAGGCTGGTGGAGTAAAACCTCCATCCTGACCTCTTTTATTCACTTCCTGTTTGAGTCTGTAGCTCTGTCACTCTGAGGAGAGACAATCAGCGCCTCTGTTCAGGCTGGCTGGCGGTCAGCTGCTCCTTGCAGGATTCCCTCAAACTCAATTTACAGTGAGAATCAGTCCCAGCAGAGCGATGAACTCCTGGAGCTGAAGAAGCTCCGACCTGCTCTGAGCTGAGCTGACCAGCTCTCAGCTGTAATAGAGAAAAACTGAACCTGTAGCTCACCGCTAGGTCTGGGTCTGGATTCTTTACATCACACCGGAGCAGCCGGACCTCACATCAACTATTCTGCCCCGGCTAGCTTAGCTTAGCTTAGCAGCTAAACTGTAAAAACTGAACACACAAAGAAATGAACATTACTCTCTGACAAGAGATTCATATTCAACACATTCAACATGTTAAACATCTCCTAATGGAGCAAAAACCACAGAGAAAACACAGCGTTAGCTTGGTGCTAACGCATATGGAAAATTGCATTGATATGCTAGCGGTTAGCATACATGGATATAACTTTGGTTTTTAAAACGTATCACAGTTACTCTTTGTAAACAACACTGAAAACTCTAAATGTCAAAATACTAACAGGCAAATGTTTTCAAACAGGAAGAGAAAACTACGGTAAGATCAAGGTTCCAAACAACTCAAAGCATTGCTATAACCACTTCCAGACACTAGATGGCCTACTTCAGTCAATAACACATAACAAAACAACACATTCACATCACGTGACCTGAGATTTTGATTTATTTATAGACGTCAAGTCTCACAAATAAACCTCGAAGATGATTTCTTGGAGCTATCTGGATGACAGTTGGTGACATCATGATGACATCAGACAGCCACTTATTTATTCTGAGTTTGCTGTGAAACTCGATCAGAGCTGATGCTACAGATTCAAGTGTTCAACCACAAAGCAGGCCGTCGTGACCGACCGGTTAAATCCCCTCAGAGTAAACTCAAAACACTGTCATTGATAAATGATTGGAACAGGAGAAAATTAGCGTAGCTTAGCTCAAACAGGAAGTACATCCCTGCTGCTGTCTTAAAGTTTCCTGTTAGTTTTCTGAACCTTGGCTGTAAAAGATGGGGGTGTGCTGAGATGTAATTCTGTTTCCCATAATATGAAACTTTCTCAGTGTGTGATAAACTGATGTGCATCAGTTGGGATGTGATCTGATCCGTGGTGAAAATAAGACTCTAAAGTTAAAGTAAGTGTCCTGTAAAGCCCAGCTGCTGTCTCTGTGTTCCGTGTGTTTAATTCGTCCTCCATGGTGCCCACAGACGTCAGCCGCTAACCTCATAGAGACACAGAGGGGCTGGAAATAGCCTGTGTTCTCTAATCAATAATGAATGCGGCTTTCCTTCCACTTCCCCCCTCTGCCCTCTCCTCCTTCAACTCCTCCCTCTGTGTTGTGTTATTACCTCTCAGCTGTGCTCCAATTTTCCCCATCTGCTCTTAATTGCATCTCTCTCTCTCTCTGTGTGTTCACTATGGATCCATTATTTACTCTCCTCTTCCTTTAATGTGCATTTACCTTTATTTCCAGTCTCATGGCTGCTCTTCTGCTCCGCCTGTGACCACTTGTGCATTCATAATCCGTCTGTGAACTTTGGTTTGTGGTTTCGTATTGTTGTTAAAGTTGTTTCTGATTTACTGTGATGGATTTCTGTACTTAAAGAATCATCAAACTGCTGGGAGGTTGTTTTCAAACTGAATTGCTTAACTAGCCAAGGAGAGGAGCCGCTTATGTAACTGGAGAAGTCAATAGTTGACAGACGATGTCTCGTGTTAGACAGCAGTAAAAAAACAAAAAACAAAAACAGAGAGGGGAGTCACATGACCGTACGCAGGCTGTGGGTGAGGTAACACAGACATGTTTACCCCTCAGTGTTAATCAGGGACGTTTTTGGCCTTTCAGGTAATTTCTTGCTTGATTTTTGGAGATCATTTTGGTTGTGTTACTCTGTATAGTGGCCGATATATATATATATATATATATATATCGGCCACTTTTTTTTTGAGAATCTTTTGATCAAAATAAGTCAAAATCACAATTTTGGACTGTTTGATTTTTTATTTACTTTTTATTTTATTTTATTTTATTTTATTTTATTTTATTTTATTTTATTTTATATTTTTTTATTTCTTATTATTTTATTTTTAATTTAATTTTATTATTTTTTAAATTTGATTTTATTATTTTTTTATTTATTTAATTTTTTTATTTATTTTTTTTTTTATTTATATTTTACATATTTATGTATGTATGAGTGTATTTATTTATTTATTTATGAGATTTGCAATCAATAAATTCTATTTCATTTCCTTTTTTAAAACCTTTTACTCAACTTTCCAAAGGCATACAAGAATATAAATACAAAATCCCAATTTTTATTATTTACTAATTATTTTTATTATTTATTAAATACAACAAAAATGGCAAATTGTGCTATTTTTCTCCAAAATGAAACCCTGAAATCAGACATTTTCGTCCTCCGTTTACCTGAAAGGGTTGTAAATTAAGAGTCTGACACTGCAAAAAAAAAAAAAAAACAATGCATCAAAAATTTATTTCATCACTAATCTTTTGTATATTTAAGCTTCATCTTTGAAAAAAATCCCAGCCCTCCAATATTTATTATGAGGAAAATAATAATAATAAAAGACATCGAAAAGACACAAAGTAACAACACAAGTTAAAAAGTGTTAGTGTTCAAAAAGGAGCGGGAGGAAGTCAAGACTTCTAAGATCCGACCCGCCTTCTTCTGTGTCTTGCAGTGGTGATGGTGTGCCTTCTACGCTACGCCCAGGTCATCGAGCACAGTCACCGATGCTGGGTGAACACCAGCGCTCTGGTGTCTGGCTGCACCAACGCTGTGGGTCTGGTCATGGTGGGAAACTTCCAGGTGAAACTCACACGCTCACACGCACATTCAGGTCATCCCTCCTCTTCAGACGAGTGCAGACGACCTCTCTGAGCCTGACCCCGTCCCTTCTCTTCCGCAGGTTGATCACGCCAAATCTCTCCACTACGTTGGCGCCGGGGTCGCGTTCCCAGCAGGGCTGCTGTTTGTGTGCCTGCAGTGTGTGCTCACCTACCGGGTAGCCGTGACTGCGCTCGACTACTGGATGGCCCATTTCCGAGTCGCCCTGGCACTGGGAGCTATGATCTCGCTCGTCCTCAGTATCCTTAAATGCTTCTCTCATTTAAAGAGGGGGTGTGATGCTGGTTTCTTGATGTTTTAAAATCCACTTCCTATTTTTGTTGTAAATTTCAGTCAGAGTTCAGTCTGAGTATGGGCCTCAAAAATGAAAACTGGAACAAGAATAAAGTCTGAAACACATTTTTTACTCCATCAACAATCAGTTCAGGCATCATTTTCGTCTGTTAATATCTTAAATTTAGACTTTTTTTCTGCGCTTGGGGTGAAAATTTTATCCATTTTTAATCTCTTGAATATTTCCCAGAGAAACCAGACGCAGAGTCGCTCCGTGTGTTCCTAGATCAGCAGATGACTCCTTTTTACTCCTTAACTCACTTTGATCGTCCTTTATTTGATTATTTCCGTCTGCAGACTCGTCGTCTGTGTGGTCACAGAGGTTAAACCCATCCCTCCGATAAAGGAGGATAAATAAACCTCATTCATCGACTGCTTCCTGTTTTAACTCGTCTTTTTTTAAAGGATCTGCAGAGAAAGTTGTAATCCATCCCTGATCAGGTTATGAATTCACATCTGGCCCCCTGAGGTTAAGCTGCTTGTATCTCCTTATGTAAGGGCTTTGACTCAGCCTCTCTCTCTCTCTCTCTCTCTCTCTGGGATGTTTGTCCTCCTTAACCTCTTCCTCCTCCAGGCGGCATCTTCTTCATCCATGAGAGCTTCGTCCTGCAGCACGCCGCCGCCATTTGCGAGTGGGTCTTCACGGTGGACATCCTCGTCTTCTACGGCACCTTCACCTACGAGTTCGGCACCGTCACCAGCGAGACCATGATGGCAGGCCTGCAGCAGAGCCACCACCACGGCTCGGGCGTCATCATCGGACCCAGAGCGCGGGGCTCGGCGATGGGCGGGGCCACGAAGGGCCTCAAGTCCCCTGGAGGAAGCAGCACATCCACACATCTCAACTGCACCCCCGAAAGCATAGCCATGTTGTAGCTCCGCAGAGCCCGCCGAGGGGTCGAGGGGCTCCCACGGGACGGGGAGACGGCAGAGCGGCGTGTGGGGAGAACGGACGTTCTGATATCTTTAAGCATCAAACCAACAGCAGGTGATCCGATCTGTAACACTCGTTTGTTTCTACTCCAAACACTGGTGCAAGCCCCTTTAGCCGTCACCCTCTCTGCAGCGGGGTTGAATGTGTGGAGCCAGTCCTGAATGTTCTCTCAGATGGCTGTTTATCGGGCAGTTCTTCACTAGAGTAGGTGTTTTTTTTTTTAAATTAATGTGCATCACAAAGGTTTCCCTCCTCTTCAGACACTCCCTCATGATATACCTGACGCTTCGTGGCCCACCTGTTCTGGCCTTTTTGCTTCTTACTGCACGGCACACTTTTTGAATGAGATGTTTGAGTTTGCGTAGTGAGTAGAAAATCTTGAATGTTTGAGAAGTGAATAGTCAACAGTTCTGTATGTTTTCTAGGCTTTAAGCACATGGCCTTTTTTTTTTAATCCAATCAGACGTTAATGGTCCTGATTCAAACATTCGTTTCACCGAGCCGGTTGGTTTGCTCTCACTGATGGTATTTTAAAAAAAAAACGACGTGTATCCTGAGCCGTTTTCATCGGGGTCATCATCCATTTCACCGACGTGTGAGCGGCTGCAGAAAAACCTGATTGATCTCGACGACTGACTGTGTGCATCACAATCACTTTGAGCTGAGAGTCTGCGAAGTCATTTCATTACCGTCCAAAAAGTCGCTCAGTCTGATTTCTTTCTTTCTTTCTTTTTTATAACATTTCGTGCAGGAATTCTGTTTCTTTTACTCGCGTCTGGTGCAATAATTGTCATCAATCAAATGTTGAAGCTCCGCAGGAGTGAAAAATGCCTTTTTTTGGTGAGTTCGAGTTGAACACAGGGCTCATGTTGTTTTGTTTTTTTTTATTTGAAGAAGACGTTTAAAGTGACTTATTGTAGTTAAATTTCAATCCGACCGACACTTTCACTAAAGAGCACGTCTCGTCTGCACGCTGATCTGATTCCAGGCTGGACCCTTGGAAGCCTTATTTGAGTTTGAAATTGTTTTGTTTTGTATCAAAGTGACGTGAAGCCTTTTTTTTTTTTAAGTTGTTATCGGGGATGTTTTGTCTTCAGGAGCTCCTGACGTGTACATGATGCCTGTAGACTCGTGCCATAAACCTCATGGCGTCGTCGGCGTAACGTTACAGCCAGAATCCACTGAGAGCGGTTCATGTTGAGCTTTATTTTTCTGTTGCCAATTTCTTAAAGTGAAAACTACTGCCACAAACTACCACTGCTCGATCAAAGCTGACGAATGCCAACACGTATGCATCAACGTGACACACACACACACACACACACACACACACACTCACAGTATTCAGACGTCTGCACGGTGTTTCCATTTCTGACAGTCTAACCACTGGATGCCAGCAATACGTGTTTTTTAAAGGTCACATCACCTACCTCTTTTATCTTTTGTGGGTTTGATGTTTGAGGCGTGTTTTCCATCTCATGCGTCAGGTCACTTTTTTTCTTTACTCTTTGTGCAAAACTTCTTTTTTCTTTCATGGGACAGCAGCAATCCTGATCTTGCCAAAAAACAAAACAAAAACAAAAACGACTGGAAGTTGTGTTGGTTTTCCGTCTGTCAGCAGTAGGCGTATGGGTGCACAGTTTTAGCCTTATCCCTCGTACTGTGCCAGGGGAGCCGATTCTTTTCCCGTTGTTTTGTCTTCAGCTGTAGCCTCTTTCACCAAACTGTAACTACGTCACAAAGAGTGGCTTCAACTGGCAGCTTCAACCGAGGTTCCATCCGTTCTGTAACAGCATCTCCTCCGTAACGTCACGTTCACGGGCCGAACTCTTCCTCCGTTTTTTTTCCGCCGTATGGTTTCTCTGTTGGGAGTAGAAAAGCTGCCTGAGCCGTACGCGTCTCCAACGACAGAAACAGACAGCCATAAAAACGCACTCGTCTCATTCCCTGGTTTAGAAAAACGCTGAGAGAAAGGTTTGGAAAGAGTCGCAGAAATCCCCAAAAAAACAAGTCAACACATGATTTTTGTTTCCTTTTATAAATTCTGTAAATATGTATGATTTGTCTATCATTTAGGTATTTTCATTTGACAGAGATTTATATTCAAATATGAAATAAAAATGATAAATTATTAGCAGATGTTTGCCTGGTTTCTCATTCAGACACTTTGTTTCCACACAGATCTCACCCTCAGCAAAGAGACACCGAAATAACTTCAAAACAAATATGGCCGACTTTGACACAGGAATACAAACAGCTGGTTAAAACTCAGGTTCAGTTTTGTGCATAGCTTATCAGTCTAACGTGATGACTAAAACTCCCCTCAGAGGAAACTGAGAGGGGAAATATAATTTAATAATCTTAAAGTGACAGCGCACCTTTACATCCTGGTTTTCTACCTGAGTATCAGCCTCAAAAAGTGAGATCAGATATCACCGACAAAGGACAGATCTATTTAATTTAGCTCTATGCTATTCTGTTTACAACAATCATGTGCACGGACTACATCATCAACACCTGTAGGCCGTAAGGTCAGTGCAAACCAGGCAGAGCTAAAATATCATGAAGGAAGATAAATACAGTCGTCCACTGCTGAGGTTTACAGTCTAAATCTGGACTGTTCCACTGAATCAGTGTCATTTTCTTGTTGTAACTCTCTAAAAATAAAGTTAAATTTCTCTTTTTTCAGCTCTAAATCTGATCATTCTCATATTGATCTCCTCTAAATGTTGAAACTTTATTTGATGTTTTAAAGCTTCCTGAGCTGAAGGTGGTTTCATGTTTCTCAGTCCTGTTCTCTAAACTCATGTGAGGCTTGGTTCACTGTAAGGATTATCTTCACATCATCAAACTGATCTGAAATCTCAACAACTGAAGTCATTAAAACTCTAAAATGTCAAAATGCTAAAAATCAGCATGAGGTGAACTAATATTCAGACTAATAAATCAACTGACTAGAGGACTAGAGGACTCTACTGGCTCCTGGTCCTGGTCCTCAGTCCTGGTCCTCCTCATTTGAGTAACAGGACTGAAAGTAACAGGAATGAGTTTTTAGCAGAGAATTAGCAAACACATGAAATATAGCCACATGGCGTTTATGCTAATAGCATGTTGACACTTAGCTCATCACAGTGATTCAACAAAAACTGTGTTTTAAAAATAAAGAAATAAGATGAAAAAAATAATTTCAGTAAGAGGACTGAGCTGAGATTTGAAGCCCCTCAGTCAGAGTGTAAATATCATCCAACATACAGAAACATAAAGGAGTCAACGCACTGTGGGCCTTCCCATGGCCTGCAGAGGATCTGAATGATGCTACTTCCTGTGGACCATGTGACTGATGGAATATTCCACATTTCTCAGAGGGGGGGGGGGGGGGGGGGGGTGTTAGGGTAACAGGACTGAGTCAAAACCAGGGACTCTACTAAAGACTGAATTTATACTAAACTGTTTTTCTTCATTTTTTAAAATAAAATAAACTTAAAGTCTAGTTGGGATCAGGAGGAACACAAATATGTAAAAATATGACATTTCTGAAGGATTTAAATTATTCTATTTGATGGTAAAGTCCAGAGTTCAATGAACTTTAAATTAATCTGTTCAATTAATTTATTAAATATGAAATCAGATCAATGTGCAGGACGCTTGGCTTCATACAGAAATGTATTTTACAGTTATTTTTATCATGAATTTATTAATATTTTATTTCTTGGGGACTCAAATGGCACCGATTCAGTGGAAAATGTTCAGATCAGATCAGCTGATATCAAAGCCCAGCTGTCAGTATTTGTATCAGGATTTGTAGTTTGACCCACAGACTCGCGGTAAGGACCTTTCACTCTCTGCCGCTCTGGAATTTCTTCTTTCTGTCCGTATTTTATTGAGAAACTAGAATTTAAACAGGATTTTATTTTTTTTCAGAATTTGACGTCATTCTTCGAGAAAAAAAAAGTGAAACAATCAAAGAAGGAGGAATGATTCTTCAGAAATGTGTCATTCAACAATAAGACGAGCACAGCTGGTACTCAGCTGATTTTTGTTTACATAAAAAAAAAAAGAAATGTGGAAACGTTTCAACTCATATTCCAGGTCCTGATGCTGAATTCACAGCACGTCTGTGAAGAGCAGAAGAAAGACGAAGAGGAGCCGTCAGCCTCACGGTCACACCGAACAGAAACAAATCAGAGCTCAAGAAGCTGTTTTTACATGCGTGTAAGGATGGCGTTTGTTCAGATGGATCAGTCTTTTAACTGTTCAGTCGAACTTTGTGGTCAGACATTCTACTCATAGCTTCAGTTTGAGGCTGATGTGGACGTGATTCTTCAGGCTCATTTTTAAAGTTCGGTATCAAACGGCACAGAAGCAGAGGTTTTCATTTCCTGAAGAGTTCATGTTCGTCATTAAAACGTGTCATCACAGTCCTGTCATGTGTACATGGCTCCATGTAGATCTTCTAGTCGGTGCTCCCTCTGTTTTCTTCTCTCCTGAAGGACAGAAAAAAAAACTTCCAGTGAGGGAATGAAGCCGCATCATGAGTATGTCTGGAGATCTTCATCACCGTCATCATCCTCTTACCTTGTCTTTTTTAAACTCCTCGTACTCTGGGTTGTCAGTCGGTAGTTCCAGTCGGCAGAGAGGACACGAGTTGGTCTGTGGTTTGTAAAATAAATAAAGAGGATTCTCTGAGCAGCTGCAGAGAGTTTAATCATAGCATAAAATTCTCATAAAATGTTGGAGAGCTTTACCTTTCCCAACCAGGGCAGGATACATCCTGAGTGGAAAAGGTGTTTGCAGGGCATTTCTCGAACCGTCTCCTGTTCCTCAAACTCCAGCAAACAAACGGGACACTTCAGACCTTTATCTGTCAGAACAAAATAAAACCGATTTAAACCTTTCAGTATTCCTAACCAAGGAGAGAGAGGTCAGTTTCCTCTTAACGTCTGTCGCTATAAACTGCTGAATGTCTGACACTTTCACTTGTCCTGGATCAGATGTCTGTCACCTGCTTGCTCTGGAGAAATGACGACCACCGTGAGGGTCTGAACAGCTGTTTTTGCAGCTGGAGGAGGAAGGCGCTGGTCCCAGTCAGACAAGTCAAACGCTCCTGAGTCAATAAGGTCCAAACCTTGCATTAAAGACCTGTAGAAAAAAAATCTGCAGTCAGCCAAAGGGCAGAACACCGTTCACTAATTTTTAACGTTTCAGAGACATGTGCTGAGCCTCACCTCGCCAGTTCAAGCAGAGCATTCTGACGGTACTGCTCCTCAGGGTTGGTGGGCTCACAGTCATGTTCATCAAAGTAGGACGCCATATTGGTCCAGACAGCGTCTCTGCTTTAAGATACCTGACGGAGGACACGAGAGGGATCAAGGTTTGATTATTCATCAAGAAAATTAAAAATGAGAAAAAAATAATACTTTTTTTCAATTACTGATAAGGTGTGTGCTGCAGTGTGTTTTCAATCCTCTACAGTCAAACCTGTTGTAATTAATATGTTTGTAAGATCTCTACATCCTCAGTTTGATGTTTTTTTTAATTCCTGACAAAACAAACATGACATCAGGAAACGGGCAATGAATCTAGAATCCACCAGCGAGCTGAGGGCGTGGAGAACTAACAGATACGAGGCCTCTGAATCTGTGACTCATCTCAAACATTCATCTTACAAACTTTGACCTCAAATATTTGCTTCACTTTTAATATATTAGATCTGATATCCATCAGCCATCATGTGAGCCTCTGATGCCTAAATGCCAATTCACACATGCGTCTCTAGTCAAACGGAACAAAGCCCAGGTGTCAACAGGAACGGCATATTTAAGACTCAGTCTTATTCTATTTTTGAATTTATTTATCCTTATTTGTACTACATTCTTTAATAATCCATCAGGCCTAATTGGTTTGCTGGATGTCCTCGATCTTTTTCTTTTCCTTTTTTTTGAATTTGATTTATGAAACACACTTAAAGTGTAATTTGAGTTGTCTGATTGAGTTTGGAATTTTCTGGACAAGTTGCCCCGACTTTGGTTTTGTTTATTCACCAATGAAAATGTGGATTTACAAATCCTCACTTCTCAGCGTATTCATTTGATTAGTCATGCACTACAATTTTATAATATCCTAGAATTCAAATTCTTTATTTTGGTACTTTAAGCAGATATGAGATTAAAATGAGATTAATTAGATTAATTAATTATAAATAAGGAAATTAATTGGATTATTTTTTTTTTAATCGTCTGACAGCACTAATTTATACCAAATCTGACAAAAAAGTGCCAAGTATGAAAAGTGTAACTACACTGTATACTTTTACTGATACTTAAATAATACTAACTGAATAAATGGAACATACTTCTGTAAAATTTTCCTCTTTTTATTAAATACTATAAAAATATGCGTTTCAAAACGGTCACTGTAGGTGCTGAAAATGAAAATGAAACCGTTACACTAGTTAGAAGAAAACCAGCAAGTATTTAAATATGGTTTTAAATCAAAATGCTTAATAAAGAATTAAGATTCAAGAACATTTTTCCAGGATTTACTCAATAAGTGAGGAAAACATTACTGTCGCATCAAGCTTGAAAACACAAACGTTCATTGATATAAATGGAATTGTTTGTCAGTCCCTGATTGGCAGACCGAAAAGACTAGAATAGTCACCCATTGTCAAACACGTCATGTTGGTGAAATAAATTAATGTTTCACAAACCTTTAAATTAAAAACAATAAAGAATTAAAACACTGAAACATCACGGAAATACTCTGGTTCTCAAAAACAAGGACAAAAACATTTTAAGCTAATTTATTGACGTTAGTGTCGCAAAAACTGACAGAAACTTCCATTCAGTTCTCTCAAAATCTACCGTTTCTCCTCTTTGTTCAAAAAGAACCGTAAATGTGGATTTAACGCTGATGTTAATGTCAAATAAATAAACTGAACTCACCGCTCACAGCAGCAAAAACAAACATGTCATTCTTCCGGGTATGACGTTATTAATCATGTGGTGCTGTAGCCAATCAGAACGACGAATCCTGCTCCATCGCTTTATCTGTTTAAAGCAGAAGGCGGCGCACAAACAAGGACAGCACGCTGCTGCCCCCTGGTGGTGAGAGGCTTGAACTGGGAGTGAAAAGCTGGATCTTCAGAGATTATAGAACATTTTATCTAATTTTTTTATGTTTATTTTTTAATATATATAAACTAAAATTCACTAAACTAAAGTCACAGCCAAACAAAGCTTAATCTCAGGTTGATTTAAGTGAAAAACTTATTTCAGTGACTGATAACATTTACTCCAGTTACTGTATTTGAGTCGCTTTTGTGTACTTGTTTGACTTTTTCCTGTGCTGGAGCATTTTTTTTTTTGTGTGTGTGCAGTTTTTGTACTTCGTTACATTTCTTTCCAACCACAGGCAGATCAAACGTGAGCCTCAACCTGATCCTGATCACAACAAGCCGTCCTGCAATCCGGACACTTCATCATGAACTCGCAGCAGGCTGTGACTTGATGTAGGGAGCGTCTACAAAGGTCAAAATAAAAACAAAGAGGAAACTCAAACATTCAGGAGCTTCAGCCTGAATCTGTGTTGTTGTCACTTTGACTGATGCGTTTTCTGTTGTTTGCATTGAAAGGTGCCTCTGGTGAAATGAACACAGTCACACACGCAGAAACATTTTGATACCAAAACTGAATTTATTGGCATAAATCAGACTAGAGATGAGGAATCTCACTCCTCATGACTAAAAGAAAGGCTTGAACAGAAAAAAAAAAATCAATTCATAGAAGGTATGGCTTTGGTTAAATAACTCTCTACTACACTGATTTGAATAAACGGCTGTTAAAGGGTTTCTTAAATAGAGGGAGAAGATTTAAGGCTCTACAATTCCCTGAAAAAGACAAAAGTCCTGACATGTCATCCTGAAGCCCTGCAGACCCCACCTGCTGCTAATACAGTAGACGCTGCTCAGACTCTGGGGGTCTTCTCAGTCCTGCTCTGTATCCTAACAGACCTCCAGGCTTTTATTTCTCAGTGGACTCACAGAACAACCGCATGAACTGTTGATCTGCTGGAAGCGTTTCGCTGAAGTTGCCAGTGTTGTCAGACATGGAGCTGATTTCGGAGCGAGGACCGCCTGCCGACGCTGAAACACACAACTGTAAATCACAGCAAATTTGACGTCTATCGTTTTTTGTATTCATCACGTTATTTCTCAAAACAGGAAACATTCATCAGCTTCTAAATACAGTAAGAAGACTACATAAAGTATCTTTGCTCTGCTTTCCCTCCGGCCGTCTCTCTCTCTCTCTCTCTTTCTCTCTCTCTCCCTCTCTTTGAACGAGTGGTTATCAAACATGTAGCTGCATCAGATATTTACAAAATACTCCTCAGGATGAACTCAGAAACAGTGTCAGAGAAACACACCATCCTCATGTGGTTAACGAGAGGACGGTCGGGAAGTGTTGGGTTGTTTTTTATTTTCTTGGCTGAAACATGAGGAATGATTCGGCAGAAGAAGCATGTGTTGAGATCCTGCAGCTAACGGAGGATGGCGACCTTCATCGTGGACAAACAGAGTCAGATATTCAACCGTACGGCGTTTCCTTTGGCTACAAAAGAGGTGTGCATGACTCTAAAACGACCACGCTGTGACCCGGCTTTTCTTCCAGTATCTGTCACTGTGCTGTCAGAAAGATTAAAAGCTGTTCACACTCGTCTGTTCACCTGCTCCCTGCTTTTATGGTTCTGAAAACAAGACGCTCAACCAGTGAGCAACAAAGTCAAACTTCAGATTTCCTACAGTGTTCAGAAGATTTCTCAACCATCTTAAAAAAAAACCTCTTAAAGAAACACAAAGCTGTGAGATGACCGAGGAGAGCCGCTCGTTCTTTGTAGAAAATATTCGACAGATTTCAGGGGATTAAAAACACTCCTGTGAATCAGTGTTAATTAGAAAAACTCCTCATTTCTGTCTTTAAACGCTGAGTGTATCTGCATCAAACGTCTCCCCTTCATCACATGCACACACCTGATCCATACACACTTCCCCAAGTCATCGTCAGAATAAAAACAACCTCTCCTGACACAATCAACCCGCTCCGTCCGTCCGTCCTCCAGACACCTGTGGAGCTACAGGTGTTTCCCGCTCTGACCGTCTAACTGAAGAGTTTGATGAAGCAGCCGTGGCAGTACGGTTTGTCGTTCTGTTCTTTGAAGGTTCCTTTGTTCAGCTGCTTCAGGCAGAAGGCGCACACAAAGTGCTCCGGGTGGAACTTCTTGGACATGGCCGTGATGCAGCGTCCTGTGATCGGCTTCTGGCAGCCCGAGCAGAGGGAGCCTCGGCGCTCGTGGTAGTGGACTTCACAGTACGGCTGGCCGTCGTGCTCAAAGAAACTTCCGTTCACGAAGGGGGTGAAGCACTCCTGTGAACGACGACAGCGGAGGAAGAAGAAGTTATTCTCAGAGGAAAGCACAGGGCGAGGCGTGACCCTCACCGCCGGTAAACCATGACCCTTTCTATGCTAAGCTTAGAAATCAAACTGTAAATGGGTCATTCCACCGAATAACACATCCCCCCCTCTGAAACATGTGGAATATTCCAGGTGTCACATGGTCCACAGGAAGTAGCATCATTCAGATCCTCTGCAGGCCATGGGAAGGCCCACAGTGCGTTGACTCCTTTATGTTTCTGTATGTTGGATGATATTTACACTCTGACTGAGGGGCTTCAAATCTCAGCTCAGTCCTCTTACTGAAATTATTTTTTTCATCTTATTTCTTTATTTTTAAAACACAGTTTTTGTTGAATCACTGTGATGAGCTAAGTGTCAACATGCTATTAGCATAAACGCCATGTGGCTATATTTCATGTGTTTGCTAATTCTCTGCTAAAAACTCATTCCTGTTACTTTCAGTCCTGTTACTCAAATGAGGAGGACCAGGACTGAGGACCAGGACCAGGAGCCAGTAGAGTCCTCTAGTCCTCTAGTCAGTTGATTTATTAGTCTGAATATTAGTTCAGCTCATGCTGATTTTTAGCATTTTGACATTTTAGAGTTTTAATGACTTCAGTTGTTGAGATTTCAGATCAGTTTGATGATGTGAAGATAATCCTTACAGTGAACCAAGCCTCACATGAGTTTAGAGAACAGGACTGAGAAACATGAAACCACCTTCAGCTCAGGAAGCTTTAAAACATCAGATAAAGTTTCAACATTTAGAGGAGATCAATAAGAGAATGATCAGATTTAAAGCTGAAAAAAGAGAAATTTAACTTTATTTTTAGAGAGTTACATTGTCGTGATCTGGGGCTTTAAACCCTGACACACAGGGGCCACACTTTGTCTGAATTTGTTTGTATTTCATTGAGTCTGTTTTTGCAGGAAAGAGCTGCTTTAAGGATGAGGTCAGTCTGAGCTTCATAATAAACAGAAAAAGCAGCCGCGTCTCCTCTCGGCTCATGTGGACTGAACGAAGTCAGAACTGTCACAACAGGAGCACCGCAGGAACTGAACTCTGAGCACGTCTACGTGAAAATTAAACTTGATATGAAAAGTCCTGAAAAATGTTTTATTTCAACATATCAAAAGACAAAAATGTGACTGAACACTTAAAAAAAATGTGACAATGGGGTGAAAAATAAAGTTATCTTGTCCAGTTTCTTGAAATCAGAATAATTTCTCATTCAAAAGAATAAAGAAGAAAGAAAATCATGTTTTTTTTCTTCTTTATAAGAAATTCAGAAGCGTTTTTGTCTTTAACATCTTGAAATATGTTCCTGGACTCATCAGTACAAAAACCTTAGACCTGGTGGATCCAGCAGACCGGAGCAACGCACCTTCATCTCAAAACATCAAACACACTCAGTATGAGAGAAATGAGAGAAATGAGAGAGATGAGAGGTACAGACCCTGCAAACGAAACACTCGGGGTGCCAGAGGCTGCTCAGCGCCGAGATGTAGTTCTCCAGAATGGCTCTGGCACAGCCGCCGCATTTTGGTGCAAACATGTCAAAGTAATCCTTCCTGCAGTACGCTTTTCCATCCTTTTCATGGAAACCTGAAGGAGAACAGAGAGATCTGATGAGTTCAGAGGAGAAACAGAGACCTGTGCTGCTCTGAGTGCTGCTGCTGCTGCTGCTGCTGTTACCCTCTGGGCCGAAGAAGGATCCACACTGAGCGCAGAAGAAGTGCTCGGGATGCCAGGTCCTGTCCAGAGCCGTGACCACTTTCTAAAGACACACAGGAGAGCAGGAGATCTTATGAGCAGGAGGATCAACAATCAGGGTTTGGGTTAGGAAACATGTGGACCAAAGGGGGGAGAAGGACACTCACGTCCAGGATGGGCCCGTTGCAGTAGTAGCACCTCGGGGAGAACAGGTTGTGGTAATCTTTCTCACAGTACGGCTGACCGTCGCGCTCAAAGAAGTTTCTGGAGCCGATCTCCTCCTGACAGTGTGTGCACACAAAGTGCTCCGGGTGCCACGTGCGGCCCATGGCGGTCACCACCTACACCGACAGGACAGGACAGGACAGGGGACACCTGATGTGGTTTCTGATCTGGTTTCTTACAGATTTACCGTCAGAGACACTGACCTGTCCCACGATGGGCTTACAGCAGGCTCCACACACTCCTTTAGCCACCGTCTGCACCCCCAGCTTGTTCAGGTCCGACTGCAGGCTGCCCAGCATGTTGTCCAGCTTGTTGACCTGTGTCGGAGGACCACCTGGGACACCTCCCTTTCCTTGAGCCATGATCTGAAATGTTTCAGTGATGAACAGAGTCAGGAGGACAGCAGAGCGCTCGCCTCTGAGACGTGAGGCCGTCAGTTAAAACCAGGAGCAGAATGAAAGCAGAGAGAACAGACGGGTTCATGCCTGCATTGGAGGGAAGACCGGGTCATACTCAGTCTGGCAGCCCACAGAAACCAGCACTTTAGGAGGAGGTGGTGTCACCGGCTCTGAGGGTGGAGGCCGGGTGGGGGTTTGAACAACAGGAGGAGGGGGCTCTGGTTTGGGGGCGGGAGGCTGCTGCACCGGGGCGGGTGGAGGTGAGGATTTGACAACCTGCCGCGGTGCAGCAGGAACTACTTCCTGAGGCTGCGGAGGGGGGGAGGGGGCTGGAGGGAGAGGCGGGGGTGTGGGGACGGGGGGCTGCAGGGCTGGGGCGGGCTGCTTTGGTTCCTCTACAACAGGAGGACGGCGAGGGGCAGGGGGGGAGGGAGGTGGGATCACCTTCCTCACAGGGACGGGCGACTCAGGGGGAATTATCATCTGAAGAAGAGGAGAGAGAGAGAGAGAGGGAAACAGATGTAGAGCAGAAGCAGAAAGAAAGACAAAAGGTTTGGAAACTGTTCGGCGCGCTGCAGCCAACCTTCTCGACCTCGCTGTTGACCCCGTCAGGGCGGAAACGCTGAGGTTTGGACGTGACAACGATGCCGTCCGTCAGCCAGTCATCACACTGTTTCCGCCGCCGCTCCGAACGACCGATCCCGAACTTCCCCTGAAGCTCCTCAATGAGCCGGTCCTGAGAGGTGTTTTTGTTTACGATGACGGGTCCCATCTTCCTGCGCAGGTGACCGTCTCGATACATGGGGTGCACATTGGGGGTCTCCTTAGTGCGCTTGATGACTGATTTGATCTACGAGGGAAGGGCGAGCAGCTTATCACACGTCCACGTCACAGACAACACGGTCCATGCTGTTAGAGCCGGGCTCCGGGCAGTGAGAGGTCAGAGGTCGGGGGTCAGGGGGAGCATGCACTCCTTCACACACAGCCGTGGTGCAGCGGGTTAAAGAGCGCCGTGATTCAACATGCATTCACACGTGAGTGCAAACTTCCACATCCTTTCTTAACCAGTCTCATCGTTTATCTTCATTTTGCAAATCAAGAGAGCGGAGCAGCAAATGAAGACGCTTCAGCCACGAGACCAAGGCTCAACAAAGAGGGCTCAAAACCAGATCATTAGTTCGTCTCTTCTCAGACACTAAGGTGCAGAAGTTTTGAGGCCGAGCTAACGAATAAACTGTTAAAGTTTAAGCTCCATCACTGAACCCCTTAAAGCAGAAGCTAGCGGCTGCAGGAGCATCAAAACATGCAAAGAATAACCAAACCAAACGAAGCACGCTGTGAGCGCAACAAGCCCAAAGGGTGCATACGTGTCCGGACGCAGACACTCGGTCTATATTGGGCGTCTGCAGCAAGGGCAGGTCCAGGGCCACGTCAGGGGTCCCAGGGCACGAGGACGGGGTCATGGACTCATCCATCCAGCTGGCCTCTGTCAGCGGGGTCATGCTGCCATCCGTGTACGGCCTCTCGGTGTACGGCGTCATGGTGCCGTCAAATCCGTCATGGAAGGACATAGACAGCTCTTCGTCTGCCCAGTCCAGGTCTCCGTTCCCGTCGGTGCCTCCGTCCACAGAGCCGTCTGTGATGGTGTTGGTGGCGCTGGTGAAGGTGTCGGGCTGCACGCTGTTTCTGTCCATGGGGAGGACCAGCTCCTCCTGCACCTCCGGCATGCCTCGGCCCAGACACGGAGCCTCCGTCTTCCGCTGTGGCGCCTCAACGGGGTCCTGCGTGAAACTCATGGCCAGCAGCTTGTCCAGAGCCTCGTCCAGGGAGGGCTGGGCTGCAGGGGCCTCCTGGTCGAAGGGCGGGCTGCTTATCTGGGCTGAGGGGGCCGACTCCAACGGCTGTCTGCTTGGACTGGTGGAGGTCAGGGGAGAGGGGACCAGTAAGGGAGAGACTGAGGATGAGGAGAAGGTTTTAGGGTAGGCAGACAGAGAGACGAGGACAGGGAGGGGAGAGGGATTCTCTGGAGCAGAGCGCGGAGGGGGTGAGGAGGGGTTCAAATCCAGGTCCAGAAAAGAAGAAGATCCCTCAGGAGCACAGGACGGTTTACTGAAAGAACTCGAGGGTGAAACCCGTTCTACGGATGGACTCGGGGACTTGGAGGACTTGTGGTCCAGTACAGTGTTAACTGAGGTCAGAGAGGGGGTGGTGGTGCTGTTGGAAGGACTTGGACTATTTCTCATCAGGTTGGAGTTACAGGAAGCAGGCTGAGAGAGGACCAGCAGAGCCTTGGTTTGAGAGGACAGCATGGGTGCAGAGACGTCTATGATGGAGTCCAGGTCTGGGTCACTGGCTGCAGACAGTGAGGACACAGGACTGTGGGGAGGGAGACGGCTCGGGTGAGGCATCAACGTGCCACCGTCTCCTCCTCCATCCTCATCAATGTGCAGCTCAAAACCAGAAGGCAGGGAGAAGAGAGGAGAGGCACAGGCAGACGGTTCAGAGACAGGAAGGGAAGGAGAAGCCGCTGGAGGATGAGGGGGGCTGGGAGACACTGCAGCGGGGTCCATCAGAGAGCCCAGAGAGGTGGGCTGGAGGACAGAGAGGCAGGAGCAGCAGAGGAGGAAGAGGACAGAGAAGTTATCAGGAAAACGACAGAGTGAAGATGATGGTTTGAAAGTCTGGTGAAGCCTTTCTGCTGCTTTGTACCTTAAAGTCGGACAAAGAGGCCATCAGCTCGTCCAGCTCTCTGGTGGCGCAAGAGGCCGACATTCTGGCCTGCTGCTGAGAGTCCAAGTCGCTGTGGCGAGAAGAGGGACTGTTAAAAAAAACAAAAACAAAAACACAATGAGCTGTTATTACATGAAACAGTTCAATCAAAATACACTCAAATATGGTTCAAGATACAACAAGAGTCCAGAACAGGAATCCTCTGAGTCTAAAATATCCAAACAGAAAGGGATGTTTCTTTTTTTAATCAGGATGGAGATTAAACTGAAATTGGAGGGGTTTTTTTTCCATTTTCAACACCCAGCAGAAGAAAAAGCTCCAAGTCTGAAGCAAAAGACAAGACAGCCAAGAGTCTCTGTGTCACAACACGACCTCATCGTTAATTATCCAACTGTTTCTTCAGAAGCCGTCAAGCTAGCTCAAAGCAGCGTGACATCATTAACGCTAAACTGTGGATAAAAGTTCAGGTACGAGTTTGACAGCTAGGCTGACATCATTAGCTTTGTGGTATCCATGGCGACATAAACAGAATGTTCAACCAAAAGAGCAAAACCGACAACCGCAATGAACTATGGGTAATCAGGAAAAAGGTGGATAGAAAAATTCTATTTTTTTTCGCTCACGTCATGGAACTCAAATATTCACAGATTTTCACGGATCAAATTGTAAAATGTTCAAAATGTTCAGTAACAGAGAGCCTCAACTTTTCATATTTCTAACCCTTATGCTTTTTAAAATATTCAGCATTTTCTGTTTATTTTGGCCCATTAAAATGAATGGAAATGATCCGTCACCATGGAAACCAAACAGCTGGTGATGTCATAAAAGGTTTTCCACCTTTTTCCTGACTACCCATAGTTCATAGCGGTTGTCGGTTTTGCTCTTCTGGTTGAACATTCTCTTTTACGTTTCCATGGAGACTACAAAGCTAACGACGTTAGCCTAGCTGTCATAGTCAACCTAATAACTGGCTTTTAACAGCAAGGAAGCTACAAAATTAACAAAAATCGGAGGTGGAGTCATAGTGTGGATGTTTTAAAAAGTTCACACTGAGCTCTGTCGTGCATTAATGATTTCACAGCCACATAATCGTTCTTCACGTGGAGCCGCTGATCACATTCAGGAACACGACTGCCTCCAGATTCAGTCAGGTAAAGGTAGTCTGTATAAATCCACCTGGGAGACGGCACTGTGCCCTCCAGCTCATCCAGCAGACTCTCCACGGTGGGTCGAGCCTCTTCCAGTCTGGTCCCGTTCCTCTTGGGCTTCTCGTCAGGCGGCGGGCTCACCATGATGTCAGGGGCGCTGCCGTTCTCGTAGTGGGTGATGCTGCAGGAGGGTAAGGGTGGAGCTGCCTCCTCTGTGGACACACAAACACATTCAAACTTATCCTTTGTCTTCACTGCAGAATAAGCTCTGTGCACAAGGAGGCGCCGATCAACTTCCAGGATGGGTGTGCGGCTGTTAACTTCTGTTTATTAATCGATGACAGAAGGTTTCACTATGGCTTTATTATTAACAAGATACCTTCAAAACCTGCCTCAGGTTACAGTAAGCGATGTTCATCAGCTCGTACATGCAGAAACCTCATCCTTATTAGTGTGTCAGGATTTGGTTCATGAAGACTCATATTTGTTCTTATTTTCATGTGAAATATGTAATGCTAACTCTGCTAGCCTCGCCATTTCTCTATGGGATTCCCCATGTTGTTTGTTAGCATAATGCTAAGTGAGGACTGATCTTGTTTCCTCTCCTCGCTTATGCCTGTCTTTTTTTATACACATGCTTAAGCATTTCAGATTTACTTAAACTCTATTTTTATTATCAGGCCTTTCTTTACAAATAAAAAAAAATAATAATAAAAAAAGGTTTTATCCATATTTCAACACAACATACACAGAAATAAACGTTAACTGACTCTTTGTCCTGTTACATACCAAAGTTTGCAAAACTACAAAATAAACCTCTCTGTTTGTTTTCATTCTTTCATCAGATATAAAATAATTTGGTTCTCCTACTTAAAAAATAATACAGGCTCATAAAGATCAATCCTCGCTTAGCATTATGCTAACAAACAACATGGGGAATCCCATACAGAAACGACGAGGCTAGCAGAGTTAGCGCTGCACTTTTTAAGTGAAAATAAGTACAAAATATGAAAACGAAGAGTCTTCATGAGCCCATGGTTATATCAAGAGAGATGCAGGAGCTTTAATGAAACCAGCAAAACAACATGAGAGCCAGGGACAAGCCACAACAGTCCTACTGTGACTCCATATATGAACAGGTGATGAGCTGAGTTAGCGCTCACTGTAGATAAAACACCTTAAATGAATCTTGACACATGCTTAAGGATGAAATGCGTCATCCCTGTTCAGGACAGACACTGGGGTTTTGAGCCCACCTGTGGTTGGGAATGATGGGGAGCTCTGCTGCACTGCGTTGAGCTCCAGCAGCAGCCTGTCGAGCTCTGACAGGTTACTGCCCAGAGCAGAGGTCATGGCTGCTGTCGACGAGTCCGATGATTTCTGTTTGTTTGGAAAACTGAGACAGAAATGGACAGCTGAAGATGGCAGCTACAGGAAAAGAAAGAGACAAACGTCTTAGAGTCTGCAGGATACCTGTAGACGTGGTCCTCTTCGATGTGAGACAACGGAGAGCTGCTGCTGTCCCTCGACCAGGAGCTCTTCTGGGCTGAACCTAAAGACTGCAGAGGACACGTCAGTCAGATTCATAAATCTATCTATAACCTGACACGCTGAAGTTCTGATGTTTTTATGCATTTACGTTCACATTAAACGTGTTTGATACTTCTGGCTCTCTTCTACATGGACCTACTTGCTGAGAGGAGTGGATGGAGTCCGGCTGATCTATCAGGGACCCGTTCAGAGCCTCAGCTGAGGGTGGAGGGGGGACCGGGGGAGGGACCGACACATCCTGGTAGGAGTGTCCTCCAGTGGGGATGGAGTAGGGGGTCTCGTCTGACAGGAACACAGGCCGCTTTGAGATGTGGGACGTAGTAGATTCCAAGTCCGCCAGCAACGCGTCTGAAACATAGAAAATTTACCACAAGTTACAACGTAAAGGGAAGAAGTCAGGTTGGTTTATCCTCCCAAACAGGGAGAAATATTAAGTTAGTTAGTTTATCAGTAAATAAAAATGAAATTGGTCAGTGGATCTGGATATCTCTGGACATAAATCAAAATCAGTAAAAATCTCAGGTCATGTGATGTGGATGTATTGTTTCGGTGTATGTTATTGTCTGAAGTAGGCCATCTAGTGTCTGGAAGTGGTTATAGCAATGCTTTGAGTTGTTTGGAACCTTGAGCTTGCCGTAGTTTTCTCTTCTTGTATGAAAACATTTGCCTGTTTGTATTTTGACATTTAGAGTTTTCAGTGTTTCTGTAAAGAAAGATGAAATTCTGTTTTATCGATGTATGCTAACCGCTAGCATATCAATGCAGTTTCCCATATACGTTAGCATGGAGCTAGCGCTGTGTTTTCTCTGTGGTTTTTGCTCCATTAGGAGATGTTTAACATGTTGAATGTGTTGAATATGAATCTCTTGTCAGAGATTAATGTTAATTTCTTTGTGTGTTCAGTTTTACAGCTTCTTAAGTCAAACTTCAAGAGGAAAATCCTGAATCAGAGTTTTTATGGGAAACTGTTATCCATCTGCTAAGCTAAGCTAGCTGGGGCAGAATAGTCCACATAAGGTCCGGCTGCTCTGGCGTAAAGAATCAATACGTGAATTGTTAAGCATAAATGCTAATGATGTGGATGGATTGGACCGTTCCTAATGGAGCCCCTTTCTGCTGGTTCTTTTAACCTGCAGACTTAGTCGGGCTGGAGACCAATAAATTCTTCCCTGGGGTTATTGGGTGCTCTGAGGCGACTCCTGACTGTGGTGTCAGGCTGTAAACAGACAATGGCAGCGAGTCAGTCCCTCATTCCAGCCTGTCCCCAAAAAAAGCTTTCTCCTCACTGCAGATCATCCCGCAGAAAGGTTAGACCACGTGTTGGTCCCGGCACATCACTGAGCCCATCTTCATACCTAAACCCATCAGGCCTTCATGACATCTCTCTGAAAGCCCCATCATACTTTTTCCATCTGTACACACTATAAATACAACCCCGCTGACAATGAGAGATGCTTTTCTTTAAGCTCGATCCATCATACGGGTGTCTTCCACCTCAGAGAGTGATGCATGTATGACTTTCTGTGAACTTAGAGGAGACTGATAGGAACAAAGACGCAGACGGACAAAGTGTTTCTGAATCCAGTCCAGAGTTGAAGGGGGACAGTGTTACCCTGCTGAGTGCTCAAAGGAACGCAGGAACAAAATAGACTCTTACATCACACAATCCATCCATCCTCAGCCCGTCCAGAATAGACACGGTCACCGGCTGCGTACTGTTACACTACAGGGGGCTGGAATGGTTACAGCCTGTGTCAAGGAATCACTTTGAAAGAGGGGGAAAAGTGACCGACTAACACCTTCAGAAACGCAATCTGAACAAGGAAAAATGAGGATCTGATGTTAGCATCTGTCTGTGGATCACAGCTTTCATTAAGGGTGCCGACTAAAAGTTATTTTAAAGAAAATCAGCCTGTCAGCGGATGAATGAGCGGATTTAACAAATTGCTTAAAGACATACAAGACATTTTCCTTGTCTGTTTCACCCTACTTCTTCAAATATTCAGTCTTCTGATAAGAAATTACATCAAACTGACTTCAAATTCATAAGAAAATAAACATTATTTGAAAAACTGAATGTAAGAAAGTCAACTTAAACCACCCACATGCAGGCGAGCTCATCAAACACAGGGATCAGAGAGGTTAGTTTTCTCTGGACCAGCATCTAAACCTGATCATCCAACAGTAACTTCTAGGGCCATGAGAAGGCTCAATCATTCTCCTTTAAATTAGATTTAAAAGCTATATTTATACTCACATTATTGTTTCCACCTGCTGTGTCTCTTATATTCCCCAGGCAGTCTCATGTGTGTGTGTGTGTGTGTGTGTGTGAAGCAGACAGCAGTGCAGACAATGATGGTGTGAGCCTAGAGAAGTGATAACGTGCCGCTGAGCTCCTGAGGGGAGTGGTCTGACAGCAACGATAGCGAGATGTTTCCGCCCTACAGCTCCGAGTTTACAACAAACACTGAAATCTGTAGAAATCTGAAAACAAGGTCTTTACGTTTTGTCTGTTCTTGTTATATTGTGTCCTAATACTGCAGAGAATAGGGGCGTAACAATTCGTGGTAGCCGATATGATTCAAGGACGACATTGGTTCGTTCAGAACGATACGATTCGAATCGATTCAGTTACTTTTTAGCCAAAAACTCAACAAGTGAGAATGGGAAGTAAATATCTGTACACTCGACAGTGCAGGTGAAGTTTCCTAGACTCCTGTTGTTTCTTATAAGGAAATCAGGTATGAAATTGAAACAGATATAAACAGAGCCAGTCAAAAAAAATCTAACACATTATATACCAGCGAATATATGAAATAAGAAGACTGATAAACACAGGATATATACTGTACATGAAAACAAACTCTTATAATACCCCAAATATGACTCAAGACAAAGAACCAGAACAATACTGAATTAAAATAAGGAACTTTAATTAGTAGCAATAATCTAAACTAAAACTAAACAACTAAAATAAAAACCCACAGTTTTCATGAAGATATTAACTTGTGAATTTATGAGCCCCGGTAAATTCTGAAAGGCAGTGAGAATTTATCTTTGATTATTTTAAGAAGACAATGCACACACCTGTCTAACTGTATGATAGTTGTCTCCTCCTGTTTGAAAACATTCGCCTGTTCACATTCTGATATTTAGCGTTTTCAGTATTGTTTACAAAGAGTAACTGTGATGTGTTTCTGTGATGAAAGCTGGAATTCTGTTTGTAACCTTAGGTTTTATCGATGTATGCTAACCGCTAGCATATCAATGCAGTTTCCCATAGACGTTAGCAACAAGCTAGCGGCATTTCTTTTACATCGTTTCTGGTACATTAGAAGGAGGATGTATAACATGCTGAATGTATTGAACATAGGTTTCTCCGTGTGTTCAGTTTTAAAGAGCTTCTTAAGTAAAACTTTACGCTGAAAATCCTGAATCAGAGTTTTCATGGTGAAACTGTCAACTGACCGCGAAGCTGCGCTGGACTGCAGGCTGAGCGCGTTCCGATGACGTCACAGACAGGCAGACTCAATGGAGTAATGTTTAATGTCTTTTTCATCAAAAGTGCACAAAAAAGCATATCCATATAAAGTCTGCTGTGCTTAAATCCATTGTTTTACTTTCTAGTATCAATACAATCAACTTATTACCTTTAAAAACGATTTTAACTCAATTTATGTCGTCAGCAAGGCCGACTTGCCGAGCACAGATCGATGTAGTGGGATCATGGGAATATAAATCGATATATCGATATATCGATGTAATAGATGAATCGTTACACCCCTAGCGAAGCCCCAACTAAACTCACAATTTAAAGCTCCTGTGAGGAACTTTTGGTTTGTGTTATTTTGGCGCCCCCTGTGGACAGAGCAGTTTGTGCTGATTTTGTTCTATGTAATTAAAGTTTCTCGTCTGGCAATCAAAACATGTCAGAAGTATCAATTCAAGTCTGTTTTCTGACCAGCTGGAAATCCTCGCTGAAGCTTCAGGTTCAGGTTTTACTTGGTTAGAGGGGATTTCATGTGTCCCACAGCGCTGTGTTTTGCTGACACCCTTCATCAGAGTCTTCAGAAGCTACGTGTTGAAGTCCTGAAGTTTGACATAAACCACATGGGAGCGCAGGCCTATTTAAAGCAAGAAGCTCAGCGAGTGGCCCATGTCTGTGCAAATGTGCTGAAATATCATGACAAGCTCAAAATAATCTGCACCTGGTGCTGACATGCTAAACAAGGTCTTAGTGAAGTTGACTTTGTTCCTCATAAAACAAAGCCTCCCCCGTAGAAAAATACCACTATTAGCTTTTAGGATCACCTTCGGTCATTTCAGATACAGTGTGTAGGGTTTCAGTTCACAGGCAGAACTCAAAAGACGTCAAATAAAAAGGATAAATGTGTGAGGACTTGCTAATTATGGTAATGTATTCCTAGAAAGTTCTTTGAGGCCTTGATAGAGAGGACAGCCGTGAGGCCTGAGGTCCTGCAAAGCATTCAGAAAGAGGAGCCAAGTTTTTAAAACCCTTCTCTAATGATGTCGCTGCACTTTTAATACCCCCGCCCACCTGCTGATAGCACACATCTGTGACTCAGGCGGAGGCCAGCACACAGTATGAACTCGCTGCACACTAAACCTGTCCTTCTCCAAGTTTTATTTAAGACGTGTTCGCAGCTCAACACAGGCACATCTCCTTCAGCTTAAAGATACAGTGTCCATTTTCAAACCTGGATACGACACTAGCAGCACGTACTGATTTGGCTAAAATGCTGAAACGCAGTCCTCAAAACCAAAGCAAAATCTGCATTATGCCACAAAATACTGGAAGTTAAACTGATCTGGAAAAAACACTAAAACCAAAGACTGTATAGAAGTGTAATCTCTGTGATGTCACCCATTTGTTTCTGATACATAGATTTGAAGCCTGTAGTCAATGGTGTCAAATTGGAAATGCTGAACTTTACTTTGCTCTGCTCCAGTTTGGATGAGGTAACTTTTGCTTAGTTATAAAAAAATTAACCCCTCACATGGTGTCGTGAAATGAGCTATCAAGCCTCAAGCTGTTTTTTTGAAACATGGAGTTTAAAACATGATTAATTTTGCTGTATAAATCAGCTTCTTTGAATTGGTGCGCGGATTTTTGGTGTGTTTTGGTTGGAATCTCAAAGAACTGACGTTTTTAACGCTTCCGTACAGGCTTCACATTTTCAGTGTCAGTTTAGCTTGCATACAAAGCACAGCGCTTAATGTCTTTCTTCTTCTTCTGTTTTAGGTTTGGGTGCATTACATTAACAGTGAAGTAATATGACAATAATGCTGGTGATTCTTGACACTTCTAGTTGTTACAGAGGCGGAACCCATCACAGATGGGAAACTCTTCATCTCGCCCATTGTTTATTTATTTTTTGTATGTATAAGACAAACACAAAACAAATTACACAGAAAACAGTCAACAAGCATAAGTAACAACAACATAAGATCTTGATAAAAAAAAGAAGAGGAGAAATGAAAAGTAAATAAAAAGATAGTGAATAAATAAATAAATAAACAAAGGAGAAAGAAAGAGAGAGAGCACAGAGAGCTACTTATAAAGCTACATCCTTTTCAATATTCAAGTAACCTGGGCAGCTGTTCCACGTAAGAGATAAAGGGTTGCCGAATTTTACCAAACTTCCTGGAGTGTATATCTTATTTTTTTCTATTAAAACAGAATGTATAACCTCACAGATCCACCGATTACAAGTTGGAGGACGATCATTCTTCCAGTTTGCAAGAATGAGACGCCTCGCCAGAAGAGCAGAATAGGTTATTCGACACAGTTGTATTTTTGTCAGGGAGACTTCACTCGACAGCACAACAAAAAGACCAAGGAAGGGACATGGTTGAATAAGATGGCCCATAATCTTAGAGAGGACATCAAGAATGGAAGACCAGTAGGGTGTAAGGCTTGGGCATGACCAGAACGTATGATAAAGACTGAGGCTTGTTTACATCGGTCACAAGTTGGGCTGATATCAGGGACGATTCATGAAAGTTTGAACTTAGACATATGAAGGCGGTGTACAATGGATGTTACTCAGTATCTTAGACCACTGATCATCAGAGATGTTCACTTCCATATCTTTCTCCCAGTTATATCTCTTCATTTCTATTATATAAAGAAAAAAAAAACACTAAAAAAAATGACTTAAGTCCATATAAACCACTTATTACCACTTTATGTTTGCTTTCCAAAAAACAAAAACAAAAATAAAAAACCAGCAAAGCTACAAAACAGATCCAACAGAACAGTCCTTCTGCTACAGCAGTTGAAGTACATTGAAGTGCCCTCCAAAAGAGCAGATACCACTCTCTTTCTTTCTTAATGGAGGTAAAATGTGAATGAATTTATAGCCTAAGTAAATTTTAAAAAAGCGAACAGGACACACGGATACTGCAAAAAAATCAAAAGTTAAAGTATAAAATAATTTTCTCAGAGTTCTGCAAACAAAAGTTTGTTAAATACAGAGAAACAAAGACGTCCATGTCCAATAAAGTAGAGAGTTTGTACGAAGAAGGATAAATAAATAAAAGTGGTTAAAGATTTTAAAAAGAGTTACTGTGAGAATCGTTTCTGTAACAGCTGTTTAGACTCCACGTCTCCCTCTGGAGGGCAGCATCGAGTCCGTCATGAGAACAAACAAGCAGCCCTCGTCCGTCTGTTTGGTCCTCTCAGAGTCAGGGAGCATTACAAATGCAAACACGCACTGTAAGCCAACCGACGGGCTAATCTTTTCCATTCCAGACAGGGGGTCGGAGCCGCCGTGGACAAAGTCCAATTCTGCTCTCACTGCGTCCTGACTCAAAGAGGCATTGTGCGCGGTCTGGAGGAATAAAGCTGTCATCAGGGAGGATATGACTGGGACTAATAATTCAACATGAACTCATCAAACCTCAGTCAAACAAAACACAGATTCACTTTCACAGCCGCTGTCAGGGGGAAGCATCTGTGGTCGCTCTGTGGTGTCTAATCCTCATTACGCTCCGCAAACAACTCTCTACTCATGTGGATGCTGTACACATTCTTGTGGCAGTGGGTGCATGTAGTGTCTTGCTTGTTGAGTATGCACACCCACCCACCCACCCACCCATGGCCACAGTCCTGCAGTGTTTATCAGATGGGAACCAAGGTGCACGGGGAATTCCTCACATTCCTGTGTCCGCCGTGCAGAAAGAAAGCTCTGAAACAGGGAAGGTGGCCTACGAAGGGCACCCGGAGCTACCAGCTGACCTGCATCCAGACCAGGCTTTGACTTCAATTCCTTTAATACCACGTTCTGTGGTTTAGGTAGAGAGCCTGTGAGGAATGCTCTCCAGCACAAAACAGCATCTGTGAGTGAGGAAAATGAAAATAATGTGTTGACAATAACAGGAGCAGATTCCACTAAGTACAGCGTGCTTTGAATTCCAGGATAAGAAAGATGTCAGTGTTTTTACTGCCCGTTTCCCGCAGAGCTGAGAGTACAGTGAGAGCAGGCAGTGAGAGGGGAAGGAAACCAGGGGGGAGAGCAGGGGTGAGGGGTTTTCTATTAACATGTGGGCAACGGTGACGGGCCACCAGGGTCCACGGCTCACCTGTTTATAGCCAGGGAGCAAAGAGCAGAAAGTGACCACAGCTCCACACCGAAACCCTACCCCATCAGGCCAACCCACCACGATATTTATATCAAACAAGACAGACAGGGGCCGAGGAGGAGGGGAGGAGGAGGGGGGGAGGAGGGGGAGGAGATGCCAGGGAGAGACAGAGAGTGAATGATTGCAAACCAAAGGAAGGATAAACAAAGAGAGAGAAACGACACCTCGACGCGACCAAGAACGAAGCAAGTGTTCAGCCTTCTGTCCAACAACACAGGAGCATCTTTAAAACTTCAAACATGATTTAAAACTTCAAAACAAACATTCCTATAAATACCAGGAGCAGCGGCCCCATATCCGAAAGACGACACGCCCCTCGAGAGCACGCCGCACCAAAATAAAAACACTTCCCCGCAGAGCAGACTGACGAAACACCCAGTCAACAGGGACACGTCCAAAGAAACACAACATGTGTGTGAGAGAGAGAGAGAGAGAGAGAGAGAGAGAGAGAGAGAGAGGGAGAGAGGAGGCTTTGTTATAAACCAGGAGAGGAGCCCAAACACACACACAGATCCTGATCCATTCAGTCAGGGGATGATGTTCACGCTTGTACAATCCCAAACCCTGCCATGAGTTTCGTCCAACATTCCAGATTTGTAAAGTTTTTTACGTTCGTCTAAAACACAAAGATGATTAACAGGAGCATCGGTCTTTGAGCGAGACATCATGCAGGTCTGCTCGCCTTTCCTCAGAGGATGAAACGACGGGTCTTACCTAGAGGCAAACAGAAACTGTATTTTAACGTTTACCGTTTTGGGTTTGACTCCAAGACTTACGTTGGAGTTAGGGATAGACCGATTATCGGCGCATATATTTGTCGTTTTGACCCATATCGGCATCGGCCTTTTTTTAAATACGACGGCCGATAATAGGTCACTTCAAAACTTAGCAAAGGAAAGCTATTCTTAACTACTTTGCTTCGGTTAGCGAAAGTCCGCTAGCTTAATGCTAACATGAATGGAAAATCCCATTGACCGGCTAACGCAATTAGCATCGTGACTATCTCACAGTCTATGAACTTATTCTAACTTTCACAGCTTGCTTGGCTCTTGAAAATGATATTGTTATTGTTATTGTTTGAAGTTAAAAGAAAAAGAGATAAACATTTTAGTTGTATTGAAATTTTGAAACAGTTTATATACTGTAGAAAACTTAAGGGAGCTATTTATTTGTTTAAATGTTTATTAACCTTTAGAAGACATGCTGCTGAGCCTGGAAAATGTTAAATAAACATGTGCTGAAAGGCATTTAAACAAAGTTAAGTATCAGAGTTTGTATTATTCAAAATTTTGATGCCAATATATTCACTTTTACTGCAAATGAATATCGGCTGCAAATATCAGTTATCGGCCTCCCTCGTGGCTAATAATCGGTATCGGCCCTGGAAAAAGCATATCGGTCTATCACTAGTTGGAGTGTCTATTATATGAGCTGCATCACTTAGGAATCTTAATTTGATGCACAATATGCCAACATTGGTTAAATTGTGATAACACTGATAAACTGATCAGTTTCACCTGAGGATCTCTGATAATAATTTTTAATAACTGTGCAGGACGTCGTGTTTTTAATCTTGTGTGAATCGACCATGTTCGTACTTTATAAAATAAAAAATCCACCATATTTTAGACACACAGTTTTAATAAAATCAAATTTATTCTTCATATCCAGAAGTTTACAGTGCAGATTGTTTGACTGAAGCTGGAAGTGGACGTCTTCTTCTTCTTTTTCCTGCTACAAATGCTAACATCAACATCGTTTGATTCTCAGCCCTTAAACGAGAGAAAAACAAAGTGTCGTCACAAGTTTTAGGATTAGAAACAAGTTCAGGGAAAGGAGAAGTGGGATTTCCTGTCCTGCTCTCAGAGCATGAAGCTCCTCCTCTCAGCTCTTTCCTCAGGTGTCCACAGTCTCAGTCATGTTGGAGGATTTGAATTCCTCGTGCATCACCCTCAGAGATGTGAGGGAAATAATCAGCTCTGTTTAGTTGGAGCCGAGTTTCTCAGGTGGGGAGAACAGCTGCCCACTCTATCAGCGTCTGCTGGCCTCCAGCTCTGACTCCACTCATTGTTTTCCCTCTCTGTTTCCTCAGGATGTGGGGCAGGGTCTGTTGCCTAAGCGATGAGGTCAGCCATGCAGCGTTCTCTTCCCCGGACCCAGAGCAGGATGGGTGTGGAGCTCCAGAACGAGACTGATTTACAGTCGGGAGCTTCTCTCTGGCTCAGCGGGCCAGCCCGCTGGTTAGGGCCGGTATGCACTAACCCTGCAGCACTCATTGGGTGATGATAGCTGGTCTGGTAACACTAACTCTGTGCTGCGGACACACAGGGACACAGAAACCACTAAAGACCTCCTAAGATCCTTTGGTATGCTGTGCAAATGCTGTAAACATTTAAGAGCACGCTGCGTCTCCGACAGCCAGCTCGTGCTCCTGCCTGGAGGAGCAGACCTCCCTCTGAAGGTGATCACCTAACAGGTCTGCTCGACAGGTGCAGCTCCCTGCTTTAGCCCACATGGAGACACGATGTGGGTCAACATGTGGGTCTGCAAAATAGAGCTGCGTGACTCACGCTGTTTCAGGGAACGTCGACATTAAATCAAAAGTTTCTGTTATGAGGTTTCACTGCTCCAATAAGGCCGTTAGCATGACAGAGTCTGACTGCTGCTAACAACACGGAGCTCTGAGCTCAATATCAACATGTCTTCTTTCAACTCAGTCCGTCATTTAAAGATGACGTGATTAACAGGATGTGTGTTTGGGATGAGTCAGAGTTCACTGGTAGGTCAGTCCCACCCAGACTCCTGATCTAGTTTGGTGTAACTTCCTTATTTACTGTTTTCAGTGAGTAACCACAGCTTGGATTAATACACCTTTAGTTTTCATTAGGGATGGGTACCAAAATCAGTACGGAATGAATTTCGTTGGTACTACCGAGTACCAGTTCACATAAAATCAAACGGTACCATGTTTCTGTACCTAAACACATATAAAGGAGTAATAATAGGAGTTCAAAGAGCTGGGTTTAAATTTGTGCGTCATAAAGGAAAGTACTGGGTAGTTGTAGTTCATGTATTAAGTTGTAGTTTCGTTTAGTTATGGGTTTCATGTTGAAGAAGTTTTTGGTGCTCCTGTAACAGGGAAGGTGGCCCGCTACCGATATTGATTCCCAGGTACCAGGCATTGGCACCACATTGGTACCAGGCACTGGCACCGCATTGGTACCAGGCCTTGGCACCGCATTGGTACCAGGCCTTGGCACCGCATTGGTACCAGGCATTGGCACCACATTGGTACCAGGCATCGGCACCACATTGGTACCAGGCACTGGCACCACATTGGTACCAGATCGGCACCACATTGGTACCAGGCATTGGCACCACATTGGTACCAGGCATTGGCACAACATTGGTACCAGGCACTGGCACCACATTGGTACCAGGCACAGGCACCACATTGGTACCAGGCCTTGGCACCGCATTGGTACCAGGCCTTGGCACCGCATTGGTACCAGGCCTTGGCACCGCATTGGTACCAGGCATTGGCACCACATTGGTACCACATCGGCACCACATTGGTACCAGGCACTGGCACCGCATTGGTACCAGGCATTGGCACCACATTGGTACCACATCGGCACCACATTGGTACCAGGCATTGGCACCACATTGGCACCAGGCATCGGCACCACATTGGTACCAGGCATTGGCACCACATTGGTACCACATCGGCACCACATTGGTACCAGGCATTGGCACCACATTGGTACCAGGCATTGGCACCACATTGGTACCACATCGGCACCACATTGGTACCACATCGGCACCACATTGGTACCAGGCATTGGCACCACATTGGTACCAGGCATTGGCACCACATTGTTACCATGTCGGCACCACATCGGTACCACATTGGCACCACATCAGTCCGATGTGAAAGTTTCCCATACCTAGTTTTCATGTTATGGAAACTTAAAAAAAAGGATAAATCATGGCTTCATCTGTATTGGCGCACATTTGCAAACATCAACATAACTTGACTTAAAGAGGGGGTTTGTGCTTTTTTAAGGCTTTATTCTCTCTTGTACCCCTTTAGTAGCTTTACATTAGCTAAAAAAAACAACCCTCCAATAGAAACACCTCATTGTATCAGCTTTCATACTGATAATCAGCACATTTCCACAGATTCTCTGAATCTTTTACTGATATCTCAGGAAGAGGTTCACAGCTCTGTGAGAGGCTGTCTCCAGACAGACCCAGCTAGGAGCGGGTATCAATCAAAAAAAAATGGATACTTGTACCAATACAGATACCTTCCCTTTGATACTGGTTCCTCAAGAATACTTTCTTCCATACCAACTTTTGAGAAGCAGAAATAAATACACGCTTTCACATCAGAGTCTCCAAACTCCAGAAGAGTCGCTAGATGAGGGGCGCAGATGGTCTTGTAGCCCTGGTCGCACCCCGTGAGCGGCGACTCTGTCCACTGTCCTGTCCTCTCACATTAAAGGCATGAACACCCAAAAAATAATTTAAAAAAATGGAACAAAGCCGCAAAATTAGTCACTTTTTTTAAAAAAAGGAGGGTCTGAAAAGTCGCTAAATATAAAAGTTGGCAACAGTGTCCTGCAAGCTGCAACCAGGTGTAATGTTACAGCCAATCACAGGTGGTATTATCAGATCTTGGTCACATTTTTAACCCTTTGGGTACTGAAACTTGGCACCAAAAGACGAGGTATATTTTGATACTCGGTGGTACTGAAGCGGTTCGGTCGGTGCCATAAAAGGACTGAAGTTCAGTCCCCAGCCCTGGACTCAGCCTCTCTGTATCGTCCCTTTCATACCTGGTCACTAACCTGCTGTAAGTTACTGTGAAAACTCGATGATACTTTGGTGTTATGTATGGTTAAAACATCAGCCGTCAGAAAACTACAGGTCCCCTTTTTCAGTGTAAACCTGCAGACAGGGAGCAGGGTATCCACAGCCCAGTAAGGTCAGTCTGCCTGAATCTCTCACACTCCTGTTAAATTCCCAAAGAGAGGAGCTTCATATCTCACAGGCATGAAATGCAGGCGCAGGACGGGCTGAAAGACGGCGTGCTACATGGATTTCTCCAAGATGAATCAGAAAGTACCGCGAGACCGAGTCAGACTGCCACCTGGTCCCGAGTAATCAGAGGAGATCTGTGGAAATATCTGACTCAGAGGAAGAGACCTGGAGAGCGCTCACACTACACGGAGGGAATCCCCTTCCTGGAGTGTGTAGAAATGTGGGCAGATCAATATACACGGAGCAGCAGAGGACGGAGAGAGTGAAGTCTGATCAGGTTTCCAAACAGCTCCATGCAGACCCGTCAGTCGTCGATGAACCAGGGGCCGCTCAGGGTGTTAACAGGGGGGCTTACTGGAACTACTTTAAAGCCCGGTCATAAAGCATTCACAAATATTTACCATGAGTCTGTTATTGAATATTTACAGAGGATGCTGGTGGGGTTTCCCGGACGACCAGTCTGGAAAGTTCACATCTTTACAGCAGAGAAATTAAAAGCTGTTGGACCTCCTGTTACTGAGACCGTGGGGCCGTCAGAGCTCAAAGCTGTTTTCAATGTTCGCTTTTAATAAATAGACGACCCATGTTTGACAATGCAGCAGCCTGCGTGGAGCAGAGAGCGGTGGTAGGAGGTGAGTCACGACCCTGAGAGTATCTGGCCTTGGACCCTGACATGGAGTGATGTTCGACATTCCTCTGCAGCCTCGCCCCCTCCTTCAGCCTGCTGTTCACACTGCTTCACCCCAACCACAGGCTCCCTCTCCACCAACAATCGGCCCTTTCAGTGGCCCATGGCAGCCCCAGCATCTAACATGCCCGCGAGGTATTCTCACAGCCGGCCAGACTGGAAATGCAGCCCATCATCTTTCCACTTAAACAATCCACAAATCCATGTCAGGGCCTCTGGACTTCAGGAGATCAGCTCCATGAGATCAGCTCCATGAGATCAGCTCCATGAGAGCTCCTCTGCAGGGGCTTTGGACGTCAGGATGAGAAAAGTAAATATAGAGAAGTGACCAGCTGCTTTAAACTATAACAACAAAATAAGAAGTTCAGAGGTGCAGTGCAAAAGGTCAAAGGTCAATGCACTCAAGAGGTGAGTGAGGCACAAAAAATAGACGGAGCTGAAACGACGCCACAGAGCCGCACATGGACAGGACGTCATCGACGCACAGACTGGATTTAAAGCAAGTTATGATCATTGGTTTCATAGGAAACAAAAAAAACATCAAAGAAGTATTTTTCAAGAGAAATAGAGAAAAAAAATTTGTAGGATTTGGAGACTTTAAAAAAAACATGGCAGCTGTGTGAGTGACTTCACCCGTTTGTTTCTGAAGAGGCTTTATGAAGAATGCTGCCTCCAACTAACCTCCACATGGCTCAGAAACATGGTCAGCTGGTAAGACTGAAAAATGTCAACTGGTGTAAACAATGTTTCTTTTAAAAAAAAATCTGATAACATGCAAAAAAGCTGATTTTTTTCAGTCTGCTACACTGTAAAAAATGACATTTAAAATGGTTTTAAACCAACTGATCCAAAAATAGAGAGAAAACATCGATGTCTACGACAAACTGACTCACTCAGAACAACAAAACCCAAATTATCAAGATTATAAATTAAATACATGAAATAAAATTTCATAATAACTGATTTCATCAGAACACTGTCATAACTTCTAGGAAGCTGAATTATTTAATACGTGTCATGTATGCTAATTAGGGCTGCCAAGATTAGTCGACCAGTCACGATGACGTCGATGATCAAATTCGTCGGCGACTTATTTGATAATCGACGTCGTCTTTTTAATATTTTTTTAAACTTTATTTTTCCCTCCAAACTGCCGCTGTACTTTCACCTGTCTCGTCTGCCGTTCTGTTCTTGACGCATACGCGCAGAAGTGGTAACCGGGGTAACCCGTGATGTCACCGGAAAAGTTATGCCCAACAGTATCATGGCTAGCCGGCAACAGAGCTCGAAAGTTTGGGAGCATTTTTCCAAAATAAAGGAGAAAAGTGTGCAATGCAAAATCTGCAAAGCAGAAATGTCCTTCCATGACAGAACGACGGCGATGCACGAGCATCTGAAAAGACAGCACGCCGTGGCTGATTTATTTTCTGACGAAGAATGACAATCTCGGTAAGCTAATTGGCTAGTTAGCTGCTAACATTAACATCAACAGGGAGCTACCTACTTAATAGTGATGTCATGTTTGAATAGAAAATTGGTACATAAAAAAATGTCAGAAATGCTGCTACAAGCTGCAAAGTTCATTAAAAGCTGAATGAACTATGATATTAACTGTCTTCATTTATAGTTAGCACATACCTTAAACACTTGAAGCTGGAAGCTAATGATGTTAGCTGTATGCTGGTGCAATAAGCTGCAATTTATGTATGATCCAAATAGTCGACTAATCACAAAAAATAATCGTGTGGCAGCCCTAGCACTAGTTTTAGTACCTGGCTGTCAGCACGGTTAATCCTACAAATGGCCTTGAATCTGGGCTCTGATGGGGATTCTTTGGTTATTGGAACCCGCCTCCAGAGGACACTCCAGGAACTGCAGTTTTTCCATGTATGCTGTGGCTTTATTTTTCAACACCAGAAGTTGTAGCTGGATGAAATCGACAACTTTCATCAAACCATTATCTTGACCGCTTTTCCTTTCCAGGGGTCGCAGGGCAACCTGAGATGGTTTCCAATCTAACACAGGGCCAACATGTAGAGACACTCACACCTACGGGCAATTTAGAGTGACCAATCAACCGGATGAGCATGCTTTTGGACTGTGGGAGGAAGCCGAAGTACCCAGCATGCACAGGAAGAACATGTAAACTCCAGACAGAAAGGTTCCTGCCCAGGTCAAAGAATTGAACCAGGAACCAGCAGCACCATTGAATCAAACTTCATTGTACTGACTTTCTTCAATGTCTTCTTGTCTTCCACAGAAGGCCATGCATACGTGCGTACGTGCGTAACTTTGAGGTCAACAACTTGGTAACTTTTCAATAATACCAACAGAAAACTACTCAAATTAGAACAAGCAAACACAAAACATCAACCTGTCATCAAACTGATATACAACTAATAAACAAAACCTTCTTCCTGTAGCAGAAATCAACAGGAACACAGCACAAGATGGTGAAAAGCAAGAACTACTCTGTGTTACTCTTTTCCCAAAACCAAAAAGAGGAATCACTAAAGGTGAAACTGTTTCTGAAACCTCAGGCAGGAACTAAGAGTCACAGCATGTAATATTCTACTGGCTGTAGAGTCTATGACATCACCCATTTGCTTCTGATACAGAGTTTTGAAGCCCATCCTTGACTGGAAATGCTAAACCTAACCTAGCTTTGTTTGAGTTGGGATGAAGCAAAGGGGCGGGTCTTTAGCTTCTTTACAGACAGCTACAGGGTGACCACCTGTCAGTTAAGTCAGCCATGTCCTTATATGGGTAAAATGCGTAAGTTTGTACAGCGTTAGCTTCTGCATCCAGTCTCAAACGGACTGCAGTTTTAAGCACTTCTGCATAAGCTTCCTATTGTTAGACCAGAAAGAGGGGCTGAAATCCGCAGTTTGTCAAGTGTCCCCTTGAGGCTGGCTCTGGAAGCACCAGAAGTCACAAACACCAAGCCAAAAAAAGAGGTACAAAAAAATGTCTCAAGTCTGAATCGCTAATTTCACTGAGGGCACGCACATTTTTTCTAACTCGGCAGTTTAGAAGGTATTAAGATTGGAGTTCATCCAATCAGAGGCCGAGCTCAGCTCATGCAACTAACAGGTTGGCTGTTACTGCGGAGACTCAAAGCCCGCCCCATTTCCAATATGGCTGGTTGATTTGCTTCAAAACTCCGGTGTAGAAACAGACGGGTGACATCAAAGAGACTACGTCCAGTAATTACTGGACTATCAGCAAAGACCACGTGTCTAAAGGGGGCGCCAAAATCAACTAAAACAGAAAGCACCTCATGGGAGCTTTAAGTTTAAAGAAACTCAGAAAAAGAGCAGGGTACAAAAAAAAATGATTAAAAAAAAAAGAAATTAACAAATTATAAACTTCAACCCAGTTCTTCTGATACCATGACATCAAACTTTAACCCTTAAAAGCCTGACTTATCCAAAAATAGAATTTTTGATTTTTTGGAACTGAAATGTTTCAATGAAATCCATCAAAAAATTTGTTGTATGATTTTTTTGTATGATACATTTTTTTGTATGATATTTGATGAATTGGGCGGTTTTGGCAACTTTTTTTAGCAAAGTTTTTATTAAAAAATAATTTAATGCAGAAAATACTGTTTAGGTGTTATTCTTACTGCAATTTCTTGAAAACTATCAATGATTTTTGGGGAAAATTTTCCTTAGAGCAGCTAAGGTCTCAAATACAACTTTAGCTGCCTGTAGAGGAATGATAATCCTCAAGGAAGTAAAAAACATATTTTTTTTAATTAAACAGGCTTTTAATGGAAATATTTATCATGCTGATGAGATGGAGGTCTTTGAAACTCATGTATCAGATATGTTCAGTAAAGGGTTAATAGACATTTAAAGGGACAGTAACAGAGTTAAAAGTTTGACATCACTGAACTGACATGAAAATATAGGCTAATAATATAATATCCATCTGTTGATCTTAGCTAAAAGTCTTGTTGCATCTTTAGTTTCTTTCTTTAATATGACCTGATGCTCCCCCCTTGCATAGTATTTTCCCTGCAGAACAATCATAAGTCTCCCCATGATGCTAGTACTCTCTGTATACCCTGCTACCCGCTGGCAAAGTGACTATAATGTGTATTTTATGGTGTGTAATGAAGTATCTCTGGCAGTAAAGTGTGCTTCATCAGACTGGAGATAGATATGAAGGCTGAGCTCACATTGTGCTGCACCGAGCAGTCTAAATGAGGAGGCCTGTTGACTCCAGCACTTCAAAGCTGGAATGAATAGCCGGGGGGCAAAAGTTGAGGAGGTAATGTAAAAGCTCGGTGTCAGGATGTCAGCCAAATCTCTTCCCCCTTTCTGGAGCACAGATTGGTTAAAAGTGATTAATGCAATCGAGCTGAAGACTGAGTCTTCCTCTATCAGAAATATAACCGTTGATGCAGGGATTTTAAAGCAGGAGGTGGTAACGGCTAGCGATGTCCAGCCGTGAAGTTACTAAGTTACTACGATCAAAGAGGATCAGATGTGAAACCAACCAAAGAGTGGCTCAGAAAAACTTTATCCGACAGAAGATAAAAGCTATCTTTGTCTCAGAAAGGTGACCCAGAAACTGTATTTTCAACACAAATCCAGTCGTTCGTCAACTCCTCCACCCTGCTGTCCGCTCCTCATAAAGGCTTTATAAACACACAAAGCATTTCTTCGTGAAGGCCGTTACTCACCTAAGTCGTCCATAGTGGCTGCCTGGCTTTAGCCTGTGCCAATTCTGCGTTTGACGAGTTTTTCACCCGTTTTTTGAGTCTTGGTTTTCCTCTTCAAACTTCTCTGCTGCTGCTCAGCAAGTCAGTCAGGGTAGCTCTCGAGGACGCGCTTCTGTAGTGTGCATGTGTACTTTGGTGCTTTGCTGGAGCGCGCACTGCCTGAGTGATGTGATCTCGAGTGATGTGCGACACCTAGCGGTCAGGAGCTAGAACTACAAATATCTGATTAAAAAAGAAAAAAACACGACTTTTAAAAGTGACATTTTCACGAAATGTCCAATTTTTGATTGAAAAAAACTTTTCGCATCGCATTTTAATCGAGAACTTTCTTTTTTCTCCAATATTCATTTTATTGCTTTGTAAATTATAATCTATATAATAATCTAATATATTTTATAGTCTATGATTATAACGAACGTGTGTTAATAAAATGAAGAAAAATGTTGTCATGTGTTTGTAAAAAAAGTTCATTAAATGCGGACATGTTTAGAATTGACTTTTTGTAAAAGCAATGCAAAGAAGAAGAAGAAGAAGAAGAAGAAGAAGAAGAAGAAAAAGAAGAAGAAGAAGTTATTTATATTATTATATACTGATTTTACTGCTCCATAAACAATAGTTAGATGTTGTCATTGTTCGCCCTTGATGCTTCTAAACATGTTCACCTGTATTCTTATTGACTTAAACTGTTGGCTGTGTTGTTTTTAATAAATTATTCAAACAAAATTTTAATTAAAATGTTGAAGAAATTCAGTAACTAAAATCTGTTTTAAATGGCACTACGGTATTTAAAGAAACCAGACTGTAGACTGTAATAGAAGTTTTTAACATAACTATTTAAAACATATACTTATCTATAATTATAGGTTGCAGTTAGAAATGTGCAGCAACTATTAAATGAAGCATGTCTATACAATATTTTCGAGAGTAGTATCGGCAGTATCTTTGTTTAACAGAAAAAAAAAGGGAGAAAGGAGAAGTCTGAGTTTTCAGCACAAGGCATTTATTGAATCATAATTCATGAAACACTTTGCAATGTGATGATACATCATCACAGCCTGCAGATTGTAGCATCTTAAAATCCGAGGTAGCATAAAAGAAAAACGCCAGCAGTAAAATCTAAGCTTTTTTTAACTTGTGTTTACTCAGTCAGGGATTGGGCCTCAAGTGATGCTAAGCTGTAATAATTTCTGTCAGAGTGAGCTTAAAGAAAACAAAAAATGTTGATACAATGAAAATATATATATATATGCAGAGAATCTCATGTTTTATGTGTAAAAAAAAGTGACATAAAAAATCCCAAAACACCAAGTGGTTCCACAAATCATAGCTCCATTATTTATATCGGCACTGAGTTGATAGAAACACAATCAAAGTAGTATGAAAGAAGTACGTCACGATCAGTGATCCAGGTTTAAGAGCAGCTCGTGAACTCTCCATCAGGTTTTACTGAAATAAAATACTCAGTACAACTTCATTAAAGTTAAAGTTTGATGATCCATCTAAAAACGGAGATTACTGTCAAAAGTCAACTGCCTTCAGCTTTCTCTCTTCTTTCTCAGTGAGAGGCTGCTGGGAGAGGATTTTGTGATGCAGTCGGTGGTGTTTGCCTATCCCCAGCTTCGGTAGACCTCGGTTCAACCCTTCCAGTAGCACACATGACTTGCAGAGAGCCTGGCTGGAGATGTAGCCACAGCGCTCACAGGTCCCCTGCACAGGCATCTTCACCCCCTCTCGTACTGACAGGTTCTCCCCTGAGTGTATGACGTCCATTATGGAGCTGGGCCTCACACTCTCCAGGTCCTTCAGAAAGGTCCTTGCATGGCCTCGGTACGCGTTGGGAGAGTAGATACACTCAGTGGAAAAGTAGTCCAGCTTCTTAAAGTATGCATACAGGACAATCTCTTTCTCATACGCATACTTGAGGGGCTTGCAGCGTGGCACCACTCCATCACCTTCGCTGGTTGTGGAGATGTCAGTGCAACGGCGTAGACGAGCTATGTCTCCTCGCAAGATGTTCATGAAAACTGTCTCTGCAACATCATCAGCATTATGTCCTGAAAATTAAAAACACATAAAGTCACTGTCTCTCATTTACACACAACACCCATCCTAGTTTTTCTTATATAAACAAAGTATAATTAAGTCAGTGGTTACCTGTGCATATCTTGTCCACTTTCAGCATGATGGCTCCTCTGTCGAGCGCCTGCCGCCTGAACACTCCACAGAAGGTACAGTTATTCTTAAGCCCCACCTGCTTCACTATAGCATCCATAGTCCAACCATAGAGCTCCTCATACGACACTATCTTCAGCGGGAGATCGTACTGCTCTTGGTTCCTCTTCACGGTCTCCAGAGAGTCATCTCTGTACCCAGTGATCCCCTCGTCCACTGACAGAAGCATGAGTTCAAGGCCATAGTTATATCGCTCATTGAGGACCTTCATTACATGTGCGAGCACTGTGGAGTCCTTTCCACCCGAGGCTGCGATTCCCACTCTTTCTCCATGCTTGAAAAGCTTTGCTGCCACGATCGTCTGATGTACCTCTTCCTCAAAAGCCCAGAAGAAGCATTCCTTACATAGAGAGTGGCCTGTCTTTGGACGTTTCAGCACAGCCCGCTTGTCAGAACAGCTGCTGCACAAGACAGGCATCCTGACTGCGGAGACAGAATATTTATTTATTGTAAGTTTACGGTTTCAAGCAACTGAGCCCCCATAAAAAGGATGTTTTTTCCCTCTAAAGTAAATCAATAACATTAATATTGTGGTATTCAAAGGTGTAATTGAAACCATTTTGGTTACCTATTAGATTTGAAAGATGAATGTCAAATTCATGGGCATTGTCAGACCCCTAAACAATTATTATAGAGACATGCGCCCAACCAGACGTTTTATTTCAGCAGGTATTTCATTAACGTGTTAATCAGATATTCTTAATATTAATTTAAAACACTGTAAATCATAGCCGGTTTCATTTTGATAGAGAAAAACAGCAACTCACCTCTGATCAAACCAAACTTTTATCGTCATCCTATTAGTTGACATAATTTTCCCAGAATGCACCGCGCGACTAAGAACTCGGAGCTGTTTACAAAGTGTAGATTTTACTGCCTCTACCAAGCAGTGGTAACAAGTGTATGAAAAACAACATTTATATTTGTAACATATCTACTAAAGTACGCAGAATTTTAAAACTGAATGAAACAAACTTAAACGCCATTTCGGAACAAGTAATGTAGATTTTATTTATAGTTTCAGCGAAGACTTAAGACTCTCCTGGAAACGTCAAGAAAAAAACTGTAATGTTAAAGAGCAGAAGCCATTTCCTAACTTTTCCCCAAAAGTTTGTCGAAATAGCCCAAAATACCAAAATCGTTTCCTAATTTGATGATTATTCATCTCGTTTTACGTCCATTGGTAGTAAATGCTAACTCCTGCTGTTTCCAGTTCTGACGTTAGCTAGCCGAGTCACGCTAAGTTGACACATTTATACACAGAGACAATGTCATACCTGGATTTCCGATGAAGTCGTTTCAGGGTTTAAAATACTAAAATAAAATAAAAACGACACTGAATCGTAATGATCTCACATTAGAAACGCACGGACGCGTTACGCTAACATTAAAAGTAGGGTTAGCATGTTGTTTCGGCATGTGGCGTTCTTCTTCCCTTCTCGCGAGAATCCCACAGCACAGCCGTCATACATGCTGTACAGCGCCACCTACTGCACCGGAGGACGAAACGTCATAATGCAGGTTACATTATTATCTTAAAATAAAGCAGAGTGAAAGACACAAGTATATAGATATAAATAGATAAATAAATAAATAAATAAATGAAAACAAACAACTCATTTACAAATTAATAAGAAGCGACACAAAATCATTAGAAACAAAATTATACGATCCTTCCCAAGTTTTCAGAAAAGTAAATTGAGCTTTAAAATATCATATTTATTATATTTCCATTTTAATGCCTGTTTCTTAAATTTCCCTAAACTCCATCACCTCCAATTTTTATTTCCTGTCTCGTAACATCTCCCTCTGTGTATCATATTTACTACATTTCATTAACATGTTTCACGTCTTCAGCAACATTACACTTTTTTACATTTCTCTGATCCACATTTTTTTTTCCACTGAACAAAGAGTTTACATTTAGTCCTGTATGCCTCAGTCTTAATCTTGAGAAGATAACTTTCTCTTTTCTTCTCTTTTACCTCAGCTGATTTTTTTTAAACTCGATCATAGTGCCTCCTTTTTTTTTTTTTATCAGCGTCCTCATGTGGCATTGGCTCTTCTTTGCTGGGAAACAGGAAGTGATGACCGTTAAAAGCATGTACAGCACAGCCTAGTGCAATGCATCACCAATGCACCTTTACACTCTATAAAGATATTTTTTTGAATATTTATAGGAAGTAAACAAAACATAATTAACAGGACCAAGTCAAATGTAAGGGAAGGGATTTATTACTTTGCTTCAAACATGTCACTACTGCAACAGCTGCAATAGATATCAAAATGCTGTGTTGTGTAAATGTAAGACACAGGGAGGGGGGAGGGGCTGGTGAGGTCAGGGGTCATGACAGGAAAGAGTCACAAGCTTAGTTGACGGGATGAAAAGCACCCCTCTGATGCCACTGCATGTCTCTGATGCGCCGAACCGACTGGATCTGAGGAATCTGGGCTCCGAACTCGGCGTTGTCTTTGTACTCCCCCTTTTCAAACAGGTACTGGAAGCCTCTGTAGCCTGGGTACTGATAGCCCACCCAGCTGGTTCACCAGGAGCACAGAGAGGAGTGGGGGTGTGGGGGGGAGGCAGATCAGAGAGACATTTAGAGGCTGCAGGAGAGGGACAGGAGGCTGAATAGAAACACCTGAGAGGTGGATGGACTTACGTGCCGCTCTGAACCCGCACAGAGGAGACCTTCTCCTGGTATCCATGTGCGTGAAAGCTGGGCACATCATCGTCTATGATTTCTATCTTCTTCCCTGCGAAGCTGGGGTTCTCGAAAAGGACAATCTTGTGCTCCTGGCTGTCCTGAGAGGAGAGAGAGCAGTGACTCATTAAAAGATGCTCTGATCAGCTGATTGGATGACTGTGGGAGCATGTGATGGTGAAAACTGCGCTGTCTTACGACTTTAATCGGGCGGAATGCAACAAGGGTGTCGCTGCGCCTGCTGTTGGTCCAGGAATCCCAGCGAGGATACTCCCCCTTCTCAAACACATACTGCTCCCCTTTACAGTTGGCCTGCTCATATCCCACCCATCTGAGAGGACAAGGAGGGAGAGAGCCGGGTGTGACCGGTGTGAGGGCGAGAAACAGGAAGAAGAATCAATGATCTGAGCCCCCTCCCATGTGTCCCACCCCCTGAGCCTCTCCCCCTGCTTCCTGAAACATGTGAGAGCGAATCATTGTCCGGTTAGTCTCTGGTCATCCGTCTCTGACCCACACTCACGGTCCACACAGCACCAGTATGGAGCCCACTTTCGCCACGCCTGCTTCCTGGAGGTTGTTGCAGGGACCAGTCAGCTCGTGGCACTGTCCCTGGAAGTTTTCCTGCTCATAGATAATCAGCTGCGCTCGCAGAGAAAACAGAAAGAGAAACGCAGCAAACCTCAGCTCCGTGTGAACAAACAAGGAGGAGCAGAAAGTTCAGAGCTGGCGACGACGTTTCCTCTCACCTTGAACGCACTGCTGCCTGGCTGCTGCTGCTTGGATGCAGGGATCTGATGATCTGTGGCCATAATGAATGGGTCGACAAGGATGACTGGAAGCAAACAGAAAATAAAACACGTTCTGCAACTTTGAATCACAGAAATGATGAATCAATTTTTTTTTTTTTCTGTCTGGACTCAGTGAGTTGACGTTAAAGCTGTAACGTATCTGGATTAACTGAATAATATTTATAAAAAAATACAGATAAAAAGATGTTAAAGAGTGGAGCATGGAGAAACATGAATCTCTTACCAGTGCCTGTCTGTGCCAGTGTGTTTGTGATGGCACGATGGGCTCAATATATACGGGACGCCCAGGGGTGGAAACTCTGCCAACAGTACCCACAGAGTCCAGGCCGGCTGCAGGTCGGCCTGCCATAGGCCCAACACGCTGAAATGAGGGGTCACCATGTAGCCTCCGCCCCCCCCCCACCCTGGGGTGTCACAGTCCTGCAAAGTTATTTCATTAGTTGTCAGTTTTGTCCAGCCGGTTTATTGTTCCACATCCACATGATTCAGCACAAACAGTGCCAAGAGTCCCACACCTACAATGAGAGGAGAAGGACTGTAAAAGACGGGTTTACTGTGTCAGAGGCAGGCTGGTGGAAATAACAGACCCAAACCATCCCCACACGTTCAACGTGTCCGTTCAGAAAACAGGAGATTCACCACACGGTGACTTTCACTGTTTGACAAACAGCAAGTGGAAAAAAAAACAAAAAACAAAACAGACCGTCTGCCTCTTCCACCTGTTCCTCATTTCACTTCCTTTGATGAACTTTGAGCTGCATCAAAAACAGACACTGAACTATTTATTTATTTATTTATCTATCTGGTCTTATCGTGGCTTTCATCTTGTTTTTATTATTATCTTGATTTGGTTTGATTTATTTTTATCGATGTTCCCTTTCTGAATGATATTTTTCTCTCTTCGTTTAATCATGTTTGGTGGAACTGGAGAACTTTTTAAATCCTGTTTTAGTTTCCTCACAGTGCGTCAGTATGTGGGGTTCTGTGTTTATGTTTGTTCTTGTGACTGAATGTCAAACAGTTTGACTTTTTAACCCTTTACGTTGATTTTAACGACGTGCTCTTTTTGACGGATGAGCTCGTGATGAAAGACGAATCGCAGAGTAATCAGATAAAAAAGTTTTTATCTTATCTTGTAAAACTGGATCAAACACAAACTAAACATTCAGAATCAGAACAGATTCCTGCACGTCAGAGTTTATGTGGCTCCGCTTCGTTTCAAAGGGTGGACTGAGAGGTGGATCTGAAAGACCTGAAAGTGAGCCTGGAGAGGGGGGGCAGGGCTAAACCACAGTCCACTTCCAGGCCCAAAGAAAAATCAGAGGATTCGCTTCATGTCTCTTCTTCTGGTGTTTATTTCTTGGAAACTTTGTAATTTTTCTGGCTGAGTAAGAATAAATCGTTTACACACTTTTATGTAAGGCTCATGTTCTTTTAATCTATTTTTCATTTTAGTTGCATTTATGCTATTTGTTTTAATCTTTACCCTTGTAAAGTCTCTCTCTGATACTTCTCTGTAACCTGCTGCTGCTGTAAACCTGGAATTTCCTCCTGTGGGACTAATAAAGGTATTCTTATTCTTATTCTTACTCTTATTCTTATTCTTATTCTTATTCTTATTCTCATTCTTATGGCTGATTCTTAGATAGAAATACCACTTCATTTTATACAGATCTCACTTTTTTTGTCAATGTAATATCAAAACAACTTAATAAAGTTTTTAACATCTTTCTATTATGATTTTTTCATACTTTTATCATCCTCACAGGTGTAAAATCACTGTTTTCTCCTTTTCACACACCCAGACTTTTAAACTGAAACAAAGAAAATGTAAATTATTTATTTTTTGAAATTAAAATTATTTATTTGATTAAATTAAAATTATTTATTTTATTGAATTAATTTTTTTTTAAATAAAAATTATTTATTTATTTATTACATTAAAATTATTTATTTTATTAAATTAAAATTATTCATTTCATTAAATTAAAATTATTTATTTTATCAAATTAAAATTATTTATTTTATTAAATTAAAATTATTTATTTTATTAAATTAAAATTATTTATTTTATTAAATTAAAATCATTTATTTTTTTAAATTAAAATGAGTCATTTTATTAAATTAAAATTATTTATTTTTTAAAATTAAAATCATTTATGTTATTAAATTAAAATTATTTATTTTGTTAAATAAAAATTATTTATTTTATTCAATTAAAATTATTTATTTTTTTAAATTAAAATTATGTATTTTATTAAATTAAAATTATTTATTTATTTAACTGCAATTTTTCTTTTTTTCCCACCTTAAAATATTAATTTATTTTTCTATTATTATTATTATTATTATTATTATTATTATTATTATTATTATTATTATTATCATTATATTTTTTTTATTATTATTATTATTATTATTATTATTATTATTATTATTATTATTATTATTATTATTATTATTATTATTATTATTATTGTTAATGTGTCAGTGTTGTTTTTGCTATGCATTTATTTTGTGACTGGAGGAGCAGGTACCTACATTGGAAATAAAACATATTTATATATTTAGAGTTTGTAAATTGTTTCAGTTGTTGAAAGTGAACAGGAATAAATTTTATTCATTTAATAAAACACATTAAAAACAGTAGAGAGACGTTATGAAGTAACAGCACACGCCAGCAACACGCCTGCTGTTAACGGTTCACAGTCCACACGTCCGACTGTCTGACTCTGAAAACACATTTTTGACGCTGATTTCATCATTTCTTTGGGTCTTGTTTGAAATGACGTCATTATTTTTCAGGCTGTAGCTGCTTCGGTATCACCTGTGCTCGTAAATGTTCCGTCAGCGCAGCAGTAACCCGACCTCTGACCCCCACAGATCTCTGAGGCCTATGAAGACACGTCGGTCTCTGTGCTCTTGAGTCGCACTCGACCGTAAATGTCCGTCAGACGCTCTGAGGAACGAGTGTGACTAAAGTCTGCTGGTGTTAGCTAACAAAAGGTTTAATGTTCCATCTGAAAAACCTCATTATTCACGCAGAGCTGTAAAAAAATCAAACCCTTTCCATCACTCCTCTTGAGTGAGGTGGGACAGGTGTGTCTAAACGCTGCTCCTCACTGATTGGACATTCCTCACACCTCATTTTCAATCAGAAAATAATAAATAAAAAAAGTTACTGAAGAGAAACGTTTGGTTTTAAGATGTTTTTGAAATCAGATTTATCTGCAAGAAAATGATTTAAAATGAACATTTAGGATGAAATACATTCATCATGTGTACAGGTAATGGAGGTGTGCTTCAGGTGTGCAGGAGTTTGGCAGATCCAGGTTTCTAACGAGTTACTCGTGTTTATGCCGACTCGTCTGCGGATCATCTTCAGGAAACAATCTGCGCCAGATTTACATAATTTCCACAAAGATGTGAGTTTTTTTTCCATCTCTCTTTAATCTTTCAGTTAAAAGCATTTCCACCTCGACTTACACTTACAACATCACCAACAAACAGGGCCAACTCCGGGTCAAACAACTTTTATTCGCCGCTGAAACAAACATGGGACTCCTGTCGGGGCACACGCAGCGCTTGCCGTGGCGCAGAGGGGCGGCCTCGTTGGCAGTGTCAGGTGAGGCTGTGTGGAGATCCCGCTCAACTGGCTCCAGCTGTGGCAGGTGGAGCAGGAGGTGCTGGGGCAGGGTCAGGTTCTGGTCCTGGTCCTGGTCCTGGTCCGGGTCCTGGGTTGGGGTTGGGGTTGGGAGCAGGAGCCGGAGCCGGGTCAGGCGTGGTGAAACAGCCCTTCTTGTGCCACTGCATGTCCCGCACACGCCGCACAGACTGGATCTGAGGTGCAGGGGCCTCCCAGTCGTTCCAGTGCTTGAAGTCTCCTCTCTCGAAGACGAACTGGCGCCCCCTGTAGCCGGGGTACAGGTAGCCCACCCATCTGGAGGAGGGAACACAGACAAACTGAATTACCCCACAGGAAACGGGAACGTGCTTCCATGCGGGGGAACAAACGTGGAGGTGATCTTACGTTCCGTTCAGAGCCTTAATGCTCGCAACCCGATCCTGGAAACCGTGGCCCCACAAAGAGGGCACATCGTCCTCGATGATCTCGATCTTTCTCCCAGTGAACCCAGGACTCTCGAACAGGTGCAGCTTGTGTTCAGCGCTGTCCTACAGAGGAGAGACACTTTCTAATCTTCCACCTTTAAAATCTTTAAAATCAAAACGTAAGAGCTTCGTGTCTGCAGGGTCACCCACCACTTTGAGAGGTCTTAGAGACAGCAGGGAGAAGCTCCTCTGACTGTTGGTCCAGGTGTCCCAGCGTGGATACTCGCCCTTCTCCAGAATGAACTGCTCCCCTGTGAACCCGTGCCGATCGTAGCCCACCCAGCTGAGAGGGAAAGAGAGAACACAGGCGTGAATAGGAGGGAGAGGAGCTTTATTACGCACTCCTGATGATGAACTGAAGCGTCACTCACGGTCCGGACTCCACGATCACAGATCCGACCTTCTCCAGACCCTTTTCTGTCACATCTTTGCACTCGGAGGTAAACTCCGCCTTGCAGCCCTGGAAGTTCTCAAACTCAAAGACCAGGACCTGGACCGCACAGAGGGGAGGACAAAGGGGGAGATTCACCAACATGGCAACGCATAAAGCCTGCTGTAAGGGTTATCTACAACCAGAGATCCTCAACGTTTGGTCTACTCCAGGTGATCTACCTTATACGTGGCTCCAGCTCCGCCCTGGCTCTTCCCAGCTGCCAGCTGCTCCGGGGCACTTTGCTGCTCAGACATCCTCCACGTCTCCTCCACTTTTTACAGCATGCAGGTGAAGATGTGCACACAGAGGGGAGAGCTTAATGTCACATTTTAAATCTCGAGACCAGAGAATCATCTTCAACTTTTAAAAACAGTAGCAAACATTCCCGAAGGATCGACTGAAGTTTAAGGAAAATTTATCAGAGGGTAAAATGTAACAAAATCCTCCAAACCTGGGTCTTCACTTGCTGCCGCACCCTCTAACTCCATTGCATTGGTTTTTCTAACACTCTCTGTTACTGTGGTGTCCAGAGTGAGGACTTTACCTGGGTTGGTAGTGTCCCTCTGTTTCAAAGCCACTGGGTGTTTGGTGGGGTCGAGCCATTATAGGGCAGGGACAGAGAGGGGGGGTATTTATGGTTTATTTCTGGCCACAACAGCAGAAAAGGGGGAGCTGTCGATACAGCAAGTCTGTCGCTCACATTGTGTCCGTAACGCTGCCTCTCAATAGGCAGCTGTGTTGGCACACGCTGCCCTGCCTGTCCGCCCGGCTGCCAGCGAGCACTGTGTGCGGGCACGAGGAGAGAGAGCCAAGAGGATTCAGCAAACAGCCCCGCTCAGCACAAACACACACAGACCCACACACACTCTGTCTCAACCACAGCACACTTCCTCTGGTTGGTAATAGCTACGATAGCCAGGGCAGTGGTTTCCAAGGAGCCTGGACAAAATGGGTCACATGACCAGAGCTATGGCCGTATATCTTTCCCCTTCCTTCGCCATTACCTCTACACACATGGCGGCTTAGAGAAGAGCCACACAGTGAGTTGTGAGGAGAGACAGGGTCACTGGCACACACACCTTACCCAAAGATGGTACATGTGGCACCACGACCGAGTCCTTCTCTCTCTCTCTCTCAGACATGACAAAGCAGGAGAGATGCAAGAACAAGCACCTTCATCAAGGAAGGAGCCAGACCCCCTTCAAGCTCAAAGCCAAAGCCGATAACCTGCCACAGGCCGCATGATCCTGGGAGGTGAGTGGTGATGTAGGATGGAGGTTCCCAGAGGTGGTGCACACCAACCTCCGGACGGATATTGTGTTGTAGTCAGCCAAAACTTCAGCTTCTGTCTGGAACACTGTGGTGATGACATGACTCTTAACAAGGCGTGTGTTTGTTTTGAAATGAATGGAGATCAGATCTTCTTTTTAACACTACTTTTCTTTGTTCAAGATAACTTTTTACTGGACACAACATGAGGAGGTAAGGTATTTATCAACAGTTACACAGAGCTGCTGTATGAAACGTGACAACAAGTAAACTTTGTCAGTTTGTTCTGTAGTTTAGTAGCCAAGTGCCTCTTGCAGCCCGGTGCTAGGGTAGCTTGTGTTTTAGCATAAAGCTGGTGGTCTAGCTTTTAGCTTGTGGTTTAGCCTTTAGCTCATTTTTTTACCTTTAGCTCATATTTTTTAGCCTTTAGCTTGTGGTTTAACCTTTGGCAGTGTTTTTAGCCTTTGATGTGTGTTTTAGCCTTTGGCCCGTGTTTTAGCCTTTTGCCTGTTGTAGCCTTTAGCTTGTGATTTTAGCCTTTAGCTTTAGCCTTTAGCCCATGTTTCTAGCCTTTAACCTGTGTTTTAGCCTTTGATGTGTGTTTTAGCCTTTGGCCTGTGTTTTAGCCTTTAGCTTGTATTTTTAGCCTTTAGCCTTTAGCCCATGTTTTTAGCCTTTAACCTATGTTTTTGCCTTTAGCTTGTGTTTTAGCCTTTAGCTTGTATTTTTAGCCTTTAACTTTAGCCTTTAGCCAATGTTTTTAGCCTTTAACCTGTGTTTTAGCCTTTGACGTGTGTTTTAGCCTTTGGCCTGTGTTTTAGCCTTTAGCTTGTATTTTTAGCCTTTAGCTTTAGCCCATGTTTTTAGCCTTTAACCTATGTTTTAGCCTTTAGCTTGTGTTTTAGCCTTTAGCTTGTATTTTTAGCCTTTAACTTTAGCCTTTAGCCAATGTTTCTAGCCTTTAACCTGTGTTTTAGCCTTTGACGTGTGTTTTAGCCTTTGGCCTGTGTTTTAGCCTTTAGCTTGTATTTTTAGCCTTTAGCTTTAGCCCATGTTTTTAGCCTTTAACCTATGTTTTAGCCTTTAGCTTGTGTTTTAGCCTTTAGCTTGTATTTTTAGCCTTTAACTTTAGCCTTTAGCTTGTGTTTTAGCCTTTAGCTTGTATTTTTAGCCTTTAACTTTAGCCTTTAGCCAATGTTTTTAGCCTTTAGCTTGTGTTTTAGCCTTTAGCTTGTGTTTTAGCCTGTAGTCTGTGCTCTATCTCTCTCCTGTTTAGCTTTCTTTTTCTCTTTTTCTGTCAGTTCAGCTCCAGTCTCCACCATCTCTACTAAATTAATCCCAGAAATCGTTTCCAGCAGAGAAAAACTCAGATCTCTCTTCTCTCTACTTAACTTTGTCAGCCGGCGTGGTGTTGTCATAGAAACTTCAACGTGCCGTAAATCAATCCGGTCCTGTCAGACCCGATCAGGAAGCTAAGAAACATCATTTATTAATAACCTTTATTGGTGCTGATAATCTGATCTGAAGTTGTGGATCAGGATCAGGCAGAGATCTAGAAGAGAGACTTTTTCAAGATCACTTAGAAAGTCCTCACAGAGACTTTAAATAAAAGTAACTTTAATAAATTTTTAAGACCATTTAAAATCTTAAAAACACATTTTATGAGAATTTAAGAAAGTTTTAGACATTTTAAGCCCTACATTTTTATAATTGGATTTTAGACAATCTTGGAGTTTTTAAGACTCTTGAAGCCCGTGTTGTATTTGCTTTCTGCGGAGGGCCTGGATGAACAGATCACGAAACAGGCAGCTCACGGGATGAGGGTAATAATAATCAGCAACAAATCTGCATGAAGAGATTGAATCTCTTTGATCTGAAAGTACAGAGGAGACCGAAATCAGGAGTTCAAGTCAAGTAAATTTTATTAAGAATTCATTTTTTTGCTTTCAGACACTGGCTAGTACAACACAGTGCGACATACATCTTTACTTTAAAAAAAAAAAGGGACAAAGAAAGACAAAAATAAACCCTCAACTTTTATGACAAAAGCAAAACGTCATGTACACGACACCGGCGACAATCCGTCCATCCACACATTCAGTTGCATTGCATTAGCACTCCAGAGATACAGGAGATGAGACACGGCCGACGGGCGGGGGCAGAGGTCAGCGCAGAAGTGCATCGAGTGACAAAGTGCTTTAGAGAAGAGAGAGAGAGAGAGGGCGAGAGAGATCAGAGAGAAGCTGGTGCAAAGGTTGTGTAGTGTACAAACCGTGAGCCAACGCCCCGACGCGCTGAGCCGCTCGGCTCCAGCTGCGCCTGCTTTCTCTGCAGAGATTGTGCACGCACTCGCGGGGACAGAAAAGAGGAGGATTGCACTTTTTTTCTTTCGGTGAAAACGTGATTGAGGAGCGCGTGAGGCCAACCAAACGAATGTATGGCTTATAGCGAGCGATGGTTCAGGGAGGACAGGCCCCTCAGAGTGTTTTTATAAGAGACTGAAGAGGGTTTTGTGCTGAGAGGGAGTGTGCACGACGCAAAGTCGCTCCGCAATAAAGTCCCCGTTCCTCTTCCACCAACGAAAATGAGAGATTCAGAGAAAACGACACAGAGTACGCAAGCAGAGATGTGGAGTGTATCAAGGTAAACCTTTCAAAACTAGCTTTCTGTCTTTGTCAAATCAATGAAAAGTACAAATATAACATCTCCTGATTACAAATTTAACATGATAGACGCTCTTTCTGACGATCAAGCCAGCAGTGATTTGTTCTCTAAGTTCAAGAAGGAAAAGAAGAGTCTGAAATGTTCTCCTACGGCTCCGCTCCACCGGCAGCCTCCACCGAGCCGAGCGCAGACGTCTCGTGATGAAGCACGTCCAGGATGAGCAGGCGTCATGGTCCCATAAGTTAACCCTTTCCTGAAATGCGTCCTGACAGGAAGTGAGGGCGTTTCCTCCCTCTCTCTAACTCCTCCTGGTCCCAGTAAAGTGTTCGTGTGACGCTGCTCCTCCTTCAGGAGAGCTCACACGTCTTCAAGCATGAAATGGATAAAGCGGAGCAGCTTGATGGGTTTTTTTTTTTTCCTCCTCTTTGCTTGTTTTGTTTTTTTTCTTTTTTTTTTCCCAACAGAGAGACGCTCCATTAAAAAAAAAAGGCACCATGCACATTTTATCCACCCAGACGAGGAGAGGAAAAAAAAATGAAAAAGAAAAATATACATCAGCAGCTGTCGATCCACCTCTGCTCCTCTGTGGGTCCAACGTTAAGGCTTCTGTTCGTGGATTCATCTGATAAGGCAACCTTCAGGGAAGAAGAACACACACGTCAGAAAATGAGCTGCTTGGCTCTTTTATTTCTGTTCCCACAAACCGTGAGCTGAACTCAGCACTTACTTAGCTTTCATTCTCATACTGACTCAAGCGTTTCTTGGACTTCAGCTCTTTTAACCACTGGGGAGAGTCCTCCTCACTGCGAAGAAAGAGGAGACCAAGTTATTTTGCAAAACTGTACTCATCAGATAAAGTTTCAGCTGGGCGTTCAACGGCGTTTGGCTAACTCATTTATGAACGCCGTGGAGGGGAGGATGAAACGGAGCTGATTGGACGGGTTTTTACAAAAAAACAGCTGCAGGTGAAAGTGAGGAAAGCGTGGAGGAAAGGTCAAAAATCAGCCAATCAGATTCAGTTATTCAGCTCCGCCTTTCTCCTCCGCCTGTCAGCTTCTTCAAGTCGTCTGATCTCCAAATAAAATCACTTCACTGCAGTGAGTTCTCTTGGATTGTGTTTATTTTTTATTAGTGGTGGGACTTGATTAAAAAAAATAATTGAATTAATTATGCCATTTGTAATTAATTAATCGTAATTAATCGCATACAGAAGTTTAAACTACAAAATCCAGTTTATTTTGCTCAAAAGATGTTTTTTTTGAAAACGTGTCAATCTCCGCAGAGCAGATCGTACCAAACAGGAAAACAGACACGAAAAACGATCAGAGTTTCCGGTCTTTTCAAAATAAAGCACCATGTTCAGCCTGTCGATCGTTAAATTATCCTCGTATATCAAAACTTCGACATTGGCACAGGGCCAGCAGTCATCAGCGGGTCAGACCCAGAGGAAATCTGACGCCATGGACGAGGAAAAGTTTATATTGGAGGCGGAAAACCAGATAATTATATACGATACAACACATCCTTTATATAAGGACACCAACAGAGACTAAAAGGGAAGGACTGAATTAATGAAGCTCTGGGAGGGCAGGTGAGTTTTACATACTAAATATCATGAAAGTAGTTGTCATGGGTGTGATTCCTGCAGGAACATGTGGTTCTCCTGTGATCTTGTGTATCCAGCTGCTATGAGTACGCTGAGCTGCGCTCCGCTCCTGAGACGGATGCAGCGTGAATTGGCTCGCGCTGACGGACCGCGGCGCTGACGGACCGCGGCGACTGTTTTTTTAAAAGTAAATTTTCCATCCACCGAGCTAAGCAAGCCGCTGTCATCAGTGTTATTAACGCAACAAAGTCCCACCACTATTTTTTATACAATATTCATAACTTATAAGAATATTTGTCTAACTTAACCCTTTCACTCGCAGCTCCACCATCTGGTAGACATTTTTTGAGTCACTATTTCTCACTGAAAATGTGATGAACTGAGTGAAACTTGATTGGATCGTCTCTACGGCTCAAAATATGTATGATTTTATATTATTTTTGTGGTTTCTGACTTTTGTGCCCTGATATATATTTATTTATTTACTTATTTGTTTGTTTGTTTAGGTGGAACATGAATTGTTTAATATTATGTCTACTTCATATCCCTTGTATTGAAAAAAATAGAAGTTAAAGGGTTAAAAATATCTAAAAAAAATAAAATAAATAAATAAAAAAAAGGTGTGTTTTTTGGGAGGGTTTGAAATGGATTAATGGCATTTCAGTTCGTTTCAATGGGGAAAATGAATTTGACAAACAAGTAATTTGAGTTGCTCGCTCTGTCGGGGAACAGAATAAACTCCTAAGTCACAGCACGGCGGTACGTTTGGCTCGATTCTTTCCAACAACACAACTCTTCACTGCTTTAAGAAGTCCAACCATCCTGTTTCTGCACAGCTTTAAGCTCCTTCATTATGAATAAAAACTTGGTTTTGTTTCCAGTTTAAATTAACGTTAAATTGACCTCATTGGTTGACGTGTTTGTGTCATATGGAGCTTTAATCTCCAAACAGAAACTTTCCCATAAGAATCTCTCCTCACTGATAAAAATGGCGTCTGTATTGGTGTATTATGTTTCATACCTGGAACTTTTTTTTTTTTTTACTTGTGATGCTTACCCATTTTCTTTGCTACCAGGAGGGGGCAGCACACGCGCCGCCCTGGGGAGGAAAGGGGACTTAGGAGAGCGAGAAAGCTGAGGGGAGGGAGCAGATCCATCTGTGGGATTGTCAGAGTCGCCTCTCTTCTTCAGCTGGGCCTGACAACAACAGAGGGAGAGTCAAGCATGCATACACTCAGTGACAGTTCTTCACACACACACACACACACACACACACACACAGACGTGGGCTCACCTTTAAAGCTAAAGGGTCCATCCCAGGGAACAGGGCGACCCTCTGGGGCTGAGCGGCGACAGCAGGGACTGAGTCAGCTCCTCTGGCTGGCTCCTCAGAGTCTGAGTCCTCATCCTTCACCTCAGCCTTTGGCTCTGTGACGGGGAGGGAGCGCCACACATCAGTGTCATGTGAGAACAGAGAACATAAAGGGGCTCTACTGATGCTGAGGTTTTCTCAGGTGTTCAGGGTTTACCTGTGGAGTCTCGGTAAGTCCAGTCCTCTGCCTGTTCAGAGCTCTGAAGAGCAGCTCTGGAGGGGCGAGTCCGAGGGGCTCGTTTCTTCCCCAGCTGGGCTCTGGAGCGGAGAGCGCTCGTGTCCAGCAGGGTGACCGGCGCCTGGGTGGTCAAAACGCAGACGGAAAACATCAGCTTCAAGTGAACGCAGCAGTAAAACAGAGAGGAGAGCCGAGCTGTGATTCATGTGGTCACTCACATCGGGGAAGGAAAACGGCTGGCTCTCAGAGGAGGACGAGGGAGGGAGGCCGTCCACGGTATCAGCATCAAGGAGCGAGGAGGGCTCCCCGGGAGTGTCGGGGGGAGAGGGCTTCCTCGGTGAAGGGCTGAGGTTGCCCTCTGAACTGGGCGTGGCTGGAGTGAGACTGGACGAAACACAAAGACACAAACAGGACGACAAAGAGAATCTGTCAGTTACTGGACGTTAACCAGCGTCTGTGTGTTCACATCTGACCACAGGGGGGCGCCGACACACAGAGGGGCCGAAGTTACAGGAGAGAGCTGGAGTTACAAAATAAAAATACAGATCCAGATCTCTGACACATGAAGAGGTCCCCTTTGGGGATAACAGGAATATTAACCATTAAATACAGACGGTAGATTAAAGGACAGGTTAATTCTTAACCCTTTAAAGCCTGAACCACCAAAAAACAGCAAGAAAAGTTTCATTTTATTTGAACTGAGCTGTTTGTTTTACCCTTTGACAAAACCCACAAAAAATACTGCTGCATTATTTTGTTTATGGTATATTTTTGTACCATATTTGACAGATTTGGAAACTTTTTTTTACCATCATTTTCAGGAAGCGTTCATTCAATGCAGGAAAAATGTATTTTTAAAAACGAGGAATAATTTAGAGGATCATTCTCGCTGTAACTTCCTGAAAATGATGGTAAAGGCTGTGATGCAGATATTTACCTGTCATCAGTGCGCAGTCCCGTCTCCCAGGTCCCGTACTGACTGTCGGTCTCATGGACCGGTGTCTCTGAGTCCCTGGCCTCCTCCTCACCGCTAACGGCTTGTTTCTGCTGCTCCTGAAGAAACACAGATGGATGAAACCGTGGATGAGTGAGCGAGGATGGCGTTGAAGGAACTCTAAACCTGAACCCTGGTGAAGCTTTTTGACTTTTTGTGATTCAATCAGTTGAGACCGAGTAGACTTCGATCTCTTTCTTTATTTCGAATGTGTATCCACACAAAATGTAAACAAAATAGAACAATGAACAAAAAATTAAAGCACCGAAACAGTAAAAACTTGTTAAGCCCCGCCCCTTAGCCATCAGTTGATAGCATAACGCTAATAAGTTTCCTTTATACAAATAATTGTGATGAACTATGGGTAGTCAGGAAAAAGGTGGATAGTAAAAGTGAATCATGATTGCTGGTTTTGCTCTTCCTTGTTGAACGTTCTGTTTAAGTCGCCACGGAGACCACAAAGCTGACGATGTTAGCCTAGCTGTCGTACTCGCTCTAATAACCGGCTTTTAAAAGCAAGAAAGCGACAAAATGAACAAAAATCAGAGGTGGAGTCTTGAAGCGGATGTTTTAAATAATGTTTACCCTGAGCCACGTCGAGCATTAAAGATTTCACACCGGTTGTTTTGAGCTAGCTTGCCGGCGGCGGCAACAGGAAGTCGATAACCGCAGGCAGAAGTCAAAACCTATCTGCTGTATTATGTATTTCATTTTTCCATATTTACAATTATTATTCAAAAAACAAAAAAACAATAAAAGAAAGACCACAAACAAAACACTCTTAATAACCCTTGATGAATATTAATTGTTAATATTTGGACCTGTCAGGGGCAGTGACCCTGGATCGGTGACGGTAAAGTACAGCAGCGGGTCATTTCATGCCATCAGCAGCCCGCAGAGCTGCGGTGCGATGGAGGATAATGAAAGGTGAAGAGATGAGTTAATGGAGAGCAGGGACAAAGACAGAGAGGGTGGATGGATGGGTGGATGGATGGGTGGGTGATTGAGTGTGTGTTTGCTGAACCGTGCCTCTTTTAATGAGGCTGCTACAGAGGACACACTGTCTCAGAGCCACTCAGGGCTCACAGGCCCGTCTGCACATGAACCAACAACCCTGGAAAACAATAGGACGAACGTCTGTCCTCTGACGCAGCCTGAGGGCTGCTCACAGAAACGTGATACACCTGGCTCCGTCATCGCCCAGGTTCACTCCTGATGTTCATACGAGGAGCGGCTCTCACTCTCAGAGGGTCGTGAAAGCTCTCCTTGTTTTCTTTGTGTTTGCAGAGACACAAGAGGACGACAGAAAGAGCCAAACAGGGACACCGAGATCCAACAAACCTCTGAGGAACGTTTGGAGGAGAAGAGAAGAGAAAGTATTTCAGGGTGTCACTCAGCAGGAAAGTCTTTCCTGACAGGAAGAAAGAAAACAGGAGGACTCCCCGCGTCTGACAGAGCACTCGTTCTTGACTTTATCTCCTCTTCAAGGATTTACGGCGCTCACGCTTTCCAACTTGACATCACAGGGACGCAGCACTTAGCCGTAAATACACACACTTGAAGTCTCCTTCGACTGACGGCAACGAACAAAACCCGGAAGTTACAAACACGCCAAACTTTTACAGCCTGAAAAACAGCTCGGGTCTGAAAAGCACAGAGGGGTGAGTGGTTTTCTAACTCAGCGGGTTGGAAGAGTTTAGGATCACGAGTTCGTCCAATCAGAGGCAGAGCTCTGCTCACGTGACTGATGGGCGACCTGTAGCTGTTAGTGTGGAGACTCAAAGCCCGCTTTCTGAGTCAGCATTTCCAATATGGCGCCCGCCCACGATCGACTTCATTACTCTGCGTCAGAAACATGTGGGTGACTCAGCGGACACCACGGCCATATTTGATACAGTCTATGGCCGCACTCCTGAGAGGGAAAATGTTTGATACCCTTTCTAACTGTGTTTTAGATATTAAATCATGGATGGCTCTTCTTTCTGGTCTTCAAAAACAGAAAGTTTCTCAGCTTCAGCTGCTCCAGATCTCCACTGTCAGACTGCAGACCAAGACCAGAGAGAGAGTCCACGTTACACCTACTTTAGAGTCTCTGCACTGGCTGCCAGTACCTTTAGAACTGGTCTTAAGGTTCTTTAACTGGTTTTAAAAATCTTGACGGTTTTTCACCTTCTTATTTATCTGATTTTCTTTTATCATGTGTGTCTGTGAGAGCCCTCAGGTCTTCAGGTCGGGGACTTTTAACAGGACCAAAAGTAGAAAGTCTGGCTTTAAATGGAGTTTATTTATTTTATTTTATTTTTTTATTTATTAAGTTCAGATCTTTATCCATTTAAAGTCAAAAAAACTTTAGAGGGGGAACTTTATTGTATTTTATTTGTTCAGCACTTTGAGTAACCATTTACAAAATGATCTCTAAATAACGTTTGATCGATCGGTTGTTTTTCTTTTTTACAGAATCTGTCAGTTCAGACGGTCAGACTGACTCCAGAGGTTTTATACACTCGGATGTGAAGCAGAGTAAATCATATATCAGTGGTCTCACTGTATTAGGAGACTGACATATGGTTTTTTTAATATATTTTGCAGTGTAAATAAATTTATTTTCTTCTAAACAATCTTAAAAATATCCAAAAGACGTGAAAAACAGTCAGTCTGTAATTCTTTACATCCAGGTGGTTCATTAGAAACCTTTGCTGAGTCAGTCTGAAATCTAAATATTTTCACTTTAAGAAGATATGAAACGGATAAAAACAGGAGAGAGGATGGGGCAACGTTTTCTGATGAACAGTTCGGAATAAAACTTCAACAATCACAGATTTAAAAAAAATTAAACTTTAAAATTTAAAAATTTAGAAACCCTGAAACACAGAAAAAAGGATCATTTAATAATTTACTTCAGCATGAAGAGACGTTTTTGATTAACAGTCCATCTCGAAGGAGAAAAGTCTGGATGATCGTCACTGATAAAGTGAACGATGGACTGTGGCCAAGCTGTAAATGCATTATCCATTAAAGCCCATTAAAATGCTAAATACCACAGGACGCCCGACGTCCAGGGCTTACTGGACTGACGCTGAGCAGATGTGCTGAAAAGGAAACATGCAGAAACACACTTTGTGCTTAAACTGCTGAGAGGAGAGGATCAGTGACAGTATTACCTCTGTCGCATGGTGGGGGGGGTGACGGAGCTTTCGACCAATCAAATGAGCGCCTCAGTGTCTGGCTCCGCCCTTTAAGGTTAGGTAGGTACGCTTTGGAGCACAAATACCTGCACGTAAAACCAAACTGAAACCAATCGCTTGGTTGAAACACAAAACTGACCTGATGTGGATTTTTTGGAACCAAGATGTTTATTAATACTTTTAACAAAATCCACAAAAATGTCTCACTATATTATTTTCTTTATGACATTTTTTTGTATCATAGGTGATAAATTGGGTGTTTTTTTTTTAGTAACTATCCGTTCATTCAATGCTGAAAATACTTCTTTAGATCTTGAAAGTGATGAGTGATTTTCCTGAAATGAAGTGTGTGAATGATTTTATGAGAGCAGCTATTTGGAGTTGATAATCCTCAAAGGGAAGAAAAACATTCTTTTTTTTTCTATTATTATTATTTTTTCAACAGTTTTTAAATAAAACTTTTTATGGTGTTGATGGGATGGGGTCTTTGAAACCTTAAAGTCTCTCGTTGGGTCATTTAAATGTAGCCGTACTTTTAAAGTGACACACATGGAGTTGGAGCCATTTCCCAACAACACACTCCTTCCAAACGGATTATACCTCAAGCTGGATGATTATGGCAAAAAAAATAATCCTGATTGATACTGAAATCAGGAATAATAAACATGATTACTTATTGATTTCAAAACTTGAGCATCTATTTTCAGCATGAACATCATTGATTATGTCATTGATTATTACCATTCAGACATGAGGTCCCTCCTGAAAACAAGATGTAGCATCTCAAGAGGCTAACCTCTAATAAATCAGATGACAGGTCTGTGGTTCATGGATCTGTCACTAACTTTAGTTCTTACTTTAGTCCACTTGTCTCCTCTTCCCTCCCTTCCTTCGCCCACACACCCAACACAGCATGGTGTGGATTTGCTGTTCATCATGAGACTGGGCTCCACATTCAAGATTTCCTGCTGCTTAACAGAAGGTTTTTTCTAGCCGCCATGATGGAGGGATTCATGATTGGCTATATGGATTCATGTTGGGTGTTGGATGTATATATTTGTATATATATGTATATATGTATCTTTATATGTATATATGTATCCATGCATATACGTGTAGCCTCAAAATGAAGAGCTTTATGCTCTATTGTAAAGTGTCCTGAGATAACACTTGTTATGAATTGGCGCTATACAAATAAAGATTGATTGATTGATTGAACCACAACTTAAGAAAGATCAAAAATAAATAAGAAACTAGCAAAATAAAAACAATATATAAAAAATAATAGCCATAAAAAACAATGCCTAAAATAATTCTCCAAGCTACACTCACTCCTCATGGAAAAAAAGTCAAAAAACACGACTCAAAAACACTCTTCGAAATCTTTTTTAAACCTTTTTTAAAAACAAAAAAAAAGTTTTGAATCGTTTTTCTTGGATTATAACATTAACTAATCATGAACCGTCCAGCCCTGATTTTACCTGTTTGTTTATGATCACTGTGAAGCTCTTCAGAGTGAATCATGTGGTTGTGAAAGACTTTGGTCTGACGCCATCCCTCTCTCTCCAACCTGTCAATGATCATCGCTCTCACTGGTGTCAAAATGCCAACAAATCCTAGAACCTGGCCTTGATAAACTCAGGTGATAAAAATTCCAATGGCGTGTGTGTGTGTGTGTGTTGGTGTCACTCAAACTTAAACACACCCAGAACACACCTCGAGCTGATCAGCATACAGGGCGAGCTCTGCTGGAACATGTTGGAGAGAGGCCTCATTATACGGCAGCTTAAAGGAAAAGACTGAGAGGAGGTCGGTCAGAAAGAATCTGAAAGACTTCTCCACAAAGTCATGAAAAAGAGCCTCAGCGCTCAACGTCAACCAAAGTCCTACCTGCCAGGTGAATCTTTGATCAACACGATGCTAAAAGGAGCTCAGAGAGCATTCACAACAGATTAACATAAAAAGATCTGTGAACTCTATCGAGGTTTATCTGCTCCGGACTCTGCTGTCACGGGAAACAGGGTCGATGAAGGAGGTCTGTGAACCAACAGGTCCAGTCACATTGATTCACTGCCTTTCCTTAATAACATTAGCCGAAGCCAGCTCGCCTGAGACAGGAAGGGTGTGTCGAGGGAAACAACATAACAAAGAGCGGATGAATGGAAGGATGAAGGAGAGAAAGGGCTGATCACCGAACGGAGCTGAGTGACAATCTGAGGAGGAAGGGGCTGAGACCGGGCCTTGGAAACTTCGACTTGATAACACGGCGATCGCAGAGCAACACACACACACACACACACACACACACACACACACACACACACACACACAGGATGGAGAAACAGCAGACTGGTTTGCTGGAAGGGAAAGTGACCGACTGCATTGCTCACATAGCAGGAGGGCTTTTCTGTAAATCACTGAACATACGGTCTTTCATCAGACCGAGCTGCCGCTGCGGATACTAAAAGTGTATTTACGTAAACACAACATCCATGGCAGAAGCTTATAAACCAATTACTGAGCTGTGAAAGAATGTGTGAGCATCCATCAGGCCTGAGGATGGAGCCATGAGCTCATCCAGGTTATTGAAAACAGGATCTGACGAGACCTTCTCAAATACAGAGAGACTATTCTGAGCTCACTCGCAGCATTTCACTTTCACAGCGTCAACACTCCTCTCTCTCTCTCTCTCTCTCTCTCTTCTCATCTGCTTCAATCAATCTGACCGGGGTGGAGTGGGAAAATATGCTCTGCGTGTAATCAATATCAATATCCTGCAGATATTCAAAACAACTGCTCCCGTGAGCACTAATCTCATGTCAACAAACGGGTCTGCTGGCTGCATGTCAGGGGGCTTAGATTAAGACGAACTCTGGCCGGCCAACGCAACAGAGCCGTGTTATTCTTTCATTACATAAGTGCTTCACGCAGACAACAGAGCCGTACAGAGCAGCAAGTAAGGGCAGAGAAAGAATGTTAAAGACCTGACTCGCCTTAAGAGTTCAAACCAGACAACACCGGACCTGACTTTAGAGATTACCTCCATTTTTCTGAGTCTGTGGGCTTTCTCAGGTCCACACAGACGGATCAGTGATGAGAAGAGAACTCGGCTTCATGATTGTTTGAACTGCGGTCCAGCAAACTCGTAAAAGAAACAAATAAACTATGAAGGAGATGATTTTAAGATGTGAAACTCACTCGTTCATTTCATGTCTTCACTCTGTAATCATCATTATCACACACGCTGACATTTGAGATATGAAACATATTCGATCAGTGTTTTAATGCTCGTATTTGATCATAAGGTCAAAGGTCAAGAATGTGACAGAAATGGTTCTAACACTGTTAGTGTAAGAGTGACAGCAGCAGCACCAGTCCCAAACTGCAGGGGGCGGTGTACCACAAACACACGTCTACCACAGTACTTAATTAGAGAAGAAGAAGTTTGCATTTTTAACTACGTTTAAACATTTTTTTAGCCAATTCCTCTTCTCTGCCGAGCGTGGCCGCAACTTCACACCAGGAACTGTTCATCATTCGGTTGTCACGGTGATCTCTGTGTGGTGAATCATATAAATAACTGTGTTTTGTACTTTGGGCTCAGAGAGCTCCTGTTCGTCCATGTCTCTCCATGCAGAAGTTAGAAATATTCGGATGTGCACGACATGGAAATTTTCCGCTTGAAAAGGACCGCGTGAGAAGGCGAGGCTGCCAAAATGACGTAGCTTAAAGCTTGGTTTATGTTTGCTTGATTTTTTTTTTTTTTTAAACTGGTTTAAATCTTATCAACAGAGAAATTTATGTCAGTATGGGTGAATGCTCGTCAAAAAGATGCAAAGTAAATTCAGGAGTCCCCCAGGGTTCGATTTTAGGTCCCACACTTTTTAACCTTTATATGCTTCTGCTTGGAAACGTCATCAGGAGACATGGCATCAGCTTCCATAGCTACGCTGATGATACTCAGCTATACATCACTGTGTCTCCTGATGACCCAGGACCAACTGACACCCTTTTGTTGATCTGTGGGTTTGGGGTTTGGGGTTTGGGGGTCTTATTTTATCATTTATTGTATGTTAAGTACTTTGTGTATAAAAAGCACTCTATAAATAAAGTTTGATCGATTGATTGCACTGCGTCTGCTCTGATCTCACTGTTTGCATCAAGTATCTGCTGATGAAGTTAAAAATCAAACTTTTCTTTGCAAATTTAGTGATTTATATTGAACGAGTCTTCATATGTTTTCTATCGCTCAGACAGACGGGACGTTTTTAAAACTGGTGGACATAAAAGTTTTCAGGTTAAACTTCAGCAGTTTATAATTAATAATAATAGAATAAAATGATAAATAATAGAATTTAAATGACCCCTAACCCTTTGAGCTTCACTTTTCAAATGCAAGCGATACAAAGTCTACTTCATTTTTAACCCTTTCCAACCACGTTGCATCCAAGAAAAAGAATAAAAATACTGTTGTTACAGCATTAAAGTCAGAAACCACAAAATTCAGAAAAATTTGAAGCTACTCAGTTCAACATATTTCTAATGAGATACAGCGACTCAAAAAATGTTCCAGCAAATGGTTAAACAGCAATTAAAGGGTTAAAAAAAAACCTTTTTATATTTTCTAACAGCCCTGTGTGGAGAAGCCTCGTCATTGTCACATGGAGATGCAGCGTTATGGAGGAACAGGAGGTGAACACGCCACAGAGGGAACCTCGGTTTTCAGTGAATGGTTTAATAGATGAAGAATGGAGTAGCTCGTGTGGTTTTAAATTGTTTTTACTGGATGCAGCACAACCTTCAGACTGGTTTTTCGCCCATTGAATAATATAAAACTTCATAATAACTAAAGACAGCAATGAGCTCAGAGCTCCACAGAGCAGAGGAGGAGACTTCTGCAGCATCAAAGAGCTCAGATCATATCTGTACATCATATCCAACCAGCTTATCTTCATCGGTCATTAAACAAGTCTCTCCTTCCTCATGTCTGCCCGGTGGCGGGGAGCTAACAACTAGCATACAGTTAGCAGTGATCAGATTTTATGCTTGAAAAACCCACTCCTACCTCTCTCTCCTTCTCTCTCTCACACACACACACGTCTCTGTGACATTCGTACTGAAGGTTAGACGGTGCTGTAAATATTGCCCCTTCACCTGGCGGTATGTAAAGGCTGCTGCTCAGAGATGCAAACCTCTCGTGTGGCAAAACTGTTGAGGACGCTGCCTTACGGGACATAACTGAGTGACAATTCAGCCACAGGTCAACAACCAACAAATCACACTCAAAATATCACCATAAGTTGAGTTCAGTCACTTTCCTGTTATGAAACCTCTCTGAAGTAACACACGGAAACCTTTGGGACGTTTTGTGACTTTTAGCCCATCAGTTCGTCTCTTTTCTGTCAGAAAACCATGTCTGTAAATTTGAACACATTTCTCCAGGAAGTTTTACCTGCTTAATGTAAGACTGTCTGTACATTCAGCAGGTGTGTTACATTTTTCAAACTGTCAGTCTGAATCAACTGTCACTGTCTTGTCCCCGCCATTCAGCCAACCCTGGCCCTCTGGGGTCATGAACTACATCCAGTGATGCTAAAGACACCACACTGCACTGACGCCATGAAAACAGCTCTTATCTTTACAAGCTGTGACTCATGAGGAGTTGCGCGGCAGTCCAGCAAACAGGCGTGACCTAAAGATAGGAACGACTTCACTGTAATGTATCCGCATCCCTGCATGGGGTTCTAAATCTGTCCCTTACGTAGAGCTCAGACCTGGTTGGATGTCAGGCGACAGAAAGACTCAGATGTTTGTTTGTGTAGCCGCAGAGCGTGTTGCCTAATTTCAGGGCCTGAAATCACTGACTGTGGGCGACGCGATGACCTGTAGAACCAGTATAACAACAGCTCTGCTAAACAAAGAGAGAGAGAGAAAGAAAGGTTTACATTGTGCCAAGGACAAGACGGAGAGCTGATGAAAGCGAGGAAAGAGATCGATGGGAGGCAGATGGATAAGTTCTTGACGTGTTTGGCTGGAGACCAAATAGTTGACGGCGGAGCAGCTGTTAGCACGGTGACTCCACGTACCGATGGACATTTCTGCAGAATGACTAGAATTCCACGTTGCTTTATTTAACTCAAACAGATGTTTCAGTTATGCTGCTAACAACAACTCTACCGCTCAGTGACTCAGACCGCTACCTGCTAGTACTTCTGATTATAGCGTGTGACTCGTCTCAGTGGTGAAAGATGCTCGCGTGTTTGTGTTTAGCCTTAGAATGTGTGTGTGTCGTCTTACAGCAGTGGGGGTGTTGGGTGCGGTGCGTCTGCGTAAGGACAGACGTTGCTGGCTGCGCAGTGAGAACCTGCGGATGGACTCCCTGCTGCGGGAGGCCAGCGAGCGCAGGGAGCTAGTTCTCTTGAAGTCCCCGGTTCCGTCTTCTCCTCTGGCGGACAAGAGATTGACGACGCCGTGAAGGGAGCGACGGACGTTTCCCACCCATCCCGACACCTGGGAGTGGGCCACGGATATCTTGTCCCCCAAGTACTCCATCACAAACAACCGCTGGGAGGAACAGCTGAGTCAGAAATGAGTGTGATAACCGAGCTGTGACTCTTATTATCGCGGTGACGGGGAGTCATTAGAGTCTGGTGATGCTGGAGAGTTAGAGGTCCGGGGACAATGTTGTAGGTGTTCCTGATGTGAGCTGCTGGGTCAATACTGCAGCAGTGTCACAACAGCAGGGCTCAGTCAGTCCGGAGTGAGGTTGTTAGTGTTGTTTGCTGTTTACAGCACTGCAGCACAGACAGGACAGAGCCTCTCCTTGGTTTCTTTTCCAAATGGCCCGTCTGCAGCGCAGTCCCACTGGAGCCGTCGGGACTCGGCTTCAAGTCATCACCGTCAGGGCTCCAGGCTGTCGGCCTGACACGAATTGTGAAGCTTTCTTACGTCTATTTCGATACACACATGAGATGCTTGGCACACCAATCCAAGCGGGTACAGAAAGGTTACATAAGGGCAGAATGTGCTATTAGGGATGCAGGGCAATTCTCTGTGACAGCCTGAAAATCTGCTGCACTATGAACCAACAGGTTTCTCAGCCATGTTCCTCCTGCTCCAAACGCGCCGACCACAAACAGCTGCTCAGGTATCGAAGGGACGAGCTGTTTATGACTGAATCACATCCTCAACATGCCACTTATGTTTGGAGCAACATTCAATTACTGATTCCCGTCAGAAAGAGTTACAGCGCTCACAGAAATAAGGATGAAAACTCTCCGACACCAGCACTAATTCTCCAGGTGTGATCTCAGTTTCAATTACAGCCGACCTGACGGATCTCTGAGAGCCGATGATGACGGGTTTCCTCCAAAACAAGGCCCGACTTTAAAGTTAAACAATCCATCCATCCATCAGACGAGGCTTCGCTCCTGCAGAGCCTGGTCCTGGGATACCTTCAGGCAGAAAGCTGCAGGACAGCTGGTGGCAAAAATAAAAGCTGTTGTAATCATTTATATTCCACGAGGAGACGAGAGACAAACAGAGGAGACAGGAGCGCGTCCTGAAGTGGGGAGGCAAAAATCCAGAGGAAGAGAGAGGGAATGTTTCTCCCCTCGCCTTTTTCTGCAGGTACGGGCAGGTAGGAGAAAATGCGTCAGCAGCGCTGCTCTCTGCACTCAGCGCTGTAGGACTCTCCGTCAAGGAGAAACTGGGTGGAGAGAGGGAGCGTGGAGCGGAGTCAGAGAGTGAGGGACGGAGAATGGGAGGTCCCTGATTCAGAGCAGGAGGGAGGGGAGGGAGGGGAGGAGGAGGGGGGGGGGTGATATATGCTCTGCGGTGCTCAGTCGCTCCGGCCTGATTCAGTTGCAGGCAGGCCGGTTAAATGACCCGAGCAAACACAAATGAAGACGAAAGGATGAGACAGAAGAGTCGCTCACTTTCTACCACTCAGCTCTCTGAAACTAGAGGACAGGAGAGACGGCTCGATGTGACGTTATCACACAACAACCAGCACAACAGCAAGATGCTTTCAAACCAACACTAGATCCATTAGAGATACAAACAGGTGTGGCTCAGAGAGAACCAGCGACCAGTTTGTGAGCACAATGCACCCACAGCAAGAATCACAGGAGCAGAGTGGATGTTTGTTTAAATCTGGCTCAGAGTCAGGCTCATGCAAACAACAGAACAGACTCAAAGCTCCTCCTGACACACGCCACCAAGTTAGACAGGTTTCTGTCAGACCCAGAAAACCCACGGCAGGCGTCTCCAGAGTTCACAGACTTAATCAGGAAGCAAACTGGGACAGAGGGGCTCCCTGTCCACATATGCCCCCTGCAGGTAATCTGATTAACTGTTCTTTGAAGCTCTGCACCGAGAGGAGAGTCTGCTGAGCAGGACTCGGTTTTCATCCCAACACCAGCCGCCCTCTCTCACGTACTCCTCAGCCTGAAGTCTCACCTCGGTCAGGTGTTTTCACGTTGAATGACGTCATGATTCTCACACAAACATGACGAGTTACAGCAGAGTCATGAAGCCTTTTCACTCATATCTAATCTTGTCATCATGACACATGAAAAATTCTTTAAAATTACAACATAAAAATGTTTGATAAGAAAAATGATTCACAATTCTGAAGATATTTTAATCCTTTTGAATATTTTATGAAGCACAAAGGGACAAAATTCATTGATGCTCACGAAACTTTTTTAAAAAACAAAACTTAAGGGGATAATTTATATATATATATATACACATACATATATATATACATACATATATATACACATACATATATACATATGTATATATATATATATATATATATATATATATATATATATATATATATATATATATATATATATATATATATATATATATATATATATATGTATATATATACATACACACACATATATATATATATATATATATATATATATATATATATATATATATATATATATATATATATATATATATTATATATATATATATATATATATTTATATATATACATATATATTTATATATATATACATATATATTTTTATATATATATATATATATTTATATATATTTATTTATATATATATATATATATATATATATATATATATATATATATATATATATATATATATATATATATATATATATATATGATGGAATAATACCTGCATCAATTAATCCATGAAACATCTGAGGAATCAAAAAAATATTTAATTCATACTATTGGCTGCTTCACTGTGCCAGTAAATTTTTAAAGTATAATTATTCAAACATTTGCTGGTTTGAGCAAATTTAAAGTAAGACACTTAAATTTACATAAATATATATATGAACCTTTTTGGATTGACTGAACGGAGAAGAAACCACGAGGCTTTGGGAAAAGTGATGAGCATCACTTTAACATGTTATACTTTAACCCCTTTAAAGCCTGACCCATCAAAAACAGACTAAAATTATAATATTTTTGGAACTGAGATGTTCATTAACCCTTTTAACTAAATCCACAAAAAAAAAATGCTGTATCTTTTTGTGTATCACATAATTTTTGTATCATAGATGATAAATCGGGTAGTTTTGGGAACTTTTTGGTAACATTATTAAAACATGCATTCACTAATCATTAAATGCTTAAAATACTTATTTTTTAAAAATAAGGAAACATTTAGATTTTAATTTTAAAGCAAGCTCTTGAAAATTAACGATAACTTTCCAAAAAAAACCAACTTCATGATAAACCTTAAAGGGGTAGAATACATTTAAAAAATGAACAGGTTTTATAATGAAAATACTTATCATGTTGATCAGGTAGAGGTCTTTGAAACGCGTGAATCAAACATGAAACTTTTGTCAATCAAGGGTGAAATAATTCATCATAAAGAATATTTCTCAGATTAAGTTGGAGCCCCATCATAAGATCCTCTCGAGCCTCAAACTGCTGATGTTAAAAACGTGATCTCTGATGACCTCTGATGGTGAAAGTTTCCTCATGTAGTTTGATTTAATGAAGAAAATGAATAAACAGAGACAAACACACAGATGAAACAAACACTCATCTGCTGGGAAGTGACTCATGACCACACATCGCTTCCCTTCCTCTGCTGACATCATCAATGTGAGCAGGAAACCGACCAGCAGCCACACAAAGATAACAACAGAGAGCAGACACGGCTAATGCTGAAACATACTGACAAACAGTTTTCAGAGCGAGGACGTAAAGTCTTACAGGTACAGAGCGAGGACGTAAAGTCTTACAGGTACAGAGCGAGGACGTAAAGTCTTACAGGTACAGAGCGAGGACGTAAAGTCTTACAGGTACAGAGTGAGGACGTAAAGTCTTACAGGTACACACTGATGAAGATGGAATCAAGCTGCGACTTACCCAGATACCATAGTGAGTGAGGCAGCATGACCAAAAGTAGAGCACAGCTCTCAGCACGCCGTCCATCTCTGCACTGCCCCTCTCCTGAGCCTCAGACGCTCAGAGCTCAACTATGATCTCATCCTCGTGAGCCTCGAGACACTTCCAGTAAAAATAAAAACCTGAGGACATAAATGTGCATCGATACCTGCTGCCTCTCATGAATATTGGCATCCCACATGATTTCTAATCCCTGCAGAGGACGAAGTTAAATTCTAGACCAGATTTAGGCACCACGTGTTTTCTTGGATTAGGGTTAGAGGCATCTATCTTTACAGCTATGGAGTACAAACTGAAAAATTTAAGTGCTATTATTTGTGAGGGTGTTCGACTCATATCATTAAGAGTGGATCATAAAAATAAATCTTCTGTTACTGAATGTTAATGAGAGCCTACTGGCACCAAGAGGCATCAAAGCAGAGCTGGTACCTGGAGAAGAAATTAGTGATAGACCGATATGCTTTTTTCAGGGCCGGTACCGTGTATATATATATATATATATATATATATATATATATATATATATATATATATATATATATATTCAAAATTTTGAATAATACAAACTCTGATCCTTAACTTTGTTTAAATGCCTTTCAGCACATGTTTATTTAACATTTTCCAGGCTCAGCAGCATGTCTTCTAAAGGTAAATACAAATTTAAACAAATAAATAGCTCCCTTAAGTTTTCTACAGTATATAAAATTTCAATACAACTAAAATGTTTATCTCTTTTTTTTTTGACAAAAATGATGCTTGAATTGATTGCAAAGAGTAAATATATATATTCTTCTTTCAAGAGACTAAAAACAGATTAATCGTTCGCTGCACTCCTTAGATTAATATATTTTTGGCGCTTAGTTTAAGTTTCGTAACCTTCAGCACTTCTGGATGATTTTACAGCAGGGTGATTAAAAAAACAAAACTTTGAACGTGAGGAAACAACAAAAACAGAGCTGACAGCAGCAGCCAGGAACCAATCAGACACCAGGAAGTGTGTGTGAGACTCACACCCAAACACAGCCACTAGGTGGCGGTAGTGATCTTACACCAATGGTTACTTAATCTGGGCTCTCTCACAGCGAGAGCTTTGCAATTATGAAACAGCATACTGAGCTTTTGTGTTCACAGTGAGGACCGTGTACCTGGGCCTGCACTCAACCCCACGTCTCTGATAAACACTGTTTACACACACCACGATGAAGATGATTGGATGTTTGTGTTTCGTGAGCTGCTGCAAACAAGGAGGAGAAACTAAACGAAAAAAACTAACTTCTTCTCCCTCCTTTCCCTCGGCCATGCTGTTAGGCCTCAGAGTAAAAACACACACTCATTAACCAATTGACTAATCTAATCCTGAATTACAGGCCTGAGAAGGTTGTTTGGTGGCCACTTATTTAGATCATGACGTGGGATGGGTGGAGGTGAGTCTAGGGAGCCGTGCCATCCACATTAATCACCGACTCTTTACAACCTCAGCACAGCGGCACTGAGCTGTCAACGCTCAGTCAACTAACTGCATTCCACCCCCGACTACTGTCTCTCCAACATGAGACCAGCTCTCTAAAAGACACATAATAACAGTGACACGGTGCACACAGATTTACTGCCATGTCTCCATCATGTTGTGTGAGAAACGGTTCAAGAGGAAACAATGAAGGCATTAAAACACTCACAGCCAAATATCAAACTGGGGCAAATATTCAGGCAGCGGTTTTAAATCTCTTTGAGTTAAATCTCTCCTGGAAGCCAGTGTTGGTGTAGAAGAGTTCAAGCAGTGGCCTCACTCACCCAGCTGTGGCGGTCCTGCTCTCTGTGAGCGCTGCGACTCCTCATCCTGGACAGACTTCCCTCCACAGCACTGCTGGACGGGGCCGATCGCCGGGACACGCTGCGGGAACGCATCCTGTTCAGCTCCTGAAACAAACGAGGAATCATCGTGAAGACACGTCCGTGTCTGCCCCAGATCTCCCCTCAGAGCTGTCCATGAGAGGACGCTGGACAGAGCCTCATGTGGCACGCAACCTAGACCGCAAGGCTGTACTGGCACCGTGATTCACATCTGTTTAAAATATTTTGGCGTGTGCTGTACATTGTTCATGAGTAACATCCTGCGTCCTTCACACAAGGAGAGCAGGATGTTACTGTTAGTGCATTAGAGCTAAAAAAAATAAATATTCAATCACTGCTCTTTCAGTGATTTTGTCCATTTTGTTAAAGTCTCTTGCCTTGTTTACTTTAGAGAGCTACCTCTTCAACATAAACTGACCAAATGACACCAGTCTGCAGGTACACAGCCTTTAACAGTCAGGGAACAGTAGAGCTGAGAGAGGACGTCTCTGCTTCACTTCTTCAATACAAGGATCACAACTCATCAATCAGCCCTCGTAGGTCTTTGAATGATTTGTGTTTTATGGGTTTGTGGGATACAAACCAAATATATCATGTGTGTGTCAGTCACGTGAGCTGAGCTGTGCCTTGGGCTAAGGTACTGAGGACTCCACTCAGATTTCTTTTTTTGGTGACTTGGACTCGAACACTGAGGACTCGGGATTACACTCAGACTCAGGACTCGACTCTGACTCGAACACTGAGGACTCAGGACTCGACTTGGACTCAAACACTATGGACTCGGAACTCGACTGGGACTTTAACACAGAGGACTCAGGACTCGACTTGGACTCAAACACTATGGACTCTGAACTTGACTCGGACTTTAACACTGAGGACTCAGGACTCGACTCAAACACTATGGACTCGGAACTTGACTCGGACTTGAACACTATGGACTCGGGGCTAAACCCAGACTTGAACACTGAGGACTCAAACACTGAGGACTCAGGACTCAACTCAAGACTCGAACTTGAACACTATGGACTGGAACACTGAGGACTCAAACACTGAGGACTCGGGACTCGACTTGAGACTCGAACACTGAGGACTTGAACACTGAGGACTCAAACACTGAGTACTCGGGACTCGACTTGAGACTTGAACACTGAGGACTTGAACACTGAGGACTCAAACACTGAGGACTCAGGACTCAACTCAAGACTCGAACTTGAACACTATGGACTTGAACACTGAGGACTCAAACACTGAGGACTCAGGACTCAACTCAAGACTCGAACTTGAACACTATGGACTGGAACACTGAGGACTCAAACACTGAGGACTCGGGACTCGACTTGAGACTCGAACACTGAGGACTTGAACACTGAGGACTCAAACACTGAGTACTCGGGACTCGACTTGAGACTTGAACACTGAGGACTTGAACACTGAGGACTCAAACACTGAGGACTCAAACACTGAGGACTTGGGACTCGACTTGAGACTCGAACACATGAAGACTCGGGACTCGAACACTTGAGGACTCAAACACAGGGCTCGGGACTCAACTCGGACTCAAACACTGAGGATTCGGGACTCGAACACTTAAGGGCTCAAACACAGGACTCGGGACTCAACTCGGACTCAAACACTGAGGACTCGGGACTCGAACACTTGAGGACTCAAACACAGGACTCGGGACTCAACTCGGACTCAAACACTGAGGACTCTGGACTCGAACACTTGAGGACTCAAACACAGGACTCGGGACTCAACTCGGACTCAAACACTGAGGACTCGGGACTCGAACACTTGAGGACTCAAACACAGGACTCGGGACTCAACTCGGACTCAAACACTGAGGACTCGGGACTCGAACACTTGAGGACTCAAACACAGGACTCGGGACTCAACTCGGACTCAAACACTGAGGACTCTGGACTCGAACACTTGAGGACTCAAACACAGGACTCGGGACTCAAACACTTGAGGACTCAAACACAGGACTCGGGACTCAACTCGGACTCAAACACTGAGGACTCGGGACTTGAATACAACACTGAACACTGTTATTTATTCTCTTCTTTCCAGCCCCTGGTCTTATTATTGTGACTGACGAGAGATCTTCACTGATAGTGTTTGATTTTAAGAAGCTGAGGCCACTTCAGGAAAAGGAAACACATGAAATCCTCATGAATTTATTCATCTGTGTTTGATGGATTATCCCTGACTCACCTGAGCTCCATGGGATCTTCTGTGACTCGGAGCCTCTGGTCTGCTGTCTGGAGGATGAGGCTCCCTTTGCAGCCATAACTGCTCAGCAGTATAGCCGCTGGACACTCCGCCTGCAGAGCCGGCGGTCTCTGCGTCTTTTCCAGCCAAAGGCAACAAGAGAACGGGCTCATCTTGTGCGGCAGGCCGGTGCCTCTGTGGAGTCTGGATCCGCTCTTCTGTGAACCTGAGGAGGAGCTGATCTGGGCTCGTTTTGCTGGTGGTTTTTCTGGGTTCGGACACAGGTTTGTCCACGGACAGCTCAACAGGCCGCAGCTCCCACGGGTCCTGCAGAGATGTTGTCCACACCGGGCTTGTTAAATCAGCTGTAGTCTGTGCTGGCATCTTCCAGCTAATATCTCTCTCAGAAGAAGGCTGCAACCGAGCTCCAAACCCAGCATCTGCACCCTGGATACCAGATACAGAGAACGGGTCTTTGCTGGGGTAGTGCTGAGCTTGAGATGTGAAGGAGTCTATGTCAAGGATGGCGGGCTTGTACGGCTCCTCTGCTCTCGGTGATGGCTCTTTCCATCTTGTTGCGGGATCACTGTGCTGAGAGGAAGCCTTGGAGAAGGGGTCGTTTCGGACTACAGAGTCCAGATCCACCACTTTGGGTCTGAGAGCCGCCGCCTCCAGCCTCGCCCTCTCCTGTTCCGCCTTCCTCTGGTTCTCCTTCAGTCTCTGTCTTTCTGCTTCTTGCTGTTTGGCGATCAGTCTCATTTTATCGGCCTCCTCTTTTTCCAGCTTCTCTCTCAGTTTGCGTTTCTCCAGCTCCACGGTCTGCTGCCTCTCTCGCTCTGCTTGCTTCTGCTTTTCAAACTCCAGGAGCTGCCTCCTCTCCATCTCTTTCACTCTCTCCATCTCCTCCTTCTTTTTCTGCCTCTCCTTTTCTAGCTCTCTCCTCTGTCTCTGGTGTTCTAATTCCTGTCTCTCTTTATCGAGCTGTCTCTGTCTCTCCCTGTCTATCTCTATTTGTCTCTGTCTGTCCAGCTCTCTCTGCTTCTCCAGCTCTCTGTCCATCTCCTTTTGTCTTTCCCTTTCTTTATCAAGCTCTCTCAGTCTTAACATTTCCTGTTCCAGGGCCATCTGTCTGATTTTCTCTGCCTCTTCCCTCTCCATCTTCTCTCTGAGCCTCTGTTTCTCCATCTCGAGGAGCTGCATCCTCTCTCTTTCATTCTGCTTTTGTTTTTGGAACTCCAGCAGCTGCTGTCTCTCCATCTCTTTCACCCTCTCCAGCTCCTCCATCCTCTGTTTCTCCTTTTGGAGCTCCAGCAGCTGTCTCTCCCTGTCCAGCTCTCTCTGCCTCTCTTCCTCCCGTTGTCTCAGCCGCTCCTGTTCACGCTGTCTCTCCTTCTCCTCCTCTCTCAGTTTCTCTAACTCAATCTTTCTCTTTCTCTCCAGTTCTCTCCGTTTTTCTTTCTCCAGTCGACGTTGCCGCTCTCTTTCCTGCTTCTCTCTCTCCAGTTCTTGTAGTCTCTGGTTTTCGAGCTCTATCTGCCTCTGCCTCTCCAGCGCACGCTGTTTCTCCTCAAACTCCTGTTTCTCCTTCTCATACGCTTTCTGTCTTTGCCTTTCGTACTCTCTCTGCCTCTCCCTCTCCTTCATTCGTTCAAACTCTGAATGTGCCTCTTTCTCTAGTTCGAGCTGTCTTTGCTTTTCTCTCTCCAGCTCTTTCAGTTTTGCCTTCTTTCGTTCGGCCTCCTTTACCAGCTCTCTTTTCCTCTCAACCTCCATCATTTCATCCGCCATCTTTCTCTCTGTTGCCTCTTCAACTTGATCTCTGCTGCTTTTCCCAAAAGCTTCATCCAGTGATGGATTTCTCCTGATTGGATGAAGCTTTCCCTGAGACCTCACAGACAGATCGTCAAAGGGTGAATTCATATCCACGCTTGGAGAAACCGGCTCCTGGATTTGTCCGGTTAAAGCAAAGTAAGTCGCTCTGGGTTTGGGTTGTTCATCTTGCGGCAGCATTTTCAAATGTTTCGGTGCTGCGGCCACTTCCCCCTGTTCCGCCTCTCTCTGCCTGTCTCGGCTTGTTTCCAAAACCGCTTGTCCCTCCTGTTGTGGTCCTTTACTCGTATCTTGTTCCAGACCTGTGATGCTCAATTTAGACAAAGCGCCAACCCTCAGATATCTTGGCTGTTGTTCTGGCTTCCCTGACAAAGCCGGTTCAGTGTTCCTCTCTTCCGCTGGCCTGCTCCCCTCTGAGCGTCTGGAGCGGAGCGTCATGGCCTTATCCTCTCTGTGAGCAGACGGGACGCTCTCGCTCACTGCTCTGCTTTCATCCACCGCCTGCACCGTGTCAAAGGAATGCAACACACGCAGAGGACTTGACGGAGAAACCGGCTCTTTGTAGACGGCGGTGACCAGCGTCCCCTCGTCGCTGCTTCCTCTCCTCAACGACGGGCCGCCGAGGGACTCCTTGGCCTTGCCCTCGTCCACCATCATCACGTTGTGTCTCTCCACGACATTTTCAAACAGGGATGCTCTCACTTTCTGAACGTCAGCGCTGGGACCGCTATCCTTGGAAGCAGAGCTTCCCGTCTGTTCGGCGGCCTCTGGTCTGTCCTCCGCGGGTGAATCTTTTAAATCCACAAACGTCCTCGCCTCACTCGGGGTGACGGCTGACTCTTCGGTCTAAGAGAGTGCGGAGAGATACGGCAGATTGTTATGAGCTGTGGTGAAAAAAAAAAAAGCATTTGAAATTCTTTCTCTGGTCAAAATAATCCAGAACCAACAAAGGAAAGCTGACTTGAAAACAGAAAGGGACGGGACGGGAGGCACAAAGAGCTCGGAGTGATGGAGTGCAGACTGTCAGCGTGGAAACGGTATCCCCTTGTTCTGTCTCGGCCTCATAACAGAGGGTGTGGTGCCGGGTTGGTAATCAAAGCCTCTGTGTGTTGACCTATTCCCAGTGATCTCCTGTGTGTGTGTGTGTGTGTGTGTGTGTGTGTGTGTGTGTGTGTGTGTGTGTTTCATAACCCATAGTCTTCGGTTTCACAGGTCTGTACATGTGTAACAGCGACAACTCTTCAGGCGGATGGAATCGTACTCACTGGTACACTCGTACTGCGCTCTGACAGAGACGGTGTCATACTTGACCCATTTATAACCGTTAGCCAACACACCCCAAACTAATGGTTATTATTTAACCTCCTTCTTATCATAATCTATTCCTCTAACCAGGTTTTGTTTGTCTTTTCTTCTCGTTGCCAAATACCGAGGTTTTATTTTGGCATGAGATTACAAGAAACACACAATGGTGCCACTCTGTTTTTGCGAGTAGCATGTGAAAGCTTTCCCCGCTCCTAAGCTGTGACACAATTTCTCATTGTTATTTCCTCTGCCTGTCACATAGAGCGAGACTGATGAAAACTAGTTCATGTAAAGCTTAGCTCCCTCTCTTACCCTCATCTGAGGATCTCTGCTGATGTCACGGGGCTCTGTCGCCTCACCGCCGGGGTCTGGTGACCTCTCGGATGAGAACCTGATAGACATACATCAAATGAGACAAAAGCCATGCATGACAATGGAACAGCTGGACAAAGACGTGGGACGGCAGCAAGCTGGAGGCGTTGAGTGCAGGTCTTACCTTTTGGTCAGGTCGAGGGGTAGGGGGCGGGGCTTCAGAGAGGGTTTCAGGACAGGGCTCTGTGTTGGTGTGGGGTCCTCTGTGAGCTGCCTGATCAGCTGTTTAACACCCACGGGCTCAGTTTCAGGGCCTGGCTGCAGTGGAGGGAGAACATCTTGGCCCGTGGGACCAGCACCAGGAGAGGAGGAGGAGGAATCCAGAAGGAGACTGATTCGTTTCTTGATGCTGGCGGCACGCTTCTGCTCGTCGGGATCCTTCGACGTCAGTTCGTCTGTGGTTTTGAAGCTTTGGTCTGGACCGGCTGCTGCAGCTTCAGCATCGGTCCTCTGTGGCGTGGCACCGTTCGGAGTTTTCTCTGTCACCTGTGGTAGCACCTTCTCTTCTGGAGTGTTTTCTTTAGCGTCTGCTTTGGGGGTTTTACGATGTAGTGAAAAACCAATGGACTCAAATTTAGATGTGAGGTCAGCTGACAGCGGTCGTCTTCCTGCCCAGCGAGGCGCAGGAACCGGTGCCTCCGTCTTGTTTGGACTGTCAAGGAAAATGGCTGATACAGGTCTGGTCCGAGAGCCTCTGGGCTGGGGTCTGAGTGGCACGGCTGCCTCAGGTTTAGCTTTAGTGTTTTCTTCTTCCTCCTGCCCACAGAGATCCAGAGAACCCATGGACTTGGCCCTTAATATGGAGGGCCCTCCTTTCTGATCCTTCTCATCCTCGTTCTTTGTGGATCCAGACCACTCTGCTGGAAGCTTTTTAAAGGTCTTGGCGTAGGCTACGCTTGATGGAGAGGGTCTCTGCCTCACAGCTGGAGCAGGTGAAACAGGTTTGCCAGGGTCTCCAGGAATAAGAGGAGGAGCCGGTTTGAATGGATGGACTACAGGCTTGCTTGTCTGTCCAGCGCTCAATCTGTTAGATGATTTAACGGTTGAAGAGGTAGGTCGGTTGGGGTTGGTTGACCCTGGTCTTGGTTTGCCAGTGGGAGCTGTCTGCGGTGGTTTTGAACTGCTTGGAAGCTCTGGTTTTGGTCCAGGGGGGCGAGTGGCCTCTGGTCTGGGTTTGGGTTGGGGCTTTGGAGCAAGTATGGGTTTAATGGTGACGTTTCTCTCCACAGAAAAAGGTTTGGGGCTGAGCCTGGGCTTGGGGCCTGGGACAGGTTTGCTGGGCTCTGTAGTGATGATGTGGGACTGGTTGATGGAAGGGATCTCAATGAGAGTCTTGTTGCTGGAGTCAGTGAGGGGACTGAGGTGAAGCCGTCCTCCCACCCCTGTCCTCCCGACCTCCCCAGCCTGAACCTCCACCTGAGCCGCCATCGTCTTCAACAGCACCTTGAAACGAGAGGAGAAACTTCAGGTCAGGAGGACGACACGGAAACTGAACCACAGCGCTCAGCCTCCAGTGCTCCCTTCCTCTGCTGGAACTGTGGACTTTGTCTGGGGAGCGGCTGCACATTTTCAGACTGGAGTGTGGACGATATTTACGCAATGCGATTGATGATTGCGGCACATGAGATCACACGTGTTAACGGCTGAACAAGGCCCAACAAAATCAAAGGGCTGATGGTCAGGTGAACTTACATTAAAATACCTTTTAACAGAGGAGCTACTTTAACATATACCAGTGAGGAAATTAACAATCAGTTCTTCGTGTTTTGGGGCACAACACGGAACTAACGTCCGCTAAATTTATCAACCATCAAATCCTCCTTCCCATCGGACTATAACACTAATTGTAGCAGCAAACTTAAAGGTGCGTTCATGTCAACATTTTCATTTCATCCATTTAAATGAGTTGCCTTTGATTTAGATGTGCCGAATTTGCTTGGCAGCATATTTTGTGTACAAAGAAAAGTGAGAGGGTCTTATTTTTAGTAAAAATGTCTTTTTGGACTCAATCTGAGCCTCGTTCAGCAGACCAGTCCAGAAACACGTCTCATTTAAAGATATTTAAAGACAAAAATCAGCTCTGAATTGTTTGTAACAAGTGAAAAAAAATTGCCAGTGGAGTAACTGACGGTTTCTTGTATTTAGACATTATTCTAAACTTGACAAGTAAGCAACTGACCCTCACTGATGCTTTATTTATTGTCATATACACCCCACTGGTTTAGAGGCACACAGAAACATAATGATGGCAGTGGGAGGGGGGTTTAAAGCCTGTTTTGATAGTGGGAGATGTAGCCCCATCAACACACTGTATAAAATATAAACATAGTCTCCGTTACGCCTGTTTCTGGTGCAGAGTAATGAAGCAGATCATCAGCAGGAAGCCATACTGGAAATGCTGACTCAAGAGGCGGAGTTTCAGCCTGCTACTTAAACGCCATAGGATGCCTGTCAGTCATGTGATCTGAGCTGTGCCTCTGATTGGACGAAGTCATGATCGTAATATCTTCTAAACTGCTGAGTTAGAAAAAAAAAGCAATTCAGACCCAGGCTGTAAATGTGCGTTTTAATGCCGTAAAAGTCCATTTTTTGTCTTGATGTGTTTGTGACTTCTGGTCTTTTTTTTTTTGTTCATTTGTATTTTTGTGCAAAAAAAAAGGTTTGATTAAAATATCAAACAAAAGTAATAATGCCTGCTTTTGTAACAGAACAAATGCACAAAATGAAGCGATTTTGCCAGATTAGCCCGAAAATACGAGGCTCCAAATAATACGAAACTAGGAGCCGTTTGGGAGCCGAAAGAGCCGAACCTCCCATCACTACCACACAGCGCCAGACAAATACCTCACTCCATTGGGAAAACTCAACCAACACAAATATGCATCTATTTGTGTCTGAACCAAGCGGTTGGTTCCAGCCTTAGAATATGAAGCCTGTGTGGGAGAGTTAAAAACTGCAGCATGAGACCTCCACACCAAGATTTTATCAAGGCTGAATTTCTTCATAAAACATTATTGAAGTTATTGAACTTGAAAAAAAAAAGGAGATTTGCCCATATAAGGGCATGACTGACTCGATTGACAGGTGGGAACCCTGTGGATGTCTGCGGAGGCTAAATTCCCGCCTCTGTACCTCATCTGAACTCAAAGGAAGCTTGGTTCAACATTTTCAATACGGCCTGAAAACGATGGCTTTAAAACTCTGCATCAGAAACAAATGGGTGACATCACAGAAGCTACATCCATGTATTATAAAGTCAATGGACAGAAACACACCTGACATACTCTTATATAATAATAACAAACTCAAACCAAACTTGATTTAAACTGACATTAATTAATGAATCTGTATTTTAATAAACTGGCTGTGGGTCTGGTCGTCTGGACTGTGTACCTTTAAGGTGGATCCTGAGACAGAGGAGAGGCTGGAAATCTGTACAAAGTCATTGTTTTGTTTTCATGTTGTCACACAGGCAAATCAAGCTTACTCAGTGAACGGGGATTCCTCTGCAAACACACACCACACTGCCACTTCAACTCCAGCTCCTCCCATGACGAACTTTCACACGTTTATCTGAGACTGACTCTCCGATCTACAGATAACACGGTACGATAAAACGTTTCTGATAACTGGGAGTTTATCTGCCTCCAATCCTTTAAATCAGAGCTTTCAGGTGTTCCTGTAATAAAACAACTCAAGCAGCTCATGCTGTGCTGGCCCTTTAAGAGGCTCTTTTTTTTCATGGCTGATAATGCTTCCCACATGTTTCTGTGCAGAGACACATAAATAACACAGTGAAGCAACAGTCTTCTCTGAAAAATGAAATACCTGATGACACAAAATAATCCCTGCTTATCTTACCTGACAAGATGTCAACCGTCCGCCGTGGAGCTCTGGCTTTTGTAGTTCCCCAGCAGCGCTGTCATATCACACAGGAGGGGTGGGGGGGGGGGGAGTTGAAGGAGCCTAAGTAAGAAAGCACACAAGCCCTTCACTCGTCAGGACTGCTGTGGTCGACAAAATCACGGCGGAGCGACTGGAGGCTGTGTGAATGCTTCCTCACTGCGGTGTTTGCACGCCTCCATAGTGGAGCAAACAGATGATGGTGTTTACTCTGACACAGACTCCTCGAGTAAACAAAGTCACACCCAAACATACATTCCCGCTAACGAAATACGTCCAGGAGCAAGAAAGGCAGAGGAAAGTCATTAACTGATTGCTGCAGCTTTGTGTTTACTTTGACTTCCTGATTTGCATTTGCCCTCGATCACTACTCACCAGCAGTCACACACACACACACACACACATTTATCTATGTAAATTAAATCTGGTTACATTGAAACCAGAAATGTTGCAGCTCTTTTCTGCAGGAGTCTTTTCTCCCCTCACTGTCTGCCCTTTCGTCTGTCATTTCACGAGCATCAGCTGATTAGCTACAACTTCTTGAATCCTCCGGCTCCCTGCATCATAAACAGGAAAGGCAAATGGAAAAGATACTGTTAAAAAAAAAAAATCAGAGACGTTTTCTTTGCTGAAACAGACTTTAAAAGTTTGAGGACTTGAACTTTAGATGTTGACAGGAAACGCCTTCGCTAAGATGGAATGCTAAACATTCAGTGTGATGGTGGGGCGAGCAGCACAGCAGGGATTAGGAAAGTGTCTGCCTTATATAGCCATAGACATACCACTGTTCTGCATCAGACTCATCATAGGAAGCCTCAAACAACAACAATCAACATTAAAGCCAGGGTTATATAATTTGATTCCTCCATGAGGAGCATACCGCGAACACTCAAATCATTCAGCAAACACCGCTTCAGAAACAGTCACATGGACATTTTTGCTATTTTGGCAGGGATCACTTACAGAAGGAGAGTGGGGCATAGGGTAAACCAGCTCTGTGTTTGTTGTGTTGTGTATCAATCTGGTAACCTGGTCCAGCCAGTTATGCAGAGGAAACTTTCCTCTGGTAGACAATAGATGAGTACACGTCAACGGATCTATTGCGAGCTGAAAGAAGAAGTGTATTTACTCCGGCGAGCCTTCATTGTGTCATCAAAGCGCTTAGTTACAGTCCACAGACATGCAAATGATTAGTGACGCACCAAGGCTGCTACCGACAATATCAATGAATCGATATCAAATCAATGCCTAATGGTCACATGGGGGAATAAAACCCAACAACTACTGTCAAATACTTTTGGTTTTATCTTTTCTTTTTTATAAATATTTGATTATTATGTGACCGACTGCACTCAACTCAATATTTATAACTAACATTCACCAGGAGGAATGAGACACACTGACTTTTTGTCTAATATTTGTGGTTTGGTTTTTTTTAAATAAACATTTAATTCTCAGATTTTCCTTACATTACCTTTTTTTTTTGCTCCTCTTTTACACCATTTAAGGGCCTGTACCAGCTGATACAATACTCAACTGTTCGCCTATATCAGTGCACCCACACTGTGCAGGAACTTATGAAACTGTGCTGGTTTTTATTTGTCTATTATACAGTTGTTTTTGTTGAATTGGCTGTTAAAATACCCATAAAGTGACAAGTCATCATAATACTCCATATATCATAGGATAAAGCCATGATAAGGAGATTTAGGTCATCCTCCTGATAAAAAGGAACACTTAAAAATGATGGACTGGCCCCCTCAAGTCCAGACCTGAACCCCATCCAGCAGATTTGGTGGAGTTGTAAAATAAAGGTTTGAGCTGCAGAAGTCAGGGGATAACATCAGTGTTATACTGACACTGTGTCAGCGACACGTGCTGCTGTAACTGCTGCAAAAGGCGGACAAACCAAATATTAAAGGTAAAGGTTGGTAAAAACAGAAGGACTCACTTCATTTATCTGCATGTTTCAGGATCAGGATTTGGAGCCAACAGAGGTAAACGCTTATCAGAAAATGCATTGAAAATGGAATGATCTAGAAAAATATGCTATTATTTTTCCCCACGTTAGCAAATCATTGCAGGTGCAAGCACAAGAAGTGGTAATGATAGATCTGTCTGCTGAATGGATTACTTCATAACAAACACTAACAGAATAAATGGATCTTAACAATTAAGGGATTATAATTACCATAATTAATTTGAAGGTGTCCGATTTAATATGACAGTAATCAGTGTTTATCTAGGCTACCTTGATTTGACCATAATTATTGTCTGTCCCGAACGAGAATGAGCAACAAGTGCTAACCCCCTCTTCCCCTGCCTGCTCACCTAAACTACCTCATCTCGAGGACGGGACCGGGTCCAGTTCAGAGAAAAAGACAGTTTGCCTGCTTTTAACAGAGATGAATGAAAAGAATACAACCCGTGCCAAAGACCTGAATGTGCAGGACGCTTTGAGAGCTGACTCGTTTTTAAAACTATCCTCCAGTAAGAGAAAAAGATGAAGACATCACCAGCTTCTTCGCTAGCAACGGTTAGCTAACAACTCAAGAAGCTGGACTCCAAAATGGAAACACTGACTGAACCAGTTTGATACGAACTGGAGACAACTTACCGAACAGGAAAATCAGTTTCACGCTTTTCCTCGCCGGAACAACTTCTGAACATCAGTTAAAGCCAGCACAAGAATAAAGTGACGAGTCGTGACAGTTCGTTAATACATTGGCTAGCGGAGCGGCTAACTTAGCAGGTTAACTCAGCTCTCCGGTCTCAGGTTTCAGTGTTGTTGACAGGCTCGACCAGACAGCGCTCAACCAGCCGCCTCACCGTTCAGCCCCAGCGACAAGTTAGCAACCGTCACATTGTATGTTTCCGGTTAGCGCTTTCAAAATAAAACGAGTTTTCGGCAGCGAAAGAAAATATTGAAGCTTACGAAACAAAATATCTATCGGTGCCTCAAAATACCGACATCATAATGTACACAATCTTCGTAATGTTATTATAAGTATTACAATTTTTTTTTTTTTTATAATTTCTCAACACCCCAACTGGAATAAAAATGGCAGCAAATAAATAAATGATAAGAAGCAATGAATCATGAAGCAATGAAATGAAAGAGTCATTTTATCATAATTTTAAAAAACTGAGTTGAAATTATGAGATTAAAACTCTTAATTAAGACCTAAAATCTTTTCATTATGACCAAAGAAATGAGCATAGACTGTATAATTAATGGACCTAGTCCACGTGATGTCATCCATCTGTTTCTGAAATAGAGTTTTAATGCAAATCGTCAACAGTAGCCATATTGGAAATGGGTAATCACTTGAGCTGTGCCTCTGATTGGGCAAACTCATGTTCATAACACCTTCTAAACTGCCGAGTAAGAAAAAGATCAATCCCCTTGCAGTGTGAGCCACTGGAGGAATGAGCTATTCAGATGGGACATTTTTTTGTTCCAGCCTGTAAACATGTTTATTTCTGCTGATTTCAGCACTTCAACATTAGCTCTTATCTTTAGACCAACATTTGGAAATGAGACAATACAGAAGTCCTGAAAAACAGTTTATCAAATTTGTTTACGACTTCCTTTTTTCTTTTTTTGTTAAATAAGCGGAAATGGGCTACCACATGGTAGCTTTTGTCAATTCAAAGAGCTTTTTCAATGTTTATTTTGGTATTCTTTATTATTATATCTTTAATTTTGGAAAAGAATGCACTTTTTGACTTCATCTTAATGTGCTTTAAAATTTAATTACGTTATTAAAGAGGCCTGCCATCATGAGCAGGGCCCTATTCAGTCACTGCTTTTTGGTTCAATTATTTTGAAAGCTATATCACCCTTACTTCCTGGCTGATGTTTTACTCAATTTGTATAACTTGACGCATATTGAGTTTAATAAAGACTCAGGGATTATCCCGTCCAGACTAGGAAGGGTTAATGGGTCATTTTTCCGGTACAAAAATGGAGTTATAATTTAATATTTTCATATATAAAAACTAGCCACAGAAAACACTTTTACATCAACAGAAAGCCTTTATAATGTAATCATATTACTGTCTCCTGTTAACATAAATGCCTGAGGCTACTACTATTTGCACAAAGTGAGTGTATAAGTGAAAAATAATAATTAAAAAACCCTCTGTGGCTAAAATAACTCAATAAATGGTTTGTACTTGACTAAAGATAACCAGGACTGCCCCCATGTGGAGGAAAGCATGAACTGCATCAGACAGATGGCCGCCAACATCCTAATTGGATAGCGACTTCTTGTGTTTGACCTTCCCTTCCCTTCCCATGATCCTTTATTGTCCTTGGCAATACGTCAATCAAGAATCAAACAGCCACTCTCTTGATTGTGCATAATTGTTTATTTGTTTCGACAGACCAGTTATGCCCGCTAGTCTAAACTTGCTCAAAATTAAAGATCAATTAAAGAATCCTCCAACAAAACACATTTAATCCACCTTTCTCCCCGGGTTTCACCAGTATTCACTAAATATCAGCAGTTGTTTACAGCTCACGCCTTTCCAACACTGAACTGATTAAACTGGGGGTGTAATGTCTGAGGTTAGTAATAGTCTGTGATAAAAGGTGACACAGAGGAGAAAATGAATGAGAAGAAAGTGCGTATTTATAGTTAAATCCAGCAGAATATACTGGATCTGTGTTGAACCAACAGACCTAATCTCTTAATACTGTTTTCACTTCCTCACTATGGTATTAGAACATTTTTGGGAGGTTTTTATGTGTTGTTACAAAACTCTGGGGCAGGTGTGTCAAAGCAACAAAGGTGTCCTCTGTGAAACACTGACAGAAATCTAATATTGATCATTGTTTTAATCTGCTCTACACCGCATTCCAGATTAAATATCTCAGAGCAACGAGTATCCAGGAAAGATTTTATGGAGCTCATATCTGCAGCTGGCTGACTGCTATTCCCGATATAAAGCACCCTCAAATTATCTTATCCGTACTACTCAAGGACCATCGATGCAACTCTCAGGGCGAGCTCAGGAAAGGTGAGAGTCCAACGGCAACCCCGCCAAGCGTCTGAAGGTCAGAGAAGTCATAAAGCATACATACTGTCGCAGTGATCCTGACTTTGCATCTGAACAAAATGTTCTCCGTGAAGCTTTCGGTGTGACAACAGTTTGTGGCGACGCTTTGACGAAGCTGTAGATGAATGCAAATCAAACTGCTGGTGTGTGGACTGAAACAGGATCGAAAGCAACAATTACAAAGCAGCATGGACTCTGGCTCCGGTCTGAAGCACATTTCCATAAGTTAAAACAATTTGCATGGAAGTAAAAACAAGGAGAGGAGGGCGAGCGATTAAAGGAAAAGGTTAAAGGGACTTCAGTGTGGTCTACTTGGTGTGAACCATCGACGTGCTGAACAGAAGCTTCTGCTTCTTCTTCTTCTTCTTTCCTCCTTTCTCATCTGAAAGAGACACCACACCGAGGAGTCAGTCTCAGACTGAACGTTTCAGCTTCAGGATTTAAATTAAAATTTGATTCAAAGAAAAGTTTCATCTACAGACAGCAGACCTGGTTCAACCACAGGCTGTGGAGGAGAAGCTGGACCGCTGTCCAGCTGCAGAAGCGCTCTCTCGAACGCCTGACTGAAGGAGTTCTGGAAGCTGGGCACGGGGACACGGTCCGACCCGTCACTCTCTCCGTCGCTGTCTGCAGCTGGGGGAGCGAGCAGCTTATCTGTGAGGCAAAAAAAAACAACACAATCATGACACCAGGACGCCTGCGGTGCAAAGACTAAAACAGGTTTTACAGGAAATTCACGGTGAGACAGAAAGCTCCAACAAACGTGTGACCTGTACAGACAGAAAACAGATGAAAAGGATCATCCAGCTTTTAAAACTGTGCGAGAAAAAAAAGAAGTCAAGGATTCATCTGAGCTCAGGCGACTTTAAAAGGTTGAATGAACAGTTTTTAAAACAAAGGAACTCCAGCCTGACCTTTCTTTGGGGGGATCCTGGGCCCAGCATCAACTCGAGCTTTCCCATCTCTTAACATCTGTAGAAAACACAAACATCGTCACCACATGTCAGGGATCAGCTCATAGGTTCAGCATCGTTAAGCTATCCTGAGTTCATCACACACACACACCTGTGCAAAGGACATACAGTGGGAGTCATCCTCCACACTGCCCACGACAGGCGAGGAGCTTTGCCCGTTCAGACTCGGGAATCTCAATCCATCTGAAACGACAAACGGATGACGTCACTGACTGCGAGGTGTCCAGAAACTGATCCGACGGCTCTGAGCAGTAAATCTGAGGAGGGCGGAGCTGCAGGTACCTGAGGAGGGGCTGCTGCTGAGGGGGGAGGGGGGGCTGAAGGTGAAATCAGGCTGAGCTGAGAGGCTGCTGTGGTGAGGCGGAGACCCGAATGCTGGGAAATGGTGAAGGTTCTCTAACCCGATATGCACCTCAGGAACTGGAGACAGTAAAAGGAAGAACTTCACCTTCATCTCAGATTCGTCTTGAAGTTCATTTTCAGGAGCCGTCGCTCACTCAGCTGTACTTACATTTACCCTGCTTCTTATTCTCCTCGATTTCAATCCGCTTCTCTCTGCGCTTCTCGTCCCTCACTTTTTTCTGCCTCAGGCGCTTTCTCTTCTCCAGCTCATCTGAAGAGGAGGAAAGGGCATCAAACACAGCGGCAAAGAACCAAAAAATACAACAAAGAGGAAAACGGCTCCAACCTGCGAAGGAGTCCAGAGTTTCTTTGGAAAGGATCGGGGGCTGCAGGTCTAACTCACAGAGGCCGAGCTCACACGTGAGGGGCAGGTGAGCCAGGTAGCGATGTCGCTGACGGAGCTCCTGCAGAGAAACATGGACTGAAAATGAGTGAAAGCAGCAAAGACGAGAAACGGTCGCTTTCAAGCGGTTTTGTGCATTTGCTGCTGACCTCAGTGACCGTTTGTCCCTCTATCGCCACCACTTTGGCGGTGATGGAAGCAGGACTATTGTCCACGCCGCCATATTCACGAAACAGACAGCGTACATTCACGGGATGCAGGAACAACCGCTGGCAGTCCTCAGCTGGAGGAAGAAATACAACGTTTGATTCAGCGATAAACGTGAGAAGGACGACAGAACAAATCGGATTAAGAATCACGTACCTTGGTAGTAGTGATAATAAGGTCCATGCACTGCACTGGTTGAGGGGCGGCCCTCTGCAGGGTTAGCAGGTCGTTCAGGTTCAGGTTCTGGTTCTGGAGCTTCATCCATCACAGCCTCAGGAGGCTCCTCCAGGACAGACTCCAAAACGCCTCCAGGAAGGCCCGGAGGCTCTGCAGTGGCCGCCTCTAGAGTCTCCACGGCCTCCTCAACCTCAGCAGCCTCCTCCACTTCATCATCAAAGGCAGAGGAATACTGCAGTACAGGCTACAAAAACCAGACGGACAGGTTTAACACCTGAGCAGAGCACAACATGACGATTTCATCCCCTCGCCGGCTGCTGCTGATGTAGGAAATTGTGAAGACAGTTTTAGACCCACCTTGGTGCTGCTGGTGTGAGTAACCACGTCCTCCACAGGAGAAGGAGCTTCTTCCAGGGTCAGACTGGAGAAGTCCAGGTCATCTCCTGCACTGGCCCTCTGCTTCTTCAGCAGCGTCTCCTCTCGCTCCTACAAAACAGACACACGGTCAACAGGTTCCATCCTTTCTGAGGCCGTGTTTTTGTATTTGCTCCGGTGTTTTCCTCCCCCCTCTGTTTTCAAGTCTTGGCCTGAATCGTCATCTCACAGATGTTCCATCTGTTGCTTGATTCATGCAAGCAGGTGTGAGAGGAGCTGTACTCACTTTCAAAAGACAAAGAGCGCTCTGAATGAAGCATCCCTGGCTCTCCCCCTCCTGGCTGAGTTTGACCTGCAGGATTTCTTTCTCCTCGGCTAACAGGCTCAGGGCCTGTTCCAGGGAGGCCAGCAGCAGCTTGGAGTACTGGCTGAGACGTGCATCTGGAAAACAAGTGATCACAAGTTGATGGAGAGTTAGCTGGAGACTTACAGACCTGTTGGTTCATCAGATTTAAATGAGTACATCAAATGAGCCTCAAACACTGGGACGTCCTGCCTCCCCTTCCCCCGCTCACATACCAAACCCTCCATCCTTCCCTCTGCACGCACGCTTTCCTCCCCCCTTTTTCCTCCCTCCTCACTGGTAGAATGTTTGCTAAGTTAAGAGGCTGTTTACACTACGGATAGACCGATTATCGGTGCATATATTTGTCATTTTGACCCATATCAGCATCGTCCTTTTTTTTAATACGACGGCCGATAATAGGTCACTTCAAAACTTGGTTATTTTGGCTGTAATGCAGCTGCTCCTCTCTCTGCAGTCAACACTCTATCTCCAGCATTGTCCCACCCACAGCACCATCTGATTGGTTACACACAGTCACAGCTCAGGTAACAGCCAATCAGAAGTAAAAGCTGTGCATGCACAGCTTGCACAGACAGCGAGCAGAAAAAGTTTTTCTATTCTTAACTACTTTGCTTCGGTTAGCGAAAGTCCGCTAGCTTAATGCTAACATGAATGGAAAATCCCATTGACCGGCTAACGCAATTAGCATCGTGACTATCTCACAGTCTATGAACTTATTATAACTTTCACAGCTTGCTTGGCTCTTGAAAATGATATTGTTATTGTTATTGTTTGAAGTTAAAAAAAAAGAGATAAACATTTTAGTTGTGTTGAAATTTTTGAAACAGTTTATATACTGTAGAAAACTTAAGGGAGCTATTTATTTGTTTAAATTTGTATTGACCTTTAGAAGACATGCTGCTGAGCCTGGAACATGTTAAATAAACATGTGCTGAAAGGCATTTAAACAAAGTTAAGGATCAGAGTTTGTATTATTCAAAATTTTGATGTCAATATATTCACTTTTACTGCAAATGAATATCGGCTGCAAATATTGGTTATCGGCCTCCTTCACTCCTAATAATCGGTATCGGCCCTGAAAAAAGCACATCAGTCTATCACTAATTTGCACGTTTCACATGAAATGCAAAAAACTCAGTGGAAAAAAATAAATCTGGCCTGTCGGTGGCGATACAACTGTAGAGTCTTTTGGCTGCTCACTACAGCAGAGCCTGCTGATTGGCTGAAATTCAGTACGTCGTCATCAGTATCTGCAGTATGCCAAAAATTCCCTGATGTCATACTGATCCAGGGAAATTCCTCAATATGCATCAGACCAGTCTACCTGGCATTCCGTTTCCCACAATGCACAGCAAAGTTAGTCTATGCTGGTAACAGTAATATGAGACGGTCTGTACTTTAGAAGTGAAGTGAAAGAAACAAAGTTAAAACTTGTCACTTTTCGTCTTTAAAGAGGCGTTTACTTCCACAAATTCTTTAAAGCCCGAATAAACCTCTAATTAACTTTTTTAAAACCAAACATGGATTATTTATTTATTCATTTATTTATATTTAAGTCTATTTGACAGGGACCATGCAAAACAAACAAACTGTCAAGCCAGAGTTAGCTATAGAGCTCATATTCATCTGTGGTCCCTGAGCAGGAAGAGGTTAAAAATATTCAATACAAATAATCAAACAAACATACATGATTGGTTTTCTTTGAGCCATAATTTCAGTTTTCTTTTTAAAAACACTGAGAACTGTTTGGTGTAAATGAGAGGCAGAAACACAAAGATACCTTTAAGTTTCATCCTAAAACCACTCTCCCATAAACGGCTCCTGACAGGTTCAGACCAAACGGAGGCAGACACATATCTGACAGCTGTTGTGATTCGCGATGCGTGATGCATTGTGGGTTTTGGATACTCGAGCTCCAAAGGCAACAAGTGGCTGAGAACAGACATCCCAGCATTTGGAGCTCTACTTTCATGCTCTCTCACCTCCTAAGCGGACTGGCCCTTCCACCTTCACCCACTCAGACATGGGCATGGCCACCAGACTCCCCTTCTCCCGCCGCATCAGACGCATGGTGATCACATCGCCAGCCACGTACTGTTTTGTCTCCATAGCAACCACACTGCAAAAAAAAAACCCAAAAGTTTCTGTTATTCCGATACAGATGCACGTGTGAGGGGATTTTTTTGAGCCTGACTTTCAGTTTCTTCCTCACCTCTTCAGGTCATCGGTTTGAACGGCCTCGTAGCAGATTGGGCACTTGGACCAGTTCTTGTCACTCAGAGACAAGTAGTGCAGCATGCACGGCCAGCAGAAGATGTGTCCACACCTGGTGATGCGGGCTGCCACAGGAGGGTAGAGGCAGATAGGGCAGGATGGCACCTCATGACTGTAGATGCGCTGGAGCAGTGCACAAAGAGTTGGTCGTTAATGCTCGGGTATTAAAAGTGCAACAGCAGAGCTCATCGGAGGAAATCACTCACCACTTGTTGCACACAGTCCCAGTTAACCAGAGTGTCTGGATCAGCGCAGTGAGCCTTGTAGTCCTGGTCGTCAGACACCACAAACTGGCAGCTGAAACACACACACACAGTGAGCTCACTTCCTCATATCTATGCTTGTCATTTCAAGTGATGTGATGCACAGGGAGGCTGCTAACTTGGCCTGCAGAAACAGCTCCTTGTTGAAGGGCTTGTGCTTATGGCCCCATTTATTTCGACGGCCCCAACAGGCATGGCCACCGTCTCCGATGCCACCACTCCCTCCACGCGGTTCAAAGGTGAAGTTCAGAAGGTGGTTCAAGCTTATTTTCTTCGGTCCAGCAAATTGAGCCGGGCTAAACTCGGCCCGGCGTGTCTCTGCTACCTGGAGCGGCGGAGACGGAAAACAATCTTTGCAGAACTTCCTAAAGCTGACGTTTGTTTTTAAAATCAAAGTTGCTCAACGATTAGATAAAGGCCTGTTTTAAAAATACCAACCTCCTCCCGTCGTCCTCCGCCTGTAACACCATACTGCCGTCCTCCACCTCTCTGGGGGGGTCTCTTCTCAAAATTCTTGCTTTTCTGTGTGTTGGTGCGGCGGGCGCCTGGGAAACTGTCTGTTTTGGGGAAGGCTGGCTCACGCTTGCGGTTGTAGCGCTTGGAGCCCCCATTGTTTTTACCCTCTGAAACAGAAAAGAATCACACAAACTGTTAGCCTGTTAGCATAACTGCCTAAGTCATATATTAAACTGTTACGCTCTGAGCCTCACTGCACACATACCTGAGACAAAGAAATTTAAATGAAATAAATAAGTTAACAATGATGAGATAAACATAAAATTACAAATAATACTAAAAAAAAAAAATTACAACATTAAAAAATATCATTAGCAGAACTATAAAAATAAGATTTATTTATTGTATACAGTGAAATTCCAATAACTGTCAGCTGTGTATTTCAACACTTACTGATGTTTTAAAACATTTACATGCAGCTGAAGACGGTCTTTAAACTCTACTGAAAGTGGATTCAGTAAAATTTAAGGGAAATATAAAATTATTCATTTATAGTTTAGACTCATACTCAGTAGCTTTGTTTTACCAACCAGCTGAACAAAACAAAAACCTAATTCTGCAAATATTTTTTTTTAATAAAAGGCGTCCTTCTCTGTGCATACATGATGCATTAATTCAAAGCAATGATGGAAATACTAAAACAGTGCGGTGTGCAGTTATTCGCTGCATTTCTGACAGTTCAGAGGGTCAAATGTTTGAACAACGACGTCAGCCCTATCAGATAAACAACCTCTGCGCTACTGCTAGGCCTCACAGGCCACACAGCGACGAGCATCCAGCTGGAGTGCAGACGTCGTGTTTAGACACTTACAGCTACAGTGGTGTTGTTTAGTGATGGGTTTTCACCTGTTTTAGGTTTAGATTCGCCCGGTGTTGGGCCTGTAGAGCTCGAACGAGGTGGAACCTTGGTGCTGCTGTTGGGATTCTTCTCCATGTTTGTTTCTGTGCAGTGAGCTATACTCAGGTCGAGCTCCGAGCGGAGAGCCGCGGAGCTCTCTAGCATCTAACTGAAAAACTGAAGAGGAAAGCGGGTTGCAGTGAGTGCGGGTAAGGCGGCGAAGGCCCTGGTTCATTTCTGTCAAACGCGGAGACCCCATCACGGCGACATCTTGACAACAAACAAACCCGAGAAAAATAAGAGACACGATTTCGGCGTCTCAAGTTATGGAGGTTGTTGGAAGAGAGGACGTTAACTCGCCACGCGGGGCCAAGACCCCCTAAATTTAAGGTTTAAACTCGTTTGGGTAAACACGGTGCCTTCACGAAGGCGGTAGACGTTTCCCAAACGCTAGAAAACGCGTCAGTTCAACGATTTTTACTAAAAGATTAATCCGTTTCAGAGCGCTCTCACTAATGGCGACGGGTCGCCAGATCGGAACCTGAGAGACCCGGATGTTTCTTGTACCGTCTGAAAACACATTCAGTGTGGAGAGCCTGCAAAGCATTGTGGGACATGTTGTAGCGAAAGCTTTGTTTGAAAAATACTCAAAAGCACAGAAGTGTTCCTCCAAACGTTAGTTAGAAAACCACGTTGATTTCTTCATACCTCTGTTTTCATATGTTAATACTATTTAATGTTTATTTCAGGGACACAAATACAACACATTTTCTTCAAAATATACATTTAATATGTAAACAAAATACAGCTTGGTACAGAACACAGCACCAATGAAATAAAAGTAATTTTCTCTTTCTTTAGACTAAAGTCAGTCCTCATTTGTGCTCTGTACATGTAAATCTCCTGCGAGAGATTTTTTTTCATTTTGTCACCTCTAAAGAGGAGGCCTCTAGTCTTCCTCAACACAGACTTTCATTTTGGATGTGTGGGAAGTGTGTTTACACTCCAATCATTTGCATCACAGATCCACAATAGCAAGTCCACTCTATAAGCTGTAATTGCTGATGGTCTCATATGACTTTGTAAGTCACAAAAAGGCTTCAATATTGTTTTCAGACAGTTTTATAAACAAAAAATATATATATGTTTGGGAGCTTTAAAAAACTGGAGATAGAAATTCAGTATCAGCAAACAAAAAAAATGTAATGTCTCTGTGGTAAAGGAAGTATACAACAGTTTCTTTTTCCTTAACAAAAAGGAATTTGCATTTGTAGAAGTTAATGTTCCTTCAAACACTGTATTCCAACATTTTTACAAAACTTAGACACAAAAACGCCTGAAAGACCTCGACAGCTGCTTTTCTCACTGCATGCTCTGAAGTCACTGCTCTTCATCTCCCTCACTCTCCGATTCTACTTCAAGCTCTTCTTTGTGTCTTGTGAGGCAGCATTTGAGAATTGCCCGCTGAACTTGTTGTTTTTCTTCTGCAAAGACAAAAAATGAAAAAAAGAGAAGAAACCACTCAATGTGAATTTTCTTTATCAAGCCCCTTTAAAGTTTTTAATTTAGTGCGCTGGTAATATTGAAAAAAAAAGCTGGTATAATTATGCAGTCAAAACAGGGTTTTTACTCATGAAAACACTTCAACAAATAAAACAAATAGCTGGTCAAAAAGGCTGAAAAAATATTTGACATCTTTAATTCCCTTACCTTCATTTTTGCATTTAGGGAGCATTCGATGGATTTGCTTGGTATTGTATCGGATCAGAAACTTCTGACAAGTTCTAATGGTTCCTGGAAAACATGACACCTTCCTTATTTTATTCAATTAACACTTGAGAGATTTTTTTTTTTAATTTTCTGATTACTGCTGAAAAAGGAAATGATGATTCTTCTCACCTCCGACATTCAAACAGTTGAGAAAGCATTCAATTTTCTCCCCTCTTGCTTCTATTCGGGTGATGAAAGGTAATGCAGACCAGAGGATTTTATAACAACTTTTGGGGAACCGCAGGAAGACTATCCCAGTAAAAGAATTCAGGTATTTAACTGAAAAAGAAAAATAGAAACAAAGTCAGTATATGGGTGGTGAAGTTGGGATTTAGAGTGTTTGCACTGATGTCATGGTTCGGGTAGTTACCCAGATGCACAGTCATATTGGAACAAACGAATATATCTAAATTTATGAATTATAATCGTTTTAAGTGCAGATTTCCACCTCACTATAACTATTTTTCACTGCAAGTGAAGATTGTACGTAAGAAAATGAAATAACTTCAGTGTTCGTCAAGTTTTTTTTTTTTTCAGTCCGAGTTCAAAATGCAAACACTTTACGGCTAAAATTTTTTCTCTCTGCTGATGATCTAGAGATTAAATTTTTATCCCAACCAACCTGTGAATCCAATGCTGCAGAGAGCCGCCCCGTAGTCCCCATGTATCCTGGCCACTGCTGATTTCACTGCCAGGGAAACGGCTCGGTCATCCAGCAGTAACAGGCGACTCCTGTCCGACACAACAACCTCACACAGCAGGTACCTACAGACACATTAATACCAAAGATGATGAATTTAAGGAGAAGACAACACTCATAAATTAAAACTGTGTGTGTGGAGCACACTTCACCTCGATTTCACCCGCACCATCGCAGCGTGTCTTCTTCAGAGGGAGCTTCCGTCAACACAGATAATGGATGCTCGGTGAATTTCTCTGCTGCCACCTGCTGGTCAAACACGAATAATGATGCTGGGAGTGCTTGACACTACACACCGGGTAGCACGATGGTTTTATTTATGTATTCAGCACTGTGTGGAAATATTTCTTTCCATTAAAACACATTCATATGAATAAATAATCAGACAAAGCAGGGATTTGCTTCCAGACATGAGGAAACAGTTATCTCAATCTTAGAACAATACGCCTAACGAAGAAACGGGACGTCCTGAGGTGAAAACCATACATACCCTTTTGGTAACTATGACAATCTCCATCGCTCTCAGCCAATCACAAGCTTACTCTTCCGTCCCCCTAAACACGTTTCACGCCATCTTGAAAATACACCCTCAGTTTGTGAAGTCGTCTACAAATTAAGATCAACTAAGAGCAGTAGTAGCTCTTTCATTTCTCACTGAGGTGGCCGGAATGAACGGTTCACGAAACAAACCGGCAGGAAAGAAGACCCAGACGGACTCAGAGCCCGGTTCAGAGACGAACCACAGAGACAGAAAGACTGGAGGAGGAATGCTGAAGAAACTGAAGTCGAGGCGCAGTCAGACCTCGGAGAAGTGGCCTGTGGTCACAGAGGATGAACTCCGGGCTCTGGGAGGAGATATTTCCCCGGACCATGTCCTGGGGCTCCGGGCTGTCACCGAGGGTGAGTAATAAGAAGCGTTTTTCAGCTTTAAGTTTACTAAAGTCCGTAAAATCACACATTATCCCCCCATACTGAGTAAGGTTTAGTGAACAGGCAACTTCTCAGATAAATACATGACAAAGTCTACACACACCCATCATAACAAGTCAAACTAAAGCGATATGTCCAAATGTTTTTGGTGTTTATTCAGAAAGATGCTCCTCCTGTACTCTACACCTGGAGTACAGCTGCAAGAAAGTCTGTGAACCCATTTTTAGTGAACTGGATTTCTGTTAAAAATCGGCCGTAAAATGTTTTTCTTTTTCTTGAATTAAAAACGCTTTATTTTAATGATAATTTGTATGTCTCTAAAGCACTTTGACTTGCCTTGTTGCCGAAATGTGCTGTATGAATAAAGTGGAAAAAAAGCAACACCATCATAAAGGTACAAATTTAAAGTAATAAAAGCATAGATTAAGATGAGGAAGAAGAAATATTCATAACATACACCTCATTTATACACAAACAGGCACAAACTGCTTAAATAAGTGAAGCTGGTTTAAATTTGAAGGGGGAAAAAAGAGTTGAAATACAAAATAAAAAATAACAGCAACAGTTTTTTCCAACACATAAAGGCTGGAGGGAAATAAAAGCTAATTTGTTCATGGTAGCATTTCTCAAGTAATATCTTGGTTTATAATATTGGTGATAAAGTTTCATAACCCGTTTCCTCTGCTCTAATTGCGTTTAAAAGTTAGATTTCCTCAACATTTTACTCAAACACGTATTGAGTTTAAAGTCTTGTACCTTGTGGGCTCCAGATGTGAGCATCTCAGGGACACAAATACTGATTATGAAACCGATTCTTTTTTAATTTTTGGGATGCCGATTCGATTTAAATTGCGATTCTTCAATGTCACTGATTTTTAGTTTGTTTTTTTTTACACCAGAAAATATGAAAAGGTTGAATGATAATGATGTATCCACCTTTTCCCTGACTACTTATAGTTCATCGCAATTTCTGGTTTTGCTCTTCCGGTTGAACGTTTTGTTTACATCGCCATGGAGACCACAAAGCTGATGATGTTAGCCTAGCTGTCGTAGTCGCTCTAATAACCAGATTTTATAAGCAAGAAAGTGACAAAATGAACAAAAATCAGTCGAGCATTAATGATTTCACGCAAGTTGTTTTGCGCTAGCTTGCCAGCGGCAGCAACCGGAAGTCGATAATCGCGGGCAGAAGTCAACACCCATCGGCTTCTGAAGAAACAGGTGGATGGGGCCAATATCAGGAGACATATTTCCCAGAAAATGCACATCACCTGAGTCAGTTCTTGAGATTTATTTAGGGGATCTGAGATCACGTTTCGAGATAGTTAAAGAAAAACGTATCGCCCTCTGCTGGAGAAAAGCTGTAACTTTTTTCAATCCCGGCTTACAAACAAAAACTTTAATTGAAGGATTTGAATTTGGAAAAAAATGATTTAAAAATCAAAAAAAAAAAAAAAAAAGATTTTTTTTTTCTCCCTCTTCTAATACTGAGCATCCTGTCCTTTTATTTTAATGTGCCTTGATGGAACTGTGTAAAATCTACAGATATAAATGAACTTTGAAAAGGAGACTTAAGTCCTGCATTCAAGATACAAGTTTATGTTTAAACCTGCCATATTCAGCAAAACCCAAAGCACAGAGAGTCAACTATCAAAACGTGAGTTAACCTGGAGCCTTCTGGAAACAGGAGTTGAATTATAAGATTTTAAGAGATAGCTTTAAATGTGCCGAGGCAGCCTTTAACTACCCTCGCAGTCAGGAGATGGACACCTGAATTTACCTTCAGGGATTAAAAAAGTACATTCTATTTTATTCTATTCCTTCTTTTTTTTTAATCTCCTGGAATTGTGTCAGTCTTCCACCCACATGTGTTTGTCCTGCTTTATTTGCCTCTGAGTCAGACCTCAGGGTCTGTCATCAGACACCCAGACTGCCGCAGCAGCAGCAGCAGCAGCCAGTTCTCAAGCTTCCCTTTGTCTTTGCCGTTTTCCTGGACCAAACAACAATGGCTGAACTTCCCGTCTCTCTCACTACACGCTGTTGAAAAGCTTGGACTATAGCATTACTCACCACTACTGCAAGGTGTAGCAGCCAGAAAGCAGATCCTGAAACTCTAGCTGCTCATGGAGTGCTTTCAGTCTGACCTCTTTCACATTTGTCTAAACAATCACTCACTGTTGCTTCACATTCCAGACTATCTTTGCAAGCCTGAAGACAATATCTACAACATTGACTTTACACGCTTCAAAATCAGAGACCTGGAGACAGGAACGGTGCTGTTTGAGATCGCCAAACCTCCGGTCAGCGGTAAGTGTTCCTTTACCTTCTGTGTGTTCTTCCTAAAAGACAGGATCGACACGATGTCACGTTCTTTATTTGTCCCACAGGACAATCGATTGTGTTACTCACACCCTGTTTGCTAAGAACGCTTTTAAAAAAACATCTTTTTCTTCATTAATACGCTGATCTGATTCATTACTCTCACAAATTGTCTTTGGTGAGCGATTTTTTTCAGATTTCTAAAAGTGAGCCCAACATGTTTTCTGTCCAGGTCCTGTGGAGGGTGAAGATGACATTGGAGAAGTGGACACCAGTGCGGGGCGCTTTGTGCGATATCAGTTTACACCAGCCTTCCTCAAACTGTGTACTGTCGGTGCCACGTAAGTGAATAAAACACAACTTTATGAAGAACTGGCTCAAGCAAAACCAGATTCTCCTGTTGGCTCCCAAATCTGTGCCCCTGCTATTGGTGCAACCTACATTAAACTTAATTTTTTAAAATAAACAATAACAACAACAACAAAGATATATGAATTACATGCAGATCATTTCACTGTTTTACAACACTTTGTCCTTTAGTGTTTATCTTACAACAGAGAGAAAGTTTCAAGTATAAAAACATGCAAGAAAGCATCAAACCGTACAAGTTTGGAACCTTGAGCTTGCCGTAGTTTTCTCTTCCTGTTTGTATTTTGACATGTAGAGTTTTCAGTGTTGTTCACAAAGAGTAACTGTGATATGTTTCTGTGATGAAAGATGAAATTCTGTTTGAAAACCAAAGTTATATCCATGTATGCTAACCGCTAGCCTATCAATGCAATTTCACATATACGTTAGCATCAAGCTAGCGCTGTGTTTTCTCTCTGGTTTCTGGTCCATTAGGTGATATATAACATGTTGAATGTGTTGAATATGAATCTCTACAGTAATATCTACCATAAAACCTCTCCCACATTTGCCCTGATTATTCCTGTGACAGATTATTCCGGTGGTCCCCAAACTACGGCCCGCGGGCCAAAAATGGCCCGCCTCCACACGCATAGAACGTGACGTTCTGTTCCTCCCTTCTGCAGTCAGTGCCCCTATCAGTGTAACTTTTTTTCATTAATAGTGTTATTGATTTATTTCCTGACTTTTTTTTCTGTGAAGATCCTGGAGAGGGTTATTCATATTTGGTTACGTGTGGCTTTCTGGAAAACAATAAATGGTTAAGTTTAGGTACCCCTGCGATCGTCGCACTTTTTCTGTTCCAAACTGACCCCGGCTGGCCCCCATCAGAGAAGGGAAAAGTTTGGGGACCCCTGTTGTAGGCCTTCAGAGGAGTTGCCTAAATACAGTTTACACAACCAGCCTGGTGTCGGCATAATAGTGAAACACTAACAAGAACAAAAACTCTGATTTTAAGCACACAAAGCATCACTTCAAAATATTATATATTTATATAACCAGGTAAATGCGTTTGGTATAAATTCCCATGGGAAATTTCCAACTTTGAAAATTCCTGGAATTTTGCAACCCTGTTTTGATTATTCTGTTAATAAATTTTGATTAACTTCTGAAAGAAAGAGCCAGTGAGGGCAAAGAAGTGTTCCATTACGAAGAGAAGTGGAGGGGAGAGGACTCTTCTTAAAGAAGCCTGTTTGAACGTGGCTGCAGACTGGAGTCTTTGATAGGAGTGTGATGCTTTATCATATTTATAGCTCCTTATGCCCTGAGTGCACACCATGTGTGCTGATTGGTGGTCATGGCTAACAGTGTGTTCACACAGAGATCCGGACGCTTGGGGCGGATCTTTACAGCAGAAATAAGCATGTTTACAGCCTGCGGAGTTCATTTCTCTTACAGCACACAGTGAGAGGAGGGCCAACCTTTGGAATGACTCGGCAGTTTAGAAGATATTAAGATCATGAGTTTGACCAATCAGAGGCAGAGCTCAGCTGACTGACAGGCCGATAGAGAGTTTGACACGCCCCCTTCTTTTGTTTCAGCGTGGAGTTCACAGTCGGCGACCGGCCCATTAACAGCTTCCGTATGATCGAGCGGCATTACTTCCAGGGACGCCTTCTCAAGAACTTTGACTTCGACTTTGGGTTCTGCATCCCAAACAGCCGCAACACATGTGAACACATCTACGAGTTTCCACAGCTTTCAGACGACATCAGTGAGTTCCAATCCGCTTCGATCCATCCGATTTTTTAACATTACATTCTCTTTTTAATTCTGTTTTTTTCATCTTCCACCTGCACTTTCGTCCTTTTTCTTCTCCTCCCAGTTCGCCAAATGGTGTCACACCCTTATGAGACCAGATCAGACAGTTTCTACTTTGTGGACAACAAACTCATCATGCACAATAAGGCAGACTATGCTTACAACGGAGGTTTGTAATACCTGAGAGGAGAAATGTGGGCAGTACTTCCCCGGGGATTGATTTCATCATGGATTACAACCACCCAGAAGCTCCTCTTCGGGGACGGAGAGTATTCCTTCCTTCCTTCCTTCCTTCCTTCCTTCCTTCCTTCCTTCCTTGGTGGAGACTCTCCAGAATCATTGGACCACGTCTGCCTTCATCCGTACCTCATCGGAGCTCCGTTTCTGTGACTCTGAGGAATTTTCTGTCAAATATTTCTCTGTTAAATCTGACTGAATTTTTTTGATCCGTCTTCAGGTTCGTTATGAGTTTCATGTTACCGCTTGAACACTTTTGCCTTAAACATCTCTGCTGGAAAGGGAAACTTTGAGTTACAGACCTCTCGTGGCAAAGTCGACGAGAATTCACTCCACCTTAAGTGCACAGGTTTTTTTTTTTTTAAGTTGGTATTATTTGAGCTACCTTTAACAAGTGACAGTTTCCTGTGTGGAAAAGCTAGCATAAAGACAGTTTACAGTATTGTTAGCCGTATTTGATCACGTAGCATTAGCAACACTTTGAGTTTCATCTTCAGATAACTTTCTCTTATCTGTTTGTCGGTCTTTGAGTTTTTTTTATGTCACATATTTAAGTCTGGAGACGGCGTCAGGCCGGACATCTTCTAACAAAATCATCTCAAGCTTTTCTGACGATGCCAGGTGTCGTTGTGGAGTCTGCCCCCCCCCCCAACGCGGTCATTTAACCCCTTAGAGTCTGTCTTCCTGCTTATTTGTTACACAACACTGTGAATCCTGCTTTTTAAGAACCGAGTGCAGCAGGCAACTCAAGGGTTACTTGGCTAAATTTATCTTTTGCTCCCAAGTTTCTGTTCCACCGATGAAATATCACAGTCGCACATGATGTAGCAGCACAAAGTGATGTCTCCTGTCAATTCGATCTATTTTTAAAGATGCAGCAGCGGAGACTAAGAAGTTTACCTTCATCTTCTTTGTGTATTTTTTAAAATTCTATGTAGATTTAAAGTCGACACCAGGAGTTTGGTCACGTTATTTCCTGTCTGGATTTGAGGAGTTCTTTTCATTCCTTCAAAGAAGTCAGTAATAGTTACCCCCTGTGACCAAAATCATTTCAAAATGCAGAGTCTGAGTTTCCTTTAATGTGCCTTGCAATGGACGTGATCTCCAGTGTTTAGTTTTAAATCTAAACCCAGACCTCTCTTACATTTGATGACGTAAATTCAATATTAGAGTCTGTAACAGGAAACTTTTCAAACGTTATTTATTGCTATAAAAGTAAATAACTTGACAGCTTTAAGGATCATTGAAAGCGTTAAATGTAGCTTATTTATAAATCTTGACAGGTGGGACGTGAGACACACGGTTGCGCCTGTGCAGCCATCCCTCTTTGACCTCACGCAGGTTTGACCTCAGCTTCTGTAAGCAGGCCTTCATAAATAAAACATTTGGATATTTGTAGTGACTGCTGCATTATTTTGCCATTCAACTTTAGTTTTTGTATTTCTTTTTTTTTTAATCTGATAACCTAACTGTAATATGTCTGCACAGAAGAGACCACGCGACTGACCCAGAAACTGTTTGAATCCACTCTTGAAACTGTTACCTTGACTCCTCTTTTTGCACCGGCTGATTTTGTAAATGATACTTTCATGGAGTTCCTGTTTTATGTAAATAAAAATGAAAAACTGCAAAAAAAAAAAAAAAAAAAAAGCTCTTAAATGATGACGCAATGCACATGCCACAAAGTTTATAAGTAAGTAATCAGAAATGCATGTAGAATAGAATAGTGCTGCTGCAGTTTCCCAGAGCCTCACCAGCCTCAGGTGTCCATCTCCTGACTGTGAGGGTAGTTACAGGCTGCCTCAGTACACAGGTTCCACAACAGGTCTGCAGTAAAACCAGGTTGTGATCTGACCTGCCCAGCTGTCGGCATCCCCGACACATAAAGCAGATCAAGTGTTTTATTCTCTTTGGTTGGACAAACTGTGTAAATCCAGGCAGGTGGGAGGAGAGGGTAACATAACTATTATTATGAGAGCCTCAGGATGTCTAGTCTGTATCCTAGCAACAGTTTCATGGATGTCATCAGCTTTGGGTGGGATGGACTCAAGGATTGTTATTCTATGACTTCACTCTGTTTGGTCTCACACCAACCGCCAGCAGTTCGATGTCTGGACAGCACATCTTCTCTTTGACTGTAATGTGAGCAGGATCCCACCATCGCTGATTTACTAATAAAGCCAGTCTTCCACCTTCTATTCCGTCACTAGCTTTAGCATCTCTGTCTGAAGGTATCAGGGTGAAGACAGGTAGATCCACACAGGAGTCAGAGATGTCTGGATTCAACCAGGTTTCAGTAAAGCACTGGAAACGCTTCTCTAGCTCAGTTGGACTGAGCTGATATCCTCTTGATTTGCTCCACTGTAAATGCAAGAAGAATAATTTCTTCTGCCCTCAGACGTATCCATCATAAATAACATTAAAATATAAAAATATATAAAACAACAAAAAAAAGATTAATCATTGAGAGCTGCTAGACTTTGCTGCTTCAAGCAGAAGTGCATCATTAAAAAAAAAAAAAAAAAAAAAAAAACACCGGTACTTTTTAAAGATAATGTGCAAATTTTGCTTATATATCTTTTTGTATTGTGAAAAATAAATGTGTTACTTTTTCCTTTCTCACAACTACAACACTGGTCTACTTCTCCATCACAGATAATAATATCATTAAAAAACTAACAGTTTTACTAACTTAATTTTTTTAAATAGAAATAAAATATCTAAAATTATTCAAGCACAATACACGCATGGTACATCTGTGACTTTATTCTCATAAATTTATGACTTTATTCTCGTAAGTTCTTGTAAAATATCTTGTTTTCTTTTTTTTTACTTGGCCGTAATCCTCCATCCTATGTTGTAAATTTGAAAAAAATTAATCACTTTTTCATTTTTTTTTTATTTTTTATTTTTTTAGATTTTGATTATCAAGATATGGTTAGTAATTCCACAAACCTGGAGGTTGGTTTTTTTTTTTTTTTTTTTTTTTTTTTTTCTTGTTTTTGTTTTTTTGTTTGTTTTTTTTTTGTTTTGATTTTTTTTTTCTTTAAAAAGAAAAAAAAAGGAAAAAAATGGAGCGGCAGTGGCTCAGTCCGCAGGAACTTGGCAATCTGAGGATGGCTGGTTTATGTCCCGCCATGGACCAAGACTGGAAACTGTGTTGAGAGCGGAAGAGGTGTTAGCATAAATTCCTGAGCACTGTCGAGGTGTTCTTGAGCAAGGCACCGAACCCCCAACTGCTGCTCAGGTGCGCACTGAAGGTGCAGCGTCATCACTCTGCGCCATCTGTGCATGTTTCAGTGCAAAGTGCTGTTTGTAGCATGTGTGTACAAGTATAGCATAATTCATATCGTTTAAGCTGAATTTCCCTCCAAAGGGATTCATAAAGGATGTCTTCTAAAAACAGTTCGGAGTCCACCGAGTTCCCGATATACTACATTACCCAGAATCCTCAGCTCAAAACAGACAGCGGTAACCCTGCACATGTTTCCATCATGGCCGCTTCCTCTGGAAAGATGGTCGGTGTGTCTGGAGACTCCAGCAGCAGTGAGGACGAGGTGCTGCGAAGATGTCAGGAGGCAGTTTGGGAGACAAAAGCTGACAAGAAGAAAGGTGAGAGGATTTCTGACACACAGGTGGTTTGATACGAAGCTAACAGTCATCACATTTATCCGCAGAGCGACAAACTGCTAACAGCAGTGAGATACTAACACTGAGAGACATCGTCTAATGCTGATCCTCATTCACACACACTCACAGAGAGACATTAATACATCATCATTTTCATTTCACTTGAGTCCTGATGTTCAGTTTTTTATTTCATTAAAAACCTTTTTTTTTTTTTGCAGATGGAGAAAGCATTGTACAACAGTCAAAACGGTAAGAAATATATTACTATGATTTCCTAACTTCACATTTTTAAGGAGAAATTGCTGTTGAAAAACATAATCGACTATGTCTACTGTACGGTGGCCCATAGGTGCAAAACTGGAAAAAAAAAAAAAAAAAAGCACAGAAAAGGGAAAACATAAACAGAAAAAAAACGTCTGTCTGCATTTTTTTTTTTTTTTGCATGTTTAAATTTTTCTTTTTGATTTTTTGTTTTGTTGTTTTTTTATTTTTGTCATGTTTTGTACTTCAGGGCCTCCGTACTATAATCTGTAAAGTGTTGTTGTTCCGTCTGTGTTTCAGTGTCGTTGTTGCTGAACATGAACATGATGGAAACGAGCTCCAGGTCACTAAAGGTTTTCAAACACACGTGGCCAAAAAGTTGGGGAATTTCCTGGACAGGTAAGTACGACTCTTAGCGTCCGTACAGAAACGTTTCTTTATCCCCATCGTATGAACCGCTCGTTTCTCAGTTATATAACAGAAATGCAGACCAAAAGTTCAACCCCTGTTGACCCTGCAAAGTCTGAGGATGATGATGAAGGTGAAGTTTATTGTTAAATTAGTTGATTTTATGGAGATTTTGTTACCTTTACCTTTTGTTCACCTGTTTGTTGTTGTTTTCCTTTTGTAGGATTTCGTCTGTTCTCTTCATCAGTCCCAGGAACAAAAGCTGATGATCCTCCCGCCCCTGTGAGGCGTCGACCTGTACCCAGCTCAAGGTTTTTAATCTTACGTGTTTTTGTTTGAAGAATGACGAAACTAACACACACACACACTGTGGAGTTCAATTAGTGCCAAAACCTCACAAACACAAAAACTGTGTTTTATTTGCAGCCAGTGATTCACAAACAAACTTAGTGTGATTTGCAAAAGCGAAACATAATTCACAACTAATGTATTTAGTTTGATTAATGAAAAAAAAAATGTCTCTCCAACAAATACATCTTGATTCACAAATACAGAAAAATGTATTTTCACTTCAATGAAAATATCCTTGAGGCGCAAAAATAAAATCTTTACAGTACAAAAAAAAATATTGTTCAAGATTTAATTTTTTAGTAGTAGGAGAAACAGTTTTGACATGATTCTACCACGTCATGTGACTTTTGGCAGTAATTTTCCGCCGTCCTGATCCGCATCCGCAGGACTTAGATTTATTCATGAACGCCAGCACACGACTCGAGCAATGTTCTGCAATGTGCACGCCACAACAGCAGGTGGCACTGTTGATGCTTTTTAAGACCATAGATCTACATCATAGATACGGCGAGGAGCCCAGGAGAGAGGACAGCATCACTCGCCCTGGACCGCACAAAATCACGGCAGCATGAGCAGCCAACAGGTGAGTTTGGGACCCTGATTTTTCGCGGTCCAGGGCGAGTGATGCTGTCCTCTTTCCTGGGCTCCTCGTCGTATCTATGATGTAGATCTATGGTCTCAAACAGCATCAACAGTGCCACCTGCTGTTGTGGCGTGCACATTGCAGAACATTGCTCAAGTCGTGTGCTGGCGTTCATGAATAAATCAAAGTCCTGCGGATGCGGATCAGGACGGCGGAAAATTACTGCCAAAAGTCACATGACGTGGTAGAATCATGTCAAAACTGTTTCTCCTACTACTAAAAAATTAAATCTTGAACAATATTTTTTTTTTGTACTGTAAAGATTTTATTTTTGCGCCTCAAGGATATTTTCATTTAAGTGAAAAAACATTTTTCTGTATTTGTGAATCAAGATGTATTTGTTGGAGAGACTTTTTTTTTTCATTAATCAAACTGAATACATTAGTTGTGAATTATGTTTTGCTTTTGCAAATCACACTAAGTTTGTTTGTGAATCACTGGCTGCAAATAAAACACAGTTTTTGTGTTTGTGAGGTTTTGGCACTAATTTAACTCCATACACACACCTCTTGGTTTTCCTGTTTGCTCTCTGAACATTTCTCTGTTGGTCTCAGTGACAGTGACAGCGAGATGGAAACAAGGCTGAGGGAGGCAGCAGTGTCAGTCAGAGACCTACTACCCTCCTTTTCCTCGCCTTCGTCGCTCTCGACTCCCTCTGCAGAACCTCCGTGCTCAGGAAAAGTGGAGAAAAAGAAAGAGAAGAAAGCAGCAGAGGAAGAGGAGAGCCGTGCTGTTAAGAAGAAGAAGAAGAAGAGGAAACAGAATCAAGAAGAAAGTGACTCTGAAGCTTCTCAAAATCATGCAAACTTAGAGCATGAACACACAGGAGTCAAAGTGAAACGGAAAAAGAAGCAGAAACAAGAACTGAACATGACGGACTGAAGAGCTCAGGACCTGGATCACATTTTTAGGGGTTTTTCTTGGTCCTCCAGTTTGCCTCCTGCTTAAACTCAGAGAAAGTTTGTACATTTTTACATAATTTTGTATAAAAGATTCATCAAACACTTGAAACTGTTTGTTCTTGAAATAGACTTTACTTTATGAAAGATACACGTTCAGGATGAGGGGAGCATTTCAAGGCAGTGACATAAAAAAATAAAGGTAACGTGAAGGTTCAACTTGGTGTACTATTTCTGAATATTACTGATCATTTTTAGAAAACTCATTTTGCTTTTGATTTCTGGGTGATTGTTTCATCAAAGGGAATCTTCTTTCATGTTGAGCGTTTGTTCGTATTAAAGTTTCGGACGGTTTTTGACACATCAGAGCTGAGTCCTCCTACTTGGTCCCTTTTCCCAAAACACAGTCACACTCCGGCTGATGGAGCCTTTTTTACTGGGCAGTCGACACCAGCTGAGAAGGAATATATGAGATGTCTGTCGGTGAAGGTGAGAGCAGGTGAGACTGATGGCTCTCTGTTGATTGGGAAGTGGGATACAGCTCCAGGCTCTCAGAGGAAGCTGGCACAAACACAACAGAAACATGTTTAACAGATGATGTGAACGTTTACATTTTCAAACCCAAAGTCTGTCTGGAAGGTCCCGTCTGAACGTTCAGCAGAAACTCAACAACTCTTCCAGGTGACGTCTTTAAATGAACGGATTTATCAGGATGAGGAAATGAGTTCAAAAAACACATCAGAGGAAACAAGACCAGATTAACCCTCAGGGGGTATCAGGGACTTTTTTGTCCCTTCAGCTAAATTTTTGCTTGATTTTTGGCCATAACTTTGGTCGTGTTACTCCAAATGGAATGATTTTTTGTAAGAAGACTTTTTTTGAGGAAAATTTTTAAAATTCAAATTTCAAAATTTTTCCTGGGTCAATAGCACACCAGGGACAAATTTACTACCCTTTGAGGGTATCAGAGAACAAAAAAAGTCCCCGTCCAAAAACTGCTATAAAAACATAACAGATTAATATTTTTTTCTACTTTTTTCCCCTGATCTCTCAATCAACTTCAGACCCAATCAAATACACCACATTTTTGATTGTTTATTATTTTAACCCTTTAAATGCCAATATAATTACATGATGTCACAGATTTATTTTGAAAAATACACATAAAATGAGTTATTTTACATAAAATAAATGTTGGGGGGCTGGGGATTTTTTTCTAAAGACCAGGCCTAAATATACTTAAAGTTATGAAAAAGAAATATTTGGGTCTTAAAATGTTGTTTCCAGGTCAAAATAGTCTGAATCTGAAATCCAGATCCTGATCCTGCCATAAAAACCTGCTGACATATTGTCCCATATCGCCCCCTAATGGAGAACATTTTCCTCGGTCAGAAGCAGAGTTTGCTGATGTTTACGCAGCAGGTAACACTGCAGAGAACTGACCACTGATCATCAGGTATGAAGAGACACCTGAGGGACAGTTGAGACTCCTGAGGGACAGGTGAGACACCTGAGGGACAGGTGAGACACCTGAGGGACAGGTGAGCCTTGATTTCATCAGTCTGTGATGATGGAACGAGGAGGTTTGAGACACTTAAACATGTATTTACAGAAACCACTCAGAGAACTAGAGGGAGGGCGCATTTCCATGCAGCAGATGCTGGATGTTGAAATGCTGAGCCCTAACCCTAACCCTAACCCTAACCGCAGCAGTCCTCTTTATAACCTTGGAACCTCTTATGACATCATCAGCTGTGTGGTTTCCATGGGGACGGGGAGCAGAGCTAAACTCTAGTTACGCCCACAAGTCCCATTTATAACCTCTGTTTGGGACCCTAACCCTTAGTGACATCACCAGCTGTGTGGTTTCTATAGTAATGGAATGTAAACAAGGAGGTTTCCCTCTGACCTTTGACCTCGATGACAAACACTGATCAAACTCCAACCCAGGACTTATGCACTGGGGAGCAGAGTTAAACTCTCGAGCAGATGTGAGCAAGTTTTACTCAACAGATTTCAAACTCTAACGCTGCATTTAGGATAAAACTTTGTGTCAGGAAATTAATTTACTTTACTCAAGGATTGACTTATAAAGGGGAAAATGCTCTCTTGATCAGAGTTGTCATTAATGTGAACTTTCCGCTGTGTAGGTCTAAATCTTAAGCCAAAAAACAAATAAATAAATCATGAGACAGGAACTGTTAGCCTAGCTTAGCATTAGTTCTGAGACCAGGGGTGACTTCTGGAAATCAACTGATAATTTAATGACTTCTTGAGAAAGATGGGTGCTCACAAGGACAAGTCATTCCCTGCTGAAGGAGGGAACCTGTTGTGTTCAGATGCCTACCTGGCACAGGTGTGTGTGGCTGCAGGTGCAGAGAGTCTTCCTGTAAGGGTGGGTCCGTCTGATCCTCGGGGTCTGCTGTCAGAATCTACCAAGAACACAGTTTTCATCAGCGTGAGGTAAACTGAGCGGACCAACAACAATGGGACGCAGTTACCTGTCTGACAGCGGCCAGGCTGGTCAGCGTCCCCAGGCTGCTGCTGTCGGTGATGACCATGGCCTGAGACAGCAGACTGGAGGGGTGGTACTGGGGTGATTCAGACTTGTTGTACACTGTAATGACAGATTTATTAAGATTTACTCAGTCTGTCTGTTAAACTTTGTCGTTTTGTGTCTGCAGTCTTACTGTGACATGGCAGCTGCGCCATTGTGGCCATGAAGGGACTGGCGCCCATGTGACCGTGGAGCTGCTGTGATAAGGGCTGCTGGGGCGAGCCGTGGAGCTGCTGCTGGAACGAGATGGGCTGCAGGGTGGTGAAACCGGCCCCGACGTTGTTGATAACAGGCACGGTCTGAGGCTGCGCGGAGGCTAAACCTGTACATCAATCAGGAAAGGTGTCGTTCTTTGTGTCTGCTTTTCAAACGCTGGCAGCAAAGACAGGAATACAGAGAGCTGGAGTTACCGATGAGAAGCGAGGACTCTCCCAAGCTCATGACGCTGGGCAGGGAGGCCATGATGAGGCTCTGTGAGGAGGCGGGGGAGGCTGACAGACTGTGCAGTGAGGTCAGGGTGCTGACAGGGGGCAGCAGGCCACTGCTGGACACCTGAAACCAAAAACACACCTCAACATGCAGTCAAGACAGACAGATATATGAACATGTGCTGTGCTGTGACACTCACCTGTTTGGGGGTGTGTGTCTCGAGGAGTGTGTGGCTGGGCTCCAGTTGGACAGGGCTGACCACGAGACGCCCCACTCTCTCACCTGCTCTGCTTCTACCTGAAATCACGGTGTCACACAGAGTCTGCTGGCTGAACTTACCACCTGGAAAATTAGAGTGAATCAGATCTCACTTCTCTACATGGAACATACTTAAGATCATAAAATCAAGGAGCGGTTAGAGAATGAGGACCAGAAACAAGTGCAGGCACGTCTCTTTTGATTTCACTTCTTAGTTTTCCTTTGGACCGTGAGGGTATTTATTACCAGGCTCGGGACTTGGTGGCAGGTTGGGATGAGAGGAGGAGGCAGATTGGTTTGCGTAAGGTGTGTCGAGGGCCAGTTTGTGTCTGAAGGCCTCCTCTTTGCGGCGGTTGGCAAACCAGTTGTACACCCGCACCTCAGTGACCAGGTTTGAGCCCAGGCCGGCCAGCTGCGAGGGAGACACCCCCCTCTGCAGACACTCTGCCCTGAGTTGGAGGAAGAGGAGGAGAGTGTGTGTCTGATCAGTAAGGATTAAAAAAAAAAAACACATGCAAAGCACGGTGTTACCAAAGATTTCAGAGTTGCTCTCAAAACATGATCTAGTTTAAACTTGATATGAGCCACAAACCACCTGGCAACTCATAAAAATGTATTATTTCATGATAATAAAAGACAAAAACAAAACCTGAACTTCATAAAAAAAAATTTGCTTGTCAAAAATTCATGAAATAAGAACTCACCCTTTTTAACCTTTACATGCTTAAAAATGTAGCTATATTTTGCCACTTTTTGGGCTTTACATGTTTAAAAACAGGACCAGGATGCCTCCACCTGGATGCCCACCCTGCTCTATGCAAGCAAGGGGCCCACAGCACCCCCTCCTGGCTGAAGCCGATAATTACCACAAGACAGAAACATCCCTAACAGAGCCAATCGCAGCCCCCAGCCCAGAGCGGCCCCCCCACTGAGGAAACACTGGACATAAACAATAAAAATATAAAACTACAAACGTAAATTTACATAGGCTGAGGCTAAATAAATAAAAAGGAAGACAGCTAAGAAAGATACTGAATAACATAATAATAATAATAATAATAAAATTAAAATAATAAAAATAAAATTTGGAAATAAAACATTTTTCTGGACTTGTCAGTAAATGTGACTCACATTTAGTCCAATTAGAAAGTTTTCACATAACAAAACATGAACACTTGCTTGTATTTCCCTTATTTTGCTGTGTACGGCGTTAGCATGTACCCCAAAACAGCCCAGCCGAGGAGACAGTTGGTTATTTTAGCATCAAACATCGCGTTGAGTTGACCAGAAGTTGGTTATGACATGTTTCAGTAACTCTGGTCATACAGCTTGAGGAGCTCCAGTGTTGGATTAAAGTTCATATTAAAGTAAGTTGCAAACGTGAATGCTAATCGTGGTACATTGTAGAGTCACTCGGCTAGCTAATTGGCTAGCAAGCTAACTCCGGTTTGTTGTTTGGTTCGTATCAGACCTTTATTATGTTAAAGAATCAGGCAGCTATATCAGTCATTTATGATATTAGTGCTACACGTGAGAACAAAAACAGGCTACAAAGAAAATTTGCGTGAAGTCATTTAATTTAGTTTAAGCTAGTGCTAACATGCTAATTAGCGCTTAGCATTGAGTCAAGCTGAAACAGACTGAAAAATCCTGTCTATGTTAGATGACATTGTCATCCTTAGAGTGGGCCAACAATTTAATAAAATGTGAATTGGTAAATTAATATTTTACCAAAATTAAAGCCTTTTTTTTTTTTTTTCAACACTCACTAATAAATATAGTTAAACTGTTTTTGTCATTACTAAATTAGAGAGGCTCAAAAAGTGGAAACGTGCAATGCTGCTCATGAAGAATAGAATATTTTCTGCCTCTTCTCATGAAATAATAATGATTTGCACAGGTTTCAGTAATTGTGGTGTGATTGTCATTGTGATATGTTGGGAAGAGCTTGATCAGTTAACTCTTGAGAGGATATACACTGAATCTATAAAATACATAACGCATTGTCACGATCATTTCATGAGATGTGGTGGAAATATTTTTTTCCAAAGGTTAATTTCCCTCAAATTTGTAGCTTATTTATAATATTTATGTAGATGTAATTGTAGAATTAAAACATGCTGTATATAGCTCAGGTGACCGGTTCTTGGCACCTTTAAAAAGATCATCTCATTAATCCAACGCGTGACGTGCTCTCATTGGTCAGTAAAACTTGGATTAAGAAATCTGGAGTATGATAATTTTAATCCTGATCCACCACTGTATCTCACCTGTTGCACTCATCCACTAACCCCTCTCTCTCCTCCTTGCTGGGGTTCTTCTGCCGCTCATAGGCGTGGAAGAGGATCTGCAGGGATGCTGGACCCCATTTGAACCTGTTCCTTCGTCCTTTCCTGTTGTCCTCCCCCGGCTCCTCCGCCGCTGCAAGTCCGTGTTTGGCATTGGTAAATTCTGCAAGATCAATTTTTTTAAAGTTATTATTTTTACCACTTTGTGTTTGGTGTGTCTTAAAGCAGTCATGTTTGTGTGTGCAGCTCCCCAGCTGCTTGTGTACTCACGCTGGCTGATCTCGCACTGCTTCTTGACATACCAGGTGTACAGAGCAGCTCTCTTCTGGTTCTTCATGGGCGTGCCTTTGTTGAGGTGCTGGGAAAGGTGGGACTGGTTTAATCCTGTGGACTCCACCACCTCTCTCTGAGGGAGGTTATGCTGCTGCATGTAGCTCTTCACCATTTTTGCAACCTGCCAGGGGTCCCCTCTATTAGACAAAGACATGCTCTCTGTTTGTACTTTCTTACTTTGAAGCTCTTGTGATCGGAGGTCTTTTCTTCCTTTGTTTTTGAGAGTTAAACTCTTTCTTTGCCAGGCACAGGTAGTCATATAAGACATAAAAACATGGCTGCTCGGAGAGACGGAGAGGGAGCTTATTGACAGACAGAGATAAGAGAAAGCACACAGGAGCAAAGTCCAGCCCTTTGAGATCACTGGACGGGAAAAAAACCCGTGAAAGGTTTATGAGGCCTGTTTTAATACTTTCTAACTGAAATGTTAAGAGCAGAGAAACACACAACATCTCTAAAACACATGATTTTCATGCACCTTTAGCCAGCACACGGACAGATTTCGACATTTTTTTAATGGTTTAAAAAGTTTAATTAAGAAATTAACCTTTTTAATTTGCGCTTAATGAATTAAAACATCTTTAATGGTACAAACTGAACTGAGAGCTGCGTACAGCGCAAAGTGACTCCAGATATTAAAACACAGGCCCAGAACTGGCAGGTCAATATATGACTCATGCATAATGTAAACCCAGCTTCACATGTCCAGCCCTGCTCCATTAATCTTCACCTATGCATGTAGCTTATTTATTAAGAAATGGTCACAGAATAATGATGGAGTCGGGTAATTAGTAACCAGCAAAGGAGGAACCCTCTTTAAATTCGCCTCAGAAGCCAGATTGCAGAGAGAGAGAGAGAGAGAGAGAAGCAGAGACACGGGTAAAGGAGGGAGGTTTTAGCAAAGAGAGGAGGATTGAAGCTAATGGAGAATAAAGGTAAAGAGGGGATGTTATCAGGTCAACTCTTTGGTTACTCACGGAACGGAAAAAGGTAAAATAGAGGAATAGGGATCAGATATATTTTTATTTGGCTCCTCTTTGGAGAACAAACAAAATTCAGAGTGAGAATAAAAGTTAATGGTGTTTTTTTTTTGCCATGGAGCTTGTTTGGATCTACTCACTGCAGTAGATGGTCCACCTCAGCCCTCATTTTGGCCGCGTCCTCGGGGGAAAGCTTCTCCAGCTCTCGGAATATAGGTGGTGGGAAATCCATTTCTCCCTCCTCGGAGCTCTCTCCATCCCCCCTTTCTCCCCTCTCGACGCCAGCGCTCGTCCTGTCTCGCTCTAGCTCACCCAAGGCCTGGATCAGGACATCCCGGGACAGTCCTGATCCCAGCAGAGCCCAGATCAGCTGCTCCTGCAGGGCGGTCAGACGGCTCGGCCTGGACTTGGCTCTCTCTTCTATCCTGTCCTCCATGACTCCGATGGCTCAACCTTGCTGCCGCCTCGCAAACAAACACTGCTCTCACTTGTTCACTCATTCGACGGCCAGACCGGCAGCGTTTAACCTCCCTTCTTCTTCTTCAACACCTCTCCAGCTCAAGGATTTACTTTTATTTTCCTGAGTTGAGTTTCCTCTTGTTGTGTCCTGAGCTGCGTGGTTTTTGCTCTCCACCTGCTGTTTTGCATTCAAAGGTCAATTTTTCTCCCCCCCCCCCCCTCCTGTTCACCCCCTCCTCCTTACATGCGCCCTGTGAACTTTGTCCCCTCTCCCTGAGTCCCAAACAGTGGACAAAGTACAACTCAAAAGCAGTGCGTTAAAGTGAGGGGATGTTACAGTTGAATGAAGGGCGGCAGAGAAAACAGATCAGAGCTCAAAGCAGAGAAGAAGACGTGTAAAAACACGTACTTCAGAGGGGGAAGGTTTCTGATTAAAAAACAAGCTCAGGGATGCACTGAACGCTCCTCTTACAATTTCATTCAAATAATCTAATAATCAGTTTAAATATCACAGAGGAAAAGATCAGCATTAAATAACCTGAGCCAAAAAAAGACTCTGTTAGTCAGTGTGTCCACACACCACTAGGGAGTGCTGTTGTTTCATGTATTCACCTGAATGTCCCACAGACAGGATGTGTCCATGTACCAGCCTTGTTGTGATTTTTAAAGGTCTTAAAGTAAAGTGTGTTTATAGTTTATCCTGAAAGTTTTCACAGCGCTTCATTTTTCCCACATTTTGCTTTGTTTCGGCCTCATTCCAAAATGGAATAAATTCATTTTTTTTCCCTTTAAATTCTACAAACAACACCTCATAACAACAACAGAAACATGAAAAAAAGTGTTTCTGAAAAGGTTGGATTTTCAGATTTCTCCAGAGATGTTGGATCAGATTCAGGTCTGGGCTCTGGCTGGGCCCCTCAAGGACCTTCTCCTTTGATATCTTGGCTGTGGTCTTCAGGTCGTTGTCCTGCTGAAAGATGAACCGTGGCCCCAGTCTGAGGTCTAAAATTCTCTGGAGCAGGTTTTCATCCAGGATGTCTCTGTTCATTGCTGCATTCATCTTTCCCTCAATCCTGACTGGTCTCCCAGTTCCTGCTGCTGAAAAACATCCCCACAGCATGATGCTGCCACCGCCATGCTTCACTGTAGGGATGGGATTGTCCAGGTGATGAGCGGTGCCTGGTTTCCTCCAAACATGACAAGAGTTCAATCTTTGTCTCATCAGAGCAGAGAGTTTTCTGTCTCCTGGTCTCAGAGTCCTTCAGGGGCCTTTTGTCAGACTCCAGGCGGGCTGCCATGAGCCTGTTACTAAGGAGGGGCTTCAGTCTGGACCCTCTACCATACAGGCCTGATTGGTGGATTGCTGCAGAGATGGTTGTCCTTCTGGAAGGTTCTCCTCTGGAGCTCTGACAGAGTGACCATCAGGTTCTTGGTCCCCTTCATGACTAAGGCCCTCCTCCCCTGATGGCTCAGTTTAGACGGGGGTCCAGCTCTGTGAAGAGTCCTGATGATTCTGGACTTCTTCCATCCTGTCTCTGAGGTCTACAGACAGTTCCTTTGACTTCATGCTTGGTTTGTGCTCTGACATGCTCTGTCACCTGTGGGACCTTATACAGACAGGTGTGAGCCTTTCCAAACCAGGTCCAATCAGCTGAATCTACCACAGGTGGACTCACATGAAGCTGTAGGAACATCTCAAGGAGGATCAGAGGAACCAGGATGAACCTGAGCTACATTTAGAGCTTCATGACAAAGACTGTGAACGCTTGAAAAATTTTCTGTAAAATATTAATTTGTTTAATTTTGAAATGAGGCTGTGACGTAAAATGTGGGCAAAGCTGTGAAGACTTCCTGGATGTTCTGAAGTCGCCTGAGATGAAAACACTAAATGTTCAGCCGTCCTTATTTTTTTTTATAAATGCTCCTCTGACCAGAAGATACTTGCTCAGCACTTTGTAATTTCAGAGTCTGTTTAATGCAGTATGGTTGTTGTCACCATTATTGAGATTATGTAACAGTCATTTAGTGCATCTGCTGATACGTCTATCTGACTCCTTGTTTTATTACCACTCACTGCGACTAAAAATACATCATTACTTCATGTTCATGTTTGTATCAGAGAGGAGACGGTTTGAATCCCACAGAGGTGTTAATAAAGGGAACATTTAAGGTATCTAGACGCAGGTCATGACCATGTTAAACTTCCAAATTCTGGTTTTGTTTCTGTGAAGGAAAGTTGTGAGGAAGCAAAGGTTGGAAAAAAAGGAAGGAGTGTGAGCTGGATGGGAGGAAACCTTTGAGAGTTAATGTAGTCCTTTATCTTTTCCTCCCCTTTCAGTGTAAAACGCTCACTTTCTCTGCCTGAATCACCTTACACCATTCTCAGGTTCAGCCTATCAGCACCTTTTTGTGTGGAGCTCTTGTTACCCCACCCCACCCCTGGGAAGATGGCATTATACTGTATTTGGACGCGTAACAGAGCTCCCTCTATCTCCCTGAGACATGCCACTGACCTGTAATTAAGTCCCATTGTACTATTCAGAGAAAACTCCTCACCAAAACGGACAGAGGGCAATGTGTGCGGGTTTCCAGCAGCTCAGATACGGCTGTGACTAATGCTGCAGCTCACAGGCCGGGTTTATCAAAATGGACCACATGCATTTTCCCTCTCCGGAGAACTCAAAGCTGTGTTGATTGGTAATGAGATACAATCCACACTGTCCATGTCTCATTAGTGAGCCATTGCTTTCTGTGTTCTCACCGCTAGCTCGCTCACTGTCCCTGCCTCAGCCCAGTGTCCCCCATCCACGCCATTCAACCCCATTGATCATGCATGCAGAAATTTAACACACCCCTTAATTCCTGTCCAAATACACCCTGTCCCACTTCCAGAGCTTCGTCTGCTCGTCTGCAGAGGATAGAGGAGGCCTGTGTGCACGCAGGGTGCTAAATGATCACAAAGGGCTTCAAGAAGGACGGTCACAAATTTAAATCAGTGTCCAAACATCCTGCAGGACACGCTGAAACTCTTAGTCTGAAGAAAAAAACAAAACAAAACAATCATGTTCACTCTAAGACTTCACAGCTCAAATTTGCACCAAACTCTCAGCCTCTGGTAGGACAGCGTCCACTTACAACCACTGTAAGTCAAAGCTGTCATTGTCTTCGAGCAGCTCGGGCTGTTGATTGGCCTCCACATTGGTTACCAGGTCACATGTTGAGTCAGTGTTGAGAAGATTAGCCGGAGCTGGCTTTGGTACTAATTAAATACTTAAACCCCGAGCAATGAATGAGCACACTAGCCTCCTGTTTGAACACAATGCTCGAGCAGATTTGAAACATAGACGATGTGTTGAGACAGAAAAATGTTTTGTTTAAATGTTTAAGTGTTTTGATTAGTTTTTATCTCAAGGGAAAAAAGTACTTTTAAAACCAGAAGCTGTCTTTCAGGAATCTTAGTTGGGTTTTAGAGTGATTTGAAGAATAGGATACAAAAACTTCAGAAGGATTTGATCATGTTTAGTAAACTGAAAGTCAGGGTTGACACGTTGAATTAACTTACAGCTAACTCTGGTTTTATTCCTTTCAGAATAAAATACTTCTTTTTTCATCAGATGTAGAGCTGATGCTTTTTGCTTGAAACTAATTTACCATCGGACTGCCAGTTATGAGTGAAAACACTGCATCTGGTTGTATTTCATCCTCACTGGTAATGTTGACAGCATGAGTTTTAAATTATTTGATTGATAAGTTCTGATAAAACCTTTAAAACCTGATGCTAACTCAGAAACAATGATAAAACTCTTCGTTGTGGGCACTGTAAATTGTGCCTTTAACACTTTTCGTAAATTGCAAAGAAATTGTTTCAAGTCTTCTAAAGTTTGGGACAAATATACCGGAAGTGGGAAGATTAAAGCTTCAAAATAAAGGCCTAGAGCAAAAGCAAAAATAGCAACAAACTGAACTTTTTTTTCTTTGAGATCAAAATAAAAAAAATTTATTCATTTGGTTTTCATTTTTGGTTGTTAGTTTTAATTGTATATTTTTAGAAATTAAACTTTTATTATAATAAAAAAAATTATTTAACTTGTTTCAATTTGGAAAATGTCCAAATTAATGGAGCTGTGTAAACAGAATTGTTATCTTAATAGGTCACTTTAATGCTTTAAATAATAACATCAGCACTTTCACCCTGCCTTTATAAACCTGAGTTGGATATTTGTATAATAAAAATAAAGTCAGATAAATTAAACGCAGAGGTATGTCAACTTTAAATTTGAATTTGCTGCATTATAAAGGTAATGTGCATTTGGTAAAAATTTTATACAAAAAAATATACATCACAAAACATTAATTAAGGTACACTCCTTCACCTACACTCATCACATGTGAATAACTGTTTTATTTGACAGCATATATGTACTCAACTGATGTTTCATTAGATCTTTTTTTTCCGTCTTTAACTCAAAATAGACAGTATATTATACCAAAAAGACTACCTGCCTCATATAAATTTTAATTATTTGTAATAACTTTTTAGAATCATATTTTACACAGAATTCGCAAATCCCATTATTGTTTACTAAATATTTACTTTATGCCATTAAAATAATATTTAGTGCTTTATTACAACTATAGTTTAAAAAAACATGGTTTTAAAGGGCCTCACAAAATAGAAAAAAGAAATGTATGGAGGACAAGATTAAATCCATAAAATTTACAAAAAAGTCATACAAAACACGTTTAGGTAAGAACATTAATGAAATTGTTCTTGAAACTGATTTAAAAAGGTATAAAAAGTGAGGGGCTCTTTCTTATTCGACGTTTGTCGAGTTTTATTTTGAAAAGCTGCAGCGGAAGTATTGTAGTTAACGGCTGTGCTTTTGGCGCTGAAGCCGCGTGCCTCCTCCTCGGTGGTGGGATGAGAGAGGGACAGCAGCGGGGACTGACTGACTGGAGGAGGAGGAGGAGGAGGAGGAGGTGGAGTCTGTCCCAGCCTGCATCTGGCCCGCTCCCCTCTCTGTCACCCCGGGCCAAACCCGCCCAGCTCCTCTCACTCACTCTCCGCCTGTTCTCCCGCACGGCACGGCTCGGCTCGGACGCACGCAGCAGCAGTCACACACAGACTCTCACACACACGGCGAGGACGCGGAATGGAGACGGAAGGGAGCCAGAGCAGCCTGTCCAGCACGGACTCCCCTCACGACCCCTGGTAAGGGAAAAAAAAAACTTTTTTTTTTTTTTTTTTTTTTTTTTTTACTTTTTCCAACCACTCTCTCACACTCACACACACCTCAGAAACAAACCTGGTATTCTATCCTCGGACACACACACACACACACACCTCCCCACAGGGAGCCCTTATGAAGCTAAAATCAGATACTCTCTTAAACTCTCCAGACTCCCACTTTAAAACCTCAATAACAAGTTTGTTTATTTATGTATACAGAAAATAAACCTTATTATCACAACATTGATTTCACATAAGAGAAAAAAATATTAATTTTGTTTTCTTATTTTTGTTCCCTCCACAGCAAAATGTTTATAGGTGGACTCAGTTGGCAAACAACACAAGGTAAATGTCCTTACCCATAAATTACCTCTGTGTGTGTGTGTGTGTGTGTGTGTGTGTGTGACACTCCAGACGTGGATAAGATGGAAAGAGTGAGATCTCATAATGTTTGTGTTGCCGTAGATTTTGTTTATTTGTCTTGTTGAAGATTTGGATGCTGTTTGGGAATGAATGCAGCCATTCAGGGCCACCTTATGATGAATGAGTGATTCTGAAAAGCTCATTAAAATTCTGATTAATGACTCAGAAATAAAATGAATCAAAAGATCGAGTTACCGTTTTTATTACTGGGATGATTTTATGTAATTCGAGCAGTGGGTTTTCTTTTTTTTTATGCTTATGCTAAGATTTAAGTTTTTGGCAGGTGCGTGAACGCTTGGAGCGGGAAATCTGTTTAAACCAAATCCTTTAAAGTTGTCTGCTCTTGTGTCTACGTCATGTGTTGATGTTCCTCTGTTTTGCTCTGCAGAGGGTCTGAAGGAGTACTTCTGCAAGTACGGCGAGGTGAAGGAGTGTATGGTGATGCGAGATCCGGTTACTAAGCGCTCGAGGTGAGGGGATCTGCGAGCCCGGCTCCTCCGCCGGAGCTGAAAGTTTATCTGACCTCCGTGATTCCTCTCTGCTCATAACGTATCATTACATGTCAACATCAGTTTCTCTGTCATTAATACTCTCTCTCTCTCTCTCTCTCTTTCTCCCTGGTGCCTGCAGAGGGTTTGGATTCGTCACCTTTGTTGATCAGGCTGGTGTGGATAAAGTTTTGGCCCAAACCAGGCACGAGTTGGACTCAAAAACAGTGAGTTCTCTGTATTTACTTCCCACCAGCGGCTAATCCCGTTCCTCACTGTTTGATTAGTGGATTTTCCGATAATCCGCCAGAGAGGTGTAACACTGCTACATTTTTTTTTTTTTTTGCATATTTACTGAGTTTCCACTTTGCTGGTGTTTTCTGAAGCCACACATGAGATGTGGGCTCTTTTCCTGAATCAGGCCGCGGTGAACTCGAGAAAACGTTAGCCGGTGTCGTTTTCCGCAGAAACAAGGCGAACCGGATGAGGGTGGCTCTCACTGATTTTGTCTCACCAAAGCCCTCTCACTGCTCCTTTCTTTCCCGTCCCAAGAGGCAGAATTGACCCCTCAGGAGAAGAAAAAAAAAAAAGTTTCTCACTGGAAGCAGAAAAGCAACCTGATAGCGTCAGGTGTGAAAGCAGCGAGAAACAAACGGAGGACGAGGATCTCTGAGGTTGCTCTGGTGATGACACTTTCAGGCTCCTTCACCTGAGTGAATCCTAACTTGAAATGTATTAATCGCCAGTGTTGCAGTGTGTGTTCGTGTGTGTGTGTGTGTGTGAGTGTGTCTTTTTGTCAGTAATGAATGTGGGCCGGTTTGGGAACAATGTGGTCCGTTGGTCACCATAGGGACCACTGCCCCCGCCTCCCCTCTCTGTGGGAGTGGTGATGGCTGCGGGTTAGTCACTGTATTGAAATGAGGGGAGGCGATTTCTTCCTCTCCCCTTTTGTGCACCTTCTCCAGTCTTTGGAGGATAAGTGGAGGTGCTGAAGAAGGAGAGAAAAAAGGAGTTGAAGACAGTTTCAAGGAAATGAGATTTTCTTTTTCTTATTATAAATCCAAAATTAGCAGCAGTGGGAGCCGTTTGATGGAGGAGTCCAACTAAATTTAGTTTTTCTTGGTTTCCCCCGGTGCCCCACTGCTGCAGTGTCACTTGCAGGCACGACAGCTATGACAAGTAGCACCATCATGGTTGGACGCCACTAACTCACCATGGGGTTTGTTTCCATAGTGACCCCCCCCCCCCCCCCCCCCGCCTCCCCTCCCCTCCAACAGTTGAAGAATGGCTCTGCCACGCAAAATAAAGCGCAGATAACAGTGCACATCCTTTACAGGCATGTCTTGGAAAGTGCACACGAGGCAGCACGCACAGAGCCCCCCGGGGTCGTGATGGAGATTCAGTCAACTCGCAGGGAGATGAAACTTCAAATCAAACTCAAGAGGAAAATTTAAAGTTTTATTATTTGGCGCTAATTTTGTCTTTCTAACCGTTTCCACACGTCACGTTTTAATGAAATTATCCACCAGCATCCCGTTTCACCTGCTACAAAACTAGAAATCCTGTCAAAATAAAAGCGTTAAACTTAGCTCAGATACTGAAAATGATGACATGGTTTGGTACCAAACTTAATCAAACAAGCAGACACAACACCAGATACAGGACGCACGATTCTAAGACGTGTTTTTATTTGTTGGACAGTCATGAAATGATGAATTATGATACAAAATGTCTCAATGTGATAAAGTCATGGAGAGACGTCATAAAGGAGCGATGCAGTGAGTCAAAGTGGAAGACAACGTTTATATCTGAGTTTCATCCCATGAGACGCGACCTCGACGTGTTTCTGTTACCGTTAGTGAAAAGTGTAAACACGTCATCTCCTCATCGGAAAGTTTCATCCCTTCAGTTTCGACGTCTCCTCCTCACGCGTGTTCCTCCGGGCCCCTCGCGCCCGGCCCTCTGGGGTTTTGTGCAGGCCTGGGAGTGTGTTTCTTGTCGTGGCGAGGCCTCAGTGATCATCCACAGGGGTCGGGTGGTGAGTCGAGTAGAGGCCTTTTCAGACCGCTCACCCTGCCCCCCTCTCTCTCTCTCCCTCTCTCCCGTGCAGACAGGTTATCCTGTTAGAAAGAAAAAGTTCTCCAGTGGCAACAGAAAGAATGTGCCATGCTGTGACCGACTGAACCGCTCCGGCACTGGAATTAACAGAGCTTTGCACAGCCGAGAGGCTAAAGAGCAAATACAGAGCTGCTGCAGAGGAATTTATTGGTACTTATTGTGCTGAAGGACGGATGCGTTCAGGTTTTTGACCGGTGTAGGAGAGGCAGGTTTTACTGTGATTTATGTAACGGCTGCAGTTGGCCGCCCCTGCGGGTGCTCTCTCTCTCTCTCCTTCCTGCTATCTGTAAAGCCGCTGACGGCCGATGCAAAACGCACCTTTGTGGGACAAAGTTTCCTTCAAATGCAGCTCTAAGGTGCACGGCGGAGAGTTTTAAAGCAAAGTCACAGCTCTTCTGCAGAGCCGTGGGCCCCTGGCATTAACCATTTCCACGCCGGCCTGAGTGTGGCGAGGAGGAGAAGGGGGGGAGGATAACCCCATCTGTGATTAGCATGGCTCTTCTGACTAATAGGATTGAAGTCAACAAGCTTGAGTTGCTCCTCTGAGATGTCGAGGGCGGCCTGTTCGGCACGTTGGGTTAAGTGTGTGCCCGGCTCAGGCGGTGACAGGCAGCGCTCTCAGCCAACTGTTGCGTAGCTGGGATGGAGCTGGTCAGAGGGGATTGCCCTGGTTTCATAAACCTCTCTGGGAATTACGCTCAGCCTCCTCTTCTTCTTCTTCTTCTCCTCCTTCTTCCTCGTTACCTCCCTGACTAAGAATATCAGCACCTGTCCTGATGAGTGTGTTCAAACCACTTTAGACATTTTTAATGAGATTTCATCGCTTATAGAAATCAAAACAATGCAAAGAAAGAGCACTTTGAACCCAAATCACATCGGAAAATAAATTAATGTGAAATGAAGAGTTTGTTTTATTCTGAAGATGACTCAGAGCTTTTCTTCTTATTTGATTGCTCATCCTTTTCTCTCTAAGGTTAAAAAAAAAAAAAAAAAAGTTGAATTACCTTGAAAAATGCTCAAAAATGAGTCCTCTACTTCTACACTCGGTGATAATTTCTTCTTCTATGAATTTTGCGAATGTTTCGAATCTGAAAAGTTTCTCGTCGTTCATTAAAAGCTGCATTCGAAATGTTTTTACTCAACAGACTTTTTTTTTGCCTGACGCATGCTAAGCTACTGTTGGCTTAGAGGAAAACAGGATCCTGATTGTTCCTGTTAAAAAAAACAACAACAAAAATTAAAAAAAAAAAACTGTCGGAGCTTCAAAAAGACACTTGTTGAGTGACGTTGTTCAGCCTGTTTAACGTCCACATTTCCTCCCCTTGGATGCTGCTGTTTGCCGCTCTGTGTGCTGCCATGTGTTTGATTCTGTCTGTTTGTGTGTGTGTGTGTGTGTGTGTGTGTGTCTGTTTGTTTTTGAATGTGCACAGGAGTGTTGGACATCAGGAGGGTTGGTGACCGGAGGTGACTATCAGAGTAGTCTAGCCACCATAGAAACTAAACTAGTAGAGACTCTGCATCTGATCCTCCAGTCTTAGCCTTTAGTCTTCTCACTCTGCTCTCTAGAACAAGAGATTCAAAAAAAAAAAAAAGAACAAAAAAAAAAAGAAAAAATATTTTTGCGGTGAACTTTTATTCGAGTAGAAACGACACCGTTGGCCTTCCTGTGGTAAACGCATGTGGTTTACCACAGAGGCTCTACGTAGCTCTCTACTGTAGTGAACTCTACCCTCTCATGGTTACGGACTAATCTTAGCGCTGTACTGTCTCACCATCTGTTAGTGTAACTGCAGTACAGTGTGGTGTAGTCTAGTTGTTCTTTAGCTCTTTTAGACCAGTTTAGACTAATATAGAGGTCTCAGATTCCAATTTTACAGCCTGTCTATGATTGCATCCTCAAAGCATGGTGTGGCTCTCTCTCGAATCTTAACCTCGGAACTTCAGCTGTGTTTCAAATTCTGCTGTTTTGTCGTAGCGTTAGAGTTCAGATTTACGCTAAAGGAGGTCGACTCCTAGAAGAAGTTAAGCTGATTCATTTTCTCGGGTGTAAACATCAGGAGCCGGCAGGGTAGAGGACGATCCGGATCAACCCTCAAAGCGTACCGGATGACGCACGCTCCCTGTTGTTTGGCATCACCTCCGTGAAAATGTGAGGGAGGCAAAAACAAACAAACACAAACACACGAAGAAGTGGGTGGATCTGCTGTCGGTGTGGTTTGATTGACAGCTCCCTCTCCCCTCTGTCTTGTCCACTCTCTCTCTCTCTCCTCTCTCTCTCTCTCTCTTGGACTCTCGTCCTCCTCTCCTCCCTGAGGTGAGGCGTGTTTGTGATTGTAGCGCTCGTGTGAGATTCCAGGAGATCACATGTCACACGCTGGTGACGAGAGAGGCAGGGGTTCACCGGACAGTCTCCCGTGCATTCCACCTGAGCACAGCTGCAGCACACACACACACACACACACAGGCGCGCACATACACATCCTTTGAATCCTCTTGTAGGAATTTGTGATAAAATTTCAGAGCGAACGTCACAAAAAGACAGTCAGTTCTACGAAAATGAGACGTTCAAACAGACGACTTTCCACCTGTGTGTTTTAGTCCTCACAACATCAGCTGCAGCCTGTTTAGAAATAAAGATCCTTTTCTGTTAACTCTGGCAGAATGATTTGTGCCAAAAACAGCCGCAGGTATTTTTTCTTTGGTTAATTTGTACCTGCAGGTTTTCTCAGGTAAACAAAACCAAAAGAATCTCGCTCGACTCTTTATTTCTGCACACTGGACAGCAGATTTAACCACGTTTACATGAAGCTGAACCGTCTGTTAGGGATGCACTGATCCAGCTTCTCTGGTCCTGATACTGATCCGATACCAGTGTTAAAATAATAACCTTCATGCTCTACTGTGGGATGAGACTCGTTAAGTTTTGGGTAAAAGGCGAAAAAATGAGTAGATATGGAATTACTGACATTGATTTTTATTTAAACTATAAAGAGTTTAAATGTTTACCAGCAGTTTGGTAAAAAAAAAAGATGCTTCAGAACTTACAGAAATAAATTCAGTTGTGAGCTTTCACACCCCATAAAACCACAGATTATTAGCCGTGAAGGAGGCCGATAACCGATATTTGCAGCTGATATTCATTAGCAGTAAAAGTGAATATATCGGCATCAAAATTTTGAATAATACAAACTCTGATACTTAACTTTGTTTAAATGCCTTTCAGCACATGTTTATTTAACATTTTCCAGGCTCAGCAGCATGTCTTCTAAAGATAAATAAAAATTTAAACAAATGAATAGCTCCCTTAAGTTTTCTACAGTATATAAACTGTTTCAAAATTTCAATACAACTAAAATGTTTATCTCTTTTTTTAACTTCAAACAATAACAATAACAATATCATTTTCAAGAGCCAAGCAAGCTGTGAAAGTTATAATAAGTTCATAGACTGTGAGATAGTCACGATGCTAATTGCGTTAGCCGGTCAATGGGATTTTCCATTCATGTTAGCATTAAGCTAGCGGACTTTCGCTAACCGAAGCAAAGTAGTTAAGAATAGCTTTCCTTTGCCAAGCCGATAATCGGGCTATCTCTACCACAGACTGTAAACAAAGTGGGAAAAACTTGAAAAGAAATTCAGGATTTAATCTCATGATGATGATTTGATGCACCACGCATCGTCTTTTTCCTACCGATACCCGATCCAGCCTTGAGGGGCTGGATGTGGTCGATACCTGATACCAGGATGGGATCGGTGCATCCCTACCTTCTTTCAGCATCTAAAGCAGACTAGGCTATGAAAATGTCTTTTCGCTCTGTTTCCCAGCACAGCGCGGCCCAAGAACTTAAACACAAGTGTTTTGGAGTTTGACGCGTCGATCCAGCCTCTGTTTTTGTGCTGTGTCATGAGAAGGATTAAATGAGGAATCTTTAAAAAAATAAAAGATGAGATCCAGAGGAGACTACAGGCTCCTTTCTTGGTGTGTTTCATGTCACAGCACTCACCGTCTCCTCTCTGTGTCTGTATTTCCTCCCGCAGATCGACCCAAAGGTTGCATTCCCTCGCAGAGCTCAGCCCAAGGTGAGTCAAGCGGCCTCCTGCAGGTTGGGAGTTTCAGTCTCTTATTGGGGCTAATGCCTGGTAATCTGATGAACACGATCAGCGCTGACATCCCTGAACTGTTACGTGATCGCAGGTCAACAAAAAAACAGCTCCACAACTTCAGAGACACTGGCTGTTGTTTGGACACCTGTATTATGTTACCGCTTTGCTCTGTGCTGATCTCAGCCCCGTTGGCGCTTTCATTAACGGCGGCGTGGTGAGAAAAAGAGGCTGCTTTGATTGAGTCTGCAGGAGTTCAGCGTGTAGCTTCATCATGAAGTAGCTGCTCACAGGTTGTTACGCCGGTTTTTGAGACACTTTGTGAGTCAGCTGCAGAGAGCTGGTAGAACTGAAAAATGTCAGGTGGTGTAACCAATGTTTCTCATAAAAAATCTGATTTTGCACCAAAAAAATGTGCTCTGATTTAGATTTTATCAGTCTACTACACTGTAAAAAATTACATTTAAGCTGATTTAAACCAACTGAACCAAAAATAGAGAAAACAAAGTTTATAAATGAAATATTTTAAAAAAACTTTGAGATGATGTTTCATAACTAATAACTGATTTCATCAGCATACTGTCATAACTTCAAGGAAGGTGAATTATTTAGTTCTTGTCATGCTTTTGTGGTTACTTTATTTGACTCTGCTTAAGTAAAATAATGAACTCTAATATGAACGTATGCACGGCTCCTGCTGCGTGTGTGTCTGTAAATTAGGGCTGCCACATACGATTATTTTGATAATCGACTAGTCATCGATTATTTTTTGCGATTAGTCGACTATTCAGATCATACATAAACTGCAGCTTATTGCACCAGCATACAGCTAACATCATTAGCTTCCAGCTTCAAGTGTTTAAGGTATGTGCTAACTAAAAATGAAGACAGTTAATATCATAGTTCATTCAGCTTTTAATGAACTTTGCAGCTTGTAGCAGCATTTCTGACATTTTTTTTAATGTACCGATTTTCTATTCAAACATGACATCGCTATTAAGTAGGTAGCTCCCTGTTGACGTTAATGTTAGCAGCCAACTAGCCAATTAGCTTACCGAGATTGTCATTCTTTGTCAGAAAATAAATCAGCCACGGCGTGCTGTCTTTTCAGATGCTCGTGCATCGCCGTCGTTCTGTCATGGAAGGACATTTCTGCTTTGCAGATTTTGCATTGCACACTTTTCTCCTTTATTTTGGAAAAATGCTCCAAAACTTTCCAGCTCTGTTGCCGGCTAGCCATGATACTGTTGGGCATAACTTTTCCGGTGACATCACGGGTTACCCCGGTTACCACTTCTGCGCGTATGCGTCAAGGACAGAACGGCAGACGAGACAGGTGAAAGTACAGCGGCAGTTTGAAAAAATATTAACACGACGATGTCGATTATTAAATAAGTCGCTAGGATGAATTTGATCGTCCACGTCATCCTGACTTGTCGACTAATCTTGGCAGCCCTGGTGTAAATCTGATTCCTCACTAAATTCAAAGACACTCGTTTCAGTAACTGTGGCGTTAGATGTCACTCGTTCTGTTTTGTCATGAAAAGCTTTGCAGGAAGTAGAACAATGAGGCAGAGATAGAGCTCACAAGACAACACAGACGGTTTAATTAATAGACGTAGCTTCCGTGACGTCACCCGTCTGTTTCTGAAACAGAATTTTGAAGCAAATCAGCCGGTGCGGCCATATTGAAAATTGGGCGGGCTTTGATTTTTTTGTTCCAGGCTGTAAACATGTTTATTTCTTTACCTTGCTGTGTTTGTGACTTCCTGTCCTTCCTGAGCCTGCCTCAAGCGGACACTCGACGAACTGCAGATTTTAGCACTTCAGCATCGTCTCATCGTTTCAGAGCGGGGGTTGCTGCTTGGTCCTGACCCCAGTTCGAAATAATAAATCTCTGTGAAGCAAAGCAAACTACTTATAAAGAGGTCGTCTGTATTTCATGTGATTATTATTATTACAGCCAATAGAGCAGAAAACAGGGCGGGAAAAAAAGCACAGGATTCAAACCGGTGGACGACGACTCGAAGGGCTCGCGCATAACCTGATGACTCGTCCAAAAACTGTAAATTTAAAGCACAAAAAAAGGGAATTTACAAAACCTTTAATGATTCTTTTAGTGCAAATCTCAAAATGTTTAAATGTTTAACTACAACCACTAGTTGTAAGCATGTGAGGAGGTGACGGATGCAGATGACGCAGGGTTTTATTTGTCGGTCTGGTACCGACTCAGAAAGTAAGATTGAATATCGAATCAAAGGGCAGATTTTTTTAACCTTTATAACCCCATAAAATAATGATCCAGTTTATTTAATGATGTTTTTAACTGGTTTACAAAGTGAGAGAAAAAAAAACGAAGATGCCAAAAATATCCTCAGATTTAAAAGTTTGATCCGTGCGTCCCTTCCTGCAGCCTCACGCCTCCCTGGACACATTTTTACACCTTTTGGACAAAAACTACGAAAGCTGAGAGCTGGACCCTATAGTGGCTCAAACTTAAAGTTAAACAAAATATTTATGAAGGGCTGTTACTCTTCAAAAAGAGGAATAAGAAAGGCTTTCAGCTCGTTTCTGGATGGTTCTTAATCCTGAACATTCAAAACTTTTATTAAAGTTGTTGTAAAAGTTCAGTGCGCTGTTGAGCAGCTCCTTTGCAAGTTTTGTTTCCACTAAAGGAAAAAAAAAAAGATTTCTGAAGAGGATGAAAAGTGTTTCACTTGTGATTTTAGAGAAAAATCAGTCGTTTTAACTGTTTCTTGGTCAAAATGACGGCACCTCCTGTCTCCGCTTCATTTTTAGCTAAAAATGAAATTATTTCCTTTAAAATATTTACACGAAAAAACTGATTTCAGAGTTTTTACGTGACTTTTTATTGCAGAAAATGTTTGAATCGTGTGTTTCTTTCCTCCTCTGTCAGCTGGTGACTCGAACCAAGAAGATCTTTGTGGGAGGCCTGTCAGTGAACACGACCATCGAGGACGTCAAACAGTATTTTGACCAGTTCGGGAAGGTACGTGATGTTCGAAAGAGTGTTGAAGTTGTCACCGCGCGTTTCATCTGTGGTTTTGGTTCAGACGGTAAACGAGGATCAAATTTCTCTTTTAACGGACGAGCCGACAGCTCGGTAGTATCACGTCCCGGCGGCTTGGCCGACTCTGATTCACTGCAAACTCCTTTCGAGAAAAACTTCACTTGGAGCGGAGCGAGCGCCCTGAAGTGAAGGGGTTACAGCGAGAAGGAGGAGGTGGGCGAGAAAGAGGAGGGAGAGGAAGGGAGAAGTAACGAGGCCGAGAGGCTCGGAAAGCAGCAGGCGAAGTTAGGGGGGACTCGAGGAGGGAGGGAGGGAGGGAGGAGGGGGGGAGAAAAGTTTTGTAGTGAGTGTGTGGTGATGGTGAGGAAGGAGGAGGGATTATCAGAATCTGAATTAATCTGATGTAACAGCTGCTCCTACCCACAACCCCCTCCTGGCCCGTTACCGTGGTGACCTGGCTTGCCCATTGTCCCCAAGTAATTCTGCTGGTGAGGGGGTTTTGTTCTGAAGGAGGAGGGACGAGGTGGCGTTTCGGGGGTGTTTGCATGAGTGTTGGTTGGTTTGGGGTGGGGGGGGGGGGGTTCATTCAGGAGTTCACTCACTAAAAATACAAACAGAGAAACTGCTTCACTTTAGCTTCAGACTGCGTCCTCATGAGACGCCGCTCTGCGTCTCTTCAAGTCGTCATAAAGTTTGTCCAGGTCGTTCATTTGAAGAGACGTGTGGCAGATAATGGATGATGGGCTGACAAAGGCTCCGAGCAGGGAGGGAGGGAGGGAGGGAGAGAGGGGGGGGGGGCTGATGAGAGAGGTTTGCAGAGGCGTAAGAGGGGGAACTGGGGTAAAGATGGGGTGTGTGTGTGTGTGTGTGTGTCGGGGGGTTTACGAGAGCCATTATGCCTCCGTACAAAGCTCGGCAAATATTTTGTTAGTTTGCTCCGAGCTTATCTGCATAATGGAAAATGTTCAGGCGCCCTCCGAGAGTCCTCTGAAGTCAAACCGACTTCAGGTAACGTTCGGCTGAACTTTCATTTGCAGATCGAACGAGAGAAACGATCAATTATTCAGACGTTTCCAGCAGATCGCAGGTGGACACCACCCCCCCTCCTCCCCCCTTCCCCACCTGAAAACTGTGCTTCCCACCGCGTGGCCCTCTGAAGCTCTGGCCCTCCAGTTTCCCCTCGCGCTCCCTCCTCAATCATAACGTGGAGATGGATTTTGCGGACAGAGATATCGAGGGATGAACGGTGAAATGTGGGCTCCAGCCATCCATGGAAGTTCCTGATTAGACTGCCTCACTGGACCTTTTGTGTCCCGTCCTGGTGAGGACAAAGGAGCGCGGAGAGGGATGGGCAGGGGATAACAGGGAAGATGAGAGGTGGAGAAAAACGGGGATAAGAGGAAATATTGTCCAACAGTCCTCCAGTAAACGCCCAGTGTTTGAAATATCGACTAATGAAGTGGATTCGTGTCAGTTTGTGCTTGGTGAACAGATGTGCAGTCAGCGCTTTGACCCGAGAAACTCCTGCGATGAGTTTGACTGGAACAGAGCGCGTGCAGACGGTCTTCTTTAAGGTGATTGTGTAAAGTTTTGACCGTCTGCACGTCGGGCAGAAGCTTCTTCTTCTTGTTGTTGTTGTTGCAGAGTTTTGGGATTTGAACGCGTCAGCCGCCGAGCAAATGTCAGGCTGGCAGGAAGCAGTGACTTGAGAGGCATCAGAGTAACAGGTCCCCTTTCACACTGACACTCCTCCTTCACCTTTGACCTTTCTTTAGGCAAACTGCCCTTGGGGGTCCACACACACACACACACACACACACACACACACATGAGAGCACACTATGTGCTAGCTGTGAGTGTGTGTGAGTATGTGACGATGACAAATTGTCCAGTGGACCTTATCCAGTAAACTTATTATAGACTGAGAGCACAGATTTGTTTACCAAATGTTTGTTTGGACGTCTGTGTGACAACCGGAGCGTAAACATGTACAGAGAGTGAAGAAGAGCACGTAAACTTTGACATAAGACGCTCTGAGTGTGTGTGTGTGAGTGTGTATTGAACAGACACCTGTGTCTATGCTCCATAAAGGGGGGGGCCGGGCCGGAGGGGGAGGTCAAAGGGAGAAGAGGAGGAGGAATTATGGCTGACTGTGCCAACAAACAAAGCCTCCAGGCCTCTTTGTTCTCCCTCTGCTTTTGTCTCTCCTTTCTCCTCCCTCTCCACTTTGACCCAATCTTTTTTTTCCTCCTTCCTCTCTCTCTCTCTCTCTCTCTCTCTCTCTCTCTCTCTCTCTCTCTTCCAGGACTCTCTTGGCCTCTCTTTCTCTATATCTCCACCTGTCGCTATTCCTCTCGCTATCAGCTCTCTCCACTCATCGAGTCTCCACCTGCCCACAGGATTCACCTTTCCGCTGTGACCAGCTCAACAGTTTTTCTCTTTGCGGCCTCCTTTGTTACCCTCTCTCTCTCTCTCTCTCTCTCTCTCTCTCTCTCTCTCTGTTCATAAAAGCATATTTGATGTTGGCTCGAGCTCTTTTATATGGACTTTTTGTACTGTTGCCATGGGAATGTCAAACTTTGGAGGGGAGAAAGGCGGCGGATTATGGCCTGTCGGGCAAACACAGACTCCAAGTTTTAATGCCACCCATTATGTCTGCGAGCTGGATACACCGTCCAGGCTCGTCATACAGTATTTCCTCCCATTTTTCAGTCTTTTGCCCCCCTCGGCCTCCTTTCTGTAACCTGTCGCTCCTCTCCCTTCCCCTCCTCCCCCCTCCTCTCTGTCCATCTGTTGCTGAGCCTCCCTGCAGAACTTGAGAAGGGCTGAGGTCAGGCAATATGCCGTGTGGCGAGAGAGAGAGAGAGAGAGAGAGAGAGGGCTGAAAAAACTGTGTTGTTTGTGTCCCCCCAGGTCGACGATGCCATGCTCATGTTCGACAAGACCACCAACAGACACAGAGGTGAGACACACTGACCCGCTCTCTGCCCGTTCACCTCCTGCATCACTCTGTCCATTCACTCCTCTTCCTCCAGCGCCCCCCCCCCCCCGGTGTCCATCGATCCCGCTCCACCACCCCCCACTGGTCCTCCTTCCTGTGGGCTGATCTGGAGGAGACGAACAGGGCTAGTCTAATTAGCCAGTCCGTTAATCTGGATCAGGATAAAGCCTCCTTAAGCACCTCCTCCCCACCCTGGGACTGATCGATTATGACAGCCTACCAGCTTTGCCCGGGCCTTCTGGCCGGGAAGGGAGGGAAGAAGAGGATGAGTGCAGAGGGGGGGCAAACGTGTTAAGCAGCTATTACAGTGCTGATTACTGGAGACTATTACAACCTCAAGTCCAATGAGGTTTGGACGTTGAGTAAAACGTAAATAAAAACAGAAAACAATGATTTACAAATCCTGTTTCACCTAAATTCAACTGAATACACCCCAAAGAGAAGGTATTTATTGTTCTAACTGATAAACTTTAACTGGATCAGGCTCATGTTTCCACTGTGTTCCATCACCTTTCCTTTTAACAACACTCAATAAGTGTTTGTGAACTGAGGACACTAATTGTTGAAGCTTTGGAGGTGGAATTCTTCATAATGCTCCATACATTTTCAATGGGAGACAGGTCTGGACTGCAGGCAGGCCAGTCTAGTACCTGCACTCTTTTACTACAAAGCCACGCTGTTGTAACAGGTGCAGAATGTGTCTTGTCATTGTCTTGCTGAAATAAGCAGGGACGTCCCTGAAAAAGACGTGGCTTGGATGGCAGCATATGTTGCTCCAAAACCTGTATGTACCTTTCAGCATTAATGGAGCCTTCACAGATGGTCCAGTTAGCCATGCCATGGGCACTAACACACCCCCATACCATCACAGATGCTGGCTTTGAGACTTTGACCTGAGAACAATCCAGATTGTCCTTTTCCTCTTTGGCCTGGAGGACACCACGTCCATGATTTCCAAAAACAGTTTGAAATGTGGACTCGTCAGACCACAGCAGACTTTTCCACTTTGCGTCAGTCCATCTCAGACGAGCTCGGGTCCAGAGAAGCCGGCGGTGTTTCTGGGTGTTGTTGATATATGTCTTTGTCTTTGCATGGTAGAGTTTGAACTGTCACTTGTAGATGTAGTGATGAACTGTGTTAACTGACAATGGTTTTCTGAAGTCTTCCTGAGCCCACGTGGTAATATCCTTTACACAATGATGTTGGTTTTTAATGCAGTGCTGCCTGAGGGGTCAAAGGTCACGGGCATTCAGTGTTGGTTTTCAGCCTTGCTGCTTACGTGCAGAGATTTCTCCAGATTCTCTGAATCTTTTGATGATATTATGGACTGTAGATGATCAAATCCATCAATTCTTTGACATTGAGAAACATTGTTCTTAAACTGTTGGACTATTTGCTCACGCAGTTGTTCACAAAGGGGTGAACCTTGACTGAGCCTTTCAGGGATGCTCCTTTTATACCCAATCATGACACTCACCTGTTTCCAATGAACCTGTTCACCTGTGGAATGTTCCAAACAGGTGTTTTTGGAGCATTCCTCAACTTCCCCAGTCTGTTGTTGACCCTGTCCCAGCTTTTTAGGAACGTGTTGAAGCCATCAAATTCAAAATGAGTGAATATTTGAATAAAAGCAATAAAGTTTATCAGTTTAAACAATAAATGGTGTATTCAGTTGAATATAGTTAGCATTCTGTTTTTATTTACGTTTTACTCAACGTCCAAACGTCAGTGGAATCTACTTCTGTCCACACGCTCTGAAACTTTCCTAACTCACAAACGTTTCCCCTCCAGGTTTTGGTTTCGTGACGTTTGAAAACGAGGACGTGGTGGAGAAAGTCTGCGAGATTCACTTTCACGAGATCAACAACAAAATGGTGAACGCTTAAACATCTTCACAGCTTCACAAACCCACCCGTTCAATGTCAAAACTACAAGTTCTGATTTGTCTTCAATCCGGGAAACAGGTGGAGTGTAAGAAAGCTCAACCCAAGGAGGTGATGTCCCCCACAGGCTCAGCCAGGGGGCGCTCTCGCGTGATGCCCTATGGGATGGATGCCTTCATGCTGGGCATTGGTATGCTGGGTAAGGTTTTATCGATCTGTACAGGAAGGATGTAGCTGCAAGAGTTAACCTGGAGATAACTAGTCCTCCAGTCCTGAAGCGGAGCCACAGCTGTTTTCGAGGTCCTGTGAGGCTTCATGTGGGGAGAGATGACCCACAGCACGGCTCAGAACGTGTCAGAAAAACATCTCTCAGCTGCAAAAACTGCATTTTAAACAAGCGTTAATGTGTCTTATAAGATTTAATATGAGCCGCATTCACTGATGAACTCAGGAAATCTCTTATTTCAAGACATTTAAAGACACGCTAACGCCTGAGCCGCTGAAAATCCATCTGAAAAATTCTCCTCAAAATAAACTCTGGTTTATGTTTGAGTTTTTGCGGTGCAGAGGGACACACGGCATTAAAGATGTGATGAGCAGCTCACCTGTAAATTATGTCTCCATCAAGTTTTTAGACCCACATTTAGAAGTTTATGAAAATGTCGATTATGAAGTGTTTTTATTGTGGAACAAAGTGTTTAAATTTAATCTTTACAAATCAAAAGAGAGACAAACAGGATGAAACGGAGGTAAAGACTATGAAAGTCTGATATGTGACTCACGCAGTGGGTCGAGCAGGAAAAACTGGGGCCACCTGGTTCATGACTGTGACCCCGAAAACTGGCTGCATGATTTACACGCTCAGCCCAAACAGCGCCCGATTAAAATACAGTTTATATTAATGAACAAACGCTGACACCAGAGACAAACGACAGAAAAGACTAAATATTCCCAAAGCCCAGAAAAAAAACAACCATCCAGCTTTATTTATAAACAACCACAGCTGAAAACAAAGAGACAAAACAGACTCACATGAAAGAAAACATTAAAAGCATTTAAAGCTAATAAGATCAGGCTAACAGCTGGAATAAAAACGGGTTTTTTAGACGTGTTTTAAAGTAGACAGTGAGGAGGCAGTGAGAGAGCTGTCCCCTCTGAGCTTCCTCCTGGACCTCGATACCTGCAGGAGCAGCTGGTCCGCTGACCTGAAGGACCGAGAAGGTGAGGGGGGGTGAAGAAGCTCAGAGAGGTAAGGCGGGGCGAGACCATTTAAACATTTAACCCTTTAAAGTCCGACCCATCCGAAAACAGACACAAAATCCGTTTTTTTTTAAAGGAGCTGAGACGTTTATTCACAAAATCCACTAGAGAAAAATATTCCTGGATCATTTTGTTCGTCCTATTTGATAAATCTGGCGTTTTTGGCAACTGTTTAGTAAATATGCAGAAATTCTTTCCCCAACTTGTTGGAAATTATCAGCGATTTTCCTGAAATAAAGCGCGTGGATGATTTCAGAGCAGCTATTTTGAAAAGGGTCAGAATACGACTTTAGCTTCCTGCGGAGGAACGATGATCCTCAAGGAGATGGAAAACATTTTACAGGTTTTCTAGGAAACTGTTTATCATGTGGATGAGATAGAGAGACTTTGGCTAACAGCCTTAAATGATAAAAGCGAGACTTAACGACAGTTTTGATTTGGCTGTCCGATTTAAAATCGCTGTCCAATTTAAAACCCAGATTACCCAGAGTCCCTGAGTTTATCGGTTTTCTGTCAAAATAAATCTTTAACTTGGTCGCATGTCGTTCCTCCACCCTTGCTCCCAGTTTCCTGCTCCGTCCACTCTCCTGTCCTCTATAAATAAAGGTGTTAAAGGAGCCAAACTTTTTCAAGCTCAGTCACACCTCAAGCCGAAGAGCACACCTTCACTTTAACCAACCAAACCCAGATTAAAAATCTGCGGATGTGCCCTTTAAAACAATTCTAATCCTCTCTCTGCCTGAACTTCATCCTCTGCTGATGGGCCAGCTCGTTAACAGATTTCAGATGGTCTTATGGTCGTTAGCGCAGGCTTCGTTTCTCACCACGCCGCTGCTGCCCCCTGCTGGTCAGCCTCAGAGCTACACTCAGTCTCCTTGTTTCCAGTGTTTCCTTGAACCTGCGTCTGAACTCTGCCTCGTGTCTTTCCTCAGGTTACCCCGGCTTCCAGACGGCCACCTACACCAGCCGGAGCTACGCCGGCATCACTCCCGGATATACCTACCAGTTTCCTGGTAATCACATCACGTTTTCTGCTCCTGATACAGTGGGATGTTGTTTCTTTGACACACTGACAGCACGATGACACACAGTCATAGTTGTTTAGTCAGCAGGTGCAGGTGTTCAGGTGTTTGTGGTTGTAGATTTTTAACGGTGGTTACCTGTTGTGTTGAGAAAGCACTGACATCAAAATCATCCTTGGGCCTGTATTTAAAAAAAGAAGGAAGAGACTGTGCGTAAATTAGCGTAAATTAGCAAACAAGCTAACTTTAGAATTTTCAAAAGTGAACGAATAATCTGTTCATCGTCTTTATTGCTTTCCCTTCTGGGTCGCAGAGGGCTGGAGCCTTTCCTGAAGTGGTGGCAACCATTAACACTCACACACACACACACTCACACACACACACCTATGGCCAATTAAGCTACCAATCAAACATGGAAAATGAGAAAAAAAGGTTGAAAGTACGGTGGCCCTGAGAGCTCACAGCACTGCACCTCAAGACAACATGTAAAAAGCCAAAATACATGAATGAATTTCAGCCAATCAGATCTGCATTTCCACTCAGAGCAGTTCTGCAAACTGGTGATTCAAACTGACTTTGTCACTACATGAAGCAACTTTTAATACCCCGTTAAGGACTCAGTGCAGAGCATCTGTAGGCTGAAAAGTGTTGCTCCTATTGGTTCATGACTGTGAGGGTTTCCTCTCCCTGAAGCGGCTGAAAGGTGTGATCCCTGATACACACGTGTGTGAGTTTGAGTCACTGGGTGAAATGTGCAGAGGCTGCAGTTCTTGTCGCAGTGGTTGCTGGTTTGATTCTCAGCCTGGACCCTTTGCCTGCACGTTTCCTTCTTGTTTCCTCCCGATTCTTTTTGTGTCCTCTCGTTTCCTCTCGTGTCCTCTCGTTTCCTCTCGTGTCCTCTTATGTCCTCTCATGTCCTCTTATGTTCTTTCGTGTCCTCTTGTTTCCTCTTGTGTCCTCAGGTTCTCTTTATGTCCTCTCATTTCCTCTCGTTTCTCTCGTTCTCTCGTTTCCTCCTGTGTCCTCTCGTTCTCTCTTTTGTCCACTCATGTCCTCTCGTTTCCTCTAATGTCCTCTTGTTTCCTCCTTTGCGTCCTCTCGTGTCCGCCCATGTTCTCTCGTGTCCTCTCATGTCCCTTGTTTCCTCTCATGTCCTCTTGTCTCCCTTGTTTCCTCTCATGTCCTCTCGTGTCCTCTCGTGTCTTCACGTGCCTTCTCGTGTCCTTTCGTTTCCCCTCATGTCCTCTCGTTTCCTCCTCTTGTGTCCTCTCGTGTCCTCTTGTGTCCTCTCTTGACCTCTCGTGTCCTCCCGTGTCCTCCCGTGTCCCTTGTTTCCTCTCGTGTCCTCTCGTTTCCTCTCATGTCCTCTCGTGTCCCTTGTTTCCTCTTGTGTCCTCTCGTGTCCTCTCGTGTCCCTTGTTTCCTCTCGTGTCCTCTCTTGTCCTCTCATGTCCTCTCGTGTCCTCTTGTGTCCTCTCGTGTCCTCTCATTTCCTCTCGTGTCCTCTCGTGTCCCTTGTTTCCTCTCTTGTCCTCTCATGTCCTCTCGTGTCCTCTTGTGTCCTCTCGTGTCCTCTCATTTCCTCCTTTGTGTCCTCTCGTTTCCTCTCGTGTCCTCTCGTGTCCTCCCGTGTCCTCTCGTGTCCTCTCGTGTCCCTTGTTTCCTCTCTTGTCCTCTCATGTCCTCTCGTGTCCTCTTGTGTCCTCTCGTGTCCTCTCATTTCCTCCTTTGTGTCCTCTCGTTTCCTCTCGTGTCCTCTCGTGTCCTCTCGTGTCCTCTCTTGTCCTCTCGTGTCCTCCCGTGTCCTCTCGTGTCCTCTCGTGTCCTCTCGTGTCCTCCCGTGTCCTTTCGTGTCCTCTCTTGTCCTCTCGTGTCCTCTCTTGTCCTCTCGTGTCCTCCTGTGTCCTCTCGTGTCCTCTCGTGTCCTCCCGTGTCCTTTCGTGTCCTCTCTTGTCCTCTCGTGTCCTCTCGTGTCCTCCCGTGTCCTTTCGTGTCCTCTCTTGTCCTCTCGTGTCCTCTCTTGTCCTCTCGTGTCCTCCCGTGTCCTCTCGTGTCCTCTCGTGTCCTCTCGTGTCCTCCCGTGTCCTCCCGTGTCCCTTGTTTCCTCTCGTGTCCTCTCGTGTCCTCTCGTGTCCTCTCGTGTCCTCTCTTGTCCTCTCGTGTCCTCCCGTGTCCTCTCTTGTCCTCTCGTGTCCTCCCGTGTCCTCTCTTGTCCTCTCTTGTCCTCTCGTGTCCTCTCGTGTCCCTTGTTTCCTCTCGTGTCCCTTGTTTCCTCTTGTGTCCTCTCGTGTCCTCTCGTGTCCTCTCGTGTCCTCTCGTTTCCTCTCGTGTCCTCTCGTGTCCCTTGTTTCCTCTCGTGTCCCTTGTTTCCTCTCGTGTCCTCTCTTGTCCTCTCGTGTCCTCCCGTTTCCTCCTTTGTGTCCTCTCGTGTCCTCCCGTGTCCTCTCGTGTCCTCTCGCTCTCTCTCTGACTCGGGGTCAAACAGCTGAAGGAGTTGTATGAACTGAGCTGTGAGGTGATAACGGGATGATCTTGGTGTCAGTGAACAGACACACTGTCAGTGTCACAAATACAAACATGTTTCCATAGCAACGCCTGAAACATTGTGAGTGTAAATGGCTGCTTGTAAATATCAGGGAGTGGAAATGCATCTGCTCAGCTTGTAGGTGTGTGTGAGTGTGTGTGTGTTAGCAGTGCAGTGTGTTTCTCTGGAGCTCTGAAATGAGATGTTTTGATATTTTAAAGCTGAACTCTTCTTTGATTATATTTTATGATAAAGTTGTAACAGTTTGTGATTCTCATGTTTTTTATTTAAATGATTTTAACACTTTAACGACCAAACGACACTCGTCCATCCTTTAACTCCTGTTTGCTTCCTCAAACCTTGTGTATTTAAACATGTGCTCTCCATACCTGTCCTCGTCTGAGGTGTTTCCCTGCCTGTGTGCGTGTGTGAGTGCGTGCGTGCGTGTGTGTGTGTGTGTGTGTGTGCTCCTTGTTGCAGCTGGTGGTGGTGTGTGTCTCACAGCACTCTGATGTTTCTGTTTTAGAGTTCCACTTAGAGAGGACTCCCCTTCTGACTTCACCCCACCCCCCTGAGCTCACAGGTCAGTCAGTCCCTCCTCTGGACTTTACAAGCAGCGTGTTGTCAGTCTGCTCCACAGCCGCTCCTGCTCCATCTGTGGTTTGCATGTTTGTGTTTGTCGGTCCTCCTCGGTCTCTATCTGAAGGCAGGATTGCTGACAGTGCTGAGGAAGGTTTCCTGTTTGTTTTAAAGGCTCCCTCCAGTGACCTCATCGCTCGTTCACCCTCCCACTGACTGATCATCATCTGTTTCATGACACCTTCAGTTCAAACACTCGTCAAGTTCACTGGAGTGAGCCTTTAACTGTGCTGTGAGTCTGTTTAGTGTGCAGACACACTGAGACATTCTAACCTGGACCTTTTGCTTTGTGATCTCTTCAGCCATTCCTCTCACAGCGTACGGACCAATGGCGGCAGCGGCGGCAGCAGCAGCAGTAGTTCGAGGTACGAACAACCAACCAATCGCTGAGAGAATCACTGAAGTCTGATTAACATCCGTCTGAGTGTTAGAGGTGACAGGAGAGTCCGCATCAGGGCGCTCCAAACTGACAGCCTGTGGGAACTCTTCCTGCTAGAGCAGCGTTACGCGGGGACCTCGAACTGACGTCAGTTTTTGGTTTTCACACGGGATAAACAAAGCCAAAACAAAAAAGCAAAGAAGAAGACGTCCACATCCGGCTTCAAACTTTTTTCTTTTTCGATAAAACAATGTGGGTTAACTTCTGGACATGCTGGATAAATTGAATTGTCTTAAAACGTTAAAGCTACAACACATTGTTTTAGTTCATTGTTACATTTACCTTCATAAATTAGACTATTTATAGCACATTGACCGATGACATACGGGTACACGGAGAGTCTCCTTCCAGCTTGTGTCTGTCCAAAGTGCTGTTAGAACCTTCGTTTAGAACGACCGGTGCCGTCTGAATCATTTTTGACCCGATATTATCACCTCAAATCACAGAGATGACGATTCAGACTGGATTAGTTTTTATCAGAGGACCTCTGAGTGTCTCAAAATTTGGTCTGTGATTTGTCCTGGAATTACTTTACAAATGACGGACATGGTTGATTCACACGGGATTAAAAACACAGACGTCCTCTGCAATTATTAGAAATTATCAGAGGTTCCCAGGTCAAACTAATCCAGTATGAAAAGGGTCTATGAGTCTCAAACCTCCTCATTCCCTCAGGTGTCTCTTCATACCTGATGATCAGTGGTCAGTTCTCTGCGTAAACATCAGCAAACTCTGCTTCTGACCGAGGAAAATGTTCTCCATTAGGGGGCGATATGGGTCAAATATGTCAGCAGGTTTTTATGGCAGGATCTGGATTTGATCAGGATCTGGATTTCAGATTCAGACGACTTTGACCTGAAAACAACATTTTAAAACCCTTTTTTAATACCTCACGACTAGTTATATTCTTCATTGTGTCTCTGCCCTCCTGTGAGGAAGAAAAGCAGAAGTAAAGTAAACCTCTCCATGAAATCCCTAAAATCCTGCAGTATCCCAGTTTGTCCTCTTGGGGGCAGCAGAGTAAAGCTGTAAAGACGCAGGTTCCTGTGGCTGACTTTCCTTCAAACTTTTGCTCATTTTGGTTCACTTCTATGCCAACATGTCAGCAGCTTGTTGAAACCGTCCTCTGGTTCATGTTTGAAGGTGTGTCTCTACCTGCAGCAGAGTTACTCTCATGAGAGCTGTTAAAGTGAGATAAACCATAAAGCAACCTAAACAATGAGCTGTAATTTTTACACTGTAATCCTGACATCGTTGTTTGTTGTCTTTCAGGCTCCACCCCGTCTCGCACTGCAGGATTTTTAGGTACGAGCAGCCCGGGGCCGATGGCTGATCTCTATGGGACAGCCGGTCAGGAGTCGGCTGTGAGCAGTTACCTCAGCGCTGCGAGTCCCGCCCCGAGCACCGGATTCAGCCATAGTCTGGGGGTGAGAGAAAAGGCTCTGCAGATTTTAGATCAGATCATCTCTTCAGTCCTGATTCATGATTTAAAGCTCTTTCATCCAGTGAGATAAAATCACTGCAGCTTTTTTACTCAAACTTGAAGCAGAGTGAGGGTTCAGGAGGGGATCTCTGTAGTAGGATTCAGCATGTTTTAAAAACGACTGCTCTCACAGGGAGATAATATAGTTAGCATTCAGTTAGCATTCATTTACTGAGCCTGAAAACCTGTTTTCACGTTTCGACTCATGCTAAGCTAAAATTGTTGACCGACGGTCCAAACATGGAGGAGGGAACGAAAATTTTCAGTTCAAAGTGTCAAAGAAAGTCTGTAAAGTAGAATTAAAGGCACAGTGCGTAGAAATATGTGCTAACTCTAAGCACTCTAAGCTAACAAAAACAAATCTACTTTAAACATGAAGCAGTGTTATTTTTGGACGCCATCGTAGTTTTCGTCTTTTGGATGAAAACATTTATTAGTTTTAGTCACATTTTACTCATTTCTTCATGTGATGGTTTTACTCTAAGTTATTAAGAACAGCAAAAAACGCCGCACATCAACTCCTCGGGCAGGTGTGTCGGATAAAGACGGTTACGTCTAAAGTAACTGAAGAAAAAATCCGGCACACTGGTCGACTTCCAGAAAAGAATATTTTTATCGTGACGTTCCGGTCACGACCGACAAGTCTGGCCCTTTTTTTTTTTTTCCCTTTCCCTTTTTTTCCTCTTTTTTCCTTTTCTTGTCTCCCATGAACCACACCTCCTGTCCTCAATCTCCTCTCTCAGGAATCACATATGAAGAAACGCTAGCGTGCTAGCTAACTTAGCTAACTTAGCTAAAGTCTTCTTCTCTGGGATTTTTTCATCAAATAAGTCCAGTTTTAAAAAAATAATTAAAGTTTTAGTCTTTTAACAAATAATTTTAGGTCAATAAGTTTGGAAACTGGGTTGAATTTTGTATCAAGTGTTTGTCAATTCATAAAACAACAGTTAACCTTTAGCGCTTCAAACATTATAACCAGATTCTTTACACTCTGAACGCTCACTTATTAGTTAAGTAATTTAATTAAAGTCAACATTTCATTTTTTTGAGTGCAGGTAAACTTACTGACTGCGCCTTTAAACATGTTTTGATCCTGGCACCAACTGTCCAGGTGTCTCATTCTTCTGAACAGCTTGATTAGATTAAGCTGTAAACAGAGGGAAGGCTGGTTTTACCCTAACCAGTATGGCGGTTGCCGTAGTGAGGTCAGGGCGCCGGTTGGACGCACCTGTTTGTGATATTTCACAAAGATCTGAATATGGATTCTCTCTCCCACAGGGCCCTTTGATCGCCACGGCCTTCACCAACGGCTACCACTGAGAGAGTAAGTCCCAGGAGCTCCTGACAGGCTTCATTTGAGCGCAAGTTTCAGATAATCTCTGAGTGATCCTGTTTGTTTGTTTGTTTGTTTGTCAGCACCGCGCTGTAGACTGAGAGCTGGAAGGAGTTGAAGCTGCTTCGGAGCTGATCTGGTCGGTCTCGGTCCAGCCCACCTCTCCTGCCGGGGCAGCTGAACCATCACAGCCTGACCCCCCGCCAACCCTGCTGACGCTTCACTAAACTCCGCCTCCTGGGAAAAGACGAGGAAACGTTCAGAGGCGGAGCTTCATGTTTTCACCCCACACACACACACACACACACACACACACACTCAGAGGCTGTACTTTTAGTCATTTTTCTGTTGTTTTGTTTTACTCTTTGTTTCTTCGATGGCTTCGTTGTTTATCTTTATGTTTTGGCTGTTTATTATTTTTTGTTGTTGTTGTTGTTTTGGGTCGTTCGACCTGTGAAGATGAGATGAATCTCCAGGCGTCTGGTGGTCTGGAAGCTGTAATTTGTACTGGAAAAAACTGTATATTTGTCAGTAGTTCATACTGAATTTTAACAAAACATTTGTGATTAATACGATTTCTTTCAAACGCGTCACAAAGTGTATATCTTGGTAGGACTTTTTTAACAGAAACTTCGTACACTAATAACGGTCGTTAGTCACGGTTTCATCATAGGCCGACGTGAGCTGTACATTTTTGTAAAATATTGTAAATATGACTGGTTTCTGGGTGGGGGGGGGTGGGGGGGCTTATTTTTGATTTTGGGAGGATTTGAAAAAGAAAATAATTCTTTAATCAAATCGAACGTGTTGGAAAGTCTGACTGTGACATATCGAGAAGGTCTGAGAGCGTTTGACCGGCCACAGGCTGCGTTCCTCTCCGGTTTGTCGTTTTAATTTCAATAACAGAGGAGAGAGAGAGAGAGAGAGAGGCTGCGTGTGGTTTGAGGATATTTGGGCGTGAAGCTCCTCGTGCTGTTTTCTTGTCATACGGTTGTTTTAACTGTGATTTTCAACACGTGATGACAGTTTGTGAAGGAACATGAAGGACGGACGCTGTACAGACTGATGTTTGTGCGAGCAGGTCATGTGGTTTTCTCACATTGGTCTCCAATGTGTCATGTGATGTCTTTTTTTCGGGGGGTGGGGGGGGGGGGGGGGGCCTCATTTCAAATGTGAACTTCTAATCTGACTTCTTCTTCTACTGTTTTTACTGTATTAACATCTCTGTTGAAGCACGGATGGGTCTTTCAGGAGGGGTCTGTCTCTTTAACTCTTGTTTACCTGTCACCCCCCCCCCCTCCCTCCCCCATCCCCTTGCTGTGTATCCACTGGAGGTCACAGACTGTAGCGATGTGACCCGTACCTTTAGACCAAAACTGCGACGCTCAGAGCTACTAGGACGATGCACTGGCTGATTAAATGTGTTCTCCTTGGAATGTTAGAAAGAACAAAGCACTCTCGACCCACAGAGCACCAGGTTTTACATTTTGATACACACACACACACACACACACACACTGCTACAGGCTACGACGGTAGTTCAATCTTAGATGCTGTTTTCACTGAGAAATAACAATCTTGTCGACACTGTAACATTTTCTGATTTTATTTTCCTGTAATGTTTATTCCTTTGAAAAAAAAAAAACTTTTTAAAATTCCTAATAAATTATTTTAAAACATTCCATTTAAGTTTCCTGACTCACGTTTCTTCTCTTTTTTTTTTTTCAAACATTTGATAATCCAGGTTTCTGTCCTCACAAACTTTGAAAAGTTGAGTTTTTAATTTTGTTAAATGTTCACATTTCACTTAATAAATCTGAAATTTGTTCTTGTGATTTGAGGAGGTAAAAAATAAACCTCTAAATACCAACTAAACAATAATCTGAGTCTCAATCTCTGCTTCTTAGCCAGGAGGTTGGAACCATAAAGCTGGTCTCAGAAACGTTTTCGTTTCTTTGAATTAAAAAGAAAAAAACAAAAATCGTGTTTCCTCCGACCCATTGCTTTGACGGAGGATTAGGATTAGAGTCAATTTACTAGAATAAAGTCAAAAATTAATGAGAATAAATTCATGAATTGATTTAAATGATGTTTAAAAAACAAACTTTATTCTGAAAGGTTGTTTTATAGGAGCGTCCATCCTCTCTAACCAGATTATTCTACCAGATTTAGGAGATTATTCTCCTAAATCTGGTACTTTGTCCTCGTAAATTAACTTTTTTTTAAGCACTATAAGTAGTTGGGTGTTTTGATTGCACCTTAAAGACGGGGCATAAATTAGCCTTCTGGTAGCTTTATGTGATTTATAGCTAAAAATAATATAAAACATAAAAACAATAAATTTATTTTAGCCGCTGTCTCTTTAAGGCTCCCTGCTCCACGAACCCCCTTCACTCTGATTGGCCTGTTCTCTGGAAACCTTGATATTTGAGGCCCCACCCTTTAAACATGTCATGAACCAGTTAGAAGATCCATATCTGATGACCTCATCATTTCTAGGGATGTTCCGATACAATCTTTTAATTTCCGATACGATTCCGATATTACAGCCTTGAGTGTTGTCTGATACCGGTATCGATCTGATCTGATATCAGCAGGAACTGTGTGACGTTCAGCTCTGTTTGTATCTGAGATTTTAGATGCAGGCTGATATAATCCCATACTTTATTTGCTGACATCTCCACTCATTTCAGTGAGTCTGGTGAAGATCTGGTGTTAGTTTTATTTTTTAGCTATTTTTAGCATTTTGATCAGTTCACAGACAGATTCAGGGATTTCTTCAACATATGAGTGTGTCGAGGTTTGAATATCTGCACGCGCTCAGTCTGAACATCCAGGATTGGATCCATGTTGATAATATGGAAGAGTAGAATAATCCCTCTTAAAGATACTCACTAATCCCTGATTTACTGTTTGCTTCCAGCAGACCAGCTCCCCATGTTCTTGCTCGTGGGTCACAAACATGTTTGAGAAATATTCTTGCACTGAGCAGGGGAAGAGCGTCTCCTTCAAAGTCAGCAGGTAAAAGATGTTTCAGCACTTTGGACCAAAACTAGAAGTGAGTGAAGATGTCTGACGCGATAACAGATCAGTCTGAGTATTTCCAAACTATCAAACTGTGGCTAACAGAGGCGCACAAGAGTGTTAAAGGTTCTTCAGGTTCTCAGCGTTACGATCTGAAGAGGGCACTGTGTTCATGATCCGATCCCTCAGGGCTGTGAAGACAGAGAGGCTGGAGACTCTGGGACAGAGGAGGCAGGGGTGAGGCAGGGGTGAGGCAGGGGTGAGGCAGGGGTGAGGGAGAGGAGGCAGCCAAGCATTAATGATGAAGGTGAGAAATCAGGCGCCAAAGAGACACAAGAGTGACGCCAAGGGAGGCTGCTGGAGCACCGGAGGGACCGAAGAGGAAGTGATGCTGAGAGATAACAGGCGGCAAAAGAGGAGAGAGAGAGAGAGAGAGAGAGAGAGAGAGAGAGAGAGAGAGACTGATTCAATCCATGTGATTTATTGAACTCATTACAACTCTGAAAGTACAGGTTTGTGATATTTATTATTTTATAGAAATTAAATAAATAAATAAATAAATAAATAATAATAATAATAATAATAATAAGAAAATTAAAAGCCAACAAGCATTAAAAACTAAACAAATGTGTTAAAAATGTGCAAATAAATAAAGAGCAAGATTCAAATGGCTGACAGAGTTCATAATACTGAAATAAACCAACAATTAACTGTAAATAAAAATTCAACGTTGATGGAAAGTAAAGTTAAACTGGAGTCGAATTCCAGGCCAGTGAGGATGAACCGGGCTCTGATTAGGTTCAAAGTCACTTTTCCTGCTCAGCTCATTGAAGTGCTGAAGGCAGCGAGGAGGTGAAGCCATCCTGCGGAGATCAGCTCTGAGACGTTTGCCTGACATTAGTCACCGAGGGCAGAAACATCTTCATAATAAACGCTGCTGTAAACAACCCATGAATTGAATGCTGTGTGTTTGAGAGGTTTCATGTGAAAGTCAGACATCAAAGGGTTAAATTCATCACTCATCAGACAGGTTCACTGTGGAAAAAAACAGCTGTGTTTGACTCCTACATGCCAGCAGACCTCAGAATTATCTTTATATAATGACTCAGTCCTGATGCTGATGCTCCTGTTTCCTTATTTAAGTCATAAGGAAACGTTTCAAACCTTAAACTGTAAAATGAGTCAGATTTCTGTCATAACTGGTGGGTTTTGGAATAATAACTACATTAATGCTCTCTAAGATGAGGGTGACCTTCCTTATCTGTGCGTTACTGCTGCTGACGCTGCTGTTCTCTCAGAGTTGAGACGTGAAGATCACGAAACAAGAGAGCCGTGAGAAGGTCTCTGAAAACCAGATCAGATCAGCATCAAAAACGTTGTTTTTGCTGAACAGCAGGAATCTTAAAACACTCTGTGGACTGAAGAAAAACACTCAAAATAAACCTGTAATCCAAGACAATCCACGACATCTCATCCACAAACAAATACTCTCTTTAAAAAGTAATGATGGGAAGTTTTAAACCATAATATGCTTTTTAATTTTTAATAATAGCTCTTAAAAGAGGACTCACTGAAATACTTTGAAATTTCAACAATATATAAAGTGATTCTGTTTCCCAATTCAAACATGCTTAATAATGTATATATAGAATTATGCATGTGAAGAAATCATATCATATATGGGTTTAATGGTATGTGTACATTTGTATATAAGCAGCTATGTGTTTTTGTAAATATATATGTCAGGAGTATTTTATATATGGGTTACATTATATGTGTATTTGTATATAAGTAGCTGTATGTATGGAAAAAATATATATACATATGAGGGTAATATGTGTGTATAGATGTTTATATATATGGATGTATTTGTATATAAACAGTTATATGAATAAAACTAAAAATGTAAAGAAATTGAGTATTAAGAGGGATAATATTGAGTGTATACTTTTGCGTCTTAACAACTTATTATATTTTTTATTCTATATTTTATGAGGGGCATTTACTGACTCTAGAATGTGTAAATAAAAGGGGTAGGATTTAACAGGTTTCCATTACCTCCACCTCCTTGTCGAGCATGTAAATCTACAGCACACGCAGGATATGGTAAGATACAGTAGGCAGTTTGCCTCCTTTATTTATTTATTTAGATTTTTTTTTTTTAATTTAATTTAATTTTTTTAGTGGACGCATGGGTTGTCTATGATTCCTATTTGTGTTTCGGTTTTTTTTTTTGTTCGATATAAAATATTCAGTTAAATTCAAATGATACTAGAAATCATGTTCTACCACGAAACATTCTACACTATTTATAACAACATAATTAATCACGTTAAAACGTGACGTGAACGTACGTTATAACACTATAATCTTATCATGTTTTAAATTACAAAAAGTTAAAGTAGATAAGAAAAGATTTTTTTTTTTCTGGCGTGGCAGCAACAGGCTCCCGTAGTTTCAAACTGTATTATTTTAACGTAATGTTCTTTTATTATAGTCGGGTTAAATTCTAACCCCGAGCTCGTGGACAGGAGGCGGAAGAGGTGTGTTTTCTCCACGACCCACAAACACACAAACACACACACACAGTTAAATTACCTGTAAACGCTTAAAAAACGCGCAGAGTGTTAAATATCTGAACACTCACAGATTAATAAGGTGAGAAGAGGAGGAGAAAGCGCTCTGAAAGGTTTTTTTTCTGTCTGTTTCTGTGTTTGGTGGGACGCAGAAAGCTGCTCCGCCTCCTCCGTGAAGAAAACTTCTGTTCAAAGACGGAAACAACGAAAAGAGGACGAGACGACCTAAAACCCGCAGATAGATGACCGAAGAAGCTGCTGTTTGATTAACCTGCCTCCATCAACCCGCTGCTGGAAACATTAAGGTGAGTTTATTTGACATTAAGCTGTTTCCACCAGCTGCTGATCGCTGTTGTTCAAACTATCCTGCTAACTGTCACCGTGTTGCTCTTTATGAACTAGCTAAAATGCTAATAACAGGTAAACAATGAGCTCAGGTGGTCTGATCAGGGCCAAGCACGAGATGCTGACTGGACCTGGTGTGTCTCTGTGTTACTTATGTTTGTGTGTGTGTGTGTGTGTGTGTGTGTGTGTGTGTGTGTGTGTGTGTGTAGCCAGCAGGAGCAGGATGGGGAACAGCAGCAGTGACCGAGGCTCCGGAGGGGGTCAGGGGGACAGGGGGAAGGAGGCTCGACCAAACATCCTGCTGGACAGCACGGAGGACGCAGACCTTTTCCAGAGAGAGGACCAGAAGGTCTGAGAACACCTTTATCACAGGGACTGATGATTTTCACACAGGTCACATGTCCTGGGATGTTATCACTAGATCATACATGTGTTATGTATGATGTTGCACATGATGATACCTCTGTCAGCTTGGCACGCGCTCTTCTGGCCAATGACGGCGGTCGATCTTCAGAAAACAAATAAGTGAAATTAGTCAGTATCGACTTGAGAAAGCAGATGAAAATAATGTGTTTAGTTGTGACCTTTTAGGGCTTCCGTAAGTTTCAAAAAACATGTCACATGTCGCATTTTCAGTATTCACTTCTGTGTCTCTATTTTGTAAACACACACAGAAATTCGGTGAGTCTTTTGTTACATCTTTAAAGCTCCTGTGAGGAACTTCCTGTGTTACTACTTTAGCTTTGCTAGCTTCTTATCGTATGTAATAAATATTGTACACCCCTTTATCTTTATTTACAGACATTAAATAGAAACCTTTAGGACTTTTCAGCTACTTCCTGTCTGTTTCACTACCAGATAAAAACTCCCTACAGGAGCTTTAATCGTTAAAAAAGCATGACTGCATCTTGATTTCCAAATTTGATTCTTCTGTATGAAGTTTTGATATATTATGGGTCTCAATGAGGTGATTGATTACTCATGTTAGCTGGTGTGGGTTACGCTATAAATAACAGAATCAAATCTGAAAACATGGGAGAGGTCATGTTTTGATTGACAAATACAGAGAAGAAAAAACAAATTCTGCACCTACCAGCTCAGGAAGCAGTGGCGTCCATCCTCGGCGGTGTCTCTGAAGTGTTGTGCAGAGTATCAGAGGCTGAGCGTGCTCTCATTAACATGCCAACATTCCTGATCTGATCCGTCCTACAGGCTCCACAGGAAATGCAGGAGTTTCTGGCCTGGCAGCAGGACCTGGAGAGCGACAGCAAGAGTCCAACGCAGGCCAGACCCACTGTGTTCAGGTGGACGGGGGGGGCCAAAGAAGTGTTTGTGTCTGGCTCTTTTAACAACTGGGCCACAAAGATCCCCCTGAACAGAAGGTAGTTACACACACGCCGTCAGAGCTCACACTGAGGGGTGTGCTGATGCAAAGTTGTAAACATGACTCCTCTCAAACAGTCAGAAGAACTTTGTGGCGATCGTGGACCTGCCCGAGGGAGAGCACCAGTACAAGTTCTGTGTGGACGGCCAGTGGACTCTGGATCCTACAGGGGTGAGTCAAAGTTTCAGAGATAACCCGTACTCTGTATGTTAATGTTCCTGTAAAGACTCGTTGGCATGGCAACAACACAATCTGTTCCTCCCTCAGGCCGTGATGACGGCCAAAACCGGGACGGTAAATAACGTCATCAACGTGAAGCGGACGGACTTTGAGGTCTTTGACGCCCTCAGGATTGACTCAGAGGATTCTGCAGATATCTCAGGTAGTCCGACCATAACTGATTTTAAACAAGCGGTATTTAAAGGGTTAAATAATAATGGTTGCATCATGTCAGATGCGTAGCTGAGTAGAAACTACTGTTTCGATGTTTGGCTCTTTCCCAGATTTGTCCAGTTCCCCTCCCGGCCCGTACCTGCAGGACGCTTACGTCATAAAGCCAGAAGAGAAGATCAAGAGTCCTCCCATCCTCCCTCCTCACCTGCTGCAGGTGCTGCTCAACAAAGACACAGGTGTCTCTGTAAGTACACACTCCACCACGGACCAGCATGCACTGTAAGTATCTGTCAAGACAACGAGCAGCTGAGTGACGTTAATCCTCTCTCTCTCTCTCTCTCTCTCTCTCTCTGAACCCTCATCAGTGTGACCCCACGCTGCTTCCAGAGCCAAACCATGTGATGCTCAGTCACCTGTACGCCCTCTCCATCAAGGTAACACACCCTCCTTCAGATGAACCTTCCGGCTGAAAGCCGTCCTTCAAAGATTCATTCATTCATTTATTGATTTAAATCTTTTTGATCTTATTTAACTGAGAAAAAAAACCTCACTGAGATTAAAAATCTCTTTAACAAGAGCGTCCTGTGGAGTCAAAGTTACAGCAAAACACATTTAAAGGCACCTGTAAATCACCTGTCGTGATGACGTGACTCTTAACAAAGCGTGTGTTTGTATTTTTTAATGTTTTGTTTGTGTTTGTTCCAAATGTGAGAATCTTTTTGTGAATCTAAATCCTCTTCCTGTCTTCTTCTCTTAGGATGGCGTGATGGTTCTCAGCGCAACACACAGATACAAGAAGAAGTATGTGACCACTCTTCTCTACAAGCCAATATAACACACACACACACACACACACACACACACACACACACACACACCGTCGAGACTCTTCTTTGATTTGTCATCCGTCGTTGTTCACAGCTGCTACCTGACTTATTTCAGCTTTTAATCATTCTGTAGTCTCAGATTTTAAGACCCGCCTCCTTTTTGAGGGTCACTGCTGTGTCACGGCCCTCATGTCTCATACGGTTGATGTTTATGTATCGTTTCAGCCTGGAGCTAAATTCTGTTGGATGATTCTGTTGAATAAAATGATCTAATTGGTGTGTATCATCGCCCTCGGTGTGTCTTTGCGTGTTAAAGTGACCCGCTGGTTAAAGACATGAGTGGAAAACACTGTGAGACGATCACAGCTGCTGCTCGTGCAAACAAACACAAGGACACAGCGACTGAAACTCAGCTCACTCGGATCAGGATTTTTTCAGCCTTTTTATTTTGATTTATTTACAACGATGTCTTTCCCCAAAATCAACCTTTTTAAAAACCAGTTTTGGGTGAAGAAACATGGAAGTTTTAAAGGAATCTGTCAGAGATTAAAGATGGGGTCCTCTGGGTTTTGTTTGCTGTGTGACTCAGTTGACACAGTGGACTTTGGGATCCACGTTCTTCAGCTCAGGGTTGTACGTAGCCTGAGCAAAACACTGAGCAGCCACACGATCACACTCGCACACGGCGGCCTGGCACTTATCGTTGGTGGCTGCAGAGACGGAGAGGCAGGAGAAACATAGTATAAAAATGTGGTTTGATAAAAACAAATTATCATCAAACTTGAACAAAACTAAAATGATGTCATTTGGGAACTGGAGAAAAAAAAAACGAAAATCAAGCTAAAGATAGATGAGGTGGAAATTAAGAGAGGTGGGGAAAATAAATGTCATGGAACAACAATAGATGACAAAACGAGCCTGAAATCTCACATTAAAGACGTACAGAACAAAACATCACAAAGTGTTTTAATGCTGAACAAAGACAAACAGGCTCTGGATCATAAATCAGAGCACATTCTGTTCTGTTCTCTGGATTTACCATATTTAAGTGACTGTGCTGAGGTTTGAGGCATCACATACAAACCTTCACTGCAGTCATTATTCATGCTTTAAACACGTGCTGTGAGGATCATTCATAAAGCTGGATACCCAGGTCACACCAGCTCATCGTCTCTGCAGCCAAATCTGCTCAAACCTTCAGATACTGTGAAATATTAAACTACAATCCTCATGTTCAAAGCAAAATACCACGTTCTACCACGTTCTACCACGTTCTACCACGTTCTACCAGGTTCTACCACGTTCTAAAACTGTTTAGGGGAACATGACGTTTCATCTGAAGACACCTGCTGTAAGAAGAACCATCAGGAGCTTTTCTGTCTCAGTCTGTGGAACGTAAACAGCCTCAACATTTGTCACTTCAAAAAGAAATATAAAAATTGGGATTTGATATGTTTACTCTACTTATTTGTAAATTTGGTATTAAATTTTTTATATAGATTTAGGAAAAATACTTTCAAGCATAAGCATGCATAGATTAATGAATATATTTAGTGTAAAAATTACATATTTAATTAATGAATTTATATAATTATAATGGCTGATTTGCATTTATACAGTGTTGATATATAAACACAATAAGTAAAAACAATTTATTGTTCATTATATGTTCAAAGAATATATTATATTATATTACATTATATTATATTATATTATATTATATTATATTATATTATATTATATTACATTATATTATATTACATTATATTATATTATATTATATTTTATTATATTATATTATATTATATTATATCATATTAATTATATTATATCATAGTAATTATATTATATTATATTATATTATATTATATTATATTATATTATTTTAATTATATTATATTATATTATATCATATTAATTATATTATATCATAGTAATTATATTATATTATATTATTTTAATTATATTATATTATATTATTTTAATTATATCATATTATATTATATTATATTATATATAGTCATGATTGGCTATATGGATTCATGTTGGGTGTTGGATGTATATATTTGTATATATATATATATGTATATGTGTACCTTTATATGTATATATGTATCTATGCATATATGTATATCCTCAAAATGAAGAGCTTTATGCTGTATTGTAAAGTGTCTTGAGATAACACTTGTTATGAATTGGCGCTATACAAATAAAGATTGATAGATATTATATTATATTATATTATATTATATTATATTATATTATATTATATTATATTATATTATATTATATTATATTATATTTTTACTGGATTTTCATTAATCAATGAATAATAGAGAAAGGATGGAAATTAATAAGTTTAACTTCTTTCTGCTCCTTTTTGTAGACACAGTTAAATCAGCGATTTTTGGCTGTTTTCAAAATTGCAAAGTTTTCTTTGTTTGACTTTGTAGTTTCTTTTTGTTTGTATTTTTTTCTACATTTTCAAAATAAACATTTTCATTCATTCATTCATTGAAGTGGAGTCTCTCCAAACCCCAGTCCCTGTCTGTGTTGGACCCACAGTGTTTGCTTAGCTGTATACATAAAGTCTCCTGTACATGGGTTCACAGGAGCAGCCGTCTCTAACGCACTGGTTTAACTTTTTTAAAGGCAAAGTTTGATTTCTTACTTAGTTTTTCTTAACAAGTCAGAAAATCCGGGTAAAAAAAATCAAAAAGTGTGAAATTAAGAGCAGAAAATTCACTGGCTGAGGTTTTTTATTTTTTTGTTTTTTTTTTAATATTTAGTACCTTTATTAACTTTTTATTTTTTAACGGAAAAACAAATAATCTGAACTTTGATGACCTCAAGTAAGTAAATATGCCATAAATACAACTTTAAAAGAAAGAACAGTAAGCTTGCAGGAAACGGTGGGCGTTAACATTTACATATTCAGGACAATAATGTAAATTTTTCATAGTTTTAAGTTGCCTCCCTGATCTTAAAGTCACTAAACCCATCGACTGTCCCATCCTTCCTGTCATCTGCTCCCTCCGTGTCTTCAGTGTGGGAGTTTGAGTCTCCTTCCTTTGAGTTCAGGTTATGAAACCAGTTATTAACAGATTTACTCAGCTGTGGCACCAAACTTCTGTCCCTGAGGAGACACAGCTGAGCTGATCTGGACAGTTCACATCCTGACCATTCATCCATAGATCCCCAAACAGTTTACTTAAAGGAGACACCATGGGACTGACGCCATGATGTGAGCATGTATGAAGCAGGCTGTCTCTGATTAAACCCAAACCACAGAGCCTGGTTGGTGTGTGATGGTACAGATGAAGTATTTTATATCAGATATATGTGCCTCTAACTGTCATAGTTCATTCTTACCTGAGCAGGTCACCTGCTGGTTTGAACAGGTGTGATCATAATCGATGATATAAGGGAGATCAGCGAAGGCCGTGCATCCAGGAGCCTTCCTGCTGGATTCATAGCACTTATCGTGGACTCGACAGCACCTTCAGGGGTCAAAGATGCATGTTCGACAACATCACAGGCGTCCTCTCTTACAAAGATCACACACAGAAAACAGAAAGAAGTTAAAAATGTCTGCTTCCTACCTGTCCACTTCATCCAGAGGGGTTCCAGTCCCTCCCAAGCCGCACCAACAGCCGTAGTTGTCGTACTTCAAGGGGTTGACGCCCGGCTGAGCACACGCAATCATTTGCCCAAAATGCCACAAAGCCTTTGGCAGCAGGGCGCCGCTCGCAACACAAGCTGGAGAGACAGACGAAGGAGCAGATTAACAGTCACAGAAGAAGAAGAAATGAATTCAGTTTTAGAGGCACTGAGGACTAACTCTAACATAAACTAACTTTAACTCAGTCTCACCTGTGAGAAGCAGCAGGGACAGACCACCTGACAGATTCATGGCTGCAGTCAGAAGAGCAGGAACCAAACAGACGCTGCTCTTTTAAGAGCCGACAGGAGAGCAGAGATAAGATGGAAACTAGAGGGTGGCTGCTAAAATTAAAGGTTTGTGCTTCAGAGTACTCTCCCATAATGCAACAGTAGTGTGTATAATACAGTACTAAGTTGAGACAGGTCAGGTGTTGTATTACATTGCGTAGGATCATCCCGTTATAGATAGTATTGCATTGTGCAATATTGTATCAATTCATGGCATGTCGTATCATGAGGTATTGTATATACTGAACTATCATGTTGTGTCATTGTATTGTTTTTTGTCAGGCAACACAATGAATAGTATTTTCTGGTATATCATATCATACTACCATACAGTACCATACCGTACCATATCATACCATACCAAACCTTAACATATTTTATCATATCGTATCATATCAGACTATAGTCAAGTCAAGTCAAGTCAAGTTTATTTATAGAGCACCTTCAAGAGGACAGCAGTCAATCAAAGTGCTGTACACAAATACATAGAGGTAAATAAATAAAACAATAAAAACAATTTAAAAAATAGAAAAAACATTGTAAAAACAGTAAAAAATTTAAAATCTAAAAACTAAGGTGCCTGTGACTTATAAGAGCTCATTTATGAAACGCCAGGGAGAAGAAGTAGGTCTTTAAATAAGATTTAAAAATCTCAATGGTCTGGGAGGCTCTTATATGGATGGGGAGACTGGGTCAGCTACTGCAAAGGCCCTGTCACCTCTTGACTTGAGTCTGCTTTTGGAACCTCCAAAAGCAGTTGGTCAGAAGACCTTCGGGCTCTGGCTGGGGAGTAGCAACGAAGCACTTCAGACAAGTACAGAGGGGCAAGACCATTGAGGGCTTTAAAAGCGATTAAAAGAATTTTAAAATCGATGTGAAAGCGGACTGGGAGCCAGTGGAGGGACGCCAGGACTGGTGTAACGTGGTCACGCTTTTTCTTGCCTGAGAGAAGTCGAGCAGCAGCATTTTGAATGAGCTGAAGGCGGTTAATTGATGATTTATCCATGCCAATGTATAAAGAGTTACAGTAGTCTAATCTACATGTAACAAAGGCATGGATGGTCTTTTCAAAATCTGCCCGTGAGAAGTAGGCCTTAGTCTTAGCTAAAAGACGAAGTTGGAAGAAGCTTGCTTTCACAACGGCACTGATCTGCTTATCAAAGTTAAACTGGTTATCAAAAATGACACCAAGGTTCCGAACATTAGGCTGAATGTTAGAACTCCAAGGGCCCAGATTTTCAGCAAAGCAGGCCGTTGTGGGGGTGTATCCTCCAAAGAAGATGATTTCAGTCTTCAGACTATATCACACTACCAAACCATACCATACCATACCATACCTTAACATATCATATTGTGTCGTATCATATCACATCATATCATATCATATCATATCACATCATATCATATCATATGATATCATACCATACCATACTGTACCGTATCGTACCGTATCGTATTGTATCGTATTGTATCGTATCGTATCATATATCATATCACATCATATCATACCATATCATACCATACCATACTGTATTGTATCGTATCGTATCATATCGTATCATATCATATAATAACAGACCATATCATACTACCATATCATACCATACTGTACTGTACCGTATCGTATCGTATCGTATCGTATTGTATCATATCGTATCATATCGTACCGTATCGTGTCGTATCATATATCATATCATATCATATCATATCATATCATATCATATCATACCATAACATATCATATCATATATCATAGCATAGCATATCATATCATACTGTAATGGATTGTTTTACACACTGTATCATATCATATCTTATTCTGTTGTATTGGCTTCATGACGGTATTATTTCATTATTGCATTATTGCATTGGACCATCTTGTGTTTCATTGTGTGTGAGGTTTAGTTGAGTCCACAGGGTCACTGCAGGGTCTTAAAAGTCTTAAAATGTGTCAAATCAAATAATTTGAATATAAGGCCCTAAAATGTCTGAAATTCTCTTAACATCTCATAAAATGCCTTAATTAAGATTTTGGAAGATCTTAAAAATGTTACTTTAATTGAAAGAAATGTATAAACTTCAGTCTTGTTTTTAAATGTTTTGATTTTTGAGGACTATGATGTAACTTCTACACAGAGCTCGATTTATCCAGAACAACCAGCTCGTGTGCAGTGTGCATGCCGCGGTGTATTACATCCTACAGTCTGTGGTTACAGTGGAGCTGTCAATAAATTCAGATACTCTGCAAATAATTCCCTGCCTCTGATTTTCCTTCATGTCTTTTGTATTTTTTTGCCAATATTGATGTGAAATAGGTATTCATTTTTTTTCATTATGGTTTTTAAAAAATTCTTTAAAAAGTCTTGAATTTGACTTGTTGAAATCTGGTTCAGGCAAGTCGTGTCTTGTCATATCATTAAGTGTGTGTTACAACACACACAGCTGTGTAAATAACCTGACCTGGCCGGAGCTCCCATGATGCTGGACATAACTCGGGTCAGATTAGGATTAAGATTAAAGTGGAATAATACAACCTGACACACAATCAATATATATGTTTATATAAACAGAGCATCATGAGTGTGTAGTTATTTTCACACCATGTATTTGTATTTGTGTGTGTGTGTGAGTTTATATATGTAAAACATGTCTGTACATACATGTTACATAAAGCAGCCCATGTAGAGATAGCATGTTTTCTGGCAATTGGCCAAAAAGGGTCACCTGTTGAGGTCAGTGGTCAATAAAAGCCCTCAGCTGTAGGCCTCATATCAGCTTCTGCAGGATGCGTCTGACACTCTTCATCCTCCTCATCCTCTTCATCAGCCTCCCAGCATGCCACAGTGAGTAGTCACAGCTCTCAGCTCTGAGCGTCAAACCATCTCTCAGAAAATCTGCCCTTCCCGGGGTGACTCAGGGTTTTGCTCGTCTTGATTTCATGTGGAGGAAAAATGTGATGAAGGGTTGCTTCCCCTGAGACGTCTCTCTGTGTGTGTGTGTGTGTGTGTGTGTGTGTGTGTGTGTGTGTGTGTGTGTGTTTCACAGTGCAGGGTTACAGAGCTCTGTGGCAGTTCAGGTCCATGATCCTCTGCACTGTGCCTGACAGCTGGCCAGTCCTGGACTACGCTGACTATGGCTGCTACTGTGGGATGGGGGGTTCAGGCACACCTGTGGATGAGCTGGACAGGTACGGCTGGTGAAACATACTGATGTTCCATACCACCCATTTCCTTTCCAATCAGATACTGAGTAAAATTCAGGGTTTGTATCGGCGATACTGATACTGATCCAAATCAGATATTGACCCGATACCTATACAGATACTGATCCGATACCGATACTGACCTGATACGATACAGATACTGATCCGATACCGATACTGACCTTATACGATACAGATACTGATCCAATACTGATAAGGATACTGATCCAATACAGATACTGACCCGATACTGATACAGGTACTGATCCGATACCGATACAGATCCGATACCGATACAGATACAGATACTGACCTGATACAATACAGATACTGATCCGATACAGATACTGATCCAATACCAATACAGATACTGATCCAGTACTGATACAGATACTGATCCGATACCGATACAGATACTGATCTGATACTGACCTGATACGATACAGATACTGATCCAATACAGATACTGACCCGATACTGATACTGATACTGATCCGATACAGATACTGACCCGATACTGATACTGATACTGATCCGATACTGATACTGATCCGATACGGATACTGACCCAATACTGCGTCAGTTCAGGTCTGACTCACTCATGGTGTTTGTGGGGTGTGTATTCGTGTGTGTTATAGATGCTGTTATGTCCACGATAAGTGCTACAGTGAGGCCATGCAGCATGAGGAGTGCTGGCCAATCTTCGACAACCCATACACTGAATCCTACAGCTACAGGTGTGACCAGGACAGCAGGACTCTCACCTGCCTGAGTGAGTCTTCAAAGAAGCTTCCACCACCTGTGGCCATCAGTCCTAACTTCATCATAGCACGTTTATTTAAACACCTGCAGCTTCAGGTCTGTTCTTTGTCCTCTGAACTGTCCTCAGAGTGACCTCGTCTCTGTTTTTGTCTTTCAGATAACAACGACGGGTGCGAACGCTTCATCTGCGAGTGTGACAGGCAGGCAGCCATGTGCTTCGCCAGGGCCGGTTACGACAAAGAAAACGCTCATCTGCCAAGTCACCGCTGCAGATAAGACGAGGAAGCTGAGGAGGAAGAGGAAGAGGAAGAGTGTCTTTGTGAGGATACATGAAGAGGAGCAGGAGTCATTCGTGTCACAGCTCATATTTTATTGTCAAATAAAAGCAGAGGTGTTTTTAACTGTGACGGCATGACTGAAGCTTTGTGCAACACAAGAATCATCATTATTTATCGACTCTTTTCTGTCTCTACTCATCACATGCTCTGAACTACCAGCTTTAAAAAGTAACATCTACATTTTTCAAACTGTTTAAACAGACTGAATTTATACTCCTGCCTCTTTGAGACCGACAGGATCCACTCAGGATTTACTGCATTATTCCACAATGATTGACATACATGAGGATTAAAAGAAAAAACATGCAAATATTTTCTCATAAAACTCGACGAGATCAGGTAATGGGTAAAATCTCCGTCTTGACCTGCAGAGCAGCACCAAATCAATACAAACTGAAAGTTAAAATATGTTTGTTTGTCCAAAGTCACAACGTGAAGCTCTTAAAAAACCTGCAGTGAAACAAAGTCTGATAACGAAACTGAAACTTTTGACAGAAATGTTTTTCTAAATCTAACTTTGAGCTTGTAACACGCCTTTGAGTAAAAGCCTTAAAGAGGGGGTATTAGCCTTTTTTTGTCTTAATTCTGTCCCTCTGGTCCCCCTGTAGTTTGGTTTAAAACTCAAAAAATCCCTATTTTTCTCACTCTGATGTTTTATAAACTCTTATTTCAGCCTCTGTCTGAAACACTTCATTTTATAGTTGCTGTTTCTTTAAGGCTCCCTACTCCACAAACCCCCTTCACTCTGATTGGCCAGCCCTGTGGAGGCCTGTGGTGGGCGGAGCTATGAACAGACTTCATGTGATGACCTCAGTGAGTCTGGTGAAGATCTGGTGCTATTTTAACAGAGGTTTGAAAACCTGCACATGCTCAGTCTGAACATCCAGGATTGTTACTTTATATCCATTTATGGGAAAGCAGAATACCCCCTCTTTAAATGTTGGTACATTTATATAAATCTTACTCAAAAATATTCTTTCCTTCAGTCTAATTTTTCTGAATACATCAGGCCTTCTCATGTTGTTGAGGGCTCAGCAGCTCTGCTGGACTCTGCTGGACTCTGCTGGACTCTGCTGGACTCTCATGCCCTCTTCTCACAGATGTATCTGTACAGCAGGTGACAGTCTGCGTCGTTCCACAGCTTGCGTTTTCGTATATTCGAGCCGTGAAGCTGCCCACAGTCCTCTCCGTTCTCCCTGAAGTCCCAGTCGTCAGGCTGACCCTCGTCCCAGAAACTAAACACACACACACACACACATACACACACATGGGGGGAGGGGTTTCATTAGTGAAAACTGCCTTTGGTTTGGACTTTAAGTAGCTTCCCTTCTCTCTTACGCTTTGTTTGCATCGAAGATGGTTCCGTCCACCCAGGTCCAGTGGTCCTCCTCCCTCTCCACGAGTCCAATCCAGAAGTTGTGCCGGATTTCTATTATTTTGGAAACGTAGTCCTGGGAATAAAATCCAAGCGGCAGTCATTGATAGTCATCTTAAAGCGCTCCTATAGGTCTTTATTTACCTCCTTATCAAAGGTGTAGAGATGTGACGTTAGCAAACGACTCAGTCTTTTGAATGACTCTTTGCGACTTTTATTGTTTACAGTGTTCTGATGAGGGTTTGAATCCAGGAGCTCTTGTTTTTAAAGTAGTTCAGGTGAGCACACACCAGGTAAAGCAGTACAAGTTTACTTTTTTTTTATTATACACTAATTTTCATTCCAGTTTTATTTATATATTTTATGAACCTTTTATTCTTATTTATCATTTTATATTTTTTCTCTTGTTAAAATGTTCTTGTGTGGAAATTTTTTACAGTGGAGTTGTTCAGCATGAATTTTATCTGTCGCCTGTGTAGTTTTTTTTTTTATTGTTCCACAAAGTTTTTACGCCTTTTAAGTTTTTTATGGATGTTTACACAAGAAAAATGAATTAATTAACTCCCTCCAATAGAGTTTGGTCTTTTGATAAAAACAAGTTTTGATTTCTGAAAAATAAATAAACATGATAATGAGTCGGGTTTTTTTGAACGGCTCTTTGAGATCTGGCTCCCTCCAAGAGCCATTAACCCCGTCTCTGCTGAGGTTTCTATTCAAGCAACGTGTTCCTCACCAGTTCCTCCACGTCATTCAGGACCACCAGGTGAGCTCCGTGTCCCCGGCACTGCTCCTCTGCGTTGGCCCAGGTCACGGCCGTGGTGGAAAACCAGTAGCAGCTTGTCTTGTAAAGCGACCATCCCTCACTACATGCTCCTGTTTGGAGGACGGTTCAGAAAGGTCAAATTATTCTGTGCGAGTGGAAGACCGCCTCTAAATTCTGACCGTCATCTTCTCTGTGTTGACCTTTTACTGGTGTGAGCTTCTCTAAGGGGACCGTCTGTGGGACTGGTGGACCTTTATTGAGGAGGAATAAACAACATGTAGAGGAAACAGCTGAAAAATCACATCACGTGCGATGAAGCCGTCTCATCATATGGAGGCATGAATCCACTCACCTGACTGTGGAACTGCAGCAGGTGCTTCTCTGATTCTCGTCAGCTGCAGTTTCACGTCAGCGATGTCTTTGTTTAGCTGGGAGACTTTCAGACACAAGGTGAGGAGAGGTTAGAAAGAGAAGGTGATGCTGAGCTCTGTCATCAAGAATCTTTACTGAAAAGAATAATGAATTTATACATTTTATCCCAGTGACCATGAGCAGGATCAAGAGCAGCAGCACCAGGACTCCGTAGAGGAAGTAATACACCACGCTCTTAAACCCTGTGAACAAATCAGCCAACCTTTATTTATAAAACACTTGGAAGACGCTGAGAAGCATCCAATCAGCTGTTTGATTACCTTTAGGAGTGGGCATGCTGTGCTCTCTCTGGTAGACGAGGCTGCTGTCAGGCGACCTGAACCGTTCATACTCAGGCTCCATCACTGAGCCCAAACTTCAGACAACACCACACTTTAAAACTTTCTTATCTGCACTCGTCAGACGATACAGACTTTGAAACTCTGCTGCCGTTCAACACAAAAATAAATCTCTGCTGAAACATCGAGGTCATGCACTCATTTTGACAAATAAGAGGAAAACCAAATCTTCCTGTTTGTTTTCAGGCCAGATATGTTAACTATTAACAGCTCCATACATAAAACAGAACTATGGACTCATAAACTGTCTGATTCACATATATTTTAAACAAATTAATCTTCTTACGTCAGCTTTTTGTTAATGAAAGCAATGACATGAAAAACGTATACACTTTTATGACGAATGAAATTAACCCCAACCCTAACCCTAACCCTAACCCTAGGATTCCTGGTGTCATTTTTCACATGCCGACACACTTATTAATGCAAATATCTTCATTTATACACATTCATAAATTACTGACCCAATCGTAGAGAAGAAATATGCACATAACATTAAACATCAAACATTTATGGCTCACCTTCATCAAGCAGATTATCTCTGAATTTCACAGGATGGACTCTGACCATGTTATCACAGAAAGTCCTCCCCTTTACACAGAAACACTTTTTGTTTTTTTTTTCATTTGGCTTTGAGTCAGATATTATTCATCCACTTCCAAAGAAAATAGGTGATCACAGCCTGATTTGCTCCACCCATCTTTAGTTAATGAGTATTTGTTAATGTAGTAATAAATGGGATCATGTCTGTGTTAAACGTTGCTTTACTTGTTTCAAACTTGCATGTCCCTCTTAAATCATATTGTTAATTACTATTATTATTATTATTATTATTATTATTAATAATAATAATAATAATAATAATAATAATAATAATAATAATAATAATAATAATAATAATAATAATAATAATAATAATATTTAAGCCCCTACAAATGTTATTTATATACCGTATGAACACCTTTGTTCCCAGTACTGATCCTTGTGGCACACCACAAATTACTCTTTTAAAGTCCCATTTCGAAATTTATACACATCATAGTTCCATATTATGTCCCTACCCTTGTCTCGCGCTGACTGCATATCATTTTAAAGTCATTAAACCACACGTCTTTAATGTGTTTTTCTTTTTAATTATCCCTTTGAACTTCACAGGCTCATGTAACTCCACTGATTAAATGTCAGGACTAACAGTGGAGTCTGTCTGCAGTTCATCGTCTGTCCGCTTGGCGGCACAGTAGAGTTTCCCCCACGTGACCGCTCAGTTGAAAGTGCTTCCGGTCGCTCCGTCCCTCTCAGAAATGAACATGGCGGCCCTCGGACGGCTCTCGCAGGCTCTTCTCCGGTCTTCTCTGACCCAGAGCAGGCGCCAGCTCTCTGCTACCGCTGGACACGGCGAGGATGCGGGTAATTCAAGCTCCCAATTCATCAACCGACTTTAATTGATGTCACTTTTCTTTGACAAATATCATTTATTTAGACTGTGACCTTGTTGAGCCAGCGTTAGCTTCATTAGCATTAGCTCAACATCCTTGAGAGGAGAGGGGAGAGCTCGTGGAAGAAACCAAAACATGAACTTTAAATTGTGACTGATTGTTTAAATGAACGAAGCTGTTTCATATTCACTTACACCACAGCTCTGTTTGTCTCTTTACGAGCTGAATGCTTGTAAAATGTACTGTTGAGCAGAACAACAGTGGAGTCAGTTCAGGTCAATGACAACCGAGTGATACCTCCTGCGATCCGTTTTCTCAGCATTTATCAGGGAATGTTTTACTCTCCGTCAATATAAGAACTGATCTGTTGAAGATAAGAGTTACACAATACTTCAGCAGAGGAAACTTTAAAGTGAAACAAGCAGAAATATTTACAGTCTTAGACTTGATGCTGATCCTGTTTAACTAAACGACCAAACCAATTTACGAGCCCGATGAGGACTTAATAAGTAAACTTGAAATAGTCTCACTTATATATATTCACCTGTTCGTAATTATCGATTTAAAATGAGATTATCTGTACCAAAATCTGTTAGTTTTAATGGCTATTTCCCATTATCCGTAGTCGACGCCAGCAATCAATTTACGGCACAATATCCCCATGACAACAGAGTCATGGTAGTGAGAAGAGAGATCTGTGTTTTTCTCTGTTGGAAATGATTCCTGGGATTAATTTAGTAGAGATGGTGGAGACTGTACAGAGTGCTGACTGCTGAACTGACAGAGAGAAAAAGGACAGAAGAAGAAAGATAAACAGGAGAGAGAGAGAGCACAGGCTAAAGGCTAAAAGCTAAACCACTAGCTAATCTGTTTGTGATAATGTTTGTTCCAGTCCACATGCAGCAGTTATTCTGCAGTGATCTGATCAAACTTGAGAGTCTGTCAATAAAATGAAGAGTGAGGTTACGTTAGCTCTGATTGGTGAGGTTGGAGCTGGTAGATGAGCTCTGGTAGGGCAGAACCAGGATTCACTAACATCACATGTTACAGACACGTCTCAGAGCACCGGGCTGTGAGGAACACTAAACAGTCTGCTCACCTCCTGGACACTAAACTACAAACTATCTCTACAAACTTTGACTGGTGTCACCATTAAACTACAAATAAATACATTACCTTGTCGCTTTGCATCCTGGGAAAAGTTGTCTTAAACAAAGGAAAGTTGTGTTAAAAAAGATCTGCTGCTTGGCAAGAATAGCGTCTTTACGGCAGTGGTTGCAAGTGCTCATGGGAGATGTAGTCTTTATTTTAGGGGAAAAAAAACATAAGGTTTTCCAGATGGTCCTGACAGTGTCTTTAGGTTTAAAAACAAACCATGACATTACATTACATCATGAAATCAGCCGCTCATATCTTTGAAACTTCAACAAGATTTTAGTTTGCACTTCGTTCAGTGTGTAAACGCATATTTTAAAACATTTAAATGCTATTTTTAAACAACAGTGGTACTATGAATTAAAAATGGTGATTCTGCATCATTTACTTATTACAATATAAATATGATGATAAATCTTCTATCCAATGCCCTGAGTTGGGAGATGCAAGATTTGTGTAGCCTGTCTTAAAACGGGAAGTAGGATGATGCTGTAATTGTGTCAAAAGCATCATGATGATGATAAATTACTGTATTTTTATTTTGTTCCAGTCCTTCAAAAGTCAAAATGACTTCAGTACAGAATGCTGTGTCTTATTTTATATTCTATTATTATATTCTAGAAAGTTATCTGATCTTGATACGAACATGTTTCCGTTCTCATTTTGCAGCCAATGAACCAGAAAGTAAAACTCATCAACAGAAGCTGTGAGCTGATGGGTGTTCTGATAGAAAGAATATAACAGAGACATGAACTGATGCAGAAATCCAGAGCAAAAATAACAAGCTGACAAACACTGGACTCTGACGTTATTTGTCTTATTTTGATTTGTAATTTAAATTTAAATGGTTTTTACTCCTTTCTGAGAATTTCTTTCCTATCAGTTCCTCATCTGTGCAGGGGCCCCAAATAACTCCATCTTTTGCTATCTTTTTTTTTTTTTTCGATAAAAAAATAATATTACCTACTTTAAAGCCCCCTTTTTATCTTTTTTTTTTTATTCTCACAAACTGAGTCAGGGGCGCTTTTGTAACTTCTGTTAGCCCACAGAAAAAAATAAATCTTTTAACCCAAACATTATTAATGCACAGAAGAAGAAGAAGAAGAAGAAGAAGAAGTGATTGTTGAATCAAATCTGAAACAGAGACAATGAGTCACATGAACAGCAGAGCCTTTTATTTAACAAACAGCTGTTACATGTTTGTTTTCATGAGATAATTGTTAATTAAAACGTGGAGCTGACCAGCAGTTCATAGATTTGACTGACTTTAACTGAAAAAGACAAAAGATGATGTTGATCAATCCTTTTTCTAAACATGTTTTCAGTCCTCTTTTTGTGCGTCTCTTTAAATGTTAACTTTGGTGACTTGAGTTTCATCTTTCTTGTGTCAAACTTCCTTTGAACCTGGAAATCCTCTCCTCTCTCTGTGTGGATCTGTTTCTGTCTGTCAGGCTCATCATACGTGTGCTTCTTCTTTTCCAGCAAAGACTTGGAAGATCCTGACCTTCGTGGTGGCCCTCCCCGGCGTGGCTGTGTGCATGTTGAACATGTACTTGAAAGAGCAGAACCACAGCCACGAGCAGCCAGAGTTTGTCCCTTACAGCCACCTCCGCATCCGCAGCAAGGTCTGACTCTGTTCCTGCATCATTCGATCAAACTTGAATCCACATTTTAATCTTTATGTATGGAGTTCAATTAGTGCCAAAACCTCACAAACACAAAAACTGTGTTTTATTTGCAGCCAGTGATTCACAAACAAACTTAGTGTGATTTGCAAAAGCAAAACATAATTCACAACTAATGTATTTAGTTTGATTAATGAAAAAAAAAAATCTCTCCAACAAAAACATCTTGATTCACAAATACAGAAAAATGTGTTTTCACTTCAATGAAAATATCCTTGAGGCGCAAAAATAAAATCTTTCAAGTACAAAAAAAATGTTGCTCGAGCAATGTTTTGCAATGTGCACGCCACAACAGCAGGTGGCACTGTTGATGCTGTTTAAGACCATAGATCTACATCATCACGGTCCCAAACTCACCTGTTGGCTGCTCATGCTGCCGTGATTTTTCGCGGTCCAGGGTGAGTGTTGCTGTCCTCTTTCCTGGGCTCCTCGTCGTATCTATGATGTAGATCTATGGTCTTAAACAGCATCAACAGTGCCACCTGCTGTTGTGGCGCAGTCGTGTGCTGGCGTTCATGAATAAATCGAAGTCCTGCGGATGCGGATCAGAACGGCGGAAAGTTACTGCCAAAAGTCACATGACGTGGCAGAATCATGTCAAAACTGTTTCTCCTACTTGCAGATTTTTTTTTTTTGAACTCGAGAAGAAAAAATTAAATCTTGAACAATATTTTTTTTTGTACTTGAAAGATTTTATTTTTGCGCCTCAAGGATATTTTCATTGAAGTGAAAAAACATTTTTCTGTATTTGTGAATCAAGATGTTTTTGTTGGAGAGACTTTTTTTTCATTAATCAAACTAAATACATTAGTTGTGAATTATGTTTCGCTTTGTTTGTGAATCACTGGCTACAAATAAAACACAGTTTTTGCACTAATTGAACTCCATATTTACGGCTTTATGCTTTAACGTCTTTCTTATTGTTATTCTAGCGCTTCCCTTGGGGAGATGGTTCCAAAACTCTTTTCCACAACCCACACGTCAACGCCCTCCCTGACGGCTACGAGGGCCACGATGAGTAAACCCTGAACCACCACACCTCTGAACTGGAACAGGGACCAGTCCTTCGTCAGCATCTGTTACCGGACCACACGCCCATTCAGTTTACTTTTCGTTTTATTTCATGTTTACCTCTGTGCTCTCTACATGAGGCACCTGAAACAAACTGTTCCTCACTCTGGACCATTAAACAAAATCTCTGTTGAGACTGAATTAACATGAATAAAGTATCTATTATTACCTCCATACACGTCTCCTGTTTGATTCCACACACTGTTAAGCTACGGCTACAGGAACAGAAGTATTGAGGTGTCTGTGTTTCCAGTAAGTCCTGATCTTTGGACTGTAATTACTCAGAAATCTCTGCAGTGCTCAGATATTAAATAAAACTCTTAGTTTGAGCAATCACATTCCACTGATCCCTGATTAAGCCTCTTTCTGTGTGTTGTAGGATTGTTTCACTGAGCTGATTTGTTTGCCACATCAGACTCAAATACATTCCCAGCATCGAGGAGTGTTTTATGGATTTATTTTTAATTCCCTGTTTCCTAATGTGGAGAGACGAGGATGGATTCATGTTAGAGGAAAATACCTTATTTTTTATCATATTAAACTATATATGGTCACAGTTTTTTGTTTGGGTAAGAAGAAATCGGTAATAATCCGCTCCAACCTTCATTTTCTGAGCTCATATTTTGACTCGTTTCGGTAGAAACTCTGATTTTCGCTCCTCTCCTTCAGGGTTTCCTCTCCATGTCTGTGTTGTCACAGCGGAGCAGCGTTTATCCACCTCCCTGTTCTGTCCAATGTGGATGAATGGTTAATATGATCTGACGTGACGTTGAGTTAATCCCGTCACGTGACGCGCTCTTTGTTCCAGACTCCACCTCGGCCACATGAACGCGCTTTAAGCCGAATTAGAAAAGCCTGGGTTAACAAAGCTCGTAGAAACGTCGCTAAATTTAACCTCCTTCCTCCTCCTCTTCCTCCTCGCGCGGACAGCAGACAGCAGACACACTGCAGCTGCCGCTAACTGCTGCTTCGGTTTATCCCGGGATCTTCGCGCCTCCTGATCGTAGGTTATGATTTGTTTACTAAATCTAGCATTGAAACATCTCGGATCTCTGCGCGCCACCGCTCCAGCACAGAGGGGAGAGTAATCGCACGACGAATCCTCGATCACAACCCATGAACGTGGACAGAGGTGAGAGGACTGTACCAAATACTCCTTTACAAGAGGGACAAAAATATAATAATAATATATATCAGTATCTCATGACTCAAACCGATTAAATCTGTCCACTTTATTTTACAACTCCACCAAATCTACAGGATGGGGTTCAGTTTTTCAGTTAAAAACAGTAAAACATGTCCTGCCTCATCAGGATGTCTTTAAGTACCTCCAGGTGAGGAGCTGTGTTACTTCATATCTACATGCTTTTGAAACTGCAGGGCCCGATGAACTGGATGGTTGTTTAAAACATCTTGTTGTGTTTAAAATCCCATCATCTCCCCAAACATCTGAGGTCCATCTATCAGAGGAGGCCTGAAATGTGTGCACACATGCTCCATTAACGCTCGACGTTAATTTATATCATTAAAAATTTTGTACAGACTACGCTGCTCAAAATCCAGATTACACAAAATAAAAAAAGCATCAGAATCAACTCTAACACTGGACTGGAGTTTTTTTTTTCACTTTGTCTGAAAACATCTGGGGGTTTAGATTAAACCTGAACCAGAACTGACTATCTTGGGAGGATCTGAAGAATTTTGGAAGTTGCTCCGCAACGTTTTTCGGTCTTACGGCTTTTCACTGTTCAGAAACTGATCCTCTTATTCTGGACAAAAAGAAGCACCTACAGTTAAACTGTGGTGAATGGAGACGCTTCACTTTGAGAGAGTCAGATTAATACTCAAAGACAGTTGCAGTAAGAATAACATCTAAATTGTTGCTCTTTTTTTTATTGCTTTTTTTTCATTTACAAACAACAACAGAAGACAAAAACCTCAGCGAAACATTGGTCTACACAGTCATCATATGCATCTTAAACAAAATGAAACATAAATATCAAAGAAGACACAATCCACAGGGTCTTTCCTTATTAATCCAGTTTTTTTTTTCCTACCATAGGGCCATAGAGTCCAAATCTAGTCCAATGCAATACTTTCAAGTGTTTGTTGCTCATTTTTAAAATAAATATTTTCTGCATTGAATAAAAAATTTACAAAAAAAGTTGCCAAAACCGCCAAATTTTAGTGAATATGATACAAAAAAATCAGTTCCAAAAAAAATTTCAATTTTCCTGACTTTTTTTTTTTTTTTTTTTTTTTTTTGAGTCAGGCTTTAAAGGGTTAACACTGTAGGTTGTTTATTCATGAAAAAAATCTATCTGGATGCTTTGTAGAGATTTTTTTTATCAACTTTTTTATTTTTATTTTTTATTTTAACAGTCTTTACAGGCGTTTTTATCATCCAATTAATCCATTTTGTAAGACATCTATTTCATCACCAGGACAACAATACAAACAAAGAGATGAAGAGCAAGAGGATGAAAACATAATCCTGCAAACAGAGTTTTCATAATCCCTGTTTACGTCTGACTGTCTGGTTAAATGTTGAAGATGTGATATTTAGGGCAGGTCCCTGAATATATGTACGTATGAAAATAAGTAAAAAGACTTTGATAAAAAAAAAAAAAATTCATAACCTTTTCCCTCCCCCCACCCTCTCCTCCCTCCACCCATGGGTCTTATATTTTACATACACGTAGAAGCCTTTACAGGAAGCTGAAAGAAGAAGTTTACATGCAGCTCAAGTTAACAAAAGGTCGATAATAATGAGAACAAAAAATGGAATCAAGCATTTGAAATGTCTCAGTGCAGGTAAGAGACCTTAAAAAAACAGAAACAGGATCAGATCAGAGTCTGGATCTGACCGTTTAAGGCCTGGGTTCTGTTTTCTAAAGTAAATAAACACATCGAAACAAAGATGTTTGATTTGTTTTTACAGTTTTTTAAACTCTTAACTACGTCAAATGTTCTTTGAATCGTCTTCTGTTTCCATCTCTTCTCAGATCTTCACGTGATGAGGAAGAATGAGAGGGCGCACTTTTTCAGCTCCAAGGAGCAGGATCTGATCCTGAAGCTGTACGAAGAGGAGAGAGAAATACTGACCGCCAAGTCCAACACAACCAGCGCCTCCCGCCTGAGGGAGGAAGCCTGGCAGAGGATCGCCGACAGGATAAACGCGTAAATCATTCTTATCAGACGTTTTTCTATCATTTGTTTTTTTTTTATATATATCAGAATAACGTCTGAACTTAACGAAACCACTTTCAAACCTTCCAGAGTGTCGGACAGCGGCTACAAAAGAACATGGCAACAAGTGAAAGTCAAGCACAAAAACATCGTCCAGACAGGTAGCTCCGTTCATCACAGGTCTCTGAGCTCAGCTGACTCATGTCAGCCTGTGTTTATTCCTGGAAATCTGTCTTTTTGCAGCGAAGAGGAGGAGGCTGGAGGTGATGAGGATGAAGAATGAATCCGGGTCAGCCGCCCTGTCTCTGACCTCTGCAGAGGAGGACGTGCTGCAGCACAAAGACAGCCGGCTCAGAGCTGAGATCCTCGCTGTGGGAGCCTGCATCGAGCCGCTGAGTGAATCTGAAAGCTCCTTCATAAGTGGTACGTTCCATTTCATCACCTTCAAAGCCCTGAAGGAGTTCCTCCGGTTCAAATCAGTGTCTGTGCTCAATCCCAGGCCACCCGGTCCTCCTGCTGCCGGTGACGAAGACCGAACCGGAGAGCCTGAGCAGCGACGAGACGGACGTCAGCGACACTCACATCGAAGGGGTGAGAGCTGCTGGTTTTGACACTAACAGGGCCGTGTTTAGTCATTTGGGGGGCCAAGGTCCACTCAGTCATGGTGTGGCCCCCCACACCGTCCGTCCCCTGATGTCATATCTCTGTCTGTCTCTGTCATATCTCTGTGGGAAGGACGTGCAGGACGTGCAGAGCAGCAGCAACCAGGACAGAGACAGCTCAGCCGTGGACAGCGCAGCCGGCGTCCGGGCGGCAGAGGTGAGGGTTCAGAGAGACGCTTCGGTTCACGACGCAGATTAAAAAAAAAAACAAACCAACAGCGTGAGCACGTCTGACTCTGGTTTCCTTACAGAAGCGGAAAGAAGACATAAAGGCTCTTTACTGCAGCTACCTCAGGAAGGAGATGGAGAACCGGGACCAGCAGATGGCCTTCAGAGCTCTGAAGATGAAGAAGCTGGAGAAAGAGATTTTACTGCTGGACAAACAGCTGATGTGACTGGAAGAAGATCAGACGGTTCACCGATACTGTAGAGTCACTCGTCCGTCCAGTCGTCATCTTTACTGTTTTTTAAATTTTACTTTGGGGCCATGGGGGGGGTTAGACTGTTAGAGGAAGCCACACATGCAGGGAAATCGAACCAGGAACCCTCTTGCTGTGAGGCATCAGTGCTAACCACTACGCCACTGAGACGTTAATGAAGAGCAGAACTGGTACAAAAAACACAACAAAAACAAACAAACAAAAAAAATGTTCAAAAAGCGACTTAAAGAGAAACAGAGACTGAGCGGATCGTCCTCCGACCTACAGATTACGGTTCGATCCCCGGCCCCTGTTGTGTGCTGTCGACTGAGCTGTTGGAGGTCATCGCCGAGTCTTTGAACTGCTATAAATGAACGTAGCTAACAGTGAGCCAAACATTTGATTGGGTGATGAAAAAAGAGGAACGTGGAAGAAAAATGAAAACAAAAAAAAAAGTAAAAGTGATTTGATAATAAGTGAGTTCAGTTTGTGAGTTTATAAGAAGATAGTTGAACAAAATGAGGGAGTTTCTGTCCTCACAGGGCTTCAGGGAGGAGGATCTCTGAGGTGACGCTCGCTCTCTTTGTATCACATGCCTTAAAGTGGACAGAAGGAAGTCTGACCTGCAGACTGAACTCCACCGTTTGGTCACTTCCTGTCCTGAAAACCTCCCAGATAACCTCACAGAAAACCTCGCTGGCTCTCGCTCATCGTTGAATGTTTTCGTGTGAATCGGCTGTTTCCAGTTCTGGAAATCATCGTTTCATATTTAAGTTTTTAGTTTGTCGTGTGAGATGTTTCCTCTGTGACATCAGTGCCAGACATCCGTATTATTTATTTATTTACTTTAGTGTCATTGTTTAATTTATCATCATGTCATCAGTTCGTCTGTCATTAAATCTTTTGATACGAATCTGTAATCCTCTCTATGACTCCACACACAGGTACATGAATGAGTCACAGCAACAGACAAACACAGTCTGAAACTATGATCTGTTTTTATGTGTCTGACCTTTTTAAATCCAGGTCATTCCTGGAAGGGGTCAGCTGTACTTTTTCTTGGTTAAAAAAAAACCCTGTTGACAGATGAGACTGTCTGCTGATTATTAGCTGTACCATGAACCCCAAACATGACCTGGACCCAGTTCCTCAGTGCTGCAGGTTTCTGGACTTCATCCAGAGACCCGTGCATGAGAGCAGGGGGGCTTTGCACTCATGCACGGCGGTCACACACAAGTCAAAATGGCGGACTGGTTGCGACTTTTCGGGATTTAATCCTTCCTCCAGTAACAGAGGCTCTCTGCAGCAGAAAAACTAGAGCCCGACTAATAAAATATTTGTGATCTGATCGATATATTTCTGTCTCCTGACCGACTGGTTCCGGTTAGACTGATCTTCGTTCCAGCCGCTGGTTGACAGATAAAGCTCTGCGCGCTCACGCGCTCCTCTAAAGGCATCATCAATCGAGCAGCGCGTGAATGATCTGCTATGATTCAAAGGGTGATGTACAAAAAAAAAAACAAAAACCCCCCCCCCGTTATCTACGCATTCTAACGACATATAAATGCAGTCAGCTGTGAAAATAATTGAAGATAAAATTACTTTTATTATTATGAGAAATTATTAAATCACGTGACCCAAAGGAGCAGAATAATAAAAAAAAACAAAAGAACAAAACAAAATCGGTATTGTAGCGGCTTCAGACAGGTAAGCAGAGGAAAAACAAGATTAGACAAAAGAACAAGAGTTCAGGTCTTATTGGTTTGAAAATTAGGACAAAGAGAAAGGTAAATGTGATTTTTTATTCAGTTTTTTTTATTTATTTATTTATTTTCATTTCAAATGATTAGTAAATATCACAATAGATTAGCTGTAATTAAACCTAATTTCAATACTATCACTCATGGCCTCTAAATGGAATAACAGTGAACACAATGACATGATTAATAAAAGCTGCTTTAAATTTCTTTTATTCAAAACCAGAGATGGATAAAGCAGAGCACTTTAAACTCAGTGTCAAGGATTCAGGTAAACTGGGACAGTTTTTGTAATTCCACCTCGAGATCACATCCTTGGCATAAACTACTACTACTAATACAATAGAAGATAAATAGATAATAAAAATATACATTTGATACGTAAAATCTAAATAGTCAAGTCAAATAGAAATATTATGAGGGTTGTTTTGAACAAATTTTAAGGTCTAAACGGTCTAAACGTGACAGAATTGAGGAATTAACGGTGTTAAATCACTGTTTTCTGTTTGTTTAGTGCCCTCTGGTGCCCCCTTTAATTTCACCTGTCTGTCAGTACCTGCAGACAATCAGGATGAGGCTCGCGCTCTTTCTCTCTCTCTCTCGCCTCCACAGCAGCAACACCTTGTTAGTTTCTTTGCCTGGTTTTTAAGGTACTTTATGTTTTCATTGACAATAAAATAAGAACAAAGAACTTAACCCTTTGTGTTGCGTCTCTTATTGTGTTGGGTGTCTAAGTCAGCTGTAACAACTCATAATTAAAGTTTGTCCATAAATCAGTAAAAATCTTCAGAATTTTTACTTTAGCGCTGATTTTTTTTTCTGCTTCTCTGGAGATGACAAGTTATTTCATTCTATTAGTATGTAAATAGTATTCTAAATTACCTGAAACATACTTTCACCAAGAAAATACCTCAATTTATAAAGAAACACCTTGAAAATGTTTGTTGTTACATTTTAACATTATTCATATTTCTATATATATTTTATTTACAGTGTATTATGTGTTTTAAATTCATAATTTTGCCGTCATATTAACCAACTCGCAGTTATTGTTTTGGGTTTTTGAGCGGTTGTAAATGGAGCGCTAGTTTGTCCCTGCACGCTTGCCGTCCGTTCACATGACTCCCTCTGCGTGTGACTGATCTGCATTCCTCAGGTGGCAGCAGCAGCAGCAGAAACTTTGTGTGACTGACTCCTTTCGCTGAAGAGTAGAAAACAAACAGAGAAACTCTGTCACCGCCGTCCTCGAGTCATGTAACTTCTGTTTTTGTGTTCGTCTTTAATCTACGGAAGCCCTGTGCGCTGTTTGGAGGAGGAGGCGGACACTTTCTCGGTTTGAACAAACTTCATCTTTTTGTCTCCTTTTCTCCTGCATCTCAAGTCTGTTGGGTTGGAAATACACTGATGCCCGGGGAGGATTTGACTGTTATCTGGGCAGTGTGTCGGTGATGGCTGAGCTGATGCCGTCGGATTCAAGAAGGTGAGTCAAGCAGAGACCTGTTTCAGTTTATTTATTGCACAAACAAACTAATCCGCAGTCTCTCTGCTCCGTGGTGAAATATAAAGCACCACTCTGATCCATACGCAATGTGTTAAACCCTCCAGACTTTAATAAGATTAATTATACTCATTTTATTCTGAAATGAGAAACAAACAGCAGTCCTTCGTGTTCGTGCCTGGAGCACAGAGCATACAGAATGAACAGTAACAGCGAATCATACGGTTATCATTCAGCTCTGTGGCATTTGGTGAAGATTGTTTTTCTAGACTTTTTTTGTTATTATTTCTAAATGATTTTAATTTAAATAATACAGTAAATATACTACATGCCTATACAAATGTACCTACACTTAAATGAATCTATATAAACCTACATTTCATGATCTATACAGCTACAAATCCAATAAATAAACCAGAAAAAGTCCTAATTAATATAATTAACATAATTAGAAACTGTCCTCCATAGTTGGGCGGTCATATTTTTCATCATGTTAACATGTTTGATCTTTTTGGTTAACAGAGGGGGGGGATTAGGCTTCATCCATTATAAAGTGATTTTTTTTCCTTAGTCCCAAAACATGTGGGTATGGTCACCCATCATTTCACAGTTTCTCCAGCGTTTGTTTGTAGAATTATTCTGAAAAGTCCTAAAACACAACTCAAACTCTTCCCCTCTGACTTAACCGGCCTCCAGCCTTTAACAGTGTCTAACTTTAGCGTTTTGTATTGTCTGGTTTAAGCACACACTACTCCAGACTTATTGTTCCCAATGACAAAGCTGATTAAGTGAGAGACTGCATGAATGAATAAGTGAATGAAATAATACAGCTTTATCCATCTCTGTCGCTGTCTCCATAAATTTCTTGCGCCACATTGACGGCTGTGACGGTGGATCTCTTCCAGACTTGGCTCTGTAGTTTCTCTGAGTCTGTGTATCTGATTCTGTTTCAGTAAACCATGAAACGCACATTGAGCCTTTTCACAGGAAGTGGTTACTTTAGGGTTTCATTTGAAATTAGAAAAATCTTATCAGTTTGTGTTATCAGCTGTCTTACATTATTCAACTAACACAAGGAGTCACACTGGTTCATTTCACACAAAAACAATCAGGCTGAAACACAAAGCTTATTTCTGCCTGTCCTGTACATCCCATAATATAATACTACACAGACCATCAACAGCACAAATGAACAGAAAGAAACTAACAAAATAAGATTTTTACCGTGTTGTAATGAACATTTAATGACAGCACAGTTTGAACTCATCCCAGTGTCTCTTCTGTTTTTAACTCCTAAAACTGAAACACACCGGTGTTGTCATGTTGCCGTACATGTTTCAAACACACGTGTCGCTCTTTAAATTCAGACAAACAGGAAGTTGTTTCCCAGGAAGCTTGGGAGAGTATTTCTTATATTCTCAAAGACAAAAGGTGTAAACATTTTCAAAGTGCAGGGTCTGACAGATAAAGGAGGAGTAGGTTTCTAAAAGTCAGATTTATTTATTCTTAAAACAACTTTTTCCTGGAGTTTGACGGTTGGATCAGTATTTGTTTTTTTTTATATACGTTTCCCCAGCTCTCAACACAGGATGTCATGTACGGCATAATGAGTGAAGGTTACAATATTTTAAAAAATTTCCCCTTCAAAAGGTGTTCCATTTCATATCAGACACCAGTAGATTAAGATAGTTTTGTTTTTATGTCCTTTGTGAGGTTTCCAACTGAGTTGATGGTAACTCCGAAAATTTCAGCTCTATTTAACTTCAGTTTTACTCCTAAAGTCACAACAGAACCCCATAAATTAATTCTGACCAAGCTTAAATAGAGTGAAGGAATAAATCAACAATATTTATTATCATTTAGCAGTCCTTGTAAACCAACCATATTTCTTTAAAGCTGATGACAACATCTGTGTTTGCTTTAATCCTTTTTTTTCTTTCTGGATCCAAAACCCGCCAGTGTGATCAAATATCACTTTTTTTTTTTTCAATGACTGGCATTTACAAACCATTTGTCTGATCCAAAAAAACGGAAAAAAAAAAACGGAAAAAAAACAGGCGTAATCGTCAGATTCTCAAGTTTCCGAGGGTACCTGAATGTATCACAAGTGACGTCAGCAATAAACGTGAACGGAGCGGAGACGGCGGGAAAATTTCATCAACATCGCTTTGGTTCTCGTCTTTTTGAAAAGTTGCAGAAAATAAACCGTTTGCTTTAGCGAAATTCCGTAAAAAACAAAACAAAACAAAAAAATCTGCGCTTCGTTTTTCTTTTTAATGATCCCTGAATGATGAACATCCTCTCTGTGTTGGCGCTTCAAAAATCACACAAATGTTGCCTGAACTCACAGAGATGCAGGACTTCATATTGCAGTGACAACAGTGAGTTATTTTTTTTGCTATGTGCTTCAGGTTTTAGGGTACCTTAAAATGTGTTTTAAACACTAATTCCTTATTTTGTAAATTTTTGTAAAGATAAAATCAGAGAAATTCATTTTTTCTTCTTTTTTTGTCCTGATTTATAGCTTTTAAATTAGACGTAATAGAGTTACGTCATTGGACTGTCATGGTTGTCCTGAATTTATAGAGGTGCAGGACTTCATTTTGTGGAGAAAAATGAGATCACAGTGATTAAAAATATGTGACAGAAGCAAAGAAAAAAACAACAACCAGAAACCTCTTTGGATCCCTTAAAGTCAGACCTGTCGGTGTGTTTTTCAGGTGTACTTATTTCTTCCTCTACGATGGATCAAAGGTCAAAGGAGAGGGCGACCCGACGAGACAGGGGATCTGCTACTTCTACCCTGAAGAGGTTTGACCCTCAGATTATGCTGGTTTATGTGTTTGATTAGTCGTGTTTCCTTTGGTTATGTCATATGTGTGTGTGTGTGTTTTTGTCAGACCTCTCTGGATAAGCAGGAGCTGCTCTGTGGTCAGCTTGCTGGTGTGGCCCGCTGCGTCTCTGAGCTCTCTCTCTCTCCTGTACACGTACTGAGGCTGCGCCGCAACAAGTTTGCCATCCGCATGAAAGATGACTTCGTTTGGGTGAGTGAGCACACATGAAGCCCGCCTGCTAGTTTCAGGAAGGCTTTGGATCCTTGACGTCTTGTTCCCCTCAGTTTGTGGTGAGTTATTTTGGAGACGTGTTTTTGTTTAATCTCTCAGGCTCTCGGCTGCTCAGCTGAAGTCCCCACTGTGAGTGTGTGTGAGCTCCTGGATCAGCTCATAAACCTCTTTTGTTTCTACAACGGATCCGTCAGACGGAGCTACCAGGTGCGCCATTCAGTTCAGTCTAAACTCTCCTGTTTTTAACGCTTGTCTATTTTCACAAGAAAGCAAATTTGCATTGTTTTCATTCATCGGTGACATTTGTTTTAACTCTCTAAAAATAAAGTTAAATTTCTCTTTTTTCAGCTCTAAATCTGATCATTCTCTTATTGATCTCCTCTAAATGTTGAAACTTTGATGTTTTAAAGCTTCCTGAGCTGAAGGTGGTTTCATGTTTCTCAGTCCTGTTCTCTAAACTCATGTGAGGCTTGGTTCACTGTAAGGATTATCTTCACATCATCAAACTGATCTGAAATCTCAACAACTGAAGTCATTAAAACTCTAAAATGTCAAAATGCTAAAAAATCAGCATGAGGTGAACTAATATTCAGACTAATAAATCAACTGACTAGAGGACTAGAGGACTCTACTGGTTCCTGGTCCTGGTCCTCAGTCCTGGTCCTCCTCATTTGAGTAACAGGACTGAAAGTAACAGGAATGAGTTTTTAGCAGAGAATTAGCAAACACATGAAATATAGCCACATGGCGTTTATGCTAATAGCATGTTGACACTTAGCTCATCACAGCGATTCAACAAAAACTGTGTTTTAAAAATAAAGAAATAAGATGAAAAAAATAATTTCAGTAAGAGGACTGAGCTGAGATTTGAAGCCCCTCAGTCAGAGTGTAAATATCATCCAACATACAGAAACATAAAGGAGTCAACGCACTGTGGGCCTTCACATGGCCTGCAGAGGATCTGAATGATGCTACTTCCTGTGGACCATGTGACACCTGGAATATTCCACATGTTTCAGAGGGGGGAGGGTGTTAGGGTAACAGGACTGAGTCAAAACCAGGGATACCACTAAAGTCTGGATTTAAACTAAACTGATTTTTCTTTTTTTAAATAATATAACTTAAAGTACAGTTGGGATAAGTAGGGGATGCAGATGGAATGACCCTTCTACTCTTCATCAGGTTGTATTTTCCTCTTTGTTTCGCTCTGCAGCTCAACAGTCAGGAGGCTCTGGCTGCTCGATGGGCTCAGTACCTCTCTCACCTGCAGTCTGGCTGCTCAGAGCTTCATCACATCTTCAGCTGCTTGAAGACTCTGGACTCAACTAATGTACGTACTCCGTCGTGTTTCTTAACTCGAGGTGCTGCTTCTGTCTCTGCACAAACAGGACGTGACCGTGTCTTAACGTCTGTGTGTTGTGAAAGAGCAGATTTTATCAGGTTTCTTCTTTCATTCGTTTTCTGCTGAGTGAAAAATGCTGAAAAGGTTTATTAAAATGTTGCTTTGTGTGTTTCTGGGTTCAGTTAAACACAAAGAGGGACGTCGAGAGCGATCCAGACATCTTTAAGCTAACAGCTCTTCTTCTCGCCCTCAGGTTGACCCGTTACTCCTGCTCAAAGCAGCTCTCATCCTGCAGGCCTGCCAGCGCTGCCCTCTAGTGTTAGCAGGCTGTATTCTTTTCAGAGGAAGGTGAGCTGACTGCAGTTTGGTATCATCCACCTGACATCTGGATACGTCCTGAAAAAGGCTTTGAAATCTCTTTCTTTCCAACAGAGTGGTGAGCACTCAGATGAGTCCGCAGCTCACCATGAAAGTGATGGTTCACGAGAACGAGACGCACAACAAGGTGGGCAGAAACACCCAGTGAGGTCAGGAAACAGATGGATCGACGCTGTTTTCTGCTTTCCCTCTGGGACGTTTTAAAGCCAGCATAATGTTGGCTAAGCTAAGCATCCAAAGCTAATTAAGCCCACATTATCCCATTATAGCTTGGCTGTTTGATCTGCATAAACAACCATGAAGGCAGCAGCTCCCAGTCCGTGGGGTCATGTGCCTGACTGCTGTTAATCCAGACAGAGCTGAGCTGACCAGACTTTACAAACTCTCCTGAGCTTTACTAGAGACAGAGACGGACCTCAGTTATCAATACAATAAACTGAGAGCGTAATAAATGAATGGTCACGATTATAATGGGCGATGAGAGAAATTAGATCTGATTTAATTTAATTATTTGAAAATGTATTAAAAATAAAAACTCAGACGTCACATGTCCATCAGTGTTGACAGTCTTTGTCATGAAGCTCTAAATGTAGCTCAGGTTCATCCTGGTTCCTCTGATCCTCCTTGAGATGTTCCTACAGCTTCATGTGAGTCCACCTGTGGTAGATTCAGCTGATTGGACCTGATTTGGAAAGGCTCACACCTGTCTGTATAAGGTCCCACAGGTGACAGAGCATGTCAGAGCACAAACCAAGCATGAAGTCAAAGGAACCCCCATCAGGGGAGAAGGGCCTTAGTCATGAAGGGGACCAAGAACCTGACGGTCACTCTGTCAGAGCTCCAGAGGAGAACCTTCCAGAAGGACAACCATCTCTGCAGCAATCCACCAATCAGGCCTGTATGGTAGAGGGTCCAGACTGAAGCCCCTCCTTAGTAACAGGCTCATGGCAGCCCGCCTGGAGTCTGACAGAAGGCCCCTGAAGGACTCTGAGACCAGGAGAAAGAAAACTCTCTGCTCTGATGAGACAAAGATTGAACTCTTTGGCGTGAATGCCAGACGCCATGTTTGGAGGAAAGCAGGCACCGCTCATCACCTGGACAATCCCATCCCTACAGTGAAGCATGGTGGTGGCAGCATTATGCTGTGGGGATGTTTTTCAGCAGCAGGAACTGGGAGACCAGTCAGGATTGAGGGAGAGATGAATGCAGCAATGAACAGAGACATCCTGGATGAAAACCTGCTCCAGAGAGCTTTAGACCTCAGACTGGGGCCACGGTTCATCTTTCCCTCAGACCGCAGCCAAGATATCAAAGGAGGGGCTTCAGGACGACTCTGTAAGGTCTTTGAGGGGCCCAGCCAGAGCCCAGACCTGAATCTGATCCAGCATCTCTGGAGAGATCTGAAAGATCTGAGGAACGGACCAAACTATCCAAAGAGAGGTGAGCCAAGCTTCAGGCATCATATTCAAACAGAGGAGCTTCAACAAAGGACTGAAAAAAGACTGGGAACACTGATGGACGTGTGATGTTAAAAAGATTTTAAAAATTATAAAACGTTTTTTCATGATGTCATTATGGGATGTTTTTTGTAAATTTTTAGGGGAAAAAAATGAATGAATGAGGCTTCAACATAAGAAAAAGTGGACAAAGTGAGGAGCTGTGAAGACTTCCTGCATGCTCTGTTAGCGTCTGTATCATGCAACCACATTTAAAGACAAAACACTTTCTACCAGATTTTTTCTACACCTAAACAAAAAAAATCTTTAGACTGAGCATGAACTCATTCAGCTTCCTCTGCATCGCTGTTTTTAAAACGTCGTCTGTAACGTCAATAATTCTGAGGTAGCTATCGACAAAAGCTCAAATCATCCTGGATTAACAGAAAAAATGTTTTTTTTTATTCAGCAGCTGATGCTGCATGAATATGAATAAATATGATTTGATGCCTTTGTGGTCCTCAGTTGCTCTCTTTCTGTTGATTCAGGCTCAGAAGCTAAATGGACAGAGGAGCTCCAGCCCGTTTGGGAGAGACGTCTGCTACACAACTGTGTACCTGACCACGTCTGAGTTCCAGTTCCTGCAGTCTGTCCCCATCGACAAAGACCTCAGGTACCCTCTTTCCTCAGCGAGCTTCAGGGAAGTGGTTTACAGAAAGTGTTTGTTTTACAAATGCTTTTACCAAGCTAGCTAGCTAGCATCATAGGCTATGAATTTAACCTAAGTTCAGGAGCTAACAAAATGTTTTTCTTTCTAGCTAGCTAAGCTAGAGGAGCTAACATAATTCAATGCAAGTTTCACAAAGTTCAGTTAGCATTACAATTCATGTATTAACCAATGTTAGCTCACTGCAATGCTAATTACTTACGTCTGTCAGTTGGTGGGCTAATCTGGCTAAGCTAACAGAAAACTGACTAGCTAACTGGCTAGCTAGCCTCTAAAAATGATCCACATTTTGATGAGTATTTGTTAGTTTAACTTCAATGTGTCCATCACTTAAAGTTAAACCATCAAATATATATTTACCTCAGTACGATCATCAAAACTTCACCTGACAGGACTTCTAGAGTCCAGATCCTGAAAGGTGGTCTCAGTGGAAATGCTGCAGGCTAGTGAGGCAAAGACTTTTTGAACATTTTTGAAAACCTCATTCAGATAAGACAAAAAATACCAACATTTTCATGGAAATTTACCTGAAATTTTACACCCTTTTGCAACCTAAACTCAGCCTGTTTTCTACCCTCCAGTTCCCACTCATCCTCGCACAAAGACACATCCCCAACGAGGACCCGCCTGTCCAGAACGTTGTCCGACATGACCTCTACAGAGTCCGAGAATTCAGATCCAGGTTGCTCCCAGTCGTACATGAAGGTTTCCTTCAGCCCCCGTTTATCTGACTGCTCCATTTTCAGCCCGTCAACATCGCAGAGCACCAGCGACCCGGCGAGCCCCCCGCCACAGCTGCTGGAGTCGTCTCTGTCCAATGGAAATCACTCTGATGAAGCCGAGGAGGAGGCGCTGGAAGTGTCGTATTACCACAGTTTTAACAGCATTGAAGGCGGGGGCAGCCAGGAGCATCAGGACGGACTCCTCTCGGTGCCTGAAGAAAGTCCAGGCTTCAGTGGAGACGGGGAGGATGCAGACGCAGCTCATGGGGCAGCGTTTGATTTCCGAGGGGCCGAACGTGGAAATGAACCCGACAAGAAAGTTTTGGAAGACGTCAGCAGAGGAGAGAGTTCTCAGGAGCAGAGGGCGGAGATGAGCAGTCCGTCTCCTCGCTCTGAGTCTTTTGACAGTCCAGAGGAGAGTCCTCTGATCCCCATGATGCTGTACCTGCACCGGGTCAAAGGACTGGTCCTGGCTCTGCTGGCGGAGCCGCACTTCTTGAGTGATACAGCCTCTATGGAGGAAGTGGTGAGAAGTGATCCAGTGAGTAACTCCACACGAGTGGTTTCCCTGTGAAGTCCTAATGTTCGTCTGTGTTTCTGTTTCAGTATCACAGCAGCCTGGCGTCCCTCAACGGGCTTGAGGCCCATCTGAGGACCGTCTCTCCAGTCACCCCGGGGGCTCCAGGACCGTACGTCTTCGCCCATTTCGACTGCATTCAGAGCACGCTGACAGGTGAGGCAGCAGCAAAACTTCCTTTACTTCCCTTCGCTCATTTTCATTCAATATGTTGAATAAAAACGCTTGACTCAGCATTTTCTGGTGGACTTTTTTTTTTTCACAGCCTTCAAATTTTCAACGATTTTCACCTTTCATGGCTTAAAACAACCGGATCATTAAGGAGGAACGTGTCGCGTCTTTTCTCAGACCTCCCTGCAGTACTTTTTAAAATATTTAGCTTATTTTTTTGTAATTGTTTATTTATTGTTTTTTTTTCCATATACAGGACAAATACAATACAAATTACACTAAAAAACAACCAACAACTGATAGAACTAAGCATAACTAACAAGACAAGACCTGTAAGAGGAAATAATAATAATAAAAATAAATTAATTTAAAAAAAAAAGTTTAAAAAAATAAAAGAATAATAAATAAATTAATTAAAAGGAAAAAGGAGAGCTTCATCTTTTTCATTATTCAAGTGACCTCGGCAGCTGATCAAAAACAGGAGAAAATATTCAGCATTTTAAACTTTTTTTTGGCCCATTAAAACGAATGGAGATGATCCGTCACTATAGAAACCACACAGCTGATGATGTCATAAGGGGTTCCGAGGTTAGCGCTGTTCCCCGGTGCAGTGGAGGAGTTAGGGTCAGGGTTAGGGTTCAGCATTTCAACATCATGTTGACCTAGTTAACTAGTTTCTCCCATCTAACCCACCCGTCTCGTCTCGTCTTGTCTCTTCTCTTCTTGCGTAGCATAATAAACATCTGTTCTTTGCCTGTGATGCTTGAATGTCTCCTCTCTTCTTCTGGACCTCTTTGACCCTGTGCTCTCTGTTTGTCTGTCGTCGCTCTTTCTTTCTCTTCCAGTTTCTCAGCTTCACCTTTCTTCTGGAGTGAGTATTTTCTGCTCCTCTGTCTCTACCTGAGCAGCACATGTTTTTATTTGTGATTTGTCTGTTTGTCTTTGTCTTTGCATGAGCTAACGGCTAATTAGTAACTCTCTGATCCTGAGTGCAGCAGGCACGTCCGTCCAGGTGAACGTGCTGCTGTGGCGTGCTGACTCTCTTGTTGTTGTGTACCTCTGCAGCCAACCTGTCTGGTCGACCAGGGGGAGCCCCGGAGCGTCCTTTTGTGAGAGCCACATCACTTCTTCACTCGCATTTCTATAACACTGAAACTCTGCAGGAGGCTATTATCAGGTCAGTACGGCAGTGACATGGTGCTGCTGGTTGTGGTTGGGGGGGGGTTTTGGCCTTTCATGGCTCTTAAAGTAAAGGTCGGGGGTTGGGATTGGTTTTGTCAGCTGGTGTTTCCTGTCATCCTCACCTTGCAGCTGAATCTCTCTTTACCTTCGACTTGCACACACTCGCTCTGCAGCATGGAGAACTCTCTTTCTTCCTCCTGCAGGAGCGCCGGAGCTGCAGTGTATGGAACCCGCAGCGTGGCCCAGGAGACTTACTTCCAGCAGCACGGAGGATCGGTGAGGAACTCTGGGATCCCTAACCACCAGGACAGTGCTTTCTCCCTGCCCACCAAAGCCCGACATCGGCTCCTGAAGCACGGAGTCAACCTGCTGTAAGGGACCCGCGTCGTCCTGTGTCCTCTCAGAGAGGAGCTGGTAAACCATAGAGTCCGAGAAATCTTGAAAATACGACGTCCAGCTTCCTGTTTTGTTGCTGCGGTAGTTTTTCTCTGAAGTAGAAACCAACCTGTGTTTTTTACACCCAGAAGACTTTTTTTTCCCCCACTTTAACTTGACGTGTCTCTGACACAGAGGGTGGCAGTAATGTTTACAGAGAGGCTGTTTGTTTGCTGTATCCGTTGTTTTCTTTTTATATCAGAAACCTGCTGTTATTCTCTTTACTCTGACCTTAACGCTCCACATTTATATCGTCTGTCAGCTGGTATCCCTTTGTTTCTGTTAATTTGATTCTGTTGCATTAGCTGCCTCTGATTGGTCCAAACATCCTTCAAATCTGAAGTAAATGTTCCCAAATGTTTATTTATTTCCAATCAGCTGTTTTCTCCTTGAAGTGTTTCCTGTAGATTGTTGTCAGTGAATATTAAATGAAGACCTGATCCTCTCACCTCTGAGTGCTGTGTCAGCGACTTTTTTTTTTTTTTTTTTTCCTGACTGCTTGTTGAAAACCGCAGCGACTGATTGGGGTCATCAGCAGGCCCGCATGTGACCCTTCAGCCCGCCTCTTTTGTTTCCAGCCCGAGGTTCAGGTCTTTGTTTCTTGAAGTGGTCACCGCAGACCTGGAGAGAGAGAGAAAAAACAGAGGAGCGCGAGCCGATCTGGAAAGGCAAACACAAGCACGCAAAATGTTTTCATGCACGTTTGGTGCCAATGTTTTCTGTGCGCATGTGTTGTAAATAAGATCGTTCTTGATGGTCCAAACATGGAGTCATTAGAGTCATTAGCTAAGTGACTGAATTTGAATGGATGAGGTCGGCGCTCTTCGGGGCGCCTCATTATGCACGTGCATTAAAAGAAAGCCGTGGGGGGTAAATGGGTGGTTAAGGGCACGGACAAAAAGAGGGGCAGGGTCTGCGAGGAGGGTCAGGATTCAAATTCTAAGTGGTAAGATGTTCCCATTGTCAGTGAGGTATATAGCAGGCAGGGCGAACCAGCCGCAGGCAGAGTTTGAAGACTTGGCACCACAGAGAAGATCGCTGAGAAGATCCGAGGCCCGGGATTTGGAATACCGCCATGCCTCACTCGCGCTGCATTTGGATTGTTCTTCTTTGCTCTGTTTTGACATGTGACAGTGTCGCGTTCGGTCGCGCAGTCGACACGTTTGGATTTCTGTCACAGTCGCCAAAATCTGCGGATGGATCCTCCGGGACAACTTTACGCACGGACGCGTCGAGGACGCGGTGGAGGCGCGGGGTCACGGGGGCGCACGGGGAGCAGTGCGCGGAGCTCGCGGCGCCTTGGCTGGAAAACTCCAAACAAACTCAGGAGGATAACCCAACCGTGCTGCAGCTCCGCGTGCGCCCGTTTTCTCCACGCGCCTCCCAGGGCCTGGTTTTCCCCGGGAAACATCTTTTCAGCTTCGTTCGGAGGATTTACCGCTGCTGTCAGGAGGGGCCGAACTGCAAGAGCGTGAAGGGAATACAAGGTCGCTTGAGAGGAGGTAAGACAAAAGAGAGCCAGCTGTGCACGCGCTTCCTGTGAAACCTCCTTAACTAGACGTTAACGAAAGGAGTCATGTTAAATTGTTCCTAATTAGGATGGAGCACTTTTTTAAAATACGTAAATAAATAAAGAAAAGTAAACAGCTGTTAAAGAAGCTAATGTGAAAGGTGCCACTTCAAATCCATGCAGAGCTCCACTTCCTTTCAAACAAAGATTCATGATTCACAAAGAGGCCACATGGAACACTCCGTGTTGAATAGTGAGCCTGCAGGAATGTCATAAGGTGTAAAAGTGAAAGCTGCTGAGCCTGAATCAGTGCAGCTGTATGGAGGAGCGTGTTATCTGCATACAAATAGACCCTCAGCCGGCTTAATGTCTCTCTGGAGAAATCCTGCTGACAGATTAATAAGGTTTTAGGAGGTGCAGACATCCCCTCTGTGGAGGAGTTTCACTCTGATCCCTGGGATTCAATCACAGCCCGACTCAAACTGAACTCTGACAGACTCCACTTCTCCTCCTCAGACACAGACGTGGAGTTTCTCCTCACCAGGGACAATTTATCCTTGACGATAACGAGAGCCGAGCTCCACCTCCAATTGGCCAACCCACATCATCTGGACATCCATCCTGTGATCTCATCTCTGGCGAAGCGTGACCTCCCTACAAGGTAAACACTCTGCTCCTGATGTGATATTTATAAGTCCTTTCACGCAAATATTTACAAGAGCCGGAGAAGAAGCAGGTTGTTAAATAGCTGACTGAGAGCCTGAGGGACTCACAGACCTGGTTTAAACCCTGTCCTCTTTATCCCCCCGCAGCTACAGTTTGTGGTCTCGTGGTGACACAGTGGAGCTGAGGGTGGATCTGCTCTTCCTCTTCCACGACCTGCAGGAAGCAGCAGGTGGAGCCAGAGAGAGTCCCAGCTTGGTGAACATGCGGCGGGTGGTGTTTTCTTCCAGAGGGGATCGATCAGGAGAGAAGGCTGCTACGGGGGCTCTGCAGGACTCTGATGGCGGCGTGTGGGGGGATGGGGCTCCTCTGCAGCTCGGCTTGGTCTTGGGCTGCAGTCAGGCTGGATCGGGGGTCTCCTGCAGATCAGGGGGTGTTCACCTCTTACACACACCTTTCATAGCTCTGTACCACAGGTGAAGACGGGCTGAAACTGGACTGTGTTCTGCAATCAGAGTCAAATCCAAGCTTACAATGCACTTCAATGTAAAGTCTATTAATTTATGTGTTATTTTTAACTATATTAACCCTTTATGTAAATAGTGAATATGATATACTGTATCTTTAAGGTGGCTTTCTTTCACTATTAAAGCTCAACCTGACAGTGAACTGTGTGTGGAAGCGGTTCAGAGGACTCTGTTCAGCTGTGCTCCTCCTTTAACGTGCACCAACACCTCCAAACCTCAGAGCCGTGCGCTCCTATTTTAAGAAGTTTTCACAGTTGGTGGGAGAAATGACACCTGGACAAGCAAACAGCCCGTACATGTGCTGTGACCTCCTGAACTCTGCTTTAGGTCGTCCAGTTGGGTCTCAAAGTTGAGTCTAACTGTCATGAATAGAGGCGTAAATATTTGTCATTAGCAAACATACATATAAATATGTCTGAAACAACAGTTATAAAGGATTCTAATCAGATTTTTAATGGTTTATCGCTAAACAATTAGCGATTAGCCAAATAATCAGTCTACTATCCGCTATTTTATGGACAAATAAACAGATAGGTAGGATGAAAGCTGGTATTCATAAACCAAGCTAGCTAGCTAGCATCATAGGCTATGTTTTTCTTTCTAGCTAGCAAAGCTAGTGGAGCAAACATAATTCAATGCAAGTTTCACAAAGTTCAGTTAGCTAGCTATCATTACAATTCATTTATTAACCAATGTTAGCTCACTAGCATGCTAATCACTTACGTCCGTCAGTTGGTGGGCTAATCTGGCTAAGCTAACAGAAAACTGGCTAGCTAACTGGCTTGCTAGCTTCTAAAATGATCCACATTTTGATGAGTATTTGTTAGTAGTTGAGCTTAAATGTGTCCATCACTTAAAGTTAAACCATCAAATATATTTACCTCAGTACGATCATCAAAACTTCACCTGAGAGGACTTCTAGAGTCCAGATCCTGTAAAGGGGTCTCAGAGGAAATGCTGCAGGCTAGTGAAGCAGAGACTGATGAGGATCAGATGTGATTCGTGGGACACGGTTGAGTTTACATTCAGTCATGTTGTTTGAAATGAGGTCATTTTTTAAAAAACCTCATTTAAGTTGATAAGAAAAAAAATTTATGGAAATTCATCGTAAATTTTCCACCTTTTAGTAACCGTAACAGTCCGGTTTACAGACGTGGACTCTGGTTGAAGCACAAATCACTCGACAGCGACAGGTTTTTGATAAAATAGCACATTTATTAAAAAGAGACAGCATTTATCAGCATTTCCCATTTTGCAGATATTTGCCACATCTGAGTAAGATCAGGGGTCTACGATAGTTTTCAGTCCACCTGCTGCCGCCTACAGCCTCAGAGGAGCATTTTTAACCAACACGTGTTTCTGTACAGTAGGACTCTTACTCAACACACTCTCACCCTGCAGCCCTGTGTGTGTATGTGTGTGTGTTTTGCTGTTCGATTATGTCTCTTGTTTAAATTCATCTCACGCGTTCAGTTTCTTTATAAATGGAAAACAAGGAAAAGCAGCAACAAGCAGAGACGCTCCTCTCGTCCAGACACAGAAACGATGACAGAGCGATGAAAAATGACCGAGGAAGGAAAACCGGACAGATCATGAGCAGTGACGACAAATCTGATGAGTCATGAAATGTTTTGTGTTTCTGGTTTTGTTCACAGCTTCACCAGGTGAGAAAAAACAAAAAAGAGGGGACAGAGGAGAAGAGTCTGCGGCGTCATGTTGGACGCTGCGTGTAAGAATTATGACGGAAAATTCTTTGGTTCCTGTGAAAAACAGTGAAAGAAAAAAAATCAGAGAGCAGATCTTCATTCTGCTCCAGGTCAACCAGCTTCAGGATGTTTGTCAATAAATTAAAAAAAAAAAAAAAAGCTCAAAGACGACAGGTGAGTCTGCGAAGAACGAAGGCTGGAAGGAAAGGTTTCACTGAGCTCTCCTGCAGCCCTCTTCGTTTGTTTTTGACTGGCCTGACGCCCAGAAAAGCCGAGACTGGAGATGTGTTAGCTCCATCAGCAGCCATCCTTTTAATCCCATCAAGATCTGTGTGTGTGTGTGTGAGTGAGAGAGTGTGGAGCGAAAAAAAAAAAAAAAAAAAAAAAGCCCTGAAAAGTGTGTTTAGAAGAAAAGACAAAGAAAAGAGAGACCGATTCGATGTAAACCAACAAGGCGAGTGATGGTAAAGCACAATGTATTCAAAATTTCAAGGCAACAAAGACAAACACGCAAACAAATGATTTCAAAATACACGGAGGCAGTGCAAAATGTCACACCAATAAAAATATCAGGTTTAAAAACTCGAAACAAAAAACAGATCCTGAGGAAAAAATGTCAAACATACAAATCCAAGAATATTATAAACTATCTCCAGATCAGCCCCCTCTCTGATTTTAAATTATATATAATAGAATGGAAGATCCCACATTTTCAGATATAATCTCATTTATTTTCATTTCCAGCAGTCAGTTTAATCAAACCGCCTGTTTTATTCTCTGTACCGATAACCGTTCCTCCCCCAGAAGAAAGGCCACAAAGTCTTCCTCAGGAGGAAAAAGAAAAAAAACAAACAAACAGCTACAAATCAAAAGTGAAGAGAACAAAAACCGGCGTCACACCGTGAAAACGTGTGAGCTCGTACCTTTATATACACACGCAGCTGTGTGGACTTACAGAGGAACCAAACACGGTGACTTTGGTGCTGAATTCAAACATCTGTTTTTGCATCTTCTCAGAGGAAATCAGGTGCTTCGACGTCTTAAATATGATTCGACTTTACAGTTTTAAAAAATTAAGAAAGAAAAAACATCAAATTCCCCCCCCAAAAAAAGAAACTTCTGGCACAAACTTGTCGCTCATTGTTGATCAAAACAGAGGATCAAGGAGTGAAGGAGGATCCACAACACCTGGATTATCAACCGTTGGGTCACAGCAATACTGGTAAGAGGAGCAGGAGTTAGGGGACATTTAAGACGCTTTAGTGAAGCAGGCAAAGTTACAAAATCTTCCTTGGAGTCGAGCTCAGCACTTAAGGGAGGTAACCAGATACATAAATAGGAGGGCTCGCAAAAACAGCTTCAGTAAAAACGAAGAACAAAGCAGCGTTTCAGTCCGCAAGGAGAGCCGTAAATGATATCCAACAGATGAGACTCCAACGCACAAAGCCAACTCTAAAAAAACAAAAACAAAAAAAAAAACAAGGCAAACAGGACAGAAAAAAAAGGCTGGATGATAAAACGTTGTCCTCAGAGTTAGCTTGACCGCACGAAAAATGGCACAATCCACATGAAACAGCTTTAAGACAACAGATGTGAGAAGGCCGAGCGGGAAACACGGGACGTGGAATAAATGTCGATTTGGAAACGTTTGGTAAACATTTGATTTTATGATCAGCGAGGAGCACAGAAACGTCACAGATGTCTGGCACAGACTCGGGGTTCATCGTTTTTTTTTTTATATGAAGCCGCAGCTTCTCACACACACCTCTCCTCCAAATGAACTGTGACACTGCAGGGCAGCATAGGTCCAAATACACCTTATTTAAAGTAGGCCTCGCAAATCTTGTTTCGCAAGATGCTTGTTAGATTAAAAACCAGCCGCGGGGCTTTTCTTTAGCAGTAAATGAAAAGACGTTCTTTGGTGGGACAGGAAGGCAGACGTGTAACGAATGAGTGAAGGTCGCAGAAAATCCAGCGTGAAAAGATGCAGACTCATCAGCATCACCTTTTGCCTCCCTCTGCGTGTTAGCGTGTGCACGGCGGGAGCTGAGCGTTCACAAAGCCGACCTTGTAGAGAGTGGATTTTAAAAAGCAGGTTGGTGAAAGGTTGGATCTTTAAATTAGTCGTGGCAAATAAGTGATGGCACATCAACAAACCTCTAACTTGATCTGAGAGGGGAGGAAACAAAAAAAAAAACAAACAAACAAAAAAAGTGACAAGTTGAGGAAAAATGAGGGCTCTCCAAAAGAAAGTGTAACCGTCTGTTTCCTCTCTGAAGAATCAAATCCTACACAGCAGCAGCTTTTACAATTTGAAGGTTTCTGATCAGATGCTGAGCCGGGCTGTTTCAGAGTGCGCGTCCTCTCAACAACCAGCACGGACAATTCTTTAACAGGCCCCACCGAGCGAGCGAGCGAGCGACGAACGTTGTTCAGATGGGTCAGCAGAGGTGGATGCCAAACACATCCACAAAGAAGCGCGCAGCAAACGCTTCCCACGCCTCCTTCCCCTCCCAGCGGCAGCGTTTGCTTCATCTCCTCGCTGCTTCCTGAAAAGTCATCGTCTCTTTTTGTCCTCCTTCCTCGTGGTTTTCTTTGAGCTCTCCTCCTCTTGTGTGTATGCTTCTACCTGTGCTGCAACTGTCACCTTGACCCCCTCCCTCCTCCTCGCCTCTCTCTTCATAGTCACTCACGTCCGTTTGACGTCTCCTCCGTCGCTGGTTGTGGCTCACAGCCGACAGAGGCAGAACAACGTGGGGATGAAAACCCCGAACGCCACCAGGATGGGAAACATCAGGCTGCTGTTGTCGGCTGCGTACGGGTTTGGTGTCCTCGGGCCAGACTGGACCTTGTTCTTCGAACCTGCAGGGACCTTCTTCTTCCCACCTTCCTCACCTCCCTCGGTGTCATCTTCATAGTCTTCCTCATCCTCAGGCTTTCCTAAGCCAGGGTGGGGCTGGAGCTTCGGTACGTCTGTGAAGAGAAAAGCATCAGGAAGGCTGAGTGAAGACATTCACAGTTCATCCAGAAAGTTCTCACAGCTTCACTTCGTCAACGTTATGTTTCAGCCTCATTACAAAATGGAATAAATTCAGTTTTACCCCCAAATTCTTCACACAACATCCCATAATAACAACGTGAATAAGTGTTGACTGTCTTTGTCATGAAGCTCTAAATGTAGCTCAGGTTCATCCTGGTTCCTCTGATCCTCCTTGAGATGTTCCTACAGCTTCATGTGAGTCCACCTGTGGTAGATTCAGCTGATTGGACCTGGTCTGGAAAGGCTCACACCTGTCTGTATAAGGTCCCACAGGTGACAGAGCATGTCAGAGCACAAACCAAGCATGAAGTCAAAGGAACTGTCTGTAGACCTCAGAGACAGGATGGAAGAAGTCCAGAACCATCAGGACTCTTCATAGAGCTGGACCCCCATCTAAACTGAGCCATCAGGGGAGGAGGGCCTTAGTCATGAAGGGGACCAAGAACCTGATGGTCACTCTGTCAGAGCTCCAGAGGAGAACCTTCCAGAAGGACAACCATCTCTGCAGCAATCCACCAATCAGGCCTGTACGATAGAGGGTCCAGACTGAAGCCCCTCCTTAGTAACAGACTCATGGCAGCCGGCCTGGAGTCTGACAAAAGGCCCCTGAAGGACTCTGAGACCAGGAGAAAGAAAACTCTCTGCTCTGATGAGACAAAGATTGAACTCTTGTCATGTTTGGAGGAAACCAAGCGCCGCTCATCACCTGGACAATCCCATCCCTACAGTGAAGCATGGTGGTGGCAGCATCATGCTGTGGGGATGTTTTTCAGCAGCAGGAACTGGGAGACCAGTCAGGATTGAGGGAGAGATGAATGCAGCAATGAACAGAGACATCCTGGATGAAAACCTGCTCCAGAGAGCTTCAGACCTCAGACTGGGGCCACGGTTCATCTTTCCCTCAGACCACAGCCAAGATATCAAAGGAGAAGGTCCTTGAGGGGCCCAGCCAGAGCCCAGACCTGAATATGATCTGATCTCTGGAGAGATCTGAAAGATCTGAGGAACGGACCAAACTGTCCAAAGAGAGGTGAGCCAAGCTTCAGGCATCATATTCAAAAAGACCTGAAACTGCTGCCAGACTGAGCTGTTGTTTGTAGAATTTAGAGGGAAAAAAAATGAATTTATTCCATTTTGTCTTGAGGCTTCCAGATAAACTGTGACACTGTAGAGGAGGTACCCACCTTCTGTAGTCCCCTTCATTACATAGAGGGCGCAGACCTTTGGGTTGTCATAGTAACCCTGAAACACAGAACACACGCAAAGTGAAAAACACAGACGACACCAAACACAAATCCGTCACGTGAAGCTATGATGAGTCGCGTTTTATCTCTGGCTTCCTCTGCAGCGAGGCACCCGTCCCTTCGTATGATACGCCTCTGTGTTTTTATTCTAAATATAAACTGTGCACAAAGGAGGGAAAGCACAAGGTGCAGGTGGATTTATGCTGGATCAGGAGCAGGATGTGAAACACAAACACCTGCACTTGGCAGGTTTCACCGTTTCATAATGTGACTATTTTAGCGTTTGCAGGAAAAACAAACATTGTGTCCCAATTCAAGAATAGAAAAGGCAAACAGGGGGGCCGGCGATCCACCGAAACAAATAAATAAACCAAAAAAAAGAAGGAGGTCATTGCAGGAAGTGTGTCACACTGCAGGTTTAGCCTTCAGGCACAAGTCCGTCATCAGTAGCACAGTATCACTTTGTTCTGTATCGACTGTAAGGAGGAAGAGGAGTGTTACACACACTGGGCTGAGAGAGTTGAAGGGGAAACACTTGAACCAAAAGTTTCTGACGCCTCCAGCAGGAAACACAGAATGTATGACTGAGGAGTCCGATTCGAGCAGGAAAAGGATGGACGGGAGTTTTATACCATCCCAAAGATAGCTGCTCATTTAGGAGCCAGGCAACAGAGCTCTCTGAATCACAGCAACAAGCAATCATATCCATTAAATCCAGAGACAAAGGCGAGCGATGACTAACACGCAGAAACACTTCACTGTGGGATTTACAGACGGCGCTCCTCTGATGAGCTCTTGAGAGCAAAGCTAATCACACCTCACGCTACAACCACACGAATGTGACACCAGGCAGACGGATGCGGGACTTCTGTCAGACATTTGCATAGCCGACACACTCGCAATGCCTAACAAGCAAACGTTTACAGATGAGGAGTTCATTATGGAAATGTGCTGTTGAGGGTTTGAATAAGTCAACGGAGCGACTTTTCCAAACAAATGATGGCGGCGTCCAAAGACCTCTTCTCTAACTCTGTGACAAAGAAAAACTCCATCATGAAAGGACGATGTTTTCATGATGTCACCTGATTGTTTCCAACGAGTTCTAAAGCCCATCATCAAAGGGAGCCATACTGGAAATACAGCTACAACGACTAATCAATTATTTAGTTTATTTGTCTTCTTCCTTTTAGTTGGATTATTTGGCAGCTAGCTGAAAGTGAATTGCCCCACCTACTGGACTGGAGTGTAGTTTGCTTAACTTTCTGGGCCGTGGAGCGAAATACGTCACGTGTAAACAGATGAGCGTGGCGGCGGAGAAGCAGAGTCAGCAGGTGACGAAAAACAAACACATGAAAAATGGCGGATACAGAGAAAGCTGTTCATCTGAAAAATTTCAAAGTTTGGGAGCATTTTGGGAAGAGATAAAATCCACATCGTCTTAACTGCAGGATTTGCAAAAGCAACCTGGCACGGAACAGCGGTACGACTCCTGGAGCTCTTCTTGTCTTTGTGTTAATTCGAAGTTAATTAAACTAAGGTTAGCATTAGAGTAGTTCTGATACCATTTTTCCCTCCCGATTCTTGTGCTGTGGGTATCAGCTGATACCGATTCATCGGCCGATTCCTGATTATCGTATTGTTGTGTCGGTCATGTGATCAACTCCTCCTTGTCCCTCTAAAACAGCAGGATGCAGGTTGCAACACAACGCTACCGTTTTAATAGCAGCGAAGAAGAACTGTGCCGAAGTTTAACGGCGCTAAACTGTAAATAGATTACCAATTTATCATTTAATGGTATTTACATGGTATCGGATCTGTGCTTGGACTCCAGCTTTTTCGGCAGTATTGGAGCAATTTCCAATACTGGTATCGGAATCGGAACAACTCTAGTTAGCATTAGCGTTAGCTGCTACAGACAGTGGTAGGGTAAATGGGATGTCCTGATTGGCCATTTTTATTTAATTGCCTTTTTGTCCCACTGAACTCTTCATCTGATGTCACTGTATTTTCTATTATTTCGCCCATACTTCAGAGAATTTCTTATTTAGCTTTTTAAAATTATTCATAAATTTGTTGGTTTTTTTTCAAGAACTCAGGAACATTTGAGCCATAACCTGATATTTATTAACTGTTGTAACTGTTTCATGACTGTTCTATTGTTACATAAAACAGATAACGAGAAGGGTTTTTACTTTTATTTTTTTCTGATTCAGCGATTAATTGTTAAAATAATTGTCAGAGTAATCGATTACTAAAATAACCCTGAGCTGCAGCCTTAACTGGAAATGTTAAAGTCCAAAACCTTCAGCCTCTTTGCAGAGAGCTGCAGGGTGTCAACCTGTCAGTCAAGTCAGCCATGTCCTTATATGGGCAAAACCTGTATGTTATAAAAATTGCATCGCTCTCAGGTGTTTTCAGCGTGTTAAAATAGTTTGCCCTTGAAAAAAATTGCACTTGACCTCACTTTTGTTTCTTTTTCAGGTGAGTTATTCACAGAACCTTCAGTCGCTGCGGTTTTCTCTGCTTCGGAAACTCACAAAAGCACACCAGTTTGACTGGAAGCTGGTGTTCATGCTTCCTTCTTCTTCTGTTTCTAATTGGCAGTTAGCGAACAGCTTTCAGAGGGGCTGCAGCCACCGTGTGCCGGCTGTGCTGCCAGGCCCCATTAAGCATAAAGAAAGAAATACATTTCAAAGGTGGAAAAATCATTCACCAGAATTCTATTCTATTCTCCGTGAATGAGTGCGCATTTGAAGATCATGACTTATCCCTGCATCAGCCCCAAACTGTGTAAACTGTTAAATGTCATCTTTTCTGGCTTGGTGTGTTTGTGGTTTCTGGTGTTTCTGCCTCCAGCGTCAAGTGGACGCTGCCACTTGGCGTGGTTAACTTATCAAAGAAAAGAAAAAAAGGATGACTTTGTGATGAAATTCAAGAATCAAACTGACGCTCCTTTTTGACGATGACAAGATGAAACGTTCAGGTTCAGTCAGATAAAAACAGCTCACCTTTACGAATTCCACCGTGAGTTTGCCGTTGAAGGTGGACACCTCTCCCTGCACACTGAGTTTACCTCGCCGTATAGAGAAAGAGATGATCTCATCATGAGCCGTACTGTGGCCGACTCGTTCAAAGATATCCAGGTCTTTCACCACCACGTGGCCGTTCAGGCGGACATCAAACACCTAAAAAATACATTCAAAACGAGCAATGATTAACAGCTTAGACACACACTGACCTCACATGCATGCTGCGATCAATGTTAGTTAAACAGCAGAGCACTTAAAGCTCTCAAAACCAAATCTACTCGGTATGTTTCTTAGAAACTTTATCCACTAAATATGACACATTATTATTCAGTGTTACCATAGCTACTGTGACCAACTGTCTCCTCAGCTGTGAAACTCTATGGCTGCAGACTGTGCTGAGAGAACTATGAGCCACCGACTTAAAGCACCGGAGAGTAAAGTTCGATCATACTCTGTTGGACTGATGACAGGCAGAATGTTTCAAGCACATCATCAAGAGAATCTTTGTGAGCAGAACCACAATTTCCCACTTCTGTAGCAGAATTTGGACACCACTGATTGGTATTTTCAGATCTTTGGATGTCTTTTTACACCCTTTTCTAAATGTTTGCGTGGCTCAGTATCCAGAAAAATCTGTGCAGCTCTGGATGAAATATGCAGAACTCTCTCCAAAGCTTGAAAACTCAATAACTATTTATACACAGATACTAATTAAAATCAAACAAGTCACAGGTGTGGACACTTACCCCCAACAGCCAATTAAATTAAACCTGTGTGATCATTATAAGGCCAAACATCCAAGGGTGTTTATGCCATATATAATTACATAGTAATAATAATAATAATTTTTGTACAGCACCTTTAAAAACATAAGTTTACAAAAGATAAAGTAAAGCAAATATAAAAAAAATAAATAAATAAATAAATAAAACTGATGTAAAAAATTAAAATGATGAGAGATTAAAACATAAATAATAAAGTAGAAAAATAAGTACAGGGAGATAAAAGTGATGATACAGCAGTGAGAGTCAGAAGAAGAAAAAAATAATAATTAAATAAAAATGCAACAAGTACATAAAAGACTTAAAAATAAATAAAAAGCAATAAGAAAAAAAAGTAGTAATGGAGTGAAAGGCAAAAAAAGCAAAAAAGAACAATAAAAAGATGACATCACTTAAAAGCAAGACAGTAAAATAAAGGTATAATAATTGGCTCCACCTGACCACTCTTAAAATAAAATAAAAGTTTTTTCTGCATGACCAAATTTTCAAAAAAAAAAAAAAAAAAAAAAGGCAATATTTTCCAGCCTCTGTGAGGGTGTGTAAACTCTGTCCTTACCTTTTGCTGTGACTGGGCAAAGTACACCTCAGCATACTTCATAACCAGTATGTAGTCCCCCTCCTCTCGGATGGGAATATCATATCCAAAAGTGTCCTCGTTGTAGCGCTCTGTCTGATACAGGATCTGGTCCTCAGGACTGGAGCGCAGTATTGGCAGCCGTGTCCCATAATCAGATGCTACAATGAAGAGCAGCATCAGGTTCAGTGTGCACTTTTCCCACCATATCACCTTAACAGCAGCGTAACTGGAAAGCTGACAGAGTTTTAAGGCAGACCAACAAGCACCATTGCACAAGCCTTGACCTTTTCCTGCACTCCCTGCAACACAGAGCTCTTCTGTCTCAAATGGCAAGTTACCACACTGAGCTCACCACCGCTGAGCCTCATAACTGGAGGCGAAAATGACTCCCCACAGTCCTCACCATCATATCATCACCTGCTTCCTCTGCTTGTTAAAGGGGGCGGAGCTGCGGTGCTTTACGCTGACTCCTCATTAGTTTATGATCATCTGCGGAAGCAGGAGTGTGCAGGGGCTGCTGAAATATGTCTCTGTTGTACTGAGAGACGGATTTTCTCCACGGTGTCATTTAGAAACTGCTCATATGAGAACACATCATAAGCACTTAACCAGTGTAAATGTATCGACTCACCTTTGCCAAGTTTCCCTTCCAACGGGTCCTTCTTAAAGTGAATACCGTGCACGTCAACATGTGCTTCACCTCCGGCATTTACAGCCCAGATAACCCGCTCGGCGAGGCTGGGGCCCCCGCTGTCTGCACAGCACTGCTCCGCCAGCAGCGACAGCACCGCTGCGACCAGACCGACGACGAGCTGCGCCGTGACCCGCTGCATTGCCCCACACAGCCTGGTCCTGGACACACACACACACGCGCGCGCACACACACACACACACACACAGTGAGAGAGTCACAGACAGCCTACAGGACACACTCAGCTGATGTATGGAAGCAACCGTTGCAAATGTAACACAACCCACAGAAGGTGAGCTAGCGCAGAGAGCTAGACATGCAACATGATATCTGTGGGTTAGCATGTGTGCTAACGTTAACTGTACCAATACCGGTAGTAGCACCAGCACAGAAGCACGTAGAAACTCAGTACGTGGATCATAACGTATGCTGTCTTCATGTAGAAAATATATACAATACACTATTTAAAGTAAAAAAAAATAAATAAAGGAATAAGGAATTAATACCAAACGTCTGTCAGTTGGGCTAGCTAGCTAACCTACCTGTCTAACCAGAAATTCCTAGTCTATGAGAGCCCGGCTAACATGAATATCTCTTACCTTCCCCTTCCACAAATGTCTTCAACCCGTAGCTTTCCCAGTGCGGTAATCTATCTATACTAACACAGCCTCACCAGGTGTATAAGATAACTTTATAGAATACAGATATTCTTAGTTACTGGTGGCTACAGTCAGCTACACTGACTTTCATTCAAATGTGTGCATTCAAACTAACATTTGCTGCCAGTGTGCAGGAGGCGGATCAGTGCTACCTAACCAGGCTCTCCAGTAAGTGACAGATACTCGGTCCAATCACATCCCCGCCTTCGGCTTTCCTGAATCATAGAAAACCATTTAATATCATTTATTGAACCTGTAAAACATTTACAATCCATAGAAATAATTCACACGTCAAATAAAATTTAATTCGTTATGAAATATTTACACCCACCCTTTGAAATTGATGGACAAAACCAGGAAGACTGAAACACCGTGCCTTCATCCACGTCAGGTGAGGAGTCTGAGACAGATAAACCCTGCGTGCAGCCTGTCAGGCAAAAATCACAATTAGCGTACACACCCCCTTTTTATTAATCAAATTTTCTTCTTAATATAAACAGCCGTTACTTTATCCTTCGTTTTTGAAATAAAGATGTTTTTGAAGTTGAAAATAATGACACTGTTACTGTAAATATAGTTATTCTGAGTCCAGATATCAGTTTAATAGCCTTTTTACAGAATATCCGTGATTCTTTTTCAAAGAGTTAAAAATGAGTGAGTTACATTAATAACGAAAAGGAAAAGTTAAAGAGAAGGTTTTCTGAACTAACAGCCTCAAGTAAAGAATTAAAAGTAAAATAATAATTTGTATAGGGAGATAACAGCCAGGCAATAATTTGCTGAACTCTAACCCCTAGTATGCCTGCTAATAAATTTACGGCTACGCAGCCTGCTACTTTAATTCCCATTAATTCAATCTCATTTGGGCTATGGTCAAATTATTAATAGATATTCAGACGTAGTTTGAACGTATTTAAGTCAGAACTAGTTACAGTCTCATAGACAACTTCATTTTAAACATTTTTAACACTACACCTCGTTTTTTAAGTCTTTGGAAAACACACAAGAATCTTTTCTGAAATAATATTAAGTCTTCTTTGAGATTTTTTTTCTGTTCTCGCCCCCTTCCTGTCTGTATGGTACGGTCCGAGTTTCGCCCAATCAGGAGAGTCCAACGCACACGACGCACCGGAGAACGGAAGGGGATGAATGAAGATAGTTGCCATAGTAACAGTCCCATTTTTTTTTCGGGCGACAGCTATTTTAAAGACCATTTTAACTCAACACAGCTCTGGCAGACCTACAGTAAAATTATAACTCATCTTATCTGCACCTGATAAAAGGTTTAATTCAACATATTGTGAGTTAGTTTAATCGAACTGTGTGTTAATCTGCAGCCATCGCTCACAAAGTCCTGTTTATTCCCGGAGCTGCAGCCAGTTGCCCACCTTGTTTCTACCACATTCCAGAAGCCCAGAGGCAGCAGGTAGTAACACGGTGTTACCGTGGGAGTAGCTGTGCCTGCTGAAATGTCTTCTTTTCTAAATACTTGGTCTAACATTATTTTACACATTTTGCACAATTTTATTTCATTCTTGACAAGCTGTGTTGATAAATAGGCAGATTATTTTGGGACTCCAAAAATAAGTCGATTTATTTAAATTCTGTGCAAAAGGAAATCATTATTTTTCCCCTCACTGCTTTTTTTTTTTCTTTCATGAGTTCAGCTTTTCTTTTGTCACACTTTAGGGATCTGGATCTTTTAGGCTCTGTCAGACTGAGCGGTTTATTATTTTTCTGTCATCCATACTGTAATTCCACATTTGTGGAACTTCACTTTCACAGCTGAGGGAGCAGGGCAGGGAGGAAGAGGTTATTTTTCTGAGTTCTGACTCTTGTATTGAAAATATAAAAGTCATCATGATGCTCCATATACCACAGAATAAAGCCATCATAAGGAGATTCTGATCATTATTCTTATAAAAACAAACACTGAAAATGATGGACCCACCCAACAAGTCCAGACCTCAACCCCATCCAGCAGATTTGGTGGAGTTGTAAAATAAAGGGGACAGATTTAGTATATTGGTACTGTGTCAGAGACACGTGCTGCTGTAACTACTGCTAAGGGTGGACGAACCAAATATTAAAGTTCAAAGTGGATAAAATCAGAGATAAAACAAAGGTCAGTATCTCCAGATCTGTCAGCTGTTCGAACAATTTCAGCCACCGCTGCATATTATAAGCTTCAGCTGGAGCAAAGCGTGTATTAGTCCACAGTGGATTGGGGTAAGGACCCAGAGCTTCAGGAGTAAAATAACACTCTAAATGAGCCCAACACCCTCAGGGACACAACACACAATGATGTCTCTGAAGGTGATTCTGACCCTGCTTGGAGCCTTATCAAAGCTAAAGATGTATGAATAATAAATATCACAAGGAGGTGTGCCATTAAGACAAACAGTGACAGCTCAGGGTTCCACAGTCATTAACTGATGATGGCATATAGATGCAGGCCTCACAGCTACGAGATGAGGAGTGAATAAGAGTCCAGGGACAGTACGAATAAAGGTTGGTATTAAAATTCTGTTAGTGTCATAACATTTTATAATATGACATTTCTACCATTTTTAACCAATAAAAGAATCAGTCCCATTAAACTGTCACATGGTGTAACCACAAAAACATGACAAGTACTAAATAATTCACGTTCCAAGAAGTTATGACTGTGACCGGATGAAATCAGTTATTAGTTATGAAATATCATCTTAAAGTATATTTAAAATATGTCATTTCTAATCTTGTTAATATGGGTTTTGTTGTACCGAGTGAGTCAGTACGACGTAGACGTCAATGTTTTCTTTCTACTTTTGGATCAGCTGGTTTAAAACGTCATTTTTACACAATATCAAACCCTGACATATTCATATGCTGTAGAAATCCCTGAATCTGTTTGTGAACTGACCTAAACACCAACGACTGCCCATAGCCCAGCCTCCAGAGGACTAGCCAATCAGAGGGAGAGGGGTTTGTGGAGCAGGGAGTCTTAAAGAGACAGCAGCTAAAATGAAGAAATTCAGGCAGAGGCTAAAAAAAGAGTTTTCTAAAACAACAGAGAGAGAAAAATACGTTGTTGTTTTTTTTCTGGTTTGAAACATCATTATTACACAATATCAAATTTTTTTTTTTTAATGAGATACATTGACATTTATCAGTTTTACCATCTGCCCATGTTTCATTTCATTTCTAAATCTATAAACACTTCCTACAACAGTGTTTGTTCTGTCTTCAGTAACAGCGTCACAGAGAAATGTCTGAAATGTAAACACCTTTTTATTGTTCTACAGTTAACTTGGCAAATTATTCTGTTTACTCTGTAAGACAAAAAAATGCAAATGTGCATACTGAATTTAGTAAATGTCTTTCTTTGGCATGCATAAAAATTGCTTTGACGACACGTGTGTGGAATGGTACCACAACTACAATCAGAGACACTGACAGACAGAACAGGTAATCACATTCAGTGTCACTTCAAATATATCTGCAGTAACGTCTTTACAAACAGACAGACGCTTCCTGTCAGGTTTTACATCTTAAAGCAGTAAATCAGCTGACCTTGGTATAAAACATGAGTGGATAACATACATGTATGTGTGTGTTACACAGCTCTGCTTGGTTGCACATGTTGTCAGACAGTGATGCTTTTAGAGGGCTGGACTGGCACAGTGAAGAATCACAGATGGTCACACAGTTACAATACAGGTGTTATATTGCCACATGGGTTCCTGTTAGGAGCACCAATGTCACACAAAGGACAATCCACTTACACTTCTGAAGATATGACACACACACACACACACACACACATGGTGTGGAAACACACAGAAACGCTGGACACAGCACTGACTTTTACATCTTTTCTACACAACGCGTCACTCCCTCCCTCTGACTCGGATGTACATCGAAGGCGACATTACTTTAGACGCTTTTTTTTTTTTTTTTTTTAAATCACGTTGAAGACGAGACAAGACACTAGCGATCTATCCATGTAGGAAGTTATTAAGTGAGAATTAAAGTGCAAACTCAAAAGTTGGACAATCATCAGCTAGGCTACAGCAAATTCTGCCTCAGTTGAACTGGAGACGTTTTTAGGAAGAACACTTATTGATTGAAAGTGTGAGGTGACTCCTCTCTCCACAACATTCATGGAGCTTTAATTCCAGTGTCAGTCAGAGTTGGGTGGCTCAGAGATTTAAGCAGGTCTTCTGTTGTACTCGGTCAAGTATAAAGAAGGACACAGCTTCACATTCAGGACACATCGGTGGTGTGCGATCTTAGCGAGACATCATTCGTACGAACTCTGTGAGGAGAGAACAAACAGAGAGAATCACACACCGCAGTGTACCAACACATCTCAAATAAGTAGTTTGGAAAAAGTTTGTGTTACCTTCAAAGTCAACAAGCCCGTCACCGTTCAAGTCGACATCCCTCAAAATATCTTCTACTTCCTTCAGACCGACCTGGAAACAAGAGGTCAGAGAATCACACAGAGGAGATTTACGTAGAGGCAGCAGCCAATCACGTGCTCCCTCTGTGCTCCTGATAATATTCACACAGCAGATATTTCTCTGCCACCCATCAGGGGTGGAATGTCATAGTATGAATTCAATCAGGGATGTAAGGTGTATAAATTTAAAGAGGGGGTATTTTGCTATCCCATACTATAAAAACACGAATTTAAGGTATCAATCCTGGATGTTCAGACTGAGCATGTGCAGATTTTCAAACCCTTGACATATTCATATGCTGTAGAAATCCCTGAATCTGTCTGTAAACTGACCTAAACACCAAAGACTGCCCATAGCTCCTCCTCCAGAGGACTAGCCAATCAGAGGGAAGGGGGTTTGTGGGGCAGGGAGTCTTAAAGAGACAGCAGCTAAAATGAAGAAATTCAGGCAGAGGCTAAAAAAAGAGTTTTCTAAAACAACAGAGAGAGAAAAATAAGTTGTTGTTTTTTTGTTTTTTTTCCACAGATGATCAACCAAATAGAAGGTGGACTGTAACAGAGTATATGTACTCGAGTTTCTCTACTTAACTTGAGTTTTTTTTATTTTATTTTGGAAACTTGACTTTCTCTCCAGTACATTTCAAAGACAAATATTGTACTTTAGAGCTTTTGGACCCGTTCCTTTTAGGCTCAGCATAGCTTTCAGTGATTCTCCTAAGCTTACAGCCTCGTGGGGGCACAACAGGGGCACAAATAAGCTAAACAACACGAGGCTATTCAGTCTGTTGAATCAAAGAACAGAGTATAGACCTGATCTATGAGAGAGGAAACCTTCAACTGGGGGATTAATGGTAGAGGAAACACTTTGTAGCCAGCTGTTGGGGTTTTGCTTTTCTAAAACCCGATTGGCCATATGCTGTGCTCCCTACAGAAAGGAACCAATCACCAATCGTTAAGTTTTTACAGGCTTTTCTATCCATCATCCTCCATCACGAGGTGGTTTTCAGAGAGTTGCAGGAAAACAATACAGCAACGTGCTGAAAGAAGAAAATCTACTTTGTACTTTTAACACTCAGATATTTTTACTACTTTAACTTGAGTCAAATTTTGACCGAGGGACTTTGGTTGTAGTTGAGTAAAATCTGACCATGAGTCTCAAAACTTTGACTACTGTCAGACAGCAGCTAGCCTTAGCAGCCATTCACTTTCAAATAATAGGGGTGTCCTGATCCAGTATTAAGATCGGATATCAGTCTGATATGTCTCATTACATCTCCAGTCAAGCAGTCCATTCCAGACTCCAGATCACAACCACAGCGTGTGCTGAGGCGCTAACAGATTAGCAAGGAGTCGGAGTGATGTCGGCCGTGTGTCAGCATTTCTCCGTAAAGTCCCAAAAATACGTTTCAGAGCTGAGGAAGTTTAACATATTTAAACTTTTATCATTTCCCCAAGAAGAGCTACAAACAGAGCTGAACGTCACACCGTTCCTGCTGATGTCAGATGGATACCAGTATCGTATGGAAGGAGAAGAGGTTGTATCAGGACGTCCCTGTCAGGTAACGCTAAGGATGCTAACAGCTATTGGGATCCGGTGATGATACCGTCACATCTCTGGGTTAAGCTGTCTTTTATTTCCTCTCTCTTGTATCTTGTTTGTTTTATTTTCTTGTCTCACCTGCGTCTTGTTGTCTCCACCCCCCAGGTGTTTTTTAGACTCAGTCTTACCTCCTTTTGTGCCGGTTCGTCTTGTGCCTAGCGTCAGCATTTCAGCCTTTTTCTCTCGTGTTAGCTCTCTAGTGTATTTTTGACCCCGTCTCTGCCTGTCGTCTTTGGATACCTCTGCCTTCTACCTGTTTCTACCTGTTTTCCCGTGAACTGGACCTGGACTCATTAAACAGATTTTGAACTCTTTGCCAGACTCCCAATCCTGCTTTTTGGGTCCCTGTCCTGGTGTGTGACAGATACGGAACAACTCTGTTTGCTGCTGTCTAGCAAATTGGTGTTTTTTTTTGCTTACATTACTTTGACCTATAGTAACCCCCATTTTTCCATTTTTTTAAATTCTTAGTAAAAAAATAGTGCGGTGATCTGAAGCTTACCTGTTGGCCCAGCAGCTTCCTCATGGCGTCTCTGAGCTCAGATGTGCTTATGGCCCCGTCTCCGTTAGTATCAAACTGAGAACAACAAAAGAAAAGACATGAGTGAAAGACGACGACCGTGGCGACAGAATCCGGTTTACGCTAAAATGAATCGAAGAGACTCCACCTCTCTGAATGCATCTTTTAGCTCTTTTATCCCGATCATGTCCGCCGTTTCAGCGAGGAGCTTCGGGCCCATCAGCTCAACAAAATCTTCAAAATCAACGTGACCTCCCACTGAGGAAGAAATACGCTCAGAATTAAAAGACAGGACACAGAAACAGCACCGCTTCAGTCTTGACATTTAAAAACAGAACGAGTGGAGTCCTCACAGTTCATGTTGATCTGCTGGCTCAGCTCGATCAGCTCCATTTCTGTGGGCATGTATCCCATAGTCCTCATACAGTTTCCCAGGTCTTTGCAGCTTATGAAACCGTCCTTGTCCTTGTCAAACTCCTTAAAAGCGTCTCGTAACTCTGTTGAGCAAAAACAGAAGTGTTAAAGTTCCTGAATCTGAGCTATCCGACATTTACTGCTGAATAAAGGTAAAGGGTTGAAGTCCAGTGATGGAAAACAGAGTTTTAAAGAGAGGGTGGAACCTACCGTCCATTTCTTCTGGCCTCAGCTCTCTGTCCTGTTGAGAAACCAGAAGATTATGTTGAGGAACATTTCTCTGAACACGAGCTCCAAACATCGACCAATCATCTTTTCCACAACACTCCTCTGATAAACAGCTCAGGGCGCTCACAGTAAAAGACAGGAGCAGAAGACTGAAGCCGTCTCACATGATGATGATGACGACTGAATCTCCGTGTGTTTCAGGCTAATTTCCATCATGTGTGACTGGAAACAAGAAGCCTGGAGTTCACAGAAGAATGTGACCGTTTCTGTTTTTTCCAGTGTCTGCTTTCAATGAGCGCAACCTTTAAAGGACAGAGAAAGAGGCAGACATATCCCAGAACCCTTAGGGGTTAACAGCAGGAGCAGCGAGATGTCTAAACACAACACTGAGCGTTGACGTCAGACCAAACAACGGTCTGAACGAAACCACTGACACCAAAAAAACAAGACGATGGTGTGCGAGAGGAGGCGTCACAAGCATCAGCACTTCATTCAGTCCATCAACCTTCACTTCCACTTCAGCAACCTCAGCTGATGACTGCACGGACACTTCCATCACCTGGAGCTCACACAAAGCACAGGCTCCTCTAATGTGACTCACCTGTCAGCATCACCTGAAAGCAGACACGTATGAGCAGATGAGACAGAGACAAGGACCTGGCATGAATGAGAGGAGTGGTTTGGTTTCAGAGATGTGCTAAGAAAATTTTGGGCCTTTACATGTTTTACTGCACCGTTCATAAATCCACATCAAGATGTTTTTTTAATCTAGATCTCTAAAATATCCCCTTTAATACCATTTCAGAGTCGTTTTTATTTCACATTTAGGGCGATATTTGCAACGAGGGTCGCAAAATTCCAGGAATTTTCAAAGTTGGAAACTTTTCCTGTGAATTTTTGGGAATTCATTTTAACTGCATTTACCTGGTCATATACATGTATAAATATTTAACACTTTGTTTTGTTGTAAGAAGACATGCATGCAGACATGTCCAAAGCAAGATTTTTAAGTGAAGTTGGTAACAAGAATAAAAAATCCCAAATTTCCAAGACAAAATTTTCAAAAAATTTTTTTTAATTTATTTACTTACTTTTTTTTTGGGGGGGGGGGGGGGGGTGTCAAAATTTACCGCAAATTTTCGAATTCGCCACTTCTCAAATTCATCATTGTTGTGCAAAATTGAAATTAAAATATTAAAATATTGTCACTGTTAAATTCTATAAATGTGGATTCAAATTTTACACATTAAATCTAAAAGCAAATCTTCAAAGAAAGAAAAGATCACAAATATTTTTCTAGTCCAGTGGTCCCCAAAGCCCGGGCCACAGACCGGTACTGGTCCGTTGGTTATCTGGTACCAGGCTGCAAAGAAAGAATAAATAACTTCCTTTATTTCTGTTTGATTTATTTCTGAGCCTGAATGATGTTTTATTTTGAAAAACGACCAGAGTCCCTCCATTACACCCGTCTATGACTCACTTCAGATGCATGAAGTCGTGTTTATTCTTATATATAGAAAATACAACAGTTTTTATGCCGCTCTTATCATTTTAATTTGTTGTATTATTACAGATCAGCTGTGAAAACACTGTCTGACATTAAACTGGTTCTTGGTGCACAGAAAAAAAAATGCCATGTTTTTTTTTCCTGAAGTTTTTGCAACTTAATGTGGAAAAATGTTGCTTTATTTTTTAGAGTGTGCAACTTTTCAAACGGCGCCCCATTGGTTTTCCCCGATCAGACCGTCTTAAAGATGACACTGATAGGTTTCTGAGGAAGCGTAATGAGGCCCTGAATTTGCGGCCGTCATGTTGGAAAAACTGCTTCCAAATATCTTCCAACATCAATCTAGAAAAAAGAAGGCAGAGCTTTAAACACCCAACTGTCAATCAGCTCAGCCTGGTCCAACTCTTTAACAGATGTACAGAGTAGAGCAGGACTGATATGGGACACCACTACTGATATACGGGCCGATAAAGATGAACCTTACACCACTCTAAACTGTAAAACAGTCTGATAAGAGATAATGCTGGACATGAGAATTAATGAGAACATGATTGAGAACATGTTTGGCATACATGCATACAAACTTGTCTACTGTAATATTCTTAAATCAAGTTGGTAACAAGAAAAAATAAATATTAAAATGTCCAAAATTTTCCCTGGAATTAAAAAAATGATGATGGCAATAAAACCCTGAAAATTTCCAATTTTCCTGAGCCCAATTTCCCATGGAATTTTTCTTGTTGAATCTAAATGTTATTGTAATTATACGTTTTTACGTATAATTACATTACATATACGTTTCAAATATAAATGATAAATATGAAGAGACAATATCTTAATTTTTTTTTTTAAGACAAAAATAAAAGTGAAAAATGGAAAAAGACCACAATATTATTACTGTGGTGTCAGAGTTAAAAAATGATGCTCTGATGTTTATTTCCACTGTGAGACTCGTACTTTAACACAGGACCAGGTGGAGGTTATTTGGCTTTACAGAAGGAACTATGGATTTAACCGTTTCTGCACTTGGGGGGAGTTAAAGTCTGGTTTTTCCTTCGTTGAAGCCTCGGTGTTGAGCTGTTTGTCAGAAACGAATCAATCAGAGGTTTAATATGACAAATCTAACATGCATATAAACTTTGCATCTGCGCAAAAGCTGCAGAACATGTGACCCATTTTCATGTGTGTTTCTCAGAAGCGACAGCAGAAATAGAATAATATCAAGATAATATCTGTAGTGGTATTTTTTAAAGTGATGGGAGAAATCCTATCAAGATTCTTTATGACCCTGATAAAAACGAACATACAGTAGCTCTATGGGAATAATGGGCTTACAGGTGAGCATCCCTCCTAACCTCCTCCTGACCTCAGCATCTCCACAAGGTTTGGTACCCAATGAGCCAACAGAAACCGCTCAAAGTCAGAATGTGTGGCTCTGAAATGACACTCTGGAAATAATCTGGAGCTTAAGTCACACGGTAAAGGTTAGGACAGAGCGCTTCTGTGAAAGTGTTGAATGTGTTTCTGTGAGTGTGCAGCAAACAACAGGAAGGTAAAAGCAACAATAAACCAGCAGCCTGCCAACTTTCCGCTCATCATTCTCAACAGTTTACTTGCCACGTTGACGGGACTGGCACCTCCCACCCGAACGGTTGCACGTCCACAGTAAACACGCTCAGATAAAGAGACGAGCTGAACCTCCGAGGAACACTTTACTGCTTTTGTGGACTACACAAAAAAAGACATTGTGCTCTGAAGACATTATGAAACATTTTCCTCTGTAGGACATCCTGTACTTTGAAAAAAAACCCTAAAGGTCTGCCAAATTCTGACGGCAGCAATCTGACATGTTTAATAAAATGAACTCCAGAGCCAACAACAAGCAGAGCGCTGCAGAGCGAGCCTGAATTCATGATGTAACTCCCACTGAAAAACACTGAAGCTATTAAAACAAATACTGGACAAGTGGAAAAATTTCTTTAACTTGAGGATTTAGAACGACAGATTCAGATTTGACCTTCTCTGACTTCTGATTAGGGTTGCAAAATTCCAGGAATTTTCATTTAAAATGAACTGTGTTACCCTAGTCATAAACATGTATACATATTAAACATTTGGGTTTGTTATAAGCAGACATGCATGCAAACATGTCTAATGTAATATTTCTAAATTTAGTCAGAAACAAGAAAAAAAAAACTGAAAATGTCCAAAATTTCCCAGAAATTAAAACAATAATAATTTACAATTACGTCAATAAAACCCTGAAAATTCCTGATTTTCTTAAGCTAAAATTCCCATGGAAAATTTCAGGAAACTTTCCTGAAATTTTCCATCCCTTTTGACCCTTTTTGTATTCATTATGAAATTCATCTTTGCTGCGGAAATTTAAAATTAAAATATCATCACTGTTTAATTTAAATGCTCAGTAAAATACTAAATTTTGATTGTTATATAAATGTTAAAGCTAGATTCAAATGTCACTCATGACTCAAAATGTTATTACAATGATAGGATTTAAATATAAATGATAAATATGAAGAGACAATATCCTAATTTTATTTTTTAAGACAAAAATAAAAGTGAAAAATGGAAAAAGATCACTATATATATGTAAAATATATTTAAAAAAATTATATATATATATATATATATATATATATATATATATATATATATATATATATATATATATATATATATATATATATATATATATATATATATATATATACACTCTCACCGGCCACTTTATTAGGCACACCTGTCTAACTGCTCGTTAAATTTCTAATCAGCCAATCACATGGCAGCAACTCAATGCATTTAGGCATGTAGACATGGTCAAGATGATCTGCTGCAGTTCAAACTGAGCATCATAATGAGGAAGAAAGGTGATTTAAGTGACTTTGAACATGGCATGGTTGTTGGTGTCAGACGGGCTGGTCTGAGTATTTCAGAAACTGCTGATCTACTGGGATTTTCACCCACAACCATCTCTATGGTTTACAGAGAATGGTCCGAAAAAGAGAAAATATCCAGTGAGCAGCAGTTCTGTGGGTGAAAATGTCTTGTTGATGCCAGAGGTCAGAGGTCAGAGGAGAGTGGCCAGACTGGTTCGAGCTGATAGAAAGGCAACAGTAACTCAAATAACCACTCGATACAACCGAGGTCTGCAGAAGAGCATCTCTGAACGCACAACACGTGGAACCTTGAGGCAGATGGGCTACAGCAGCAGAAGACCACACCGGGTGCCACTCCTGTCAGCTAAGAACAGGAAACTGAGGCTACAATTCACAAAGGCTCACCAAAACTGGACAATAGAAGATTGGAAAAACGTTGCCTGGTCTGATGAGTCTCGATTTCTGCTGCGACATTCGGATGGTAGGGTCAGAATTTGGAGTCAACAACATGAAAGCATGGATCCATCCTGCCTTGTATTAACGGTTCAGGCTGCTGCTGGTCATCTCAGACTGGTTTCTTGAACATGACAATGAGTTCACTGTACTCAAATGGTCTCCACAGTCACCAGATCTCAATCCAGTAGAGCACCTTTGGGATGTGGTGGAACAAACTCTCTGAGGAATGTTTCCAGTACCTTGTTGAATCTATGCCACGAAGGATTAAGGCAGTTCTGAAGGCAAAAGGGGGTCAGTGTGTGAATTTTCAGAAAAATTCATCTAAGCTGACGACGACAAAACCCTGAAAATTTCCAATATTCCTGAGCGGAAAATTTCAGGGAACTTTCCTGAGATTTACTGGAAATTTTTCATCCCTTTGCAACCCTCCATCTGAATTCACTTTGTTCTTCAATACTCGTGCAGTGACTTTAAAGTCGAATTTAAGCTTCTCAGATCTTGTTAAAGTCAAGTCTCACTAAAGTTTGTGCAAACTCACACAGAAATTAAAAAAAGCCTCTTCAAATTTTCTGGATTTTTTCTAGAACCAGTCCTAACTTCACAGAGCATTAAACGGATAAAACGATGAAAAATAATCACAAAGGTTTTACAAAAACACAGCGAAACTTCTCAGTTCAATTCATATTTAGCTTCTTCATTAAAACATGAAACAAAAAGCACATCAGAGAAGACAGGAGTGTCGTCCTACCGCTCTCAGAGGCCAGTCTAAACAGTTTCCCATACCCAAGGAGAGAAGAGGCATCAGAAAGGACCATGAGGACCTCTTCTCTCTGAAGCTCGCTGACTGGATCCTCAGAGGAGTGCAAACTCTGGTCACAGACAGACCCATCGAGAGACCCGGGACCTGAGCTAAAGTTGAAAAACACTGACTCACACTGTGGTGAACTGCAAACGGACGTAGTACAACCAAGAGCAAAAACAACAGAGTGTGAAGAGAGAGAGAGAGAGAGAGAGAGAGAGAGAGAGAGAGAGAGGGGCTAAATAAGAGGGGGAAGTGGGACAGGGAGAGAAAGAGAAAGATGCCTATTAAAGGAGAAGAGGGTGACTGTGAGATATTTCACCGACTGTCACACTGACCAGACTGTTATGTTCACTCTGTAAACAGCACAGACACCTCAGCACGGACTGACCAACACTGACTCCAAGAATAAACAAGGAACAGGAGCCAAAGTGCAGTTTGCAAAAAAAATCTCAGGGTCACCAGCATTTTCTGTTTGTGTCTGCTCTTTCTGGAAGTGGAGAACGCTGCGTGTGTCGACCTGTTTCCTCCCCTGCTGTCCTCCTCACCTGCACGCTGAGGCTCCAGCATTCATTTTCAGCCTTGAGATTTCAAGGTTTGTTTGTTTTTTACACCCTCCCCTCCCAAACCCTCCACCTCACATCACATCACATGGCTTTCTGCCCTCTGCAAGAGAGACAAGGTCACTCTGACCTCCGTGATAAGAAAGAGCCGCACGTCAAGATCAACGGCTAGCAGCGAAATAATCCCTCTGCTGTAAACCTGCAGAAGAAAATAGATTATTAAGACAGAATACAATCAGCTCTGAGTTAATCTTTTCAGTGTGAGATTAATTAGTGAGAGTAAGGACTCAAACAAATCCTCCTCCCCAGGTACAGATCTCCATCTGCTCTCATCAAATCTCTACAGGAAGCCAGATCTGCAAAAAAATCAATTTGCCTCTGAAAGCATCTCCCTGATGAAGATGCCAAAAGCATCTCGTCGTTGAACTCCTCTGCATCCAGCTTGCTCATCAGAGACCTTTTCCAGGTCACGCTAATGTTTTCACGGAGCAGCTCGCAGACTGACTCACGGGTTATTTGTAGACTGGGCTTTCATACGATAAACACCTCCTGGAGCCACAGAGGAAGGTCTCCGTGCTCTGATACGAGAGCTTCCCGTGAATGACTTCCTGATTCAGGATGAGACATGAAAAAGAGCTCTGATTTATGAGGAAGTGACTAAAAACTGACCCTGATGAGAACTTATAATCTCAGGTGTGTTCAGCAACATGAAACAGCTCCACTGAGCTGGTTGTTTCCGACCAAATGCACATTACCATATCAGAGATATCTCCATCTCTCTGCAGCAGAGCGCTTCATCTGCCCCGGCACATCCACTTCAGAGAGACAGGACTGCTGATTGAGGAGGTCTGTAGGAGGTGCTGCTGGATTTACAAATTACATAAGGAGTGCATGTGTCCAGGAAGCTTCTCCTGCTATCGTCTGTGCAGAAATGACAGTGTTTGTTTGCAGGCTGCATCACGGAGCACATTAGAGTTTATTGATTGTAAACAAGACGTCAGTGGAGCCAGAAAGCACCGTTAACCGTTTCATACCCGCGCTCAAAACATGTTTGAGTTAAAGTGTTTAAAAATGGCAGCTACAGAGGAAGAATGTGATGTTATTTGTTTAAACTGACTCTGAGTGCTTCCAAAGGAAGTTTGGCTCCCTTTTTAGATTTGACTTCCGGGCTCGAACCTGACCCTCCATCCACTTCACACATTAAAGAGCTTTGACCAAATACTCATCCACCTGCAGGCCCTTACCTGTCCAAACAGTGAGTTCAGGATGGTGCGTAAGTTAATCTCGGATGCAGAGGACGCAGCGCTGGACCTCCTGGACCGCCGGGAGGACCTGCTGGAGAGCGGAACCAGAGAGCAGGAGGACGGGGACGGACTGCTGACCTGACCCCCGCTGTTAGCCCTTTTGTGGTCTCTCGGCTCGCACAGAGGAACCCTGTCATCGGTGCTGTCCGACAGAGAGGGCACTCTGGGGACCGTGCGGCTGTGAGTGTGGGAGCGTCGGGGATACTCAGGCTCAGGTGGTCCGGCTCCCGCCGCAGGGGGACGGTCCTCCCGGTGGTGCTTCCTGCGGTGGTGCCGGTGTGTGGACTTGGTTGACCTGCAGCGCTCCCTCACTCCTCGGCCCGCCTCGCCGTTCGGCTCCGGCGGGTCCGGAACTTGGCTGTGAGGGGCGTGTGACTTGCACTTGCTCCGCGTGGCTGCATTGTTACTACTGTCCTGGCTGCCCACGAGGGACGGGTGGCACAGAGGTCTCCGGGCGCTGACGTCGCACTCGGCCGACCAGAAGGACTCCTCGGCTTTGCTGCTGCTGCTCTGGACTGCTGCGGGACGGTGGTGATGCTGGTGCTGATGCTGATGGTGATGCTGACTTCTCCGGCTCTCTGCGGTGCGTTCAGGGACGTGTGTTGATCTCCTCGCAGCCGAGGACGATTTGAGCAGAGAGGTCGTAGATTCAGATTTGGGAAAGGAAGAGCTCATCGCTGCGGTTCTGCTCGAGTCTGTCTCGGCGTGCTGGTCCGCATCGACATCACACACCGCTTTCTCCCCATTGTCGTCCCATCATGTTAGCATTTAGCAGAGCCTGCCGCGGTAAGTTAGGCTACATTTCACCACCTGATTGCTGTGCGGCAGCGCGGCAGGAGCGCGCACAGGCAGCGGAACACAGGGGCACACACGTCGCTGCGGAGCGCGTCACCTTTCATTGATGTGAGGAGAGCTGGGCTCGTGGCGGTGACGTAGGTGTGGACGATAGTGTGATACACACTAGATGACGGGAAACTTGTTCAAAATAAACACACACCAGACACACAGCACACACACACACACAGATAAAGGAGCTCATTACCAGAGAACTAGAAGACATGTAAACACGTCTGACACAGTTTCCCTCCACAGACAGAACAGTCAACCAGATGATACAGCAGGGCTTTAAATTACAAAAGTCACATGATCAGCATTTAATTTACTAAAAACACCTGAATGATATATAAACTCAATTCCAAGAAAATGTAAAAAATGTAAATAAACACAGAACACAATGTTTTAAAAATCCTGTTTAACCTTTATTCAACTGAATACACAACAAAGACAAGATATTTATTGTTCAAACTGATAAACTTTATTGATTTTTTGCAAATATTCTCTCATTTCAACAACAGGCAGATCAGTCTAGTACCTGCACTCTTTTACTACTGAGCCACGCTGTTGTAACAGGTGCAGAATGTGTCTTGTCATTGTCTTGCTGAAATAAGCAGGGACGTCCCTGAAAAAGACGTGGCTTGGATGGCAGCATATGTTGCTCCAAAACCTGTATGTACCTTTCAGCATTAATGGAGCCTTCACAGATGGTCAAGTTAGCCATGCCATGGGCACTAACACACCCCCATACCATCACAGATGCTGGCTTTGAGACTTTGACCTGAGAACAATCCAGATTGTCCTTTTCCTCTTTGGCCTGGAGGACACCACGTCCATGATTTACAAAAACAATCTGAAATGTGGACTCGTCAGACCACAGCAGACTTTTCCACTTTGCGTCAGTCCATCTCAGATGAGCTCGGGTCCAGAGAAGCCGGCGGTGTTTCTGGGTGTTGTTGATATATGTCTTTGTCTTTGCATGGTAGAGTTTGAACTGTCACTTGTAGATGTAGTGATGAACTGTGTTAACTGACAATGGTTTTCTGAAGTCTTCCTGAGCCCACGTGGTAATATCCTTTACACAATGATGTTGGTTTTTAATGCAGTGCTGCCTGAGGGGTCAAAGGTCACGGGCATTCAGTGTTGGTTTTCAGCCTTGCTGCTTACGTGCAGAGATTTCTCCAGATTCTCTGAATCTTTTGATGATATTATGGACTGTAGATGATCAAATCCATCAATTCTTTCACATTGTTGAGAAACATTGTTCTTAAACTGTTGGACTATTTGCTCACGCAGTTGTTCACAAAGTGGTGAACGAGCATTAGGAACGTGTTGCAGCCATCAAATTCAAAATGAGTGAATATTTGCACCAGGTTCAAAGGACTAACTGAGGTGGTTTTACTAGTTTTACATCAAAAGAGTGTAAGTTGAGATTTTGACTGCATGCAGAGTGATTCAACCTTGAGTAATCACAATGTAACGCAACAAGAGGGCAATCTGATAGCAGCTATTCACCGGTGCCCCCCCCCCCCCCCTCCCCATCTTTCCTGGATGTTCTCTGTGTTGTTGTACAGCTCATCTGCCCTCCTCACATCAGCTGTGATGCACTGCATCAGCTACACCTAGAGGTCCCCTGAGCCCACTGCAGCTCTTCATCCCACTGGCTTATAAAAGAGGCTCATTTTGGTACATTTCTGCTCCCATGTGCCCGTCTCATTACGTAAGGCTCTTTGAGTTGCTGATGTAAATGCAAAGCGCTCAGAGGATAACCCCTGGTACATACAGATGTATATCTGCATGAGGTCGAGCTGACGCCCGGCCCGGCCTCCCACTGTGAAGCCCTATTTCTGCTCTCCCTCAACAGTTGGGCCTGCTGTAATAATTCAGGAGCTGAGACACTGGAACAAAACACGTCTGTGCCATAAAACATTAAGCATATAAATAAGAGTTCCAAAGTATTCCTGAATGAATTAATAGAGGCGTCTGCTTCGCATCAACATGTGCCTCCCTCTGCTGCAGCTGCGGGTCTGACACATCGCTGCTCTAAACTGTGATCAGAGGAGGGAGGTTTGTGTCAGCGAGGGATGCTGGGATCCTTTTCCTCAGCGAAGGAAACAAGTGTGAGGCCAGTGTGAGCATTTAGTGCCTACGGCTCTGTATCCTCCTGAGGCTCCATGAGCTTAATAAATAAATAAATAAGTGCAGAGAAAACGCTGCAGCCTACGCCTCCCTGTGACCTTACTACAGAACTGCATCCAGCTGAAAATAGGAATCAGGATCTGTTTAGTCCCCGAGTTTTATTCCTGATAGCAAAGTGGCCTTTCTGTAGATCATCATATTTGATTAATGAGCTTCATGATAAAACCTGTTGTTTAAGACCTGATACATGTTCTCTGCCTCCTGGAGGATCATCAATCCTCTACAGTCAGCTGAAGTCGGATTTTAGCATTTTTTAAAACACCTGCTCTTATGAAAATCACTGATTCTCTTCAAGAATTTACTGAATTGCATATTTAGTCAGTAATTTATTACTTTTTAGTTACTCTGACATGAATTTCTATGTCTTGAGTCCAGTTTATTGTGTGTTGTGGTTCCTGTGTTTAGTTCTGTCTCTTCTGTGTTTCTAGTCTTTGGATTTTTTTGAGTTTTTCTGTTCTTGGACTTTAAATTTAGTTCAATAAAATTTTTTTGTTTATCTGTATTTGGGTCCTCCTCGTGTTTTTCCCATAGACTGTATAATTAATGGACGTAGTCTCCGCGACGTCACCCGTCTGTTCCTGAAACGGACTTTTGAAGCAAAACAGCCGGCGCAGCCATATTGGAAATGAGGCGTGCTGTGAGTCTCCACAGTAACAACCATAGGACGCTGCACAGTCACGTGATCTGAGCTGTGCCTCTGATTGGATGAACTGGCGAGCTTAATATTGTGAAAAAAATTCACCCCCTGTACAGTGCGTGCCGTTATTGAAATTAGCGATTCAGACGGAGACATTCTTTGTACCAGGCTGTAAATGTGCTTATTTTGTCTTGGTGTGTTTGTGACTTCCGGCACTTCTGGAGCCAGCCTCAAGTGGACACTCAAGGAACAGCAGACTTTAGCACTTCCGCATTGCCTCATATTTTCAAACTAGAGGTTGCTGCTTGGTTTTTCCCTGTTGGATTATGACGCAGAGCCTGAGGATCGGGACGAAGGCCCTCTTGAAACCCTTGGGATTATTCTTTGTGTCTTCTGCTGCTTTAACTCCACATTGCTCACCTTCTGCTTCAGATAAACAAACCGAGAAACAAAATTCAGTCATAACTAAATGTTTATGAATCAAGTGTTTTCGTGTTAATACCAAGCAGCAACCTCCAGTCTGAAAATATGAGGCGATGCGGAAGTGCTAAAGTCTGCTGTTCCTCGAGTGTCCGCTTGAGGCTGGCTCCAGAAGTACCGGAAGACACAAACACACCAAGCCAAAAAAGATGTTTTCACAGCCAAAATAAGCACATTTACAGCCTGGTACAAAGAATGTCTCCCGTCTGAATCGCTAATTTCCATTTCGTCCAATCAGAGGCACAGCTCAGATCACGTGACTGTGGAGCGTCCTATGGTTGTTACTGTGGAGACTCACAGCACGCCTCATTTCCAATATGGCCGCGCCCATTAATTATACAGTCTATGGTTAATACGTGCTCCACAGCGCCCACTAGTGACTTAAAACTGCAGCCCCTTGGGTTACTTTGAGCTGTACATAACTATCATGCCAAGACCTACAGAGAAGTCTCTTACAGCCAGAGTGGATTCTGAACAGGAAGTTCAGAAATTGGAGTTAAACGTCGGATTTTGAAGATTTATAGGGTACGTATTTGATCAATTTTTTGAAACTCAGTGGGCGTGGCCACAAAAAACGACCAAAGTTGACGATTTTTTCGGCTAAATCCAAATCTTAACACATGTACAATATTGGTAGCGCCCCCTACTGTCAACAGGACATCATGTGTTTTACTCTCTGATTAAAAATGACTGTTCTGCTCTGGACTCATATACACATGTGCACCCTCGTGGCTTTAATTTTTATGTGGATTTTGTTGTAAGTGTCATTAAACATCCAAATAATGAGAATTTTCTGACTTTTTTTTTTTTAAATGTGTCAGGCTTTTAAGGGTTAATGAATGACTGAAACGATGGATGCAGCAGATCTCAGAAACATGCAGTGAGCAGATGTTTTTGGGTGTAAAAGTGAAAGGTCTGACAAAAGCTGGTTAAATAAGATACTAGTCAATTTATTAAATGTACAGAAATACCGTTGAAAATCCACAGGAGAATGTGTTAAAGGACAAATCTTCATTCAAATGTAAACAAAACGTTAGCCCCGCCATGTACTGTGCATGTAAAGCAAATGCTTTGGGAATGATTCATCCTCTGAACAGCACTCCTGATTTCAAACCTAATGAAGGACCCCTCAATGTGAGTGTCAGCCTCATCCCATGTTGTAAACAGCTTGTAAATAATCAGACTTTGTAAACATCAGGATTTAATGGATGGTTTCTTGATTTCGCGATGGACCTGTAAAGCGGCAGAAGATTAATTTGCATTACCGTTTACACTGTGCACTGTGTGGCGCTGCAAAACTCAAACTAAAAAGAAAAAACATCACAGAACAACAGAGATAGTACTTCATAAACATTTTACAGAATCTACAAATTTTAACCTATCAAAACGAGTTCATGGTTGGCTTTTTTTTTTTTTTCCCAGAAATGCACTCTGTAGCTGCAAATCAAGACCACACAATAGTTATAGCATCGAAGACAATCATCTCAAAACATCGGGAAACCATTCCTTCTTCAGCCTCTACCCTATATACAGAAATACAAACCTGATATCAAATGCAACCAAATAACAAGTTTAGTAAAGATACCAAAAACGCGTCATCTCCAGTGTTACAGCACAGGCCGACTCAGACTATTAGACCTAAAAATGTGCTTTTCTAACCATGTCTCGCGAAAGCAGGATTGGTTTTTTGTTTGTTTTTTTTTTTTTGAAAGGGGAGCACAACAAACTACCACACCAGCAGGAGTCATACGAGAGAAATCAGCTGCGTCTGTAAACATTCATGTCGTGATCGACATTGGACCTCAGTTATCCAAACGCACACGAGCCGCCGTGTTCACACCTGATCAAAAGCTGAAGACCAGGTGAAAAACTGCACAGATTTACATTCTGCACCGTTGGATCTTAAAAAGGTTCAAAGTAGGTAAACAGTCTGTTCATCAGCTGATCAACAGTTTAAGAGCCTTTAAGAGACCAGAAGTCATGACCTCCTGACGGCGAAGGCTAAAAAGCTTCCTCTCTTTGAACCTGGTTGGACGAGGCCATAACTGCTCAGATTGGACTTCTGAATTGCTGAGATTTTGAGTTTCTTCAAAGATCCTGAGGGTCATGGAACAAAAAAGTCAAGAGGTAGACCCAAAAACATTTCACCGGAGGATCTGATTAGCTGTCTGACGATCCTGGACCAAACTGAAGGCTGTAACCGGTGTCACCTGCAGCCCAATAACCATCAGACGACGTCTGAGAGAGACGAAAAAACCTCTTCAAAGGCCTCGTCTCCTTCAACGCCACAAAATCAAGAGCAGCAAACGTGGAACACTGAAAGGAGGAAGAAAGTTTGATTCTCTGAGGAGAAAAAATGTCACCTTGATGGTCCTGATGGCTTCAAACGTTCCTGACAGGAGGAGGAGATCCCACTGGAGATGGTTTCTAGGCGGCACAGTGGAGGGGGCGCCATCGTCTGAGCTGCTTTTTCCTTCAATGGAACAATGGAGCTTCAGGGAGGTGGTGTCCTTCATGACTGAGGGCCCTGCTCTGTGTGCTAACGACTGGGTTTGTCAACAGGACAACAATGGCCGCCTGACAGAGGACTTCTTCCAGAGGAATCAGCTCACTCTTTGGGACCATCCTGCGTCTTCCCCTGATCGTCCAAAAATGGACGTATCAAGCATGCCCAAACCAATTTTTGAAAAGATAAACAAGAAAGTTGGAGCTCCTGGTCACTGACTGCTTTTTTCAAACTTTGGTTTATAGTTTAGGGAGTTTCCAGGAATTTTTTTTGAGGTGTGGTCTTAAAGTTTTGATCAGCTGATGAACAAACTGTTTCACTTTTATTGTTTTCAATAAACTTCTTATTCTTTTTTTTTTTTTCGTCTCTCTCTCATTTCTTCCTTTTGCATTTTGAAAACTCTACTTTTAACCTTTTAAAGATCCAACAGTGCAAAATGTAAATCTGTGCCACTGATCAGGTGTGATGAAGGAGAAATGCATGAATTCATAAGATCTTCATCGGTTCATGCTAAACTCATGTCATAACTTTCAAAAACTTTTTCAGCCTGCAGATCAAATCAGTTTAAATTTTGCTGTCAGTATTAATTCTGTAACATTAAGCCTGAACGCAACTCCTGCTCTAAATTCTTGTTTTTTTTCATTTTTTGGTGATTTCGAACTCAAAGCCTGAAAATGAACAAGAAGCACAGTCTCCAGAGGTGATTTACAAAGAAGCTGTTTATCAACACATCTGCATCAAGCGGTTAAAAGTTATGAGTTCAGTCTGAAAGAGGATTTTATTTTAATGAAGTTTGTAATCGTATCAAGCGTAACGGTGGGGTGACCGGCTCTGTTGAGTAACAGCTGAATGATCTGATTTCTTAGCCCTTGTGGAAATGTAAGCCGGTGGCATAAAGCAGTGGTGACTCGTGAAAGATGTTGAGAATAAAGTAACACCAGCCATACTTCATGGAAAACATCGTGTTTCTCTTAATGTCTGACAGAAATGTTTCCTCAGGGACCCCAATAATGGAGCGAGGAATAAACATAATATAAACATAACTCTGTAGCATGCTAGGAGCTATTTGTTGTGTTTATAGACAACTTTCTCTCCATCATTATACTGGTCTGAAATAAAACAGATCCATCAGCTGTTAACAGAAATTTAAAATAAAGTCTGCAAACATGACTCCTCTTGTTATTCACCAATTAATCATCATTACTTTAGATTCATGGTGTCACAAAACAGTAAAACACTCACCACATTTTTCCAGAGCTCCAAATTGGCCACCTCCTCAAACGCACTACTGGAAATCTAAAGATCTTTAAACTAAATAAAAAAATCAGATAATCACAAATCAGTTAATTTGACGTTTAAGAAGGATGTTTGAAAATTGTGCTTGAAAAAAAAAAGTCTTTGTTGTCGAAATGTTTGACACTTTCTTAAAGGGGCTGTGAGGACTATCCTGAAAAGCTAGTGGTTTTCCAGGATAAAGACTCTGTTTCCCATGAACACTTGCACCCACTGTCATGAGGATTTTACTCTTACTTAGCCCATGGTTTAGCCTTCAGCCTGTGTTCTAGCCTTTAGCCTCTGTTTTAGCCTTTAGCCCATGGTTTAGCCTTCAGCCTGTGTTTTAGCCTTTAGCCTGTGTTTTAGCCTTTAGCTCGTGTTTTAGCCTTTAGCCCATGGTTTAGCCTTCAGCCTGTGTTTTAGCCTTTAGTCTGTTTTAGCCTTTAGCTTGTGTTTTAGCTTTTAGCCCATGGTTTAGCCTTCAGCCTGTGTTTTAGCCTTTAGCCCATGGTTTAGCCTTCAGTCTGTGTTTTAGCCTTTAGCCTGTGTTTTAGCCTTTAGCTCGTGTTTTAGCCTTTAGCCCATGGTTTAGCCTTCAGCCTGTGTTTTAGTCTTTAGCCCATGGTTTAGCCTCCAGCCTGTTTCAGCCTTTAGCCTGTCTTTGAGCCTTTAGTTCGTGTTTTAGCCTTTAGCCCATGGTTTAGCCTTCAGCCTGTGTTTTAGCATTTAGCCCATTGTTTAGCCTTCAGTCCATAGTTTAGCCTTTAATGCTTGTTCTAGCCTTATGCCATGTTTCAGCCTTTAGCTCATGTTTGAGCCTTTAGCTCGTGTTTTAGCCTTTAGCCTGTGCTCCATCGCTCTTCTGCTTAGCTTTCCACCATCTCTACTAAATTAATCACAGAAATCATTTTCAGCAGAGAAAACCTCAGATCTCTCTTGTTACTGCTAAACCAATTTTCCAGCGTGGTGTTGTCATGGAGACTTCAACGTGCCGTAAATCAATCCGGTAAGCTAAGAAATATCACTCATAAATAACCGATACTGGTGCCGATAATCTCATTTGAAGTTGTGGATTAGGATCAGGCAGATATCTAGAAGAGAGACAGTTTTTTCAAGATCACTTAGAAAGTCCTCACAGGGACGTGAACCGACACTTCAGCTATGATGCAGATTTTCACCTATGCAGATGTAAGTATTGCAGGACTTTGAAAAGCTTCTAAGGATTATTTGGATCTTTGTTGTTTGTGTTTTAAGTGATTTTAACGTTTGTCTGACATGCTGTAAACTCAAACTGAGGCCGTGCACTGAAGGAACTGAAATGTAAGCCACAGTGTTTATGTCTCATTTTTTAGTTAAGATGGTCTGTTTGGACTTCATACGAGCCACTTTCACCTGCAGGCACATTTTTCTTACCTCATTGCAGATGTTTTTTCAGACTTGTCAGGTGAATGTGCCTCATATTAGGTCTAATGAGACTGTTTTTACTAAAAATAACCCACAAACACTTGCTTCGATTTCAGGTTTTGAAGTATGGTATTAATACCCCTCACTGAACCGGCCGTGTAGCTTTTCTACGCAGCTGAAACCCGTCTGATAAAAGAGGCCCAATGTTGGATCATCAGCTAAAAGAGCTGTGGGAGATGATGCACCAGACGGAGAGTATGTACAGGATGAATATGAACGCTGGTCTGGAGACAGGAAAAAGAGTTGCTCCCCTATCCTACAAACGCCGCCTCCTGGTCAGACATGGTTCCTCTCATTCGCACCTATTTCCCGTCTTTGTCTTCCAAACGGCCCGGAGTGAAAATGTAATCCAAGGCTTGTCTCTCAGCAGCGGCCACATTGGGGTGCCAGAGGTCCACCATGAAGACCACCCTGGGTCCGTCCTCTGCACCACCTTAAAGGATGAGTAAAAAACAGAGAAGCAGTGAAACAAAAGAAAAATCTTCAAGTGAAAGAGGGCTTCAGATTTTCTTAGATTTCCTCCTTTTAGAAATAAAAAAGGGCCGAAAAGAAACACAGGATTAGGTTTTAATCCCTTCTTACCCTCATGGAAAGCCCTGTGGAGGAAGGAGTCATCGAACAGCAGACAGCTGCCCTCAGACCAGCACTGTGGCTCTCCACCAACCACCAGCTCACAGGAGGGGGGCACTCTGAGTCCTGCCAGAGACACAAAACAAGTCCATCCCCGTGTTAGTACAGGACCTGTGAAACAAACTCATTTAAAGCAGTTTGTGTTGCTTAGCAACCTCCCAGGTAAAGTCTCCCTGCTGCTCTCAGAGCGTCCTGTGATTTTACAGCGTGCTGTCAGAAAGTGCCAAACAAAAGCCTGCACCACAATTAAAAGCTCTATTTATAACCCTCACACAGGAGGACTCAGTGGAAACGGACTCAAAGCCGAGGTGCAGTGAAAACATTTTGGGATAAGCAGCTAATTTCCCTCCATGTGGAGTCATGATCCAGCAGGATGCAGATTTTCAGTCCGGACACGACAGCAGCTGATTCCCTGGGCGGCAGCGCTCAGTTAAAGATGCTGATTACTGTAATCATCTGCTGTTGTGCCCGGGCTGAACACGCTCCGAGCCATCGAACGTTTCTTACCCAGGTGGCAGCGCAGTCTGACATTAGTTGGACCGTAATGCTCGGAGATGAGCGCGCCGGGCGTCAGCACGGAGAAGCAGGCGTTTCCAAACACGTTGTTGGCGATGAAGGTGCGCAGCTGGCCCAGCACCCTCCAGGCCCGGGGACACCTCCTCACATTGAGGACCAGAGGGGTGCCTTGGTTGACCAGGTAGTAGGTCCACCACTGGCCCCGAGGAGTGCTGTTCACCTTCCAACCCGGGGGGAGGGAGGAGCCGCTGCGGGCCGGAGGCTGGTGGTAGATGCTCTCAAACTCAGCCAGGAGGGCCGGGAAGCTCTGCTCCAGCAGCTCCACGTCGTGCCTCTGGATCTCTCTGGAGAAGAAAGGTGCTGACGGCAGGTCTGGGAGGAAGAAGACCTCTGGCCGCTGGATGGTGGGTCGGCTGTTCAGGTATCTGCCTTGATCTCTGACTCCTTTGTGCACCCTGCCCATACCTGACCAGGTGTAGCGCTTGGCGTAATCCTGCAGGCTGTGGTACAGCCTCTGGTTCAGACTCTCTCCTGCGCTGGTACATCGGAAGCACTCAGACGACTGGCAGAAGGCGAAGCCGTTCTGCTCCTCCAGCAGCGAGCCGCTCTTCCCTTTGCCCCTGCCTCGGCAGTCTGAACTCATAAAGCCCCCAACCACCCCTCCGATCCGGCCGGGTCCTGACAGATACCTCCCACGCAGAGGGCTGGTCCTGTGCTCCCGGCCCACCCTGTAACAATACCACATGAACAGCAGTAGCACACACATGCCGATGGCGAAAGCACAGACCTCACACTCCCTTATAGACTGCATCCCTCCTGCCACCATCTCCCTCACGTTCTCCAGTGACCACTCCATCTCTGCTCGCTGCAGGAGTGCTGAATCTGACAGAAAGACAGAAAAGTGCTGATGAGAGATCAGTTAACGCGTCTCCTCCGGGTGGTGATTGAAAGGGGCCTTAAACCACGCGCAGGGCGTTAGGGAGTCTGGTGTCAGGCAGCTCTTATCGCTGCCCCTAATGTACACAGTCTGCTGATTCGATCTGACACTCCGGCTCTTCTGTGCTAACATTTCAGCACTCTGCAGCGAGGGAAGGTTGCTCCTTGCATGATGTGTGGCTGTGCGGTATTTGTGCTGCTCCCTCTCTTGCTCTTTTAAGACGAATGCAGACAGTCACCGCGCCTTGGGGGCGATCTGCGCTCTGAAAAACAAAGACAGGAGGAGAAACAGAGTGATCAGGAGGGACGGAACGCTGCGTTAACGCGGCTACAGTCTGCAGAGTTCATCTGATGCAGGAATCGATGTCACACTTTGGGTGAAACTCGTCCGACAGAAAATCCTCATCCGGTATTCAGCTCATGTAAAACACACCTGCTTGAACTCACCCACACACTTCAAAATGACTGCACCTCATTCTCACACACACAGAATACATTTTGGAAATTCAGCTTTACACACACACACACACAGACAGAGCACACTTTGAAACCCATGAGTCATGGGCACATTGCTGCATTTAACTAAAATCTCTCCCCTTTGTGTTAGTGAGCGCACCACGCGCACTCTGCGCGCGCACTAAACAGAATTATGTAAACTTAAACAGTGTTTTTTGCCCACCCACGTTCATAATTGGCATTCATAGGCTGCTCAGCGGGAGCTGCATAAATGGATCCTCGGGGGGAGGGAGGGGGCGAGCCGTGCTCTGTGTAACCGTATGCTGTTGAAGAAAAAAAAAACACTCACACACGGGCTCGATTACATGAGAGTGATTATATAATTATAACGGACCAGGAGCCAAAACCAGAGGAGTGCAATGCGTCAACTGGGATCAGAAGTCCACGATGCTCCCTCACCAAACATGGTCGGGTAATCCTGCTCCAATAGATCCTCCCCTACATCCTGTCTGACAGCATCAAGACTCCCCCACCTCCCCCACTCTCCCCCGCTGCTTTTAGGAAAGCCTGGCCATCAAACCCAGTGAAACCACCTTCATTCCCCTCCTTCCTGACACAGCCTGCCCCGCTGCTGCTGCTGCTGCCACCAGGGCCGAGCTGCCACCTCAGACTGACGGCCAGCACCGTTCAACAACCGCCGTAAACAACCGGATCGCACCAAACAGAACCTCGTGCATTCCTCACCACAAAAGCTACGTGGATGTTTTGACGCGTGGGCTCGTGCAGAGTTCGAATCCCGTACCTACTCAACATTCATGACTGTGGCACCGGAGAGGCGAGGCGCACAGGTGTTTCTCCAGGCGAAGCTGCGCACCACTGCAGTGCACACGGTAGACGGATATCAGTCGCCAACATCATAGGAAACGTCTCCAAAATACTCAGAAGAAGTCCAAACTGGAGGCGGCGCGCGCAGGAAACCGGAAAAACATACCCGAGGTGTCTCACCGACCGACTGTCCCCCCTGTCTGTCTGTCTGTCCGTCTGTCTGTCCGTGATGGACAGCAGCTCCGGGCAGGCTTCTGATAATATTGTTGTAAATACTCAAGCTCCACCAGGGAAGCCACCCAGCGTCAAGAGCACGGACGAAAAGCAACGGTACTTCCGGTCAAGTATTTCAAAATAAAAGCCTCACTTTTTTTGACTGGTTGCTGATTATTTTTATGAAAGACGCTTGTTGAGCAACTTTTAGCCTAAAGTCAATAAACAAACTTAAACAAAACCCCCAGCATTCATATTCTGGATAATCGAACAAAATCATGCCTTGGCCTATTTCATTTTTAATCTTTTTTTTTTTTTAATCTTAACATTGTGAGCTATTAATAAAAGTATTTTACTAATTTCTTTTCAGTTTTTGATTTTTCAATGAGCAGATAGTTTTTATAAAGCATCGATTTAAATGTTGCACCTACTCAAAAAGGTCCAAAAAATATCCATCATACATTTAAACATTCTGTGTGTTTAACTTTCAACACATATACTTTGGGTTTTATCAGCAGTACATCAGAAAATCTTAATTTAAATAGACATTTTATTTTGAAGGCCAAATGACTTGATATCCGGTATTGATCTGATCACATCCGTCTGACTTGACGCTTATGAAAACCTCCCTCTTCCGTATGTTTTGTGCAGGTTTTGTGGCACAGTCATCAACTGCTGTTCAATACGTCGCTGCAGACACCATCTCCCAAGGTGCATTGCGCCGTGCCTAGATTGCGCTCTGTGGTTTGATGGGGACACTTTGAGACATCAAAGGACAACAGGGTCAGAACTTTTCCTTTAAAGTCTGCACCTTTTGACTTTACCTGAGGAGTAAAAACTGATCTGATAACAAGAACAAACATCAGATTATAAAAGTGAACCCTCAGCTGACAGATGTGTGTCTGTGGTTTTCATATGGATCCAGTCTGACCAGTCCTGGTTGGTCTGATCTCTTTTGCATACATTCAGCTCTATAAAGTAAACTCTGTAGTTGAACAGAAACTTACAAACTCTTCTCTTTGAGGTTGACTAATGTCCTTAATGCTTTTATTAGAAACCGTGTTGATCATTTTCACAGTATATTTAAAAGACAAACAGATATTTTAGTTGTATTTGTCCTCTGAGGAGCAGAGCGAGGGCCCTGCAGACGGACACCCTTCAAAGACCAGCAGTAAGTTGGTGGTGTGACCTCTCTGTGTCTTCATTTAAAGTGTAAAATTTAAGACCGAGTCAAAACCTGACCTGAGCTCAGTGCAGATATAAGAAACTAAGAGATGAGCCACACAGTACACACACTCAGCAGGCTCTTTATTAGATACACCTTGGTTAGTACCAGGTTGGACCCTCGTTTAGTGCTGCAAACATCCTCTTAACTCACTAAATGCTGCAAAGATCTGTTCTCACGCCGGGGTGGAATTAGATTAGACTTCTTTTCTTGTCTTGAATAAAATAACATTTTATTAACATTAAAGACCTGTTCATGTTTTTGGAAAGTGTCCTGAGGTGTTATGATTTGCTGCAATAAAAGTAAAGACTGATTGATTGATTCTCAGAGATTTTGGTGTTATGAACGTTGATGTTATTGAAAATCATATTAGGGATTTCCTGTTTGTGTGAACTGTGCTGATTGTAACATGTTTTGAAGACCAAAGAAGAAGAGGGCCGCTGGGGGAGGAGGAAACAAAGCCTATTAATGTATTATTATTATTATTATTATTATTATTATTATTATTATTATTATTATTATTAATAATAATGACAATACTAATAATAATACTAATACTAATAATAATAATAATAATAATAATAATAATAATAATTATTATTATTATAATAAAATAAAAGTCAGAATTCTAACTTTTTCCCATAGAATTCTGAAATTAAAGTCAAAACTTTGAGCCAAAAATTACATAAACGGATAAATAAATAAATAAATAATTTTTTTTAATAAATAAAAAAATAGAAATTCTGAGATTAAGGTCAAAATTCTGACTTTTTGGTCACGGTAAAAATAAATAAATAAAATAAAATAAAATAAAATAAAATAAAATAAAATAAAATAATTAAATAAATAAATAAATAAATAAATAAATAAATAAATAAATAAATAAATAAATTTCAGTGGCCTTGATCCTCTTCCGTTTCTGAAACGTCATGTGGGCCCGTAAGATTCGCCTCCATGTTACCCTGAAACCTCCAGAACCACCTCGTCTTTTGGGGGTTGTTTTCCCTCGCTCTGTGCTCCTTTAGCTCTAAGCTCTTAAGTCCCTTGTTAGTATTTGCACCCTAAGCTTGTTGTCTGTCACCTGGCTTTCATCCATCACCCTGCTGTGTGGGTGCCACATAAACCGGTCCAGTTCTTTGAGGTAAAACCACCTCTGGCCAGATTTAACAACACTAATGCCTCAACTTTGCTCCCGTGTTGAGAGCTCCAGGAGGAGGGCGGGGCCACGCTGCCCTTTGTGATCGGGCAACCAGGCATCAAGTCAGAGAAGCTGGGAAACTTCAGAGGAGATGATCTCAGCTCAGCTTTGATGAACATCACCAAGTTCACTGGATTTACGCAGATATGGAGAGGTCAAAGGCGAGGCTGTGCGCCTGCTGCGCTCTGATGCTGCTCTGCGTGGCTGCTGCCGTGGTGTGTGTTGCTCTGCTTGTGAGGCACAAATGTTCAGATGACACTTTTCCTAAAGCCGCAGTGGCTGCAGACTCCAGGATATGTTCGGAGATTGGACGGTGAGTGATATTTGACCTTTCTGTCGTAGTTACCAGATCTCTGAGAGGTTTGGTGAGCAGCCTGGATGAGTCAAAAACACACTGAGCAGCATTTTGCGCTCAATGAGACAGAAACAACACTTTAAGCACTGACCAGGGAGCCGATGAGGAGATATCCTGTGAGTTTTATGAATTAATGTGAACTTATCGCGTTATTACACGAGATTTCTGGTCAATTATGACCCAGCACGCGGATATCACAGTCCTAACAAATACCTCAACATGTTTTACTAAATTTTGAGTATTTATTTTATTATTTCTTTATTATTTTGGCCCCATGTGTTGAGGAGTTTCTGAGACGTCGTAACTTCTGTGTTTTTGAAGCCTGATGATCAGAGTCTATAAAATAAAGTTTATAATCATGGCTGCTAAATGTGATTTTCATGAAACCATCTCATGCAAAACATAAACACGTACCTGCGGACGGCGTAGCGGGAATAACTTTGCATAGATGCTAATCGGTGCGTGATCTCACAGGGACATCCTGCAGAGAGGAGGCTCGGCGGTAGATGGCGCCATTGCTGCGTTGCTGTGCACGTCCATCGTGAACCCGCAGAGCATGGGCCTCGGAGGAGGGTCCATCTTCACAGTGATGGACAGCTCTGGTAACAACATTCAGCCATAATGCAAGAAAACGACCCAGAGCGCAGCTGTGAAGCCTCATACCTCATCTTTTTTTTTTTTTTTAAAGGAACAGTGAAAATAATCAACTCCAGAGAGACCGTACCCCAGAAGTTTGACCCTGACCTGCTGAAATCCTGTCCCAAGACCTTCCAGATGATGTCAGGTACTGGTCTGGTTTGTCAGTTATCACAACACCTGCACACTTTGAGGCATCTTATCGTTGTTTTGATGTTCTGTCTGCATGTTGGAGATTAAAATCATAAGATTAAAGTCTTGCAGAAGCAGGCAGGAAGTCAGTCTGGTCTTGGACATGATAATATATCCCCATCTTTCATGTCTTCCTCTTATATACACACCGAGGGCCCAACAGGCCTGACGTATAGAAGCTGTCCCTGAGCCAGGACCACACACACGCTCCGGGAACAGGAGGCTTACACAGGCGATTAATCTTGTCAGGACACCAACTTGTAAGCCCTTTTTTTTTTGCAGGCAGGGGAGTTTATCTGTTAGTGATATAGTGAGGACATTATAAGAGAGGAGGAGAGGTGTGTTTGGTGTTCAGCATCCGTCAAATGAAAGAAACATAAACCTTAAAACAGCATTATTTACAAAGCTGTCAGAGAGTCCAATCCGTTGAAAATCAAAATAATGTTCACTGTCGTCTTAATACGACACCTTCAGTCCTTCATCAGGGAAAGTACTCAGATCCTCAGCTCTCACACACCTGTCAAAAAAACAATCTGTGGGTTAAAGTTACTGTGGGTCTTCATTTACAAACCCAATTCTAGTGAAGTTGGGACGTTGTGTAAAATGTAAAGACAAGATTTTTATTGTTCAAACTGATAAACTTTATTGGTTTTGGCAGATATTCACTCATTTTGAATTTGATGGCTGCAACACGTTCCTAAAAAGCTGGAACAGGCTCAACAACAGACTGGGAAAGTTAAGGAATGCTCGTTCACCACTTTGTGAACAACTGCGTGAGCAAATAGTCCAACAGTTGCAAAGAATTGATGTATTTGATCATCTACAGTCCATAATATCATCAACAGATTCAGAGAATCTGTAGAAATCTCTGCATGTAAGCAGCAAGGCTGAAAACCAACACTGAATGCCCGTGACCTTTGACCCCTCAGGCAGCACTGCATTAAAAACCAACATCATTGTGTAAAGGATATTACCACGTGGGCTCAGGAACACTTCAGAAAACCATTGTCAGTTAACACAGTTCATCACTACATCTACAAGTGACAAGTTCAAACTCTACCATGCAAAGACAAAGACATATATCAACAACACCCAGAAACACCGCCGGCTTCTCTGGACCCGAGCTCATCTGAGATGGACTGACGCAAAGTGGAAAAGTCTGCTGTGGTCTGACGAGTCCACATTTCAAACTGTTTTTGGAAATCATGGACGTGGTGTCCTCCAGGCCGAAGAGGAAAAGGACAATCTGGATTGTTCTCAGGTCAAAGTCTCAAAGCCAGCATCTGTGATGGTATGGGGGTGTGTTAGTGCCCATGGCATGGCTAACTTGACCATCTGTGAAGGCTCCATTAATGCTGAAAGGTACATACAGGTTTTGGAGCAACATATGCTGCCATCCAAGCCACGTCTTTTTCAGGGACGTCCCTGCTTATTTCAGCAAGACAATGACAAGACACATTCTGCACCTGTTACAACAGCGTGGCTTCGTAGTAAAAGAGTGCAGGTACTAGACTGGCCTGCCTGCAGTCCAGACTTGTCTCCCATTGAAAATGTATGGAGCATTATGAAGCACATAAAGTTTATCAGTTTGTGATGTTGAAGGTCATTCTTTAGATGTTTGATTAAACAGGTGGCCTGTCCAAATCGACCCTCTTACAGGTACCCGCTGGATCGGGGTCCCTGGAGAGCTGCGGGGTTATGAGATGGCACACAGGCTCTCTGGAAAGCTGCCGTGGTCAGCCCTCTTTGAACCCACCATCAGACTTGCCAGAGAAGGTTTTCCCATCCCACAGGTCCAGGGTCGATACCTCTCCTATGTTGATATGAATGAGACCCAGCCCCTGCGGTAACTAAACCACCCTCAGTGTGACGTGCAGAAATCTGTTTCACCTCTCTGACAGGTGAGAGCTGTGACCTGTCTTTGCCTCTGACCTGCAGGAAGCTCTTCTCCGATGAGAATGGGAAGATGCTGCAGATCGGTGATTTGGTGAAGTTTGAGAAACTGGCCGACACCTTGGAGGTGATTGCGAAACACGGGGCGGACGCTTTTTACAGTGGCAGCATAGCAGAGGATTTGATCCGAGACATGCAGGAGGCAGGTATTGTCAGACAGATCGTATTCACCGTGCTCTCTTTTCATCCATTTTCTTTCTGCCTGGTTCTATGATCTAATTACAAAAGAGCAAATCAATCGGGTCTGTGCAGCGCTGCAACGATCCCTCACAGACTGTGAGCTGCCGGCCCGCATTAGAAGTCTCCATTATGTGGAGCTGAGAAGCCCTTCTTTCAGTTTTGCTCAGCTGAACCATTTGTTTCAATGTTTTTGCTCAGGAGGAACGATCACCATGCAGGACTTGGCAGCGTACAGAGTTACAGTGACGGATGCGTGGGCTGTTCCTTTGGGAGAGTACCAGATGTACATCCCCCCACCCCCTGCAGGAGGCATCGTCCTCAGCCTCGTCCTCAACATCCTGAAAGGTTTCTGCTGCACGCAGAGTGCAGAGCTGCTCCTCCACTCTCAGATCACACAAAGGAGCTTGTTAGCTGTACTCAGAGCTGTGCCAACTGACTCCTGTCAGTGCTTGTTGCACTCATGTTGACACTGAATGTCTGTTTCATGCTCTGAGAGCTGAGCCTGTAAAAAGTAAAGAACCATGTGTCTTCACAGGTTATCATCTGAATTCAGCATCTCTGACAGGTGAAGGAAAGACACTGGCCTATCATCGCTACATCGAAGCTTTTAAGTTTGCTAACGGGATAAAGAAACATATCCGGGATCCACAGTTCAGCTCAGCAGAAGTAAGTTTTTACACTCTGGGTCACAGGAGTGAGTCTGTGGCCTATAATCAGGGGGAGGGAAGCTTTTATATCCTTATCATAAGGGGAAAATATCTCTCATGGTGTTCAAAACAACCTTTTACTGGAATGTATTAAAGTACTTGGAACATTTCATTTAAAGCTCCTGTGAGGAGCTTTACATGAAATGTGTGAGGAGCTTTAAATGAAATTTTTTAAAGCTCCCGTGATGTTTTTTTTTTTTAATGAAATGTTTAAAGCTCCTGTGAGAAGCTTTACATAAATGTGTGAGGAGCTTTAAATAAAATATTTAAAGCTCCTGTGAGAAGCTTTGAATAAATGTGTGAGGAGGTTTAAATGAAATGTTTAAAGCTCCTGTGAGAAGCTTTAATGAAATGTGTGAGGAGCTTTAAATGAAATGCTTAAAGCCCCTGTGAGAAGCTTTAAATAAATATGTGAGGAGGTTTAAATGAAATGTTTAAAGCTCCTGTGAGGAGTTTTAAAGGAAGTGTCTGAGGAGCTTTAAATGATTTTTTTTCAGAGCTCCCAGGATGAAGTTTTTTAAATGAAATGTTTAAAGGTCATCACAGAAGCTTTAAATGAAATGTTTAAAGCTCCTGTGAGGAGTTTTAAATTAAATGTTTTAGGAGCTTTAAATGAAATTTTTAAAGCTCCTGAAGTTTTTTGTAATGACATGCTTAAAGCTCCTGTGAGAAGCTTTAAATAAATGTGTGAGGAGGTTTAAATGAAATGTTTAAAGCTCCTGTGAGAAGCTTTACATAAATGTGTGAGGAGCTTAAATAAAACGTTAAAGCTCTTGTCAGAAGCTTTAAATAAAATGTTTAAAGCTCCTCAGAGAAGCTTTAAATGAAATGTTTAAAGCTCCTGTGAGTAGTTTTAAATTAAATGTTTTAGGAGCTTTAAATGAAAATTTTAAAGCTTCTGCGATGAAGTTTTTTAATGAAATGTTTAAAGCTCCTGTGAGAAGCTTTGAATAAATGTGTGAGGAGGTTTAAATGAAATGTTTAAAGCTCCTGTGAGAAGCTTTAATGAAATGTGTGAGGAGCTTTAAATGAAATGCTTAAAGCCCCTGTGAGAAGCTTTAAATAAATATGTGAGGAGGTTTAAATGAAATGTTTAAAGCTCCTGTGAGGAGTTTTAAAGGAAGTGTCTGAGGAGCTTTAAATGATTTTTTTTCAGAGCTCCCAGGATGAATTTTTTTAAATGAAATGTTTAAAGGTCATCACAGAAGCTTTAAATGAAATGTTTAAAGCTCCTGTGAGGAGTTTTAAATTAAATGTTTTAGGAGCTTTAAATGAAATTTTTAAAGCTCCTGAAGTTTTTTGTAATGACATGCTTAAAGCTCCTGTGAGAAGCTTTAAATAAATGTGCTAGGATGTTTAAATGAAATGTTTAAAGCTCCTGTGAGAAGCTTTACATAAATGTGTGAGGAGCTTAAATAAAACGTTAAAGCTCTTGTCAGAAGCTTTAAATAAAATGTTTAAAGCTCCTCAGAGAAGCTTTAAATGAAATGTTTAAAGCTCCTGTGAGTAGTTTTAAATTAAATGTTTTAGGAGCTTTAAATGAAAATTTTAAAGCTTCTGCGATGAAGTTTTTTAATGAAATGTTTAAAGCTCCTGTGAGAAGCTTTGAATAAATGTGTGAGGAGGTTTAAATGAAATGTTTAAAGCTCCTGTGTTGATTTTTTTTTAATGAAATGTTTAAAGCTCTAGTGAGAAGCTTTAAATAAATGTGTGAGGAGGTTTAAATGAAATGTTTAAAGCACCTGTGAGGAGTTTTAAAGGAAATGTCCGAGGAGCTTTAAATTAATTTTTTTAAAGCTCCCGTGATGAAGTTTTTTAAATGAAATGTTTAAAGCTCCACACAGAAGCTTTAAATTAAATGTTTAAAGCTCCTTTTAGGAGTTTTAAATTCAATGTTTTAGGAGCTTTAAATGAAATTTTTTAAAGCTTCTGAAGATTTTTTAATGACATGCTTAAAGCTCCTGTTAGAAGCTTTAAATTAAATGTGTGAGGAGGTGGAGGTGGTGAAACTCTCTAACAAACCATAGTGAATTCCAAACAGGAAGTTTGGAAATTGGACCTAAATGTCCAATTTCGACAATTTTTAGGGTACGTATTTTATTGAACTCGTCCCGTAGTTTTTCCGATTATCATCAAAAAATTTTGTGTGTGATACACAGATGATTTAAAGTTATTAAAGAATTTTTTGTAACTCAGTGGGCGTGGCACTGCAGTGCAGATCTTGCAGAAACACAGGATCCAGGGCCTGCTTATCCCCACTTGTGGCTTTAATATTTCACTTGCATTGCATGTTTGCACAAAAAAAACCCAAATACTTGCTTTCAAATCCCTGAATAAGTGAAGCTGGTCAGAAATATTTCTTTCTTCTGAAACAGGTTAGACTATGAGTAAAAAACTTACAGGACGTGACCTGAAACTGCTCTGGAGTTCAGTGTAAATAAATGCACCGACGTTCCTCTCTCTGCTGCTGCTATGCAAAATTTAAAGAACGCCTCCTGTACCATGTTTGAAACGCCTGTGAGCTTTATAAGCAGACAGAAAGTATTTAAAGGGTCAGAACGAGTTGCGTGTTTTTCATCTCAAACATTCCTTTCATCATGTTTCCATCCTCTCAGAGCCTGAGTTATGATTAATGCTCTGAATTTGTATCCGCTGTTATTCGAATGCTTTGTACTTTGCACAGATGGCCAAGAAATTCACAGAGGACAGCTTTGCCGACAGCATCCGGAGCTTGATCAGCGACGATAAGGCCCATGACCCCCAGTATTACAACATCACCCCGCATCTGGACAGCATGGGCACCACGCATGTGTCGGTGCTGGCCGAGGACGGATCCGCTGTGTCTGTCACCAGCACCATCAACCACATGTCAGTCCCCACAGGGTCCTGCTTCAACCATTAAATATTGTCGCTTTGGAAGCGGAGGATTAAGAGAGATTATGGAGTGTTTTTGTGAAAGGAATTTGAAAAGAAATCTCCCTCTTTTTCATAAGACTCCTTAAATCACGCTCCAGAAGCTGTTTGCAGGAGCCCAGATGACGGATCATAAATCTCTGTATGTTTCATGTTCTTAACGATGTGTTAATCCCGTTCTTCTCATACGTCTCCGTCACAGATTTGGCTCTAAAGTCTTGTCTCCAAGGACCGGGGTCATCCTCAACAACGAGCTGTATGACTTCTGCGGGAGAGTCGATAACATCTTTCCTGGTAATCAGATCAGCACGACGTGTTTTCAGTCTTCATTTCACCGTTACAGAAACAAGAAAGATGCATGCCTGGAATCATAAAACAACGTCCTCATTTATAGATACCCAACAGAGCTTCCAATTGGTTTATTAAACTTATTAAAACTAACAGCAGCCCACCAAAGCTTACTCTCTCTCTCTCTCTCTCTCTCTCTCTCTCTCTCCTGCACCTGCTCAGGGGTTTAAATCATGAAGACCACTTCTTCTTTTGTTTACATTTTTAGAGGAAGGACGTGGTCAAATGGTAAAACTGATAAATGTCAGCTGGTGTAACCAATTTTTCTCATAAAAAAATCAGATATTGCACCGAAAAAGTTGTTCTGAATCTGATTTTATCAGTCTGCTACACTGTAAAAAAATGACATTTTAAACCAGCTAAACCAAAAATAGAGAGAAAACATTGATGTCGCGATATATTACATATATAATATGTTATATATATTATAACATATTATCAAGTTCAAAAATGAAATATTTTGAATAAACGTTTTTGTGGTTACACCATGTGACGGTTCAATGGGATTGATTCTTTAACCCTTTAACTTCCTCGCCTTTTAACCCTTCAACTTTCGCTTTTTAAATGCAAAGGATATGAAGGCTGTTTCATTTTTAACCTTTAAATGTTCCATCCAAAAATAAAAAAATAAGATTTTTTTGTATTTTTCCTCTGCTGTTGGGGCACTAAAATCAGAAACCACAAAATTTAGAAAAAAATATTTTGAGCCGTGGAGACGATTCAATCAAGTTTGACTCCGTTCAACACATTTTCAACAAGATATGGCGACTTAAAAAAAATGCTCAATTCAAACGGTTGAGCTGGAAGTTAAAGGGTTAATTGGTTAAAAATGGTAGAAATGTCATATAAAACATTCTGACACCACAAGTTTAAAGCTGGTTTTTGTCACATATATCTCACTGTCCCTCGAGCGTGACGGTCACCTCTTCGTCTACAGGGGGCGCTTCACATTATTCAGATATGTTTTGATCAAACAGGAAGATGCATAAATACACTGGTACAGAAATCCACCTGGAGCTGAAAACCTCATGACTCTTATGATACTCCAGTTTTATTTAATTTACCCTCGCTCTCCACTTATTAGGTCCACCTCACTCGTCCCAAGTTGGACCCCCTTTGAGCCTTCAGACCGGTCTTAATTCTTGGTGTCGTAGATCCAACAAGCTGCTGAAACCTTCCTCAGAGGTTTTCCTCCATATTGTCATGTTGGCTTCATTTGTGGTCTGAGAATCTCCCGTTCCAGCACATCCCAAAGGAGCTCTCCTGGACTGAGGTCTGGGGACTGTGGAGGCCGTTGGAGTCCAGGGAACTCATGGTCATGTTGAAGGAAGCAGTTTGAGATGATCTGAGCAGTTTGTGACATGGAGCGTGATCCTGCTGGAAGTCTCCATCAGAAGATGAGTCCACTGTGCTCAGAAAGGGACGGACCTGGTCAGCAACAAGACTCAGGTTGGCTCAGGTGGGACTAAGGGGTCCAAAGTGAGCCAAGAAAATCTCCCCCACACCATGAGACCAGCAGCAGCAGCAGGCTGAAGAGTTGATCCAAGGCAGGATGGATCCATGCTTTCATGGTGTTCACTCCAAATCCTGAGTCCACCATCAGACCAGGAGAGGTTTTTCAGTCTTCTATGGTCCAGTTTTGGTGAGCCCATATGGATTATAGCCTCAGTTTCCAGTTCTTAGCTGACAGGAGGGTCACCCGGTGTGGTCTTCAGCTGCTGCAGCCCGTCTGCTTCAAGGTTGGACCTGTTGTGGGTTCAGAGATGGTCTTCTGCTGACCTTGGTTGGAACCAGTGGTTCTTTGAGTTCCTGTTGTCCTTCTGGACTTTCTGGAGTCCTCTAGACTCAACAAGACCTTCAGTCCCAGAGAACTGCTGCGACCTGGAGATTTGTTTTGTTTGGGACCATTCTCTGTGAACCCTACAGATGGTTGAGGGTTCAAATCCCAGTAGATCAACAACCACGCCACGTTCAGAGTCTCTTAAATCCCCTTCTCTTCTTCATCCTGAGGCTCAGTTTGACCTTCAGCAGCTCGCCTTCATCACGTCTACATGACTAAACGCTGCAGAGCTGCTGCGCTGTGATTGGCTGATGTTTTCTGTCATCTTTTCTCGTATTTGATGAGTTCATGTTTGCATGCTTAAACGCCAAAATGGAAAAAATATGAAAGTAAACACTTTTCTCCTTAATATCAGCATATAAGAAACTAAACCGTAAAGAACGATTGACTTTAGTCCTGAGACCTGAACTCATTACACCCTCAGACAGGAAGTCTGGAGGGTTGAGAGTAGAGGAAGAGTTTCTTCTTTTCGGCAAGGAGGATATTTTAGTAGGAAAGTGGTGAAGAAAGGTAAAGTACATGTCAGGGTTGAATTACTGCCCTTCATGCTCTGATTGACGCCTTTGATTCCCGTATTCAAAGACGCCCCGCTGCATGCATCTATAATCATTTTCTCCTCATTCTTCTCACACTGACGAGTCTGTTCTGTCAGTCAGAGCTTTTGTTGTGCACACAGGGGAGCAGCCTCCCTCCTCCATGGCCCCCGCTGTGCTGAAGTCCCGGTCGAAGACGCTGGTGATTGGATCGACTGGTGGAGGAATGATCACGACCGGGATGGCCTCGGTACGTATCAAGGGCAATCATGCTAAGTGCTATTAAGATAAATTGCCGCCGCCTAATGCCTCTCACTGTTGTCATAGCGAGAGCGTCTTCTCAAGTGTCTTCAGCGTGTCCATAATCTGTTCTGTTATCATCACTTCCCCATCAGACAGATTGAAATGTCGTGTACTGTCTCTCCTCCAGACGCTCATGAACCACCTCTGGTTTGGGAAGAGTCTGAAGGAGGCCATCGCTGCTCCTGTTGTGTTTGTCGACTCAGAAAATGCAGCAAAGTTTGAGCCCAGGTTTGATAAGGTAACGTGCTGAAATCAGCCATGATGAATAATTTTCAGAAGGGTTGCAAAAGGGTGGAAAATTTCCAGAATTTTCCAGAAACTTTGGAGATTTTTAAGGTTTTTTTTTTTCTTGTGATGAACTTGACGAGGTTCTCAAAAATGATCTTGGTTGAACCAACATGATTGAATGTAAATTTCCACTGAGACCACATCTCAGGATCTGGACTCTAGAAGTCCTGTCAGATGAGGTTTTGGTGATTGTGCTGAGAATCATTTTTAGAGGCTAGCTAGCCAGTTAGCTCGCCAGTTTTCTGTTAGCTTAGCCAGATAAGCCCACCAACTAACAGACGTAAGTAATTAGCATTGCAGTGAGCTAACATTGGTTAATAAATGAATTGTAATGATAGCTAGCTAACTGAACTTTGGGGAACTTGCATTGAATCATGTTAGCTCCACTAGCTTAGGTAGCTAGCAAGAAAAACATTTAGTCAGTTCCTGATCTTAAGATAAAAACATAGCCTATGATGCTAGCTAGCTAGCTTGGTTTATGAATCCAGCTTTCATCTACCTATCTGTTTATTTGTGCATAAAATAGCAGATAGTGGACTGATTATTTGGCTAATCGCTAATTGTTTAGTGATAAACCATTAAAAATCTGATTAGTGTCATTAATAAATGTTGTTTCAGACATATTTACATGTATGTTTGCTTATGACAAATATTTATGCCTCTATTCACGACAGTTAGAGAAAATTCATTTATAATGTCATTTAAAAATATCACAGTAGACATGTTTACATGCATGTCTGTCTTACGTCATGTCTTCATATTTATAAATGTATAAGACCGGGGGAAATGCAGTCAATATAAATTCTGAAAAATTCCTGTAGAAAGTTTCCAACTTTGAAAATTCCCAGAATTTTGCAAACCTATTTTTAAGTATCCATTATTAAAAATAATAAATTATTTTACCCTCTGCCCCTCAGTGGAGCTGCTCATACCACAGACAGTGTAACACCATCATGTTTCTACCTCTTTCTTTTGTTATTTATTGAACTTCAGTTTAATTTATATAATCTGTTGCAGTTTTTTTGATCCGCTCACATTTTCACCTTTCTTCTTCTCATCGTTTGTGGTGTAATTTTGGATTTTCCTCCGGGGAACAGTGAAGTTCTGTCATATCTTATTGCATCTGCTCCTCTTTGTCTCTCAGGATGTAATCGAGGCTCTGAAAGCAATGGGCCACACAGAAGGCTCCACCAGACATTTCTTCAACGTGGTCAATGCGGTGGAGAGAGAGGACGGCTGTATTACCGCCGTGTCTGATGCCAGGAAAATGGGCGAAGCAGCCGGTTACTGAGACGCCACAAACACTGCCACAGACTGAGTTTTATTCTGCTGGAAAAATCACCGAGGAGGGGGTCCGGATGGCAGACCTCTTCAACTGAGCACTCACAGTAACATGTAGCTGTTACACGTGTGTGGCCTGTAACACGGACATGTTGATGAGGAAACAGCAGCGACTGTTTCTAACCTGCTGGGACTCTTTGAGCTGGATCATTTCAACTTACCTACACAACAAAATCTGAAATCCAACGAGTGTTTGTGTCTTAATTTAGTGAAAAAATGTCATATGAGACTTAATCTGAGCCACATTCACCTGACAGGTCCAGAAAATGTCTTATTTAAGATATTAAAGGACAAAATGATGCCTGAACCGTGTGTAAAGACTGAAAATCTGCAAATCCTTTTGTTTCTTGTATTAAGACATTATTCTTGTTTTATCAGAAACTTGACAAGTTCTTCTTTTAATGTCTTGAAATCAGACAAACACTTCCTGATGTGTCACTTTTTGCAGTTTATCGACATTTTATTTTTCAAAAACATTTCAGTTTTTTTTTAATTGTATCTGAGACTCTAAATACAAACCAGGTTCATCTTTAAAAGTCCTATTTAGTGAATTATTTGGTATCCAATTTTTAGCATCCTGAAGCTCTTCTTTTACCTTTACTTTAAACGATATGTGAGCATTAAATCCATAGGGTGTGAAATAAAGATATTCTGTGTTGTATTCAAAAGAATAAATGTTTTGGAGAGGAAACATGTATGTCACGCTGACTCATCCCCACATTACAGTGCTTCATTTTTTTTTTTTGCTGTAAACTTGCTGAGTCACTCAGAGCAGATGCATGAGTCAGAAAGGATGAAGCTGAGGAAGAGCCAAATGCATCAAACGGGAAAAAATCGAAGGTCAAAAACAACCAAATCCTACCCGAACAGTCCATCCGTCTGACCCGAGGTCAGTCCTGTTGTGATCATGTCTGCAAATCCACCATCCTCTGCTTTCGTTTATTCATTTATTCAGGAACAATCTGGACAAAGTCTCTGTGCCGTTTTTCATAAATTATTTTCCATTTTAGTGCCGGAGCATGCAGCAGCTGGAGCAGGATAATCAGATCTCAGTGAGGCCACAGGAGGAGAGCAGCTTCTTCTGGGAAAGTTTGAAAAGAAACGTGATGAATATATATATATATATATATATATATATATATATATATATATATATATATATATATATATATATATATATATATGTATATATTTTAGTTATTTAACTCCAAATCCAGAGAAACAAATCCGTCCTGATCTGTAAAGGTCAGATAATCTGCTCCTGGAGTTATCAGGGGCGGGCCCTGCTGCACCGTCACATGATATTTGGACCTGAGAGGGGGAGACAGTCATACTGTGTCCTGACCTTAAAGGAGACACCTGCTGAAAATGCCACATTTCCATGTCTGGCAGCACGAACAAACAGTTGCCAGGAGAGGATCATGGGCAGACCCACGTGTGACGAGCATCCTGCCTTTCTGCTGCAGCGATGGCAGCTCAGGCCTGATCCCTGACAGCACAGAGCGGCGCAGATGATCCGCTGGCTCCGAAACAAGTACAGCACTCCAACAACCAATCCCAAACAGCACAGCCTGAGCTGATTGTTTTTTATTGCCCTATTTACAGACTAATCTGCATAAATAAATCCTCAGTTTGTTTGTGTGGGCGGCTGCAGGTTCTGTGCTTGTGACCCAGATGTTCCAGAACACTCACTTTTTAATTCTGGAGACCGTCAAAATAAAACAAATCCAGAGAGTTCTTCTCAGTTTGGTTCTTTTATTGGCAGTCAGAGTCTGGCATGAGACGAGTACACACAGGCAACAAGGAAGAGTTTGACGCTGAGACATTAAAAACAAACTACGAACCAAGTGGACAGATGTCTCCACCACCAAACTGAAACATTTAACACAACGTGTGTGAACACGGATTGAATTTCCCGCTCTGTTTTCTGATTTGTTGTCGCAGGAGGTCGCTGTGCTCAGTTTCATAGTTATTAGTCATTATCATAATCACCGAGCTGGACAAAAGACGAAACACCAAAACAATAACACAAATAATTACAGCAGTAAGCAGACACTTATCTTGTACGAACACATAAAACACACGTTTAAACATTGATTATATATCTGGTGGAGCAGGTGTGTCGCTTTCAGTGAGCCTTCTAACAAACATCAGCCGTTTGGTCAGCGTGTACCGTACAGAGGAATGCATTCAGCTTCAGCTTCTAAAATACAACCCCGATTTCAATTTGTAAATCCTGTTTAACCCACATTCAACTGAATACACTACAAAGACAAGATATTTATTATTCAAACTGATAAACTTTGTTTTTTTACAAATATTCACTCATTTTGAATTTGATGCTGCAACATGTTCCTAAAAATCTGGGACAGGGTCAACAACAGACTGGGAAAGTTGAGAAATGCTCGTTCACCACTTTGTGAGCAACTGCGTGAGCAGCAAGGCTGAAAACCAACACTGAATGCCCGTGACCTTTGACCCCTCAGGCAGCACTGCATTAAAAACCAACATCACTGTGTAAAGGATATTACCACGTGGGCTCAGGAAGACTTCAGAAAACCATTGTCAGTTAACACAGTTCATCACTACATCTACAAGTGACAGTTCAAACTCTACCATGCAAAGACAAAGACATATATCAACAACACCCAGAAACACCGCCGGCTTCTCTGGACCCGAGCTCATCTGAGATGGACTGACGCAAAGTGGAAAAGTCTGCTGTGGTCTGACGAGTCCACATTTCAAACTGTTTTTGGAAATCATGGACGTGGTGTCCTCCAGGCCAGAGAGGAAAAGGACAATCTGGATTGTTCTCAGGTCAAAGTCTCAAAGCCAGCATCTGTGATGGTATGGGGGTGTGTTAGTGCCCATGGCATGGCTAACTGGACCATCTGTGAAGGCTCCATTAATGCTGAAAGGTACATACAGGTTTTGGAGCAACATATGCTGCCATCCAAGCCACGTCTTTTTCAGGGACGTCCCTGCTTATTTCAGCAAGACAATGACAAGACACATTCTGCACCTGTTACAACAGCGTGGCTTTGTAGTAAAAGAGTGCGGGTACTAAACTGACCTGGACTGGTTCATCAATCAAGAATGGTAAAGAATTCCACCTCCAAAGCTTCAACAATTAGTGTCCTCAGTTCACAAACACTTATTGAGTGTTGTTAAAGGAAAGGTGATGGAACACAGTGGAAACATGAACCTGTTCCAGCTTTTCAGGAACGTGTTGCAGACATCAGATTCAAAATGAGTGAATATTGGCAAAAAACAATAAAGTTTATCAGTTTGAAGAATAATTATCTTGTCTTTGTGGTGTATAAACAACGTCCAAACTTCACTGGACTTGAGGTTGTATCTGCTGTGATCAACAATGTACACAGAGTATTTGCTCTCAAGAAAACTCAAATATAAAGGAAACAGTCCCTTTAAAGTGCTCTGCAGTGTTTCAGTCAGTCTAACTTCATCATCATGTGCTACCGTAGACGGACGTCAACCAATAGATAACAGTCATGGCTGTCTCATAACCGACACAGGGTCACGAAAGAACATCAACAAATGGGTAAGACAACACATCATAGGGACAGACGGCAGTTTGGGGAGTGCTCAGAGAAGTCGATCCATAAAAACAGTTGGCTATAGTGCCATTAATAACGTGAAGCTCTAAATGTGAAGATTACAACAGCTCAATAATTACAAAGATGTGAATATCAACTTTTTAGGCAAGTACAAAAAAAAAAGAAAACCAATCTATCCATTGTAGAGTCCTACCTGTTCTCCTCTAAGATTGCTTTGTTCACCTAAAGTGCACATAAATAGCCCGTGGAAACACAACAGAGCCATGTTTTGTGTCCTCATTTACATCTACACAGGCGCAGCGTGGGTATTCACAAGTGGACATTTGGAAAGGGGGGGAAAACGCAAAAAGTCTTGACCTAGCAGTTTTGCCGGCGTCACGTGACGGGTCGACGGGCTGTATAGTCTGTTGAACTTGTGTCATAGCTTTTGTTGAGAGATTAACAGAGAACACACAATGTGGAGCTAGGCCCTGCCTGCCAGAGATAGTCTCAGTCCTGGTAGAGAACCCACAGGGACCCTGTGTTTCCAAACTGACCCCAGATTCACTTCAGCCACCACCGGGATGTCTCTCCTCCATCCAAGCAACTGATCTAAATCTCCTCGGGATTGGCTCTTCAGCTGCCATTTAAGAGAGAGACAGAAAGAGAGGGGAAGAGAGAGAGAGAGAGAGAGAGAAAGAGAGAGAGAGAGTACCGGTTTTTTAACTCCTCCGGACCCCCCTCCAATGAAACCGCATCTTGTTCCCAAGAGCACCATCCACCAACACGGTAAGTCCACCGTCGTCGCTTCGCTGTGGTCTTGTGTGGGTTGACTCAGAGATGGTTGGGATTAGCTTAGGAAGCTGTGGTGAGAGGTTCACAATGTGGGCATCGGTCTCCCCAGTGCCTCAAAGGGTGACCGGGCTCGTGGTGTGAGGGCAAAAGGGCAAAGGAAGTATCAGACCGCTGCGGTACGACGTTTCAGCCGCAGTGTGGAGAGGGAGCGCTCCATCACCTCTCACAGTAGTGAAGGGTGAAGTCTTTGGAGAGCTGCTTCTCCTCTAAAGACCACGGCTCCAGACCAAATCTGTTCCCCATGTCGTCCTCCTCGTCATCCGCCTCCTCCTCCTCCTCCTCCTCCTCTTCTTCGTAGTGGCTCGGCTCCTCAATGGAGGTCTCCAGGTGGTAGCAGTAGGGCTGACCCTCCGTGTACTCGTAGATTGTGGGTAAACTGCTCTTCAGGCTGCAGCGCCGGCGTAACGCCACGAGAAGCGGCTGCGGCATGGTGAAGATGTCCACGTTGTTGCCCAGGTCGATCCAGGCCAGGTTGGAGAACAACTTGGGGTCTTTGAGCATCTCGGTGAGGTCCTTGAGGATACCGAGCGTGAGGCGGTTTCCGTTGAGAGCCAGGGTGCTGAGTTTGGGCAGCGAGGCCAGTAATGGCAGGAGGATCCTCAGGTTCTCATCGTGGAGCTCAGTGAAGCTGATGTCCACAGCCACCACGCTGTCTCTGTTGCTCTGGAGGTAGAAGGCGACCTGACGGACGTCACGGGTGGACAGGGGGATGCCTGACAGGTCAACCGAGTCATTAGAGAGCTTCTTCTGAAGGGTCTTCTTGAGGCTGATGAGAGAAGGAAAAAACGAAAGAGTTTAGACGACATGAAAGCAGCTAGCTTGGCTCTGCGAGGGTCAACTCTGGTGTTGATGTTTTTTTTTTTTTTCATGATTGTTTGCCGACTGGATCAAACCAACGCAACCATCTATTCACTGAGTCAAACAGCCCTGCTGGTACCGCGCCAAGAGGACACATTACAATCCAGCTCCGTCGACCAGTGCTGGGTCAGTTTTCATCAGCGTGTTTTTCAGTATGTACAGAGCGCTGGGCGGAAGGCTGACACAGAGACTCCAGCATGGGGGGATTTACTCGTGCAAACAGAAGAGCCAAAACATCCGAAACGAGCCAGCAGCTTGAGCTTACGGCTCCGACGGCCAGCGGCACTGAGCTCCTTACAGCACAGACCCAGAATGCTTCAGTGCTTAAAAGATAATCTATGAAGGGTTTTTGGAGAAAGATCAAATAAAAGAAGAGACTTGGCAACTGTATTTCTCGGACAGGAGAGGAGAGAGATTAATCTTTTAGGAATCCTCTGCTGCTAAGAAGAGTCACACTTTCTGTCACGGTTCATCTAAAGTTGTTAAAAAAAAAAGAGATTGGGTAAAAAGTGAGACTGAGGTTTGATGTTTAACATTCATTTTGCCTTCACTGAAAACCAGGTAACCTCTCACCTGTACCTGTGCGATAGACCAGACACACACAGAGAGGAAAACGCTTCACTCATGCACGACTCGTGACTATTTATGACACGGTAACGACGGTGAAACTCACCATGAATAAAAGATGGAGTCACTGTGAGTCATGAGTTTTAAAAATATACTTCTGCAGCAGGTGGTTTGAGAAGAAGGCGACTGAAAACAGTTCCTGTGCTGGTTGTTGAACGCTCAGGTGTGTTGAGGTAAATGAATCAGGAATCAGAGCGTCTCAGCTGGTTTGATGCTCACACACACAGAGAGGCTGGCTGAGCTTGGACAGCTCAATATTCCTTCATTAAAACTTCACATATGATCAAATGAAACACTTATAATCAACATTAGAGCCTCCCTTAAAATTAAAAACAGACAACTTAGATGTTTATTAACCCTCCACTAAAAACAACAAAAAATTGATATGTCATTTTGTTTATGATATTTTTTGGTGGTTTTGGCAACTTTTTTGGAACAGTTTTTAGTAAATGTGCAATCTTTCAATGCAGAAAACACTTGTTATTAAGAATAAGTAACAATTAGGACGTTATTCTTACTGTAACTTCTTAAAAATGAACAATGATTTTCCTCTGAGACGTATCTGTAGGCTAACGTGTAATGTTAGCGAATCCTTATGTCCTGCTCATCGACCAATCAGAGCTAATGTAACCTCACTCTTCATTTTATTGACAGACTCTCAAGTTTGATCAGATCACTGCAGAATAACTGCTGCATGTGGGCTGGAATGAACTTTATCACAAACAGATTTGCCCATGTTTTAGCCTTTAGCTCATGGTTTAGCCTTTAACTTGTGGTTCATCCTTTAGCTTGTGTTTTAGCCTTGAGCTCATGTGTCAGCCTTAAGCTTGTGTTTTAGCCTTTAGCTCGCCGTTTAGCCTTTAGCTTGTGATTCAGCCTTTAGCTTGTGATTTAGCTTGTGTTTTAGCCTTTAGCTTGTGGTTTAGCCTTTAATTTGTGGTTTATCCTTTAGCTTGTGTTTTAGCCTTGAGCTCATGTGTCAGCCTTAAGCTTGTGTTTTAGTCTTTAACTCGCCGTTTAGCCTTCGGCTTGTGATTCAGCCTTTAGCTTGTGATGTAGCTTGTGTTTTAGCCTTTAGCTCATGGTTTAGCCTTTAACTTGTGGTTCATCCTTTAGCTTGTGTTTTGGCCTTGAGCTCATGTGTCAGCCTTAAGCTTGTGTTTTAGTCTTTAACTCGCCGTTTAGCCTTTAGCTTGTGATTCAGCCTTTAGCTTGTGATTTAGCCTGTGTTTTAGCCTTTAGCTTATGGTCTAGCCTTTAACTTGTGGTTTATCCTTTAGCTTGCGTTTTGGCCTTGAGCTCGTGTGTCAGCCTTAAGCTTGTGTTTTAGTCTTTAGCTCGTGGTTAAGCCTTTAGCTTGTGATTCAGCCTTTAGCTTGTGATTTAGCCTGTGTTTTAGCCTTTAGCTTATGGTCTAGCCTTTAACTTGTGGTTTATCCTTTAGCTTGCGTTTTGGCCTTGAGCTCGTGTGTCAGCCTTAAGCTTGTGTTTTAGCCTTTAGCTCGTGGTTAAGCCTTTAGCTTGTTTTAGCCTTTAGCTTGTGGTTTAGCCTTTATCTCAATATTTCTGTATTTAGGAAAATTGGAGTAAAATTTTAATTTTTTAATGGTTTATTTCACCTTACGGCAGTTTATTTTGTTGGTCTGGACATGAGTTTACATATTTATTAAAGTCTGGAACATAAGGGTTGTACTGATGTTTAGAAAAAGTATGATGCAAAAAAAGTCACTACAGCATGTAAAAATGTAAAGATGGCAGACTTGGTATGGTAGGTCATAAAGGGTTAAAAGGTTTTACTCTGTCCCTCTGGTGTCCCCTGTTGTAGTTTTACATGAGTTACAGCTTTTAAAAAAACATCATATTTTCTCTCTGGTGTTTTATTAAACTCATATTTCAGCCTCTGCCTGAAAGTCTTCATTTTAGCCGCTGTCTCTTTAAGGCTTTAAGGCCCCGCTCCACAAACCCCCCTTCACTCTGATTGGCCAGCCCTTTGAAGGGCCATGGTGTTTAAGGCCCACCCCTCAAGCATGTCATGAAGCAGTTAGGAGATCCTTACGTGATGACCTCATCTTTTCAGTCAGTCTGATGAAGATTTTACAGACAGATTCAGGGATTTCTACCCCCTCTTTAAGGTACAGTGGGATGATAATTATGATGTGAACAAAGCAGTTTACTTTTTATCCAACGAAGAAAGCTGCGAGTTATTTTCCTTTCTTGGTGCCTCTAATAAAGCTTCTCAGAGTGTTTTTAAAGACAAACACGAGTATGAGAGCATGTATTTGTTTCCTGAAGCAAAAGTCGCTCCTTTAAATTGAAAACAAACATATGTATGCATTATTTATACACTTTGCCCTTTTGTTCCCAGTCTGTCTTATTTATTGGTGCACGAACCCCCCCTGAGGGTGCGGTGTGTTTAACTGGAGCTGTTGCTGAAGCGGCCTGTAGCTCTGATTCAGTGTCACAGTGAGTTATAGCATCCTCTGGCTCACAGTGACTTACTCTGACATCCACTGCAGAGCCTGTCACAGCCGCTGATGCTTGAAAGTGTTTTTTTTTTTTTTTTTGGCGGTGTGGAGAACGAATGACCCCTGAGCAGCACTTAGCAGCTTCATTTCAGAGGCAGGTGATGAGTTGAGGAGCAGATTCTTCATACATTACCGAGCTGTTATAACTTTACCTGCAAAACTCGGATTAAAATGAGTACGAGGAGTTAAAAACCTCCACTTGAAGCCAGGCTAAAAGGGAATTTAATCGACTTTTAAACACAAAATCTCAGACATAAATAAAATGTTGAGGCTGCTGTGTCTTCTTTCTGTCTCCGTCCCTCTTTCATATGAATCAAATCTTCTCCAGAGGCACCAAAACATCCTAACGGCTGCAATCTCACCGAGTCTCCCTGCAGGTGTGAACAGGTTCTGATCACACAACCGCTTCTTTGTCCGTCCTTTCAGACGGTCTCATCTTTTATAGCTCAAAAAAAAAAAAAAAAAAAAGAAAGAAAGAAAGGGACGTCTGAGGCGTCCTCTGTGAGAGCCTCTTTCATCCTCCAGATTAGACCCATACTACAGAACACGGGTGTCACTGATGACTCCAGATGTCTTTTTTTTTTTTTTGTCTTTGCATCCACAAAAACACCGACAGCAGGGTTCAGATAAAATGACTCAGCAAATTTAAAGGCCAGCCTTTAATAAGGTCTAAAAAATACACTAATCTGACAACATATCGTTAGCCGAATAGCATAATTGACTAAATTTTCAAAAAGAAATTTTTTTTTTTTTAATGATATTTATATTTTGTTTATATTATCTATACTGTCATTAACTCATTTATAAATTATAAATGTGTATAAAAAATGACAAAAATGGCAAGTATGCTATAAGTACGGTGGCCCTGAGAGCTCAGAGCTCTGCAACTTAAAAAAAACACATGCACAGCATTTAAAAAACGCTCTTTCACAATGTTAAAAAAATCAAAAACATTTACTTTTTATCTTGTTTTCTAACATCGATCGAGCGAAGGAGAACCTGAACACGGCTGTGACTCAAAATCTGTGTCAACAACAAGCGTGCATCACTTTTAAGTGTCCTCTGGAAACACTTCTGTTGAGTTGTGGTCTTTGCAGCGTGTTTTCTAAATGCTACACACGTGTTGATGACAAAGTTTTCTGAATTTGTTTGTGTTTTGTCTTTTTGCATGTGCCTTTTTAAAGCTGCAGTGCTGTGAGCTCTCAGGGCCACCGTACATGAGGCTAACAATATGCTGCTAAAAGCAAAATCACCCCTCAGGCACAACATTTAGTGTTGAATTAAAGCTGAAAAATAAAACTCAGATTCTAACAGCATTGAGGAAAAATTTGATCGCCATATGCACACTGACAGAAGGTAACTTTTTTAAATCCTTTGAAAGGGTTAAAAATGAATTTGAACTAGAAAACAAAGACTTGTTTCGTTTCTTACAACTAAGACTATGGTCTGATATTTGTGCCATCAGAAATTGAATTTGAATTATAATGTTGAATTTGAAAAGCATGTTTTGAAATTGAATTTTATGTTTTGAAACTGAATTTATTTGTGCTGAAATTGAATTTGACCCATTTGAAAATTCAGCTCTCCATATTCCTGAAATTCAAAAATATAAAATTCAATTCCAGTTCACAAAATTCAGATTCAGTTCTAAAATTCAATTTCAATCCAAAGTGGTACAGAGATTAGAGCAACGTAAACTACAGTCAACTCAAGCAAGCAAGAGAAGCAGTCGCTGTCACTCGCTGCCTGTATGTGTGTGTGTGAAAGAGGAGAGCAGGCACCTCCTCGCTGCAGCATGTGGGTGCAGGGAGGGGGGTGTGCTGTGTGTGACTGGCCAATCACAGAGCAGGAAGAGTGGAGACAGTAGTTGTTGCTACCCAATGAGGATTCTTTTAGCACGGATACGAATAATCCTGAAAAAAACTCGTGTTGTGCTCGGACTCAGAAAATGGACATTATTCAAAGACAAAGACAAGGCTCACTCAACTTAATGAGAATTTGTATGCCCCCTCCTATACTATTTTTTTTTATTTGTTATATACTGTCCTTGTTCCTGTTTATTTAACGAAATAAAGAGTTTAAAACAAAAAAAATGAATGGATATAATAAATAAGCCCTTTCTAACAAAGTCATTAGTTTCATTAAAGTTGTATTGTGATGTCGCTGTGGGTTAAATCATGACGCCTCTATGAGGAATAAGCGTTAATCTTCACGGTGCTCATCGTGGAATGAGTTTTTTTTTCCTGAACCAGTCGGTGGAAAATAAAAGCTGTGATAAAATCCCTTTTATTTGAGCATTAACTAACTTTTCTGATGAGCTCATCTGCTCGTTGCTCTCCCCCGGGGCTGTTATTGCACCGCTCACATGCTTAAGATTTTTTGCCGAGTCATTGACGCCGACGCTTCGCTCTATTATTCATTTCGGCCCTCTACTGCACGGGAGAGACACGAGACGGGACATCTAATCTCATCTGTCTCCTGACATTTCACTTCTATTTTCAATCCACTCTGCTTTATTACTGTGTTTGTGAGAGGTGGACACACACACGCTCACACACACACGCTCACACACACACGCTCACACAGCACTGTGTGTACTCCAGGATCTCATCGTTTGCAGCTGATAGAAACAAAGACACATACGTCACCACCGTGTCTCTGTTTGGTGGGTGTTTCAGTCAGGAATAAATGACCTGAAGCTGCCTGTTCTGGACTTTATTTGGAGAACTTCCTCTCGTCCTGATTCGCCCCTGAGTGGACTGAAGCCATCAGTAAAATGACTGATGGATCCCAGAGGAAGCTGTAATGCGATTTCATGCTACGAAGCACATCCTAATGTTAAGCAGAGAACATCTGAAAGGCTGAATCTTCCCCAGCGGTTAATAAAGATGAGTTATGAGGGAACTGTTTTTTTTTTTTTTTGTTCTGAGTGTTCAGGTGACAATAGATGAAGGTAATTACGAGGTCAGATTAAGCCGGCGGAACGGGAACATGGTGTGAAAACTGAAGAGATGAAAGGTCACAAAGGTGTTGACGGATTCCACTTTGACGTGAAATTATCCCCCAGGTATCGTCGGCTGAAACACAGGGTCACTTTTCCTGTCGGCCTCATTACGAGGCTCCTTCATCAAACGTGAAAAACAACGTTTTTAACAAAACAAAGAAATCAGTTGGATAGATTAACCAGATTAGTGGGATTCAGACGGTAATTCAGCGAGGAATTTCAGTCGGACATGCCTGTCTGATATTAAGAGCGGCTGGTGAGCGGTGTTAATGCTGGATAATGAAGGGATGAACGATCCAGCAGCTTTGAATGTTTTTGTTTTGGAAAGATGACGGCGGTTCAACATCCGTCCTCACTGCTGCTTCCTGCTTCCTCCTGTTAATTTTCTGTACTAAAAGCCGTCTTTACAGGTTTCCTGTGTCAACGACATTTATTGAGTTTATAAGTAAATAAACATGAAACTGGTCAGTGGATCTGGATATCTCTGGACGTAAATACATCAAAATGACGTGGATGAATTGTTTTGTTACATGTTATTAACTGAAGTAGGCCATCTAGTGTCTGGAAGTGGTTACAGCAATGCTTTGAGTTGTTTGGAACCTTGAGCTTGCCGTAGTTTTCTCTTCCTGTTTGTATTTTGACATTAAGAGTTTTCAGTGTTGTTTACAAAGAGTAACTGTGATATGTTTCTGTGATGAAAGATGAAATTCTGTCTGAAAACCAGAGTTATATCCATGTATGCTAACCGCTAGCATATCAATGCAATTTCCCATATACGTTAGCATGGAGCTAGCGCTGTGTTTTCTCTCTGGTTTTTGCTCCATTAGGAGATGTTTAACATGTTGAATGTGTTGAATATGAATCTCTTGTCAGAGAGTAATGTTCATTTCTTTGTCAGTTCAGTTTTTTTACAGTAAGCTAGGCTAAGCTAGCCGGGGCAGCATAGATGCTAATGATGTGGATGGACTGAACCGTTTCTAATCGATTCTTAACAGGAACCAGTTATCCAGTCCCAGCTCTTGTCAGAACCAAGAGGCAACATCCGGTAGAGAAAAATGAAGCCTGTGTTGAAGTGCTAAAAGTTTCTGTTCGTGGAGAATCCGCTAGCAGCTGGCGGCAGAAAGACCAGGAGTCACAAACACACCAAGCCAAGTTTTATCTGCATTAGAAACATATTTGCAGCCTGGTTCTGGGTCTGCACTGCAAAAACTGACGTCTAAGCAAGTGTGTTTTTGTCTTATTTAAAGTAAGAATTGTCTTATTATACTTGATAAGAGCCACTTTCAACAGACAAGTCCAGGAACGTGTCTTATTTCAAGATATTAAAAGACAAAAATAAGGTCTGAATTACCTGCAACAAGTCAAAAAATCTGCCAGTGGGGTCAGAAAAATTTTCTTGTCAAGTTAAGTTTACAAGAAACTTCCACTGGCAGATTTTTTTTACTTGTTATAAACAATTCAGAGCTGATTTTTGTCTTTAAATATCTTTAAATGAGACGTGTTTCTGGACTGGTCTGCTGAACGAGGCTCAGATTAAGTCTAAGAAGACATTTTTACTAAAAACAAGACAAAAACACTTCCTAAGATTTCAGTTTTTTGCAGTGTTAAATGCTAATTTTGCTATCGGCACACACTGTACTCGGTGAATTCTTTTCTAACTCAGCGGTTTAGAAGATAGAGTTTGTCCAATCAGAGGCTCAGCTCAGCTCATGTGACTGACAGGCGCCTTATAGCTGCGTCTCATCCAAGATTTTGACATTTGGCTTCATTGACGTCACAGAGACAAACAGAAAGAATTCAGTTGAGGAACAACGTGAGGTGGTTCTGCTGTCATCAGTGAGGGTCAGACTGGCCTCGTCTCTTCTCCTTCTATCTGACAGCTAGCTGTTCATAAACACATCGACAGGCGCTGCTGTCAGAGCAGCTCCTGTATAAATATTCTGTTTTTGGGAGGATTGTTGTTTGAATGATTCATCTTGCTCCTGCTGTCTCAGACAGTGTCAGACTGTCTCTCTCTGCAGGTTCTGGAGCCAACAACATGACTCAGTTAAAAAAAAAAAAAAGGCCCTTCAGCGAAGAACTCAGTGATCATATGTATCTGCACGATCTCAGAATTTCAGAGCTGCTGTCAGAGTCGCTTACATCTCCTGTCTTTCCTCTTCTGGGCTGAATTTTGAGTCCAAGTGCACAACAAAGCCGAGCAGCTCTGCTGAGGACTGTGAATGTTTCTGCTCTCCTCTGATTCTGCGTGTTGATACCTCAGACTGACTCGTAATGAGCACATCTCGTCTCACTGTGCTCTCATTGTCTCCTTTTCAACGATCCTGAGATTATTTACACCCACAGGAAGTGAGAGAGCGTTATTTGCTGCATGCTCGGTGAGCAGTAACATGAAGAGGAGCTGTGATAGCCTGCTTCAGTCCATGAACAAAACACACCTCGGCACACAAACACCTATTTGTACACAGGCTAATAGTCCGTTTATCGCTTGCACATCAAAAACATTTTCATCAAGAGAAGCGTGATTAGATTTCGACTCGACCCCTGCAGCCGTTTCTCTGCAAACAGACAAACAGGTTTCCTCTACGCCGCTTTGAAAAGAGAGAAAGGCTAAAAGCTAAACACACAAGAGAGAGAGATGATTGACAGCTGTGGTAACCATGGCGCTCTTGTCAGGTCAGCCTGTGGCCGGCTCTGTCCTACTTCAATGTCAGCTACAAAGAGGAAAATCTCTGCGGCTGGACGTGGAGCGGAGCCCTGTTTGCTGCAGATTTATTACAGACTGGACGTCTGGACAGGAGGACTTACCAGGCCTGGGATTTCCGTCTGGACATGCTCTGCCTCAGCCACTTGGAGTGTGGGGTCAGGTGGTAGATGAGCTGTCTGCAAATCTTATCAGAGGACTTGATGGTGTCTGCATCCTGCAGAGAGGAGCAGAAAGAGGGATCTGTTACTTCACCGCTGTCGGACTCTGAATCCTGACAAGTTTTATCCACATTCTAAAAAACTACAAACCTTATTTATCAAACTGCAAATTATTCTGCACTAAACAAAATCTAAATCCTGAGATATTTTCTTGTTTTAAGACTTTTTTTTTAAACTTGTTTTTATCTCTGAGTTTACGTATCATCTTAAACTGAGCCTGAAAAACAACAGGAACCAAACCACTAGGGATAGGCCGATTATCGGCGCATATATTTGTCATTTTGACCCATATCGGCATCAGATTTTTTTTTAATGCGACTGCCGTTAATAGGTCACTTCAAAACTTGGCAAAGGAAAGCTATTCTTAACTACTTTGCTTTGGTTAGCGAAAGTCCGCTAGCTTAATGCTAACATGAATGGAAAATCCCATTGACCGGCTAACGCAATTAGCATCGTGACTATCTCACAGTCTATGAACTTATTATCACTTTCACAGCTTGCTTGGCTCTTGAAAATGATATTGTTATTGTTATTGTTTGAAGTTAAAAAAAGAGATAAACATTTTAGTTGTATTGAAATTTTGAAACAGTTTATATACTGTAGAAAACTTAAGGGAGCTATTTGTTTGTTTAAATTTGTATTGACCTTTAGAAGACATGCTGCTGAGCCTGGAAAATGTTAAATAAACATGTGCTGAAAGGCATTTAAACAAAGTTAAGGATCAGAGTTTGCATTATTCAAAATTTTGATGTCAATATATTCACTTTTACTGCAAATGAATATCAAATATCAAACAGCAAATATCGGTTATCGGCCTCCTATCGGCTAATAATCGGTAGCGGTATCGGCCCGGAAAAAAAGCATATCGGTCTATCACTACAAACCACACCTCCTGACACAGCTACACATCTTAAGGCTCATTTAAAATGATATTTCACAAACCTTTTTTTATTCCTTTGGAACAGAAATAAATGACGTATGATCACAAAGTGGATGATGAAATCAAAAGTGATAAAAAAAAAGGGAATCTACGGTGGCCCTGAGAGCTCACAGCACATGCGAAAAGACAAAACACAAGCAAATTAAGAAAACGTCTTCATCAATATGACGACACATGCACAGCGTTTAGAAAAAGTGCGCTGCAATGAGCACAACACAACGGAAGTGTTTCCAGAGGACACTTAAAAGTGACGCACACGTCTGTTATTAGCCAATATGCTAATATCTAAGTCATGTGATCACAATGTTCACCTTAACAGGGCTGTGACTCAAAATCTGCATCAACAACAACAAGCGTGTCGGGACGTGTGCATCACTTTAAAGTGTCCTCTGGAAACACTTCCACTGTGTTGCAGCGTGTTTTCTATTTGCTTGTGTTTTGTCTTCTTGCATGTGCTGTGAGCTCTCAGGGCCACCGTACATCCTTTATCAGTCCAAACACGATGAAACCTTCTTGTCCTCTCTGTCCAAGCCTGAGGGATGATGGGAAGCTGAGGCCATTATTCTTTGATTATTATTCAAACTACATTTTTCAGCTCCGTCAGAAATGATTTGACACGATGGAGTTTAGTTTTCAACTCATCCTGAATCCTTTCATTCATGAATAAGTGAATAAAAACAGGTTTTAACATCCTGGACTCATAAGAGGCTGTGGCACAGCGGGAACAACACCGTCTGACGATCTGAAGGTCGGGTTCGATCCCATCTCTGGTGATCACATGTCAGAGTAATCTAACCTGCTCCTGGACTCGTAGGTGAATAAGACGGAGGTCGTGGAGATTATGAGATTATGTTTATTTCAAGATGAGCCGACATGTATCATAAAAAACTGAAAAAAAGAGAAAGAAATTATAGATATAAGATATTTCTGCTCATATTCAGCATGTTTCACTTATTATTTGTGTTCCAGGAAGTTTGTTTCCGAGTACTTCAATCTTAAAAATTAGCTTTTTCTTATTTTTTTCCAATACTCAAGGCTTGTTTTTCTCTGGATTTAAACTCTTATTTCTAGTAAAATCATTTTTTTGTAAGTGTTTTTATTAGTGGCGGGACTTTGTCGCGTAATTCGATAATTAACGGGGGGGAAATTAACGGCGTTAAAAAAATGACGCATTTTATCATATTTTATTTTATAGTCTATATCACACAGAACGGTTCTCAGTGCACGAGTTTCTGGCAGACGGATTATAGCGACGCACTGAGTGATGGGTAACACTGATGACAGCGCCTTGCTTAGCTCGGTGGATGGAAAATTTACTTTTAAAAAACAGTCGGATGGAAGCCTGGATTCACACAAACTCTGTGAGCGCCGCGGTCCGTCAGCGCGAGCCAACTCACACTGCATCCGTCTCAGGAGCGGAGCGCAGCTCAGTGTACTCATAGCAGCTGGATACACAAAATCACAGGAGAACCACATGTTCCTGCAGGAATCACACCCATGACAACTACTTTCATGATATTTAGTATGTTAAACTCACCTGCCCTCCCAGAGCTTCATTAATTCAGTCCTTCCCTTTTAGTCTCTGTTGGTGTCCTTATATAAAGGATGTGTTGTATCGTATATAATTATCTGGTTTTCCGCCTCCAATATAAACTTTTCCTCGTCCATGGCGTCAGATTTCCTCTGGGTCTGACCCGCTGATGACTGCTGGCCCTGTGCCAGTGTCGAAGTTTTTAATATATGAGGATAATTTTACAATCGACAGGCTGAACATGGTGCTTTATTTTGAAAAGACCGGAAACTCTGATCGTTTTTCGTGTCTGTTTTCCTGTTTGGTACGATCTGCTCTGCGGAGATTGACACGTTTTCAAAAAACATCTTTTGAGCAAAATAAACAGGATTTTGTAGTTTAAACTTCTGTATGTGACTATTCAATGATTTAGTCTTCAACCAAAATCTGTTTGAAAAGTGTTGCTTCTGATGTTGAATATCGATGTGATTAAAATGCGATTAATTACGATTAATTAATTACAAATGGCATAATTAATTCGATTAATTTTTTTAATCAAGTCCCACCACTAGTTTTTATTTTTTGCAGTGTAACACCTTGAACAGAAACACATCTCAGCCGCCTTGTTAGAAAAACGTAACCACAGGAGAGGGGACACACCGCCACCGGTGAACACGGCTAATTTCCCTTCATTAAGCGTGTTGCGGCTGCTGGTGGTCGTTGCCTTCATCAGTTTAATATTTCAGTATCAACAGCCTGAAGTTTCTCTCTGTGATTAAAAAAACAGCCTGTTTTTTCAGTAACGAGCTTCTCCTGCAGCTGCCCTGAGGGTTAAGATTTGTACTTTAAAAACATCAGTTTTCAGGAACTCGACCTTCAGACTGAGAGAAACAGCTCCACTAATTCAAGCGGCATCGAACGAAGCGTCCGACAGACTAAAGAGTCGGCTGACCTTCTTCGGACACTGCATCTCTCGAGCCAGGCTGAGCAGCAGCTCGTGGGAGATGGGGTCCACCAGGTTGAGGAAGGCAGCGTTTTTGTACAGGATGTCATTGAGCGAAGTTCCTTCCAAACCAAGATCCTAAAAAAAAAAAACAGATGAGAGGAGAGGCATCATTTAATGACAGCAAGGAGAGAGAGAGAGCGAAGAAACATCCTGCAGGGGTTACAGGAAAGCTGAGCAGAGGAAAGGTACGAGAGGCGGAGAAGAGACGTCCTGGAGATGGAAAGATAAAAGAAGTGTTTAGTTTGAAATATTCATTAAAGGAGACGGGAGCTGTTTCATCTACAGGAGCAGAGCGAGGTCCAGGGGGAGTCACAGGGAGCGCCGCCTTCATGGCACCCAGCCACACGGCTAATCCTAACATGCCACAGCAAACACTGCGAACACAACAAGTCCTGACTCATCAGCTCGGATACGAAGCTACAGAGGATCAAGAAAGTCTTCACAGCGCTTCACTCTGTCCACATGTTGTTTTGTTAAAATGGAATAAATTCATTTTTTCCCTCTAAATTCTTCACTAAACATCCCATAATAACAACAACATGAAAAAAAAGTGTTCCTGAAATTTTTGCAAATTTATTAAAATCAAACATCTCAGTCATCACACGTCCATCAGTGTTCTCAGTCTTTGTTCAGTCCTTTGTTGAAGCTCCTCTGTTTGAATATGATGCCTGAAGCTTGGCTCACCTCTCTTTGGACAGTTTGGTCCGTTCCTCAGATCTTTCAGATCTCTCCAGAGATGTTGGATCAGATTCAGGTCTGGGCTCTGGCTGGGCCCCTCAAAGACCTTCTCCTTTGATATCTTGGCTGTGGTCTGAGGGTCGTTGTCCTGCTGAAAGATGAACCGTGGCCCCAGTCTGAGGTCTAAAGCTCTCTGGAGCAGGTTTTCATCCAGGATGTCTCTGTTCATCGCTGCATTCATCTTTCCCTCAGTCCTGACTGGTCTCCCAGTTCCTGCTGCTGAAAAACATCCCCACAGCATGATGCTGCCACCACCATGCTTCACTGTAGGGATGGGATTGTCCAGGTGATGAGCGGCGCCTGGTTTCCTCCAAACATGACAAGAGTTCAATCTTTGTCTCATCAGAGCAGAGAGTTTTCTGTCTCCTGGTCTCAGAGTCCTTCAGGGGCCTTCTGTCAGACTCCAGGCGGGCCGCCATGAGCCTGTTACTAAGGAGGGGCTTCAGTCTGGACCCTCTACCATACAGGCCTGATTGGTGGATTGCTGCAGAGATGGTTGTCCTTCTGGAAGGTTCTCCTCTGGAGCTCTGACAGAGGGACCATCAAGTTCTTGGTCCCCTTCATGACTAAGGCCCTTCTCCCCTGATGGCTCAGTTTAGACGGGGTCCAGCTCTTGAAGAGTCCTGATGGTTCTGGACTTCTTCCATCCTGTCTCTGAGGTCTACAGACAGTTCCTTTGACTTCATGCTTGGTTTGTGCTCTGACATGCTCTGTCACCTGTGGGACCTTATACAGACAGGTGTGAGCCTTTCCAAACCAGGTCCAATCAGCTGAATCTACCACAGGTGGACTCACATGAAGCTGTAGGAATATCTCAAGGAGGATCAGAGGAACCAGGATGAACCTGAGCTACATTTAGAGCTTCATGACAAAGACGGTGAACACTGGTGGACATGTGACGTCTGAGTTTTTATTTTTAATGGTAAAACTTTCAGGCTGACCTGCACACTGAGGCGTCTTCATGTTATTTTTTTTCAGTCTATCAGTCGAAACCTGCTCACTGTCGTCTTTCAAACTTCACATGGAAAAACCAAGACATGCTCCTAATCCTCAAGCTGTTCATTTGTTCCGCACAACTCTTAATTCCTCGACGCTTAATCCCCTTTTCATTTCCTAAAATACAGCTGTGCCTCCCTTAAATAAGAGATTTCTGCACAAATATGATTTAAAAATTCGAGCAGCACATAAATACATCCGCAGAGAGGTCAGAGCTGACAGCTGTCGTCGCGGCTTACTCACGAAAACGACCAAATCCGAAAGGATCTGCTGCAAATATAAAAATCAAAGCAATGAAAAGCAGAGCTTCCAGATGACCTTTGGAGCGCGGTGAGACGCGCAGCGGGCAGCGGAGCAGCGGAGCCGCTGCGTGAGCTGAGCTGTGAGCTCAGCCTGCAGTAACACGGCCATCCTGGAGGTCCTAATGAACCAAACTACCATGACGAGCACTTGTGCAGCACATGAAACTTTAATTAGAGGAGAGAGCCTTAGAGACACGTACATACATGTGTGCACACACACACACACAGAGGCCTGCACATCCTTCTTCGCTCCAACACAATGCGCATTGATTGTAAACGGCGGTTTGAGTGGGAGGCTGGCAGCTCCACATTACTGACTCCAGCAGTCTGAACACAGGAAGCTTCTGCTTTTCTCTCAAACAAGTTACAAAAATATCTCCCTCCTGGGCTCAGACGCCATCAGCTGACACGTGAAATCACAGCAGGACGCCACAAATCTCTCTCACATCTGCAGCACGGGCTCAGATCTTTGTCACACGTGGAGCAGAGCTCACCGTGACACACCAATTAACTCCAGCGGCAGCTCTTTTCACATTCAGACAACAGCGAGCAGAGAGAGAGAGAGAGAGAGAGAGAGAGTAAGGCGTGTTTAATAAAAGTGGAGCTCATTTAGAGGAAGCGAGCCCGTGTCCCCTGTGATGCGGCTGTCATGGAGCCCAGACTGGCCGGTTTATCTCCTCGCCTTGATTAAGGATGTTCCACCCTCTCCTGTGTCGAGGCCTCAGAGTAATTAACGCAGGATCGGCCGACGGCTAAAAGACAGAGGGGTGCGCGAGGGCGAGCAAACAAATGAGATCACCACAGCTGCTGTCACACCTCTGATGCACCTCCATATTTCCAAACACGTGTTTAATGCTGCAGGTGAGACGAGGCGTCAGGGTGAAGACTCAGCATCGTTTCTCGAGAGCATGTAGGTCACAGAGAGAAGACTCAGGGACACGGTCAACGTAAACAAGAAGAGCTGTGTGCAGGGCTGGATGATGATGATCATGATGATGATGATGATGATGATGATGGTTTTTACAGCAGCTTGTCAGATGAGGAGAAAAGCATGAAAAAGTCTCTTCCTGTCCTGCACGTCTGAACTTTCAGGAACATGGAAGTGACACGTGTGATATTTATGGTTGAAATGAATGAAAGGACGAACCAACAATCATAGTTTAACTGGTCTGCATTTTTTTTTAAATTTATCTTAGATTTTATAAATCCAAAAATTTTCATTATTTGTATTCTCAGAATATATGCGCAGAATTCTGATTTTTTTAAAGAATTATTAAAAAAAAATAGAATTTTTTTTAGAATTTAATTTTTTTTTTATAAATCTGAAATGTTTTTATAAATCTGAAAATTATTCTCAGAATATATGCGCAGAATTCTGAATTTTTTTTAAGATTTATAAAAAAAAAATTAGAATTTTTTTTAGAATTTAATTTTTTTTTTTATAAATCTGAAATTTTTTAATAAATCTGAAAATTATTCTCAGAATATATGCGCAGAATTCTGATTTTTTTTTTCAGATTTATAAAAAAAAAAAAAAAAAATTAATTTAGAATTTTTTTTTAGAATTTTAGAATTCTGAGATTTAAGTCAGATTTCCAAGAAAAAAATCTCAAAATTGTTACTTTTTTCTTGGAATAATAATGATAAAAAAAATATTGGACATCAGAATTCTGAGATTAAAGCCAGAAATTTGACCTTAATCTCAGAATATTAATCACAAAAAAAAAAAAATATTGGAAGTTATTTTGTTTTTTCCTGCAGCCTGATCATCTTCCATGAAAAAAATAAATAAAATAAAAGTCAAAAAAATAAAATACTGACAAAGTAAACAGAATTCTATTTTTTTCTCAGATTAATAATCATTAAAAAAAATATTGGATGCTATTTTTCCCCCAGTGGCTCTTACCTTCTTCCATGAAAAGATATAAAATAAAAAAAAATAAAAACAACAAATACAGACGAAGTGAACAGTATTCTGACTTTTTGTCTTTGAAAAATTATAATAATAAAAAAATTATTGTATCCTTTTCCATCCTTTTACTCGCTCTTAAGATCTCCTCTTTGTCTTATTTTTAAATGTTGCTTCTCTTTGATATTTACTGATCTTAAAATCAGGACCTTGAGGGTGAAGTTTGTGCCCCCCGTGTGTAAACGTGTGCTGCTTTGACAGTAAAGGTTCTTGAATCCTGAATCTAAACAGCGGGAGATTAATTTTCCTTCACAGATAAATTTCTGCAGCTTCACCATCGAAGCAATAAGAGCGGAGGAGCAGTCTGGATTCTCATCCCTCTGACCTTCTTTTTCTCGCTCAGAGTTAATAAACCTTTCGCAGAAGAATAATATTTTGTGCGGTGGAACACGGGACTCTGGGGCTTACATTGATGCTGCTGGAGCTCAGGCCATTGCACAGAGAGAGAGAGGGAGAGAGAGAGATTAGTTATGGAGAGGGGTGGAGGGGGCAGGCTGCTCTAATGGCAGTGTGAGAACAGCCTGAGGTGAGAGGAGAGGAGGAAACAAGGACATGCATACAGAGGATGGTGGATGGTGGATGTGGCGTGCTCCGGGTCAGAACAATAACAAACGCGCTGTTTCCCAGTTTAAAGACCAGGCTGTGCTGTGAAGTCTCATATACTGTTCACACACAGTGAGAGTGAGTCACACACACTCACACACACACTCAGTCTGCCAGGAGAACAATGTGTCAGGCACAATGCTCAGTCCGCCTGTGGCCTACTTTCTATACAAACTTCTGAGGAAGCAGGCAGGGATGGGCGGGGGGTCAGAGGTCACAGAGGCACCTGTGGCGCTGCAGAGCGCGCGTGCACAGACAGCAGCTTATCTCTGGATGCTGTGTGTGTGTTTGCAGGCTGCAGCAGGATGTCAACATGTGTGTCTCTGACTGTGCAGCGTTTCCTCACCTTCCTCAGCAGTTTGAGCACGTCGGTCGCCTGCTCGATCCTGCGCTCGCGGAGCAGCTTCTGAATCTCCTTGATCCACGTCACTCTCCTCATGTACGGGCTGTGGTTGGTCCTCCGCAGCATGCCCGGCAGTTTGTCTGATTTGAGCATCAGTGCGAACAGAAAGTCCCCGCCGCCCCGGCTGCCCCTGTCGCTTTCTCCACCGCTTTCCAGAAGCTTGCGTCGCTTTTTGGCGAAATTCTCATTGTCCAAACTGCCCTGCCTGCTCAGTCTGGAACCCATGGTGCTGTTATTTCTCTATGTCAACAAGATGCAGGCGCAGACAATGTTACCAAGAGGACGAACCCATGATCGGTCCCGGTTTTTTCCTGTCAGCGGATGCTCCTCCTCAGTGGATGGTTTGGAGACAGCGCCGTGCTGTCTGGCGCTCAGCGGCAGCAGCAGCAGCAGACTGAGGCTCTGCTGCAGGAAAACACACCACACACTCCCTCCACAGGCTAATTTATCACAATGCTCTCATGCAACACCCGCACACTTGGCTGTTTGACCGCCTCCCTTCAGCCCCGGGCTGCGTGAAGAGGATGCTGTGGCTCCGGCTGCTTCATCCTACGGTCGTGTCTGTCTGCCGCTTTACGCTGCTGTTTAGGTTTGAGCAGCGTGGAGCGTCCGACCAATCACTGCGTCTGCTGCCTGCTGCACGTCTCTCAACCCCCCCCCCCCCCCCCCTCTCTGCAGCCACAAGCTACAACAACAACACCACCGCACAGGATGGCTGTTTTATGGGACATGGAAGACAAACTTAAAACCAGAGCAGAGTCCAGAGACCCGAACTGAACCCTCAAAAACAAGTCACATAAAAACAGACAAGTTTCATTTGGACTCTGAGTCTCATCATCCTGAAGATGAAGCCAAAGTTTGTCATCTTTCTCCAGTTGCTCATATTTGCTTTGCCACTGGCCACACACACACACACACACATACACAAACATACACACACACACACGTGCTCTCTCCTCTGACAGTCTTGTTTGCAGTCAGCCTTTGCACACGCTGTCAAATCCTGTTTGTCACGACTCTACTAAATCATTGTCATCCTTTGGACAACATCCATGTCACTGTGTGTGTGAATGTGTGTGTGTGTGTGTGTGTGACTCATGAATCAGTATCTTTGTCCACGGGGCCTAAATTGTTATTGATGGGGGGGGGCTCAGGGGTGCATCCAGCTGCTGCATGAGTGACATTTCAGAGCTGAAATTTTCCACGCCGTCCTCCGAGCTGCTTTCTAATAAACTGAACCTCACAGCCAACAGAAACAGAGCTCTTACTCACTCCGACTTTAAGACGTTTGGTTGTGTTAGGACTCTTTGTGTTGGATGATTAGCATGCTCTCTAAACCGCCTGGTTCAGCCTCGTGCTGCTGATTTGATCTGATGCTGATCAGAGTTTCCCCTCTCAAAGCAAAGCTAATGAAATATCTGGTTTCACATCGTGCACTAACATTTCCGCCTCTTGTGTTGCTCTTATCTTGACTTTGACATAATAAACTACGATCTGGGGTTTAACCCTCAGGATCCTGAGCAGTTTTTGCTTCTGTGGTCTCATCTTTCACTGCAGTAAGAAGTCCTCTACCTCTATAGATTCAGGAAAACTCAGCAAAGTCTCCTGAGCAGTATAACATCATCAGAATGCTGAAATTATTACATCATTATTACAAGCTATCTATAAACTGTTTACACTCAGTACAGGCCGTATGTGCATCATTCAGGGCCTGCTGAAAGCGTTAAGGAGCTCTGAGTTATTAGCTCTACAGCAAACGGTTTATTTTCTGCAAATTTTTAAAAAAGTCACGAGAATCAAAGCGCTTCCTCTCTCCGCTCTGTTTAGACGTGCTGCTGAAATCACCTGTGATACATTCAGGTACCCTTGAAAACTTGGGAATGTGACAATTATGCAATTTTTCCTGTTTTTGGGTCGGACAAACGGTTTGTGAATGCCAAGGATTTAAAAATCAGAGGTATTTTGATCCCGTCGGTGGGATCATGAGGGTTGAAAGAGGGGAGCTCATCCTGCGACCAAACATCCTGCACACTCTAAACCAGGCTCCAGAAACACCCGTCTCTAAGTGTCTCAAACCTCCTCACTCCATCATCACAGACTGATGAAGTCAAAGCTCACCTGTCACTCAGGAGTCTCACCTGTCCCTCAGGAGTCTCACCTGTCCCTCAGGTGTCTCTTCATCCCAGATGATCAGTGGTCTGTTTCCTGCAGTCTCTGCTTTGGACCGAGGAACATGTTCTCCATTAGGGGGCGATATGGGACAAATATGTCAGCAGGTTTTTGTGGCAGGATCAGGATCTGGATTCCATATTCAGACTATTTTGATCTGAAAACAACATTTTTACACTGAATTTTTTTCTCATTCTGCATCCTGAACTATTTTCATGAGCCTGTTTTGAATCACTGGTTTAAAGACGTCCGCTGTGAGAGTCGCTGAGTCGAGTTTAGTCAGACCTCACAGACAGACTTTGGGTTTGAAAATGTAAATGTTCACAGAATTCAGAGCATGATTCATGTCTGTGTCATCATTAACACACTGTGAGATGAAAACTAGTGGCCACATGAAAAACGACCTCAGGCCACTCCTGCTTTAGTACAAACATTGAACAAACATTTTTCCTGACTCCTGAAGGTGTAACAGTTGTGATTTGATCCGATACGGTCCGACTTGGCGCTGGTCTGAAACCTCCTCATAGAGCAACAAACCTCATGTTACAGGGAAAACACTCTCTGTGGATGATGTGTTACCTTTCGCTAAGAAATGATTCAAATCTGCTTTATTTCCCCAGTTTTGGTTCAGACTTTTTTGACCTGAAAACATTTTTAAACTCAATTTGTTTTCTTTTTTATAACTTTTATCTGTTCTTGTTTCCTCTGATGTGTTTTTTGAACTCTCTCATGTTCACATCCTAATCATCCTGCCTGAAAATGACGGGTAGAGGTACAGATACTGAAAACACAATGACATCATTCAGTTCATTTAAAGCTACAGGAAGCAGAAAGCAGTTCATGCTCAGAGATGTGGACCGGGAGAAACCACTTTCATTTTTCAAAGGTCAGGAGCAGAAAGCCCCGTGAACACATCTATCCTTTGACTGTAAATTCATCCCGTCTCTGTAAACACATTCATCACTCCTCTCAGTCTGTATTTTCTATCATCAGTATTCAGCCCTTTGGATCTTTAACCCTTTTATTGCTTTCATAAACCAATCATGGTCAATAAAACTTGACTTTTTTAATAAAAAAAATTTAATGGATAAAAAACTCTTTGATGTCAAAGTGAAAACAGATTTCTACAAAGTAATAAAAGAAAAATATATAATGAAAAATAACTGTTTGCATAATAATTCACCCTCTTCAGATCAGTATTTAGTCCATACACCTGAGCACTGAGTCTGTGTGGATCAAACACAAGAAATGTACTTACCTATAAAAGTTATCTATATCTATGTATATATTTATATGCTAGATAAATCATATAAACATCCCCACAGCATGATGCCGACACCTTCATGCTTCACTGTGGGTCGTCTGCTGAAAAACATCCCCATAGCAGGATGCCGACACCACCATGCTTCACTGTGGGTCATCTGCTGAAAAACATCTCCACAGCACGATGCTGACACCGCTATGCTTCACTGTGGGGATGGTATGTTTTTGGTGATGTGCCGTGTTTGGTTTCTGTCAAACATAGCATCTTATCTGATGACCAAAAAGCTCAGTTTTGGTCTCATCAGACCAGAGAACCTCCTTCCTCTTGGCCATGGAGACCTTTTGGTGAACTCTAGTCCAGATCTGATTTGAATTTTCTTCATCAGTATTTATCTTATTGCGGTGTGCACAGTCTCTCTCGTCTCGGCAGCTGAATCTTGTAACTCCTTCAGAGGAGTTGTAGGGGTCTCGGTGGCGTCTGTCATTAGATGTACGGTCAGTCAGTTTATTAGAACGTCCGGATGGAGGAGGATTCAGACACATTCCTTCTCTTTCTTGATGATTATTTCACTAAACTCCAGCGGATGTTTGATACCTTGGAAATGTTTTTGTCTCCATCCTCTGACACACCTCTCAGGTGATGCTCTTTTTCACTAATTTTGAGACACCAGTTGGATGGACCTCCTCTGAATTAGTTCATTAAAACTGAAATGAAGGTGAATATATGTGCTAGCAACTATTTTTGTAGAAATCTGTTTTCACTTTGGCATGTAAGAGTTTTTTCCATTAAATTTTTTTGTGAGAAAAAGCCAAATTTCATTGACCATGACTGATTTATGAAAGCAATAAAAGGTAAAAACATCCAAGGAGCTGAATACTGATGAGAGGCTCTGTGTAATTGCAGCTCACACAACAAAGCCCCAGTCATTAGACGCTGCCGCCACAACGAAAACACATGACATCACCTCGATGTGGTCGTCTCTCTGCGGGCTGTGATTCACCTGTCGCTGAGGAGCAGAGGCGGCGTGTGATTTGATTTTCTGCTGTGCGTATGGGCGCTGACAGGCCTTCCCTTTTTATTGTGTGAAAACAGTCGGAAAGGAGCGTGGAGGAGCGTGGCGTGTGGGAGAATATCCCTCCAAGAGGACACAAAGATGAACCCAACACAGGTCTAGCTGTGGGGAAATAAACATGAACATGTTCCTGCTGATTTCTCATTAAATACGCTGCTCATACTGAGAGTGACAGGAACACGTGTACAAAGAAAGGCTTCAGTGAGCCGCCTCAAACAGGTGTAGTCGCCCTGTCCTCTATGAATCAGCTGTGTATTGAATAACCTCCCCTCCTCGGGCAGCTCTGAGCCTGTGAGATCCAGAGCAGGATAGAGGTGATTAGATTTAAACACAATCACAGCACCAGCCTGCAGGCTCCTTTTGTCGTGGTCTATCAGCCCAGCCTACAATGGGAGCGCTCTCTGCTTTGGCTCGGGTACCACCGACAGGTATTTGTTGAGAGGCTCCCATCACAGACGCTGCCAGCTGGGCTCAGACTCAGACATCTCAGTTGGTGTGAGGATGCCTGCAAAATACGCCAAATAGAGTCTGACACGGTTACTGGGCAAGGCAACGCTGCCGGTGGAGCCAATCACACGGCGCCTCGAGTCGGGGCTGAACGCAGCCTGCATCGGTAAACAGATCCCTCTCACCTTCACTTTGAGCCTGCCAGATTGATATCAGAGTGAAATGCACGGCTAGAGAGGAAACCAGAGAGTTTGTGTGCAAAGTGAGCGAGCGGAGGCATCCATCATGTTGGGAAAGTGAAGTCTGCTTCTACAGAATCATCGACTGAACTAAAACACACTCTGTGTTTGTGATGGATTGACTGCATAGTTTGTCTTTCCAAATTAAAAACCTTTCCCTCCACAGCCTGTGTTTTAAACATGGAGTTTGTCTGTGTCCGATAAAGATGGGAGAAGACGTTTGTCTGTCAATTAAACGATGAAATGTCCTTGAGTCGTTTGACTTTGTCATAACATCGTGTCACCATGATGTGTCATTTCACAAAGTGTTGTTATGATGGGTTGCTTGACTGTGTGTCGTTACTTTGTTTTGTTACTACCAAGGGGCAACATCCTGATGTTGCTGTTCATGGAGAATACACTAGAGGCTGGCTGCAGAAAGACCGGAACCCACAAACACACCAAGAAAAAAAAACAGACTTTTACGGCATTAAAAAGCATATTTACAGCCTGGTTCAAAAAATAGTTTGGGTCTGAAACGCTAGTTACGCTATCAGCACACACTGAATGGGGTTGAATTTTTTTCTAACGCAGCGGTTTAGAAGATATTAGGATCACGCGTTTGTCCAATCAGAGGCTGAGCTCAGCTCACATGACTGACAGGCACCCTATAGCTGTTAGAAAGGTCATATCCAAGATGGCCCTGTCCAATGATTGGCTTCATTTGACTGTACCAGGAACAGACCGATGACATCGCGGAGACTACGTCCATAATTTATACAGTCTGTGGTCACTACATGTCATCTTGATACATTGTTGCTATGTGTTGTTACTATGGGTCATTGCTATGGGTCGTTACTGTGTCACTAGGACGTGTCACTACTACATGTCTTTACTACATGATGTCTTGATGCGTCATTACGATGCATCATGACTTTGTGTCGTTACTTCGTGTGGTTCATTCAGACGAGTTCTCGTTCTTTAAACACTAAATTCAAACTGTCAGCAAAATAAAAATGTCCACTTGTTCTGTGGTCGGTTGTCAGAAATGATACTACACCATGGAGTCAACTTCTATGATGTTCAGAGTATAACAGAGCAACCAGTGTCTTGGAGTAAAGAGTGACCGTGCTAACTGGTGACTCTCAGCTGAACGTGTCAGTGATGGTCGGCTGAGAGTCTCCAGCAATGACACAAAGTAACAACACAAAGTAACAACACAAAGTAACAACACAAAGTAACAACACAAAGTAACAACACAAAGTAACAACACGAAGTAACGGCCCATAGCAACGACCCATAGCAACAAAACATCAAGACGACATGTAGTATAACAACATGTAGTGACGACACATTAACGATGTTAAGATGCTGTCAAACAACACATCATAACAACACTTTGTGAAATGGCACATCATGACGACACAATGTATGATCTATATCAGTGGTTTTCAAAGTGGGGGCCGGGGCCCCCTGGGGGGCCCCCTGGGAGGCCGCCAGGAGACGCTTGGGGGGGCCTTAGAAAATTGGAGGAAAGGGAAAAAATAGCATCAAATTATTATTTTTCTATTTTGTTATTCTTTTTATATAATAATTTGTCCTGAACAAACAACAACAACACAATCACTGCTGTAATTGCCAGATTTTCTGATTGTACCTAACCGCACCACGTGTGACAGCTCCAACTTGGGCATGACGATGATCATCTTTGTCGACCTGGCAGTTTGGGCTGTGCTATCTATGTATAGTTTATTATTCATTGGGAATATGCAGAGCTAAAAACCTGTTTTTTATATCATTTTCTATGCTATTCAAATCTAATAGTTATTGAAAAGTGAATAAAAGTAAGAAAAAAACATTTTAAAAGTTTATGTTTCTTTCATATTTTGAAGCATTGTCTGTTGGTTTGCAAAGGGGGTCCCCGGCCAGAAGCTAATGCGGTTTGGGGGGCCTTGGCATGGTAAAGTTTGGGAACCCCTGATCTATATCACTCTCTCTCTTTCTCTCTCTCTCTCTCTATGCTCCTAATTTCTAAAAAAAACAACTCAGGCTAAAGCACATGCTCATTATCCAGAGACTTGGGTTTAGCCACACCTGACCTCATGATAAACACCTGGGCGTTATGGCTGACGCATACCAAACACTACTCGACACCCTTAAGAACAGGTGATGTGAGGAAGACTCTTGTTTCTGGACTAAAGGATCTTGTCTTGGTTCTCCTGGACAGGAAAATGGTTGGGAAGTCCCTGATTGCAGGTCTGGTGGTCCTCGTGGTGGCTGCAGTGAGCCTGTTCCTCGGGGTGTTCATGGGCTTGGAGAAGAACAACGCACCTCAGCCCTTGGACCACTTCTACTCTAAGGCTGCTGTGGCTGCTGATGCTGGGAAGTGTTCAGAAGTGGGGAGGTAAACGCCCGATATGAGAGGCTTAAGATTTTCTTAATGTGACGTGTAGCAGTGCAGCATCTTCAGCTTTTCTTGTCACTTCAGGGACATCCTGAAGAAAAACGGATCAGCTGTGGATGCATCCATCGCCGCCTTGCTGTGCGTGGGCCTCCTGAACGCTCACAGCATGGGCATCGGAGGGGGCCTGTTCTTCGTCATCTATAACGCGTCCACAGGTGAGTGTGCGTCATTAGTCATGACACTCCAACAACTCTAGCCGAGCAGAAAATCATGAATGTCTTCATTTTCTACTCATCAGGGAGGGTGGAAACCATCGACGCCAGGGAAACAGCGCCCATGAACGCCACTGAAGACATGTTTGGCAACAACACCAAGCTCTCTCGTACAGGTAGTCTGTCTGCAGGCGTTCATCTTCCTCGAGCTTTTCCCAGACATAAAGTTTGGCTTTGAGAGTCTCAGAGAAATGACTCTGCTGTTTCTCCCTGACAGGTGGACTGTCCATAGCCATTCCTGGGGAAATTCGCGGTTATGAGATGGCACATAAGAGGCACGGCCGGCTGCCGTGGAAGGACCTGTTTGAGCCCAGCATCGCCTTGGCTCGTCACGGCTTCCCTATAGGAAAAGCTTTGGCTCACGCCATCTTTAAGAGCAGAGAGTCCATTCAAAAGGACGCCAACATGTGGTGAGACACACGAAACACAGGAAAAACTATGGGCTGAGATTTACGCCACTACATTTTAAATTTTGGAACTGAATTTGAAAAGCATGATCTGCAACGGTTATAGCAACGCTTTGAGATGTTTGAAACCTTGAGCTTGCCGTAGTTTTCTCTTCCTGTTTGTATTTTGACATTTAGAGTTTTCAGTGTTTCTGTGATGAAAGATGAAATTCTGTTTGAAAACAAAAGTTATATCAAAGTATGCTAACCGCTAGCATATCAATGCAGTTCCCCATATACATTAGCATGGAGCTAGCTCTGGGTTTTCCCTCTGGTTTTCTCTCCATTAGGAGAGTTTAACATGTTGAATGTGTTGAATATGAATCTCTTGTCAGAGAGTAATGTTCATTTCTTTGTGTGTTCAGTTTTACAGCTTCTTAAGTCAAACTTCAAGAGGAAAATCCTGAATCAGAGTTTTCTTGGGAAACTGCTAAGCTAAGCCGGTTATCCAGATCCAGACCTTGTTCTTATTGTTTATCATGTTTTGTTGTGTGTTGAAAGTGTCGTCTTTCTTCCTCCAAAATGCTTTAGGACTGAATAATAACTGGGTCACAATTGGTCACAACCGTTAACTTGTCAGCTACATAGAGCTAACGCTGTTAATAGATGATAAGTGAGATGACGCTTCGGACATGCTACAAAACGTGATGATATATTAATTTCTATGGTTGTAAAATCACAATGGAGAACGTGCTTATCGCCAAAGAGGCGTGTAAAGCAAACCTGATTAAACCTGAATCCGAGCTCACTTCTTCGGGGCCACTCTGAACTGAAATTGAATTTTATATTTTTGAATTAAAGGAATATAAAGAGCTGAATTTCCAAGTAGGTTAAACACAATTTCAAGGCAAATAAATTTAGTTTGAAACATTAAATTCATCCATTCATCTTCTGTACCTCCTTTCCTGTTCAGGGTCACAGGTGTCTGGAGTCTATCCCAGCTGTCTTAGGGTGAGGGGTTAGACTGGACTGGTCTCCAGCCAATCACAGGGCTGATACACAGAGACGCTTTTCAAATTCAACATAATAATTCAAATTCAGTTTCTAATGGCACTAATCTCAGCCCATAAAACTGCTTTAATGTCACGTGATGATGGTATCTGAAAAGGAACGTTTTGATACTGACTGTCCTCCCTAAATGATAAATAATCCACCTACCAGTGGCCTCCTTACGCCTCCACCATGACTTCTGTCCCACTTCAAACCTCTTCATCAGAGTACTTTTAAAATGCTGCAGACAGTTTCCCTTTTCCCTGGATGGCGCCAAGTTAAACTAATTGAAGCAAACTGTCTCCTTTGGTGCACATGAGAGCTGAATACTGAACTCCAAGCTTTGACTAAATTACTGGAATAAAAATCGCTCATCCAGCCAGAGCTTTCTTGGCCGTACATGTAGGCCAAAACGGGTTTCCATCTCCAGGCTCAAACACTTTAAGTTCATGGATTCAAAGCAGGGCTGAAGTTAAGAAAAGAAGGATATATTTTTTTAATTTGTTCGTTTATTTCGAAGAACAAGAGTCCTCGGGTTCATTTCACACGATAAGAATTCACCAAACCAGAGCTGACCAGAAAGGCACAGGTAGAAACCCAAAGCTTATTTCTGTCTCTCCTGTTCAATCCGTCTTATATAACCCAGAGGACAACAAAACAAGGTTTTCTCTGCGTTATATCCCTGATTCACAATCATTTTATGTCAGATTCAATGATTATTTTACATTTAAAAAAAAACAAAAATAACAATTTGAGCTCATCACTGAAGATGCTCCGTATTTTAACTCTTAAAACTCAGACACATCTCTGTTTACGTTCTTATTTCCCCTCTGATTTAGCTAAACACATTTAAAACCTCACTGTGTAAAACTGTTTTTGTGTCCAAATCAGTGAACCAAGGTCACATGTTCATAAAGCTGTATTTTCCACTTTACAGTGGCCTCGTTTTCACTGCAAGAAGCTTTGATATGTTGAGCGCTTTCATCCTTTAATATAAGGCTAACAGGAAGCTAACAAGAGGCTAACGGGAGGCTGACGAGAGGCTGATTAGAGGCTAACGAGAGGTGAACTGAAAACCAATGGGAGGCTAACAGGACAGGAGGCTAACAAGCGACTAACAGGAGGCTACCGAAACGCCATAAGGAGGCTGACAAGAGGCTAATGTGGGGTTATTAAGAGGCTAATTAGAGGCTAACAAGAGGCTAAAGTCCATTCCAGTGTCTCTGGAGATAAGAGCATTTAAGGCCCCTATATTACCTGGACTCAGTTTTTTTTCTCATAAAAACTGCAACCCAACAAAAACAAACAGTGTGGCTCGAGAGGCTAACTGGAGGCTAACTAAAGGCTAACCCAAAGCTAAAAGGAGGCTAATGAGAGACTAACAGGACAGGAGGCTAACAAAAAGCTAACGAGAGGCCAACAGGAAGCTAACCAGAGGCTAACAGGAGGCTAATGTGAGGCTAACCCAAAGCTAAAAGAAGGCTAATGAGAGACTAACAGGACAGGAGGCTAACAAAAAGCTAACGAGAGGCCAACAGGAAGCTAACCAGAGGCTAACAGGAGGCTAATGTGAGGCTAACCCAAAGCTAAAAGAAGGCTAATGAGAGACTAACAGGACAGGAGGCTAACAAAAAGCTAACGAGAGGCCAACAGGAAGCTAACCAGAGGCTAACAGGTGGCTAATGAGAGGCTACCAAGAGGCTAATGCGAGGCTAACAGGAGGCTAAAATCAACTCCAGTATCTCTAAATAAGGGCTCCTCCAACAAACACAAAAAGAGTTTGGATCAAATCTTCAAAACAAGAAGTTCAAAAGAAAAACAGGTGATGAAATAAGATTAAATCAGATAAGCTATCCTGCTTTTTTACCCAAACAAACCTCAGATTTAAAAACTTTCCAGTTGGATTGGGAAGCTTTGAGCTGAAAAATCTGGATTATCCTGATCCCAGTAGAGCACTGATACGTTCAGGAAATCTGTTTCCACAAACGAAACATCCTTTTTACAGAAATGTTGACGCTTGAGTTACCTTTCTTTTTATCTTCCCGCCTAAATTTTCTGACATAAAAGTTGATAAAATAATGAAAAATATCTATTAATATAAATATAATGACTCAATCATGTCCATTTAACTCTTGGTCAGTCTGATCCAGATGAAACCCTTTGAAGCCCAAAGCTCCACTCAGGTGTTCGAGACTTTAACCTTTGACAGACACAAACACTCCAATGATTCAGCTGATCTCCTCCTCTTCTTCTTCTTCTTCTTCTCTCGTCTTTCAGTGAAGTGTTTTGTGATTCTGAGAAAAACATCCTGAAGGAAAACGATATCGTTAGATTTCCAAAGCTGGCCGACACGTACCAAAGGATAGCCGAGGAGGGTCCTGATGTGTTTTATAACGGATCCATGGCTCAGAGCATCGTGGAGGACATCCAGGCAGCAGGTCTGATGTTGTTTCCTTTCTTTGGAGATTTTAAATAAGATCACTCTGGAACAGGTCGGTGTTTTTCATTTTAAATGGCCTCTGAGACTTTCCTGCTCCTTCCAGGTGGAATCATCACTCTGGATGATTTATCAGAGTACCAGCCCGTGCTGAATGAAAACCCTCTGAGGCTTAACGTCGGGGAATACACCATGCATGTCCCAAACGCCCCCTCCAGTGGGCCTGTGCTGGCGCTCATTCTCAACATAGTGGATGGTGAGTAGCCCGGCCAAGCTCCTGCGCAGCCAAGCAGAAGAAAGATGTCAGGTTTCCCCGGGTCGTCCCTGGAATGTTCTCCGCCTGTTTTGGTCTCTGAGAACAGAACCCAGACTCGGTCCTTCCTGCCAAATTTAATTCACCACCAGCACCCATCTGTTCAGGAAGAGCCTGTTCAGCTGGGCCGCGAGTAAAAGTGTCCACATTCATTTCAAACCAAGGATCAGATTTAATGTGTTCATCAGATTGCAAAGCGGGGGAAAAAACTCAAGTAGTTTCAGGGAAAGTTTCCTGAAATTTTCAGGATTTTGTTACTGAGAAATTTTTTGATTTTTTTTGTTCTATCAACTTGATTTAACCCTTTAACTTGCAGCTCAGCTGTTTGATAGAGCGTTTTTTTGAGTCACTATGTGAAACTGAATAAAACCTGATTGGATCGTCTCTACGGGTTGAAGTAATTTTTCTAAATTTTGTGGTTTTTGTCTGTTTTTTTGTTGTTTTTTTCTTGGATGGAATGTTAAAAGCTTAACAATTAAATACACTTCTCATCCTTTGTATTTAAAAAGCGGAAGCTAAAGGGTTAAAAGAAAAGGACACCGAGCCAAAAAAAGCCATTTTCATGGGCAAAATAAGCACATTTACAGCCTGGTATAAAGAATGTCTCCCGTCTGAATCGCTAATTTAACTAACAGCACGCACTGTACGGCGGGTGAATTTTTTTTCTAACTCGGCAGTTTAGACAATATTAAGATCGCCAGTTCGTCCAATCAGAGGCACAGCTCAGCTCATGTGACTGTGGAGCGTCCTATGGCTGTTACTGTGGAGACTCACAGCACGCCTCATTTCAAATATGGCCGCGTTGGCCGTCTTGCTTCAATAATCTGTTTCAGAAACAGACGAGTGACGTGGACACTACGTCCATTAATTATACAGACTGTGATGTTTGCATGAAAAACAAAACAAAGCACAGTGAGAGAGAGAGAGACTCATTACCTGAGCAGGTAAAAATCTCTGGTTCTCCGTCTCATCTCCTGACGTGTTTTTATGTGGATACTTTACAGGATATAATTTCACAGACACCAGCGTGTCAACAGCAGAGACAAAGACTCTGACGTACCATCGGATCGTGGAGGCTTTTCGCTTTGCTTACGCCAAGAGGAGCCGACTGGGAGACCCTCGTTATCTCAACATCACTGATGTGAGCTTTCATATATATACTGTGTGTTTTTTAAAGAACTTCTCTAAAGGTCAGCAGCTGCTCTGATTTGACCTTCTGGAGATGATTCGTGGATCAGACCGTCAGGAGCTTCCTCTCTGAGACTGACTTGTTTTTCTCTCCTCAGCTCATCCACAACATGACCTCAGATTTCTTTGCTGACGGCATCAGGAGCAAAATAACGGATGACACCACCCACCCAGACAGCTACTACGAGCCCGACTACTTTGTCCCTGACAACCACGGGACGGCTCATCTGTCGGTCATAGCTGAGGACGGGAGCGCTGTGGCGGCCACCAGCACCATTAACCTCTAGTAAGAAGTCAAACATCCAGACTTCAGGAGGCACTCCTGAAGACTTTAAATGTGACCAAATCCAGATGATCAGGGCTCTAAATGTGACAGGGGGCGCCAAAACACACAGAAACCTCCTGACAGCTGCTTCATTCAGTACTTTATGTTTGATATCAACACCTGTTCAGCGAGTCCAGACGTGTCCAAATGTTTTTCTAAGTACACATCCACACAAAGCCGAAACAGTTTCTTTCTTTCTCGTATCAAAAAACTTTGCTGTAAACGTGGAACCCTCACAAGAAACATGGGCGTCCAGACGAAACTGCTGTAGTACGTATGCCAGGCCTGTAGGTGGTGCTGTGACGCTGCCACAAAGTCCAACAAAAGCAGAGAATGACACACAGATTGCGTCATCAGTTCAGAAAATACCGGAAAGTTTGTCAACATGGAACCAAACCGATGCGCGGTTTCAGATTTATGCACTCTTTTTAAAAAATTATCGAATTCGGGCGGCCGAAACGCCGGCTCAGTTTGGAAAAAACGTGCATGCGATAAAAAAAACTTTTGCGGATACACCTGAACCTGTCTTCACCTGGACGGCCCAAAAGAAAGACACGTTTGATTTTGTGAAAACAGATTTATTAACCCTTAAAGTAACACGTGAACAGCATCTGTGTGTGAAGTCTCTGAGTGTCTCAAACCTCCTCGTTCTATCGTCACAGACTGATGACATCAAGGCTACCTCAGGAGTCTCACCTGTCCCTCAGGAGTCTCACCTGTCCCTCAGGCGTCTCACCTGTCCCTCATGTGTCTCTCCTGTCCCTTAGGCGTCTCACCTGTCCCTCAGGCGTCTCACCTGTCCCTCAGGAGTCTCACCTGTCCCTCAAGCGTCTCACCTGTCCCTCAGGCGTCTCACCTGTCCCTCAGGCGTCTCACCTGTCCCTCATGTGTCTCTCCTGTCCCTCAGGCGTCTCACCTGTCCGTCAGGCATCTCACCTGTCCCTCAGGCGTCCTAAACTGTCCCTCAGGCATCTCACCTGTCCCTCAGGTGTCTCACCTGTCCCTCAGGAGTCTCACCTGTCCCTCAGGTGTCTCCCCTGTCCCTCAGGCGTCTGACCTGTCCCTCAGGCGTCTCACCTGTCCCTCAAGCGTCTCACCTGTCCTTCAGGGGTCTCACCTGTCCCTCAGGCGTCTCATCTGTCCCTCAGGCGTCTCACCTGTTCCTCATGTGTCTCACCTGTTCCTCATGTGTCTCACCTGTCCCTCAGGCGTCTCCCCTGTCCCTCAGGCGTCTCACCTGTCCCTCAAGCGTCTCACCTGTCCCTCAGGCGTCTCACCTGTCCCTCAGGCGTCTCACCTGTCCCTCAAGCGTCTCACCTGTCCTTCAGGCGTCTCACCTGTCCCTCAGGTGTCTCACCTGTCCCTCAGGCGTCTCCCCTGTCCCTCAGGCGTCTCACCTGTCCCTCAAGCGTCTCACCTGTCCCTCAAGCGTCTCACCTGTCCCTCAGGTGTCTCACCTGTCCCTCAAGCGTCTCACCTGTCCTTCAGGCGTCTCACCTGTCCCTCAGGCGTCTCACCTGTCCTTCAGGCGTCTCACCTGTCCCTCAGGTGTCTCACCTGTCCCTCAAGCGTCTCACCTGTCCCTCAGGCGTCTCTCCTGTCCCTTGTGTGTCTCACCTGTCCCTCAGGCGTCTCCCCTGTCCCTCGTGTGTCTCACCTGTCCCTCAGGCGTCTCACCTGTCCCTCAGGCGTCTCCCCTGTCCCTCGTGTGTCTCACCTGTCCCTCAGGCGTCTCACCTGTCCCTCAGGTGTCTTACCTGTCCCTCAGGCATCTCACCTGTCCCTCAGGCGTCTTACCTGTCCCTCAGGTGTCTCACCTGTACCCTCAGCTGTCTCACCTGTCCCTCAGGCGTCTCACCTGTCCCTCATGTGTCTCACCTGTCCCTCAGGCGTCTCACCTGTCCCTCAGGCGTCTCACCAAACAAGATGTTCTCCATTAGGGGGCGATATGGAACAAATATGTCAGCAGGATTTTATGGCAGGATCAGGATCTGGATTTGATCAGGATCTGGATTCCATATTCAGACTATTTTGACCTGAAAACAACATTTTTAGAGTGATTTTTTTCTCATTCTGCATCCTGAACTATTTTCATTCTATCATTTTGAATCACTGGTTTAAAGACGTCAGCTGTGAGAGTCGCTGAGTCGCGTTTAGTCAGACCTCACAGACAGACTTTGGGTTGGCCACATGAAAAACGACCTCAGGCCACGATTGGCCCCTGGGCCCGACTTTGGACACGCCTGCTTTGGTAGGATCAAGATAATCCTGACTTTGGGGTCAGAATTTCCCCGTCCTACATTTTAAAAACCAAGATATAATCAAACCTCAAATGTCAACATGTTCTTCTTTTGTTCTTCTGAACAAACATTTTTGTTTCATACGGTGCGACTTGGCGCTGGTCTGAAACCTCCTCAGAGAGAAACAAACCTCACGTTACGGGGAAAACGCTCTCTGTGGATGATGTGTTACCTTTCGCTAAGAAATGATTCAAATCTGCTTTATTTCCCCAGTTTTGGTTCCAAAGTCATGTCTCCATCCACTGGGATCATCTTCAACGATGAAATGGACGACTTCAGCTCCCCACACATGACCAACGGCTTCGGGATTCCTCCTTCGCCGAACAACTTCATCCAACCAGGTGTGTCTGGACTGAAGTATCACCTGCAGCAGCCTGGCTCTCTGCTTTTTCTCCTCCTCCAGCTCAACGCCTCGCTCTGTTTCTCTGCTGCTCTTTGCTTCGTTTCCACTCGTCTGAAATAAAAGTCAAACAAGTGTTGCCGTGTTGAACCACGGGTCTTAAAGAAGACATTTCTCCATTAAGCAGCGGCAGCCTTTCTGTTTATCTGTTGCAGGAAAGAGGCCGCTGTCTTCCATGTGTCCCACCATCATCTTCGACAGAGAAAACAGAGTGAAAATGGTCGTTGGAGCCTCGGGCGGCACTAAAATCACCACGGCCACAGCTTTAGTACGTCTGACTCATTCACATGCATCTGCACGCTGCACACGCTCAGACAAACACTTCAAGTCTTTCCTCTTCTCATTTCTGTCTGAACCAGGTCATCCTGAACTCTCTGTTTTTCAACTACGACCTAAAGAAAGCCGTGACCGAGCCCAGAGTTCACAATCAGCTCAACCCCAACATGACCGTGGTGGAGCAGGGCTTTGAAAAGGTGGGTGACACCCAAAAACCCAACTGGAATATATAACAAAGCAAATTGAGATGCAGCTTTTGAAGTCCCAAGACCTGGACTTTGGTACCAGCCAAAAGCGATGTCACATATCGAAGCTTCCCTTCGAGCTGCTGGTGAAACAAACACGAAATACCTCCAAACTGCTGAGCCGCTGTAGTTATTTTCCTTCATTATATTTTAGTTTTGCCTCAAAAAACAAGCAAACAAACAACAACAAGAACAAAAGGTTGTTGTAAACACAGAGGGAGCACAGAGCCGAGTGTATCCATCCTATGGATCAGCACTTTATCGCTAATATCAGAGCTAACTGTTCTGGACCCATACCTAACACCAGGATCTGATCGGTTTATCCCTAAATGATACACAACATCTGAGCTCAATGATTAGGGACAAGGTACGAGCTGAAGAAATCAATTTTATTTTTCATTAAAACAGTTTATTGAGACCAAATCTGAGCCACATTCAGCTGACAAGTCCAGAAAAATGTCTTAATTAAAAAATATTAAAAGACCAAAATGACGTCTGAATGGCTCCGAAAAAGGGCTGCAAAATTCTGGGAATTTTCAAAGTTGGAAACTTTCCACAGGAATTTATATTAACTGCATTTCCCCCGCTCTTATACGTGTATAAATATTAAACACGTTGGTTTGTTTTCAGCAGGCATGCACGTAAACATGTCTAATGTGATATTTCAAATGACATTATAAATGAATTTTCTCTAACTGTCGTGAATAGAGGCATAAATATTTCATATAAGCAAACATACATGTAAATATGTCTGAAACATTTATTAATGACGCTAATCAGCAGTTTCGTCTGTTGCTAATCAACTGACAATTAGCCAAATAAGCAGTCAAGACAAATATAAACAAATAGGTAGATGAAAGCTGGTGTTCATAAACCAAGCTAGCTAGCTAGCTAGCTACATAGGCTATGTATTTAACTTAAGCTCAGGAACTGACAGAACGTTTTTCTTTCTAGCTAGCTAAGCTAGAGGGGCTAACATGATTAAATGCAAGTTTCACAAAGTTCAGTTAGCTAGCTATCATTACAGTTCATTTATTAACCAATGTTAGCTCACTGCAATGCTAATTACTTGGTGGTCTAATCTGGCTAAGCTAACAGAAAACTGGCGAGCTAACTGGCTAGCTAGCCTCTAAAAATGATCCACATCTTGATGAGTATTTGTTAGTTTAACTTCAATGTGTCCATCACTTAAAGTTAAACCATCAAATATATTTACCTCAGTACGACCATCAGAACTTCACCTGACAGGACTTCTAGAGTCCAGATCCTGAGAGGTGGTCTCAGAGGAAATGCTGCAGGCTGGAGAAGCAGAGACTGATGAGGATCAAACGTGATTCATGGGGGACAGTTTGCATTCAATGTACCTGTTTATTTTCTTGTATTTAGACATTTTTACTTATTTCAAGAGGCTGAAGCTAATTTTTTTTGACTCTTTACAAGCGATTCAGGCATCAGTTTTGACTTTTAATAACTTAAAATTGTATCTAGTGTTTGAAGTCCTTGTTGTATTTTTAGTAAATCCTGTTTAATTAGAGCTAATGAGACACATTCACCTGACAAGTCTGGGGGGGAAAAAGTCTTATTTCAAGATATTAAAAGACAAATCTGCTTGTTTTAATTAAATTCAAGGAACTAAAGATGTTTGTTTTTCTTCCAGCGTTTGCAGATTTTTTACTCTTTACAAGCAATTCAGGATTCATTTTGTCTTTAAATAACCTGAAACAAAATACTTTTCTTGATTTGTCAGATTTTTTTTATTAAAACTAAGACAAACACTTTTTTTAAATGTGTTTTTTTTTTTTTGTACAGTGCATACATTAAAGGAAATGATCGGTTGTTTTTATTTTGCATCTTTTTGCGACGTTACGCCTTAACACACTCTCCATCTGTGCGCCTGTGTTGTTGTTGTTGCCATGGCAGAGCGTCCTGGAGGGGCTGGTCCAGAAGAACCACGTCACACAGCTGCTGCGGATTCCTGACTCTGTGGTCCAGGCGGTGGTGCGTCAGGGGGAGCGTCTCTGTGCGGAGTCCGACCCCAGGAAAGGAGGCTATCCAGCAGGGTACTGACCATCACTTCAGGTCGACACACAGACCTGTCTGCACTGAAACCACGCAGTGTTTAAGCTACGGAGACACCGCTCCAAAAAAAAAAAAAAAAGAAGAAAGAAAAAAAAGACTGCATTCCAAAACCTCTTTCACTCCAACTCAAGTCTTTGTGTTGGCATGATTTTGAGCGTTGAAGTAAAGAAAGAGGAAGCACCTGTTTTGAGTCCTGTATCATCTCTACTGGATGCAGGTGAGGAAGGTGGAACACTTCTGCTCCGTACAATAAACCTTCAAACCACCACGCTGTTCACACATTAACTCTGAGTAGCTGTAGGTTGTCTATGTCCTCATCCATCATGGCGTCTGAACCGAACCACTGGACCACCTGGAAACAAAAAGGTATACTGAACACAACTTAGGATACCTCAGGACGTCTGCCTGTTGGACTTCAGTGTTTCCTCAGATCTCCTCCCTGATGTGAATCGATCCAAAACATGCAGATCATTCAGAGTCACCTGAGCCTGTTGTTTTCTATCCTGATCCTATAAATGAAGCTTTCAAACTGTAAATGTTTAATATCGAGTAGAGCTTTAGTGGATGTATAGTGTATCCTGAAAAATACATTTGCAGATATATTTTTCTAAACATGCATCGTTCTTATGCCATGTTTGTTGCCATGCTTGTTATTAAACATTTTGAACAAAGATGTTTATTTTACCACACGGACCCTCTGGGTATCTATCTCTGTCTGTCAGATATGAGGCACGAAGTCAGAACAGATTCGCTCGACGTTCATTAACCTCATCAGTCATGATTTCTCAAAGGTTTCAGGTCAACCTGTGCAGGATCAGAAACAGCAGACCCTGTTTCACTTTCACTGTCCAGTGAGTTTCAATCAGCGCTCGGTAAATACCAGCGCTCAGCCGTGCTCCCTGAACAAATGGAAACCCAAATACCTGCTGCGCCGACGCCGTTTCACAACATCCTTCAAAACATCCCTCATGATTATCCTGCTTGAAAATCTCTTTCTTTTCTTTTTTTTTCGGGTTTAAAGTGTCGTTTTTATTCACTATGTAAATTTCTCTGCTGCATTAAAAAAGCACTTTGTGTTCAGCAGCTTCAAACTCAGACAGGAAGCTTTCTGAGAAACCTGATGGAAAACAATTAGAGTTTGAATCCCGCTGCAGCAAATTATACCAGGAAGAGGGTAAAACGCATTAGAGCAACACACACACACACACACACACAGTCCTTTAATAATGCTCCTGACCTCCTGAACCGAGCTGACTCACAGTTTACCCAACATGTAAACAGATCCGCACTCTGCGGTTTAACTCCTGAAACCACATCCCAACAAGGCGTCAGCCGACCTCCTCCGTGAGGCCGCAGAGTAACGCAGATCTTTACATACCAGACCGGCCAGGACTCATGTGATCTATGTGTTTATGTGGTATATGACACGAAGCCAAACACCGCGCTTTAGGTCAACAGGAAGTGTCAGGGGGCCGGCTCGGATGGTTAACAGGAGGGAAGAATCAGGAGATAAACATCACCTCCATCCCCAGGATGCTGCGTCATTCACGTTTATCTGAAACTAGACCAGAAATCAAAGGCTGAATCTGAAACCTGGGATTGAGTCATGAAAACTGTGAGTCCGAGTCCTGGGACCCCGTCCAGTTTTATCCCGGAGAGGACGGGATGTTGGATCCAGCAGGAAGCATGTTGGGAGCCACACATGGGAAAGATTCCGGGCGGACCGCTCGAGGGTTAACGTCACAGAGCGTGTGACCTAAACCACGAGACTCTTCCAGACTCATTAGACCTGATCCTGATATTATGGGCTGTAGATGATGACGTCTCTGAATTCTTTACATCTTACATCAAAGATTCTGTTTCCTGCTTCCGTCTGTATCTCTGAGTCTCAGCCTCTCTGGAATAAATCTTTCAGGTCTTGTTATCAAATAGCAGGTAGATGTTCCCCCCCATGTTTTTCACTCTTCTGTCCTCTTTTTCCAGCACTTTAAAAAACACAACAGCTTCTATTTTTCATTCAATCATCAAAACTTTCAACTCTAAGATGTGATAATTCGTCTTTGCGATACTTTAAATGAGATATAGTCTTTAATTTGAAATTCTGGCCACTGGAAAAAAATAAGGTAGAATTTATTATTTTAATTATTAATATGAGAAAAAAACCCAGAATTTAAAATTTAAAGTCAAAATTTTAAGATTAAAGTCAGAATTCTGACTTTTTTTTCCCCTCAGAAGTCTGAGTTTGAAATTTGAATTTTGGGGAAAAAAGTCAAAATTTTAAGAATAAATTCTGGAATCTGAGAGAAAAAAAAGGTCAGAAATCAGGTTTTAATCTTTAAATTCTGATTTTTTCTTGTCAGAATTATGAAAAAAAAATAAAAATCGGACCTTAATTTTTCCTCCCAGTGGCCTTATCCTCTTCCATAGTTTCTGCCAACATTTTACACCTCTTCCCAACTTTTTGTGGACTTGTGTTTGTAAAATTTGAAAAAGTTAAGGAAAAGTTGGGTTTGTCTGAATAGGAGGAAACGTTTCTTTAATTTTCTGTAAGTCATGGATTCAGGACACCTAAACGTTGTCAGCATCAGTCTTGGCACGAAACGGGTCAGACAGAAGCAGAGTACAGATTCAGTCTCAGATTTTATGCCATAGCGAGTCCGTCACATTATGAGTGTGAGCAGGGCTTCCTCTTCCTGGACTCGAGCTTCATCAGTATTCTTCAGGGGAAACATGAATCATCCCGGCCGCTGGAGCACATTCATCACGGAGCTAACTGTGATATTACCCTCGTTCATCACGAGACGCAGCCTGGCCGGAGAGAATTCAGATAAACTTTGACTTTTCCTCCACGTCCGGAGGCGTGTTGTGTCATACCTGACACACCTGGGCTGTCGGCAGCTCTTTAACCACCTCACATTCATCATCAGGTCGTTATTCCTGTGCCTCAGCAGGCTCCAGGGACGTTCATTCTCGTTTATGGCGTCTTGTGTTGTTCTGTTCTTGTTACCGAACACTTCAAACACAGAGAGTTCCAGCTGTGCCTCTAGATCGAAATATTTACATATTATGAAAAGTCTTCAGAGCAGGAAGCCCTGAGCAGGTCGTTACTGCCACCTGGTGGTGACCTGTCAGGAAATGACTCCAGGAAGCCCTCAGAGCCTCATGGAAACAGAAGGTGCAGGTGACTGCAGCTCCTGGTCCAGCAGCCTGAAGAGCATGGCGCTCTTGTTGCTCTGCGCGGTTTGTCCCAGGGAGCGATGGAGCTGAGCCTGCAGATAGTGGACGTCCCGCAGACGCTCTTTGCAGCTCAGCTTGGAGAAATACGCCTCGGCTTCGTTTAACGAGTTAACGGCCGAGACCGCCCAGAGAGAATCTGCAGGAGAGAAGCAGCAGGGTGTTCAGATTCAGGAGGCAGAGACGGGGAGAAGAGTCGAGGAGGAGGAGGAGAGTCTGTTACCTGTTTGTCCTTGTCTGTTTGGCCTGAACCCAGCCACCGCCATCTGACAGCGGGCGGTCAGCAGCAGGGCTCGACCTTTGTCCATGACGGCTCCGTGAGCCAGAACAGGCTCGATGGCTTCATGCAGGACAGTGAGCGCCTGCTCAGGAACCCCCAGCATCAGCTGCAGACCAACGGAAACAAACAAACCTCATCATTCTGTTTTCGCTTCGCATAAATTAACATAAAGGTTTAAAAAAAAGCAGCGACCTGAGTGAAGGCCAGGTGAAGGACGGTCTCAGAGGCCAGGGACTGCAGGTGGTGCTGCCTGGCCAGAGCCAAAGCCTGCAGGAGGAGGGGAAGAGCTGTGGAGAAGCCAGACGACTCCCAGTGGAGCTCAGCGGTGGACAGCATCACCCTGCGTGAGACAGTGACAGGAAGTGATGCGGGTATCTTTAGAAGCACATCTGCCTCGTATCTTCTGAAACAGTTTGTGCTTCTAAAAACGATCCAGAATTTGAACATCAAACATGAAATGTTTGAAGCAGCTGTGAACAGTGAGTCGGTTCGAGTCTCTGTACCTGATCACCACCTCGGTGCATTTCTTCTTCTCACAGTGCGTCTGCAGGCGCTGTAAGATGCTGTAGGCTTCAGTGCTTCGGTTGAGAGCCTTCAGAACGAGAGCTTTTCTACCAGAAGACACA